>CM057002.1:25935241-27135241 GCA_029891345.1 Dryococelus australis | reverse complement strand
GAAGAAGACGTCATGCATCAGAATATTATGGCACTTCTGACAGAAATTCACTTGTAGTACAAAATTTCATTTGGAAGTGATGAAATTGTTGTAGTTTGAAGTTGGCATTAAATGTCTTTGTTGTTTCATTTTTCAGAAAAAAGTAATTACCATACTGAATATTTAAAATATTGCAATAATTCTAGTTATTTATGTAGTTTGGTACTAAAGCTTACAAAGTGTGAAATAAATTTAATCACAATTTATTTCATTTGATATATTAAATGCAGCCAATTTTTTTTTTTCTTTAAGCATTTAAATTTATTTAACATATTACATTAATATTGATTTGCTTTTGGATTGATACAGGTAAGAATATTTTCAATTGCTGAACCTTGAGCCTGAATTGGTTGATTGAAATCACATTCATCTAGTAAATATTGACTTTTATGGATTTTGTATTTATACTCATTGTCTCATGCTTATTTCAGATTTCAGCGGGTGGTTCTAATCCAGAGAACTGCATGTTGGAAATTCAAGGTGATACCACGTGTCGTTCCACAGGAAAGGAAACTCCGTTGAAGAAACAACTCTCGTCGGAGAGTGTAAACATACCACAAACTCTTGACATTCAGCATAATTATATTAGATTTCAAGTTTGTCTTATCTGTGAGTCAATTTTCACAAGCCCTGAAGAATTTGCAAGCCATCAGTTGAATTGTAACTTTATTAGTGTTTCTGCAGAGCCAGTGGTTACTGTCACACCATATTCAAAATGTCAAAGTCTGTTTCCCTGCAGTTGTTCTAATAAGGTACTTACTTCTGGATTAAAACGTGATCACCACCTCTTCATTCTTACAGAGGAGCCTGTATCCAAACTTATGTTGTGTGACAAAACATTTCAGAATATGGAGCTGAAGGAACACTTTAAACACAGTAAGGTGCACACCGGAGAGCGTCCGTACACATGTGATTACTGTGACAAGTCATTTACTTGGAAGGCTTCCCTCAGTTACCATGTTAGTGTTCACACTAAGGAATGCCCATTTGTGTGTCAGATGTGTGGCAAGTCGTTTAGAAATAAACAAATACTTAACAGTCACAAGGAAACACACATTGAAAAACTGCTTCGCGGTTGTGAGTTTTGTGGACAATTATTCGCTCAGAAGAGTACACCTGCTGCACACGTGAAGCTCCACTTAGGTGAACGTCCTTTTATTTGTGAATAACTGTAACATTTCACCAAAGAAGCAGTCGTAATAATAATATAAGCATCCATACTGGACAGAAACATTATGCTCACAACCAGTGTAAGAAGTGCATTATGCAAAGTAGCCACATTAATTGTCGTATTAAAATTTGCTTTTAAGTTTCCTGAAAGTGCAGGACAATATTTGTGAATGTTTACAGCAAGAGTGATTAGAGGTTTACAGATAGTACCTTTTCAAGTTAAAAGCTAACTGTTATACTATTCTTATTAAAATTTAGGTTTACTTTCCCAGGTGGCAAATTGCTGTTAATAATGCAGAGTAATGGAAACAGTAATAAACTTGCAATAAAGGTAAAAATATTTATATTTAATTAATTGAATCTTGCTTAATATTTTCGGTCCTGAAACCACTGTACATTTTTCTTGTAGTAGATATAAGAAATTGAATCTGAGGATAATCTGAAAACCTGTGTTAACATACACTTGCAGTTCCCCAAGATTTGTCCATATCATTGAGTTAACTGTATAAAATTATACAACCATATTTTGAACAATTAAGGCTTTTAAAACGTGAAAATGCCATTAGAACCTCTCATTTTACTTCTTTGGCATGTGGAAAGTCATATTTACATGTCGCTGAAGGCTAATTTGAAAGTAGCTAACAAAACCAAACTGCAGTGGCTCATGGAAGTCTAACTATGGCTTTTAGTAAGTCTTGAGTTTACGGTACTTTTCAGATATAAAAATGTATTTTATATTAATGAAAGGATAACATTGCATTGGTTTGGTGTATTCTCTTAAAATTTATACCTAATTGGTGCAAATATAGTAGGTACTGACGGATGCCGCTTATATGAGTTATATTAAACACGACTATAACTCATCCGAACGTGTTACATCTACCAGGAACCACAACCATAGATGGCTACAGGATTGTTCCCGTGCAGGGACTTTTACAGACATGTGGTTTTTCCTGATGTACCAGACCCAACTTCCTCTCACTACTCACGTATCTTATACGTACCCCGAGGAAGGGTCAAACTAGCACGTTATTCACAAGTGCGCACAGGATTGCTCCAACTCTAGTGGACGATCCCAGCACGCAAAACAAGCATTGTTCCAAGCGGCCGCGGAACACATCAGCCTCCCCGAAGCATCTGCTAGACAGTGTGTTGCCAGCTTTCCGAAGATGGCCGAGCACCTGAGGCCATATAGCCAAGCGCAAGGGTTGTTCTCACACCCCACTCGCTCCAGGCAGATGTCATGGCATGACGTCATACCTCCTACTCTAGCCCAGGCATGGGCCAGTCGAGCGCACAATATAAGGCTGTGCGCTGCCAAAGACGCCAGTTCATCTCCAGTAGCTCGCCTGAACACTTGTGTGCTGGAGCTCTCCTGATCTAGGCCCTCATGGTACTCTCCAAGAACTTCCAGTTCTTCAGCGAGCACCAGTTGCTGCTGCCACCAATGACCAGAGACTTCTACCACTTCCTACCAGAAGCTTCAGAAGACGTCAAGCACCACCAACGTCCAGAAATCTTCAACACCTGAAATCTGCTCAAGTAAACTCCACACATCTGCTGTTGACCCTCCTGGATCAACACCCGCCTCTACTTGCTGGTAAGTGGCAACTACAACCACTGCCCTTCTGGTAGTGGCCCCCGTTGTAAAGTCTCTTCTAGACAACCCCAGGTTAGAGTAACTGCATCAGAGTGGTTTTCATAGCCGTCGAGTTCATTCTATACTTGAGTAGTCTAGGAGCAGCTTACCTCCACCTGTTAAAGCTTAGCTTACTTCCGTACGCACTCTGCTTAGTAGTACATAGGAGTCACCAGTATTTATTATTCATAATAAATGCAGTTTTTCATCCTATCCAGAGAGAAGTTTGTTTAGAGGTAAATCCTGTCCGATACTAGGAACTCTACTTCTAGACTGAGCAAGCAAGCGACCGAGTGTGCAGAACCGTAGGAGCACAAGGTTCGCGCCATCAGCTGCATTGGGCTCTACACTTAGTAGGGTTCTGTCCATTACTTGCGGAGACTGAAAGTACGTTATGTGTCAATACTGCCTCTATGCCCTTTCGTGAAAGGCACAGTGCTCGAAGGGAGGAGAAAAAGGAGAAGTTCTTTACTGCTAAGCGAGTGTGCACCAACATCCTATCCACACTTGATAGAGATACCCCACGGGAACGGGTTCAGACCGCCCGTGACCTTGAGAGTCAGTCCTCTTCAGTCAGCACCCCGATTTATTTCTCCTCGCACACTAGACTTGGCGTTGAGACACATCCTGCAGTACGAGCACTGGTCACTGGACGTGACACGAGTGTGGGTATTGCAAACTCGTTTTCGTGGAAGCAGTGCAGCCGTCACCTGGAGCCAGAGATTCCTGACCTTTCCTTAAGGCACCTCGTCAGCTAGCACCAACCAGGCAACTGCTGGCCCTAGCCGGCCTACCTCTACACTGGAACCAAAGAGATTGGTGAATGAGTACCCGGGTAAGTCAGCCGTGCCTCAACTGACTAAGGTGGTAGTGAGAAATATTGTGGTAGTGCCCACAGCAGACTTCGTACCAAGCCGCCGGCCTACCTGACCAGTGCTAGTCTCTAGTAGACACAGTCTCAGTAATTGTGTACCCGAGTGAGCCTGACCTAGTTCTCACCAAAAGTAATGTTGACTAGTCTAAGCGACACGCGTCTGTACCATGAAAATTTAGGAAAAATACAGTACGGTACCGTATTCTCAAACATGGAAAGCTGGGAGCAAAGTACATTTTGAAACATCTATCACAGAAAATTGACTAACTTTTTATCCTGAATGTGGTGAGCTCCATGTCTGTTGGGGTACTGTATCTATGGGCATGGTAAAAATTGTAGTTTTTTCTAATTTCATATTACTAAGTGCAGTGATGTCTGTACTGGATGGTTCTCACTTACATTGAGCGAGGAGTAGTGTAGAATGTGTTGCATTATATGGATATCTCATGACATGTATGACAAGTGCAGCATTTTTAGTGGAAGCAACACCAATAGGGGAAGAGTGGGGGAAACATCTGGTAGGTCAGTAACCAACTCTCACATGCTAGTGACCTAAAGTTTAAATAGATTTCCATCAATCCTATCCTTCTGTATTAAATTTTTTATTTGTGGTGCAGCAATGCACACCCTCCAATCCTTATTTTTGCAATTACTGTATTCTTGCAGCCATGTTCCAAACAAATATTCCACTTTGATTTCTAAGAATATTACAATAATGTGTATATTTATTTTTCATACCGTAGTCCCTCTCCCTACTCACTTCATAAACTGCTTCATTTCACAAAATTTGCCCACACAAACGAGATGTCTGTACTACAGACATGCAAAAAAAATTAATCTTTGATTGTATCAGCACACTAACAATACCATTCCAAAATTGCATAGGTTAGTGTTATGTCTTGACTCTTCATTCTTTCGTGTCAGTATAATTTGAACATTTATTTTTTATTTGTTTAATCAGTGACATACCTTGTTGTGTCTGTTTGTTATTGTGCCTTTGTTTATTCTCCGCAAAGATAATGTAATTACTTAAAATTATGTAATACTACAGTGACCTGAATGTTAGTAAGATTTAAATAATTTCTTAGTTTTCCAGTGATATTTATTTTGATGGGTTCAGTTTTGAAAGTTTAAAGCATTTAATCTGATTCAGTATCAACTTGGCTTCTTCTAAAATCAATATTTAACCCCATCTCATATTTTAGATTCCACACTGTGTCATATTGGTACAGCAAAGTTTAATTTGTACTGAGAACTGTCTGGAACTATAATTTTAAAGAGCTGTTTTCTAAATGTAGCCCGTTAAATTTGCACTTCAAAAGCTTTTCAATAATGAATTTATTAAAATAAATTTAAGATGTGATCTCTATAATACATTTTCAGCAGGCTCAAGCAGTTTACACATTAAATGGGAGAACCAGAACTTTTCTGATGAGTCTGAGATACTCTCTCGCTCGTGCAAAACCGATTTACGATCTTGAGGCGGTTAATCACTACACATAATTTTATACTTTAACAGACCACTACCATATGACCTGAACCTACTGTAATAAGAATTATAATTCTCTACTTGGACTAGTGAAACACATCTTTATTTTCATTTAGTGTTCAGTGTGTGCACTTTAGCAATATGCTATATGTGCTGTAACTACTTCACAAAAAAAAAAAGTTTCTGTGTGTCATTTTGTGCTGATAAACAGCAAACAGCTATTCTGAACAAGCTATGTGTATTTTCTTTCCCCAGTCATTTGTTTCAGGGCAATCTCAAAGACACATTTTCTTTATTTCTGCAGAGGAAATTGTGTGTGGACTATGAAAGTATTTACAGAACCTCATTTACGTATTGATGTGTCTCAAGATAGATTTGAGGCAGTCAAGTAGAAGTGAAGTGAGTTAGTTTTGGAAATTGTTTGTATGGATATTCTTGTAATTACAGTGTTCTGTCCTAAATTGTAATAAATACGTATGGTGAAATTTAACTTTGTGTAATTGTTTTTAACCCTTACCTGTCCATTCCAAATAGGTATTTGTATTAGTTGAACATTCGTTATAAGTCCAACCTAGAATGACTTTATAAGTTACATTTAAATTCAATTAAAATAATTATGTTACAGAGGTATGCCCAGACTGATCAAGGACAAAGTTTTAAATTGTGTGAAAGAGCCAAAATTAATTTTGTAATGTATTTACAATTCTACAAAAGTTATGTACAGCCATGTCACTCTCAGCATTCAATTATATACCAGATTGTTGTCCTCAATACACCAATGATTAAATTACACGATATGCTGTAACATTAATATGTTGAAAAATTGTGTTTTACCTAGTACTAGGTATAATTGTACACTGCAGTAGGATAGATAAAATATAGTACACAAAGTACGTCACTCTAACAGGTACTCCTTCCACCTAAGCTCCATTGTTTAGGTGGATCATTCACATCGCAGAACTTATCCATAGCATCTCGTTGACTCCCAACTGTTGCTTCCAGCATACAGGTTGTGGTCTCTGATAGCATAAGTGAATAATCATGACTGATATACCATAACTGAATAAGACACCATCGTCCACATATTCTCTATAAACCCATTGAGCAGGGTAAAGGCCTGTATTTGTACCTACAGGAATTGTTTGTGGTTTGTTCCTCTCATATGCACAGCATTCTTACCTGTTATTAATGGTGCTTTGCCTACTTTTGTACACACGTTTTGTCACTGTCTCGTAGCAATATTTAGCATGTTGTGAAAAAATTTTATACAGAATGATAAATGTCATGTTATACATGTACTGCATAGTTTGAAAATAATATCCTCTGTTTTGGTAATCTTGATAAAATAAATTGTATTACACTTTCCTGTATGTCTGTGATTCTTTGTTGCTCTTTCTTGCAGGATGTTGACCCCAGTTCAGTTGGTCTGTCCCATATTTATTTATTTTATTTATTTATTTACTAATTATTTTCAAACTTTGCAAGTGTTTTTCTTGGGTTGAGCCTTGTACTGTGTCAGGTAATTCTCAGCATGATGTGAGCATACTGGAAAGTTTATGAATATTATGCCACTTTTGACAGAAATTCACTTGTAGTGACAAAATTACATTTGAAACTGACAAAATTGTTGTAGTTTGAATTTCTTTGTTGTTTTATTTTTCAGAAAAAACTAATTACCATACTGAATTTTTAAAATATTGCAATCATTCTAGTTATTTATGTAGTTTGTTATTAAAGCTTACAAAGTGTGAAATAAATTCAATCACAAATTTATTTCATTTGCAATATTCTCAGTAGCCAATTTTATTTTCTGTAAACATCTAAATTTATTTTACATATTGCATTACTATTGATTTGCTTTTGAATCGATAAAGGTAAGAATATTTTCCAGTGCTGAATCTTGAGCACTTGGTTGATTGAAATCACATTCATCTAGCAAAAATTTACTTTTATGGTCTTTGTTTTTATACTCATTGTCTCATGCTTATTTCAGATTTCAGCAGGTGGCTCTAATCCAGAGAACTTCATGTTGGGAATCCAAAGTGATACCACTTGCTCCACAGTGAAGGAAACTCTCTTGAAGAAACAACTCTCGTCGGAGAGTGTAAACATACCACAAATTCTTGACATTCAGCAGAATTGTGTTATAGTTCAGGTTTGTCGTAACTGTGAGTCAATTTTCACAAACCCTGAAGAATTTGCAAGCCATCAGTTGAATTGTAACATTATTAGTGTTCCTGCAGAACCAGTGATTACTGTCTCTCCTTATTCAAAATGTCAAATTCTGTTTCCCGGCATTCTTTCTAATAAGGTACTTACTTATGAATTAGATAGTGATTGCCACCTCCTCATTCATACGGAGGAGCCTGTAAAAACATTTCAGAATATGGAGCTGAAAGAACACGTGAAAATCGTCAAGCGTGTGCAAAAATTCATTTGTGATATTTGTAACAAATCGTTTTCTGGAAAATACAATTTCATTCGTCACAAAAAGTTGCACACCGGAGAGCGTCCATACATATGTGAATACTGTGGCAAGTCATTTGCTTGGAAGACTTCCCTCAATTCCCACGTTAATGTTCATACTGGGGAACGCCCATTTGTGTGCCAGCTGTGTGGCAAATCTTTTAGAAATAGACAAATACTCCATGGTCACAAGGCAACACACATTGAAAAACCTCTTCATGGTTGCGAGTTTTGTGGTCAGTTATTCGCACAGAAGAGTACGCCTGCGGCACACCTGAAGCTCCACTTAGGTGAACGTCCTTTTATTTGTGAATAATTATTACAAAGCATTTACCAAAGAAGTAATCTTAGGAATAATGTAAATGTTGATACGGGACTGAAACCTTATGCCCACAAGTAGAGTGATAAGGGCATTATGTAAAGTAGCTACCTTAAATCGTCATATTGAAATTTTCTTTCAAGCCAGCTGATGTATTGCCTTAAAACTCTTGATTAAATACAGTGATGTAGATTTTTCTTGTGTGTTGATGGAGTTGTGTCAGTAACATATTCTTTGGTATCTGGGGTTTGTCAACACTGTAAATGGCCATCTTCACAAACAACCAAATTTGTTTATTTGAGGTTAGTTACAATGCCACTGCTGTAAGTTTTGAGAGACTGTTTGAAATTAATTTACCAATTTTGTGGAGGGACCACAAGCATTGAACGTGTAACATGAACACACAAATTCCATGGATGTGTAATTGGACTTTCTGTAAGACTAGTCTTTGGTAGCTGTAATAAGCAACATGCGAATTCTACAAATATAGTTGAAAATGATACGAACATATTTGTATATGTGTATGAAAATAAAATGTGCCGTTTGTTGCATAAAAATTGGTTTTGACAAAGTTATTTTAGTGTTAAAACAGTAACTTTTGCAGCATCTGTCACGTGATTGCACAACACACTCTCATTGGTTAGACGTCACTAGTCATATGCCGGCAGATAGCCCTGGCACCTTGCAAACACACAGCACAAAAATGGAAGGCAACTTTGTGAAAATGCAGTCAAACAACCTGCCACGTGTAGATATCAATATGGTACAGCATTACTTCAATTCTCATTGTTTTGTGGAACCTGAAATTAGAGGTGTAAAATTACAAAAGTAAAAACATGTCTCATATCGCACAGTCGTGACCTTCAAAGTGACAGTAGGCCTACGTCACATGTTGAAACTTTATTGTTTGTACGTTTTATCAACTACGTGTTATTATATGTGTTTATCTTTGCAAATGCTAATATTCAAAATTGGAAATTAAAATATGGAATAAATTTGTAGTGATTGTGACTGCAGTGAGCGTACTGTGTTGTCGAGCGCTGTTCTTAATGTCTGTGATAAATTAACTACATTATTTAGAAATATAACGTAATGTTGAGACAGAAGATTACAAATATTTCCGTATTGTAAACTATGTTCCAGTATTCATAAAACACTGTTTTCGCTTTAGAAACGTCAGATAATGAGCAATATGGTCACAGTAGCATGCTAGTCACTAACCGACACCACTCGACTTCTTGAACGCCCGCTGTCGGGCTGCAGACTTTATTTCCACGTTCCACCTTGTTTCTAAAAACTATATTTGAGACCTCAAATATAGTGTTTAGAAACAAAAAAATTGTATAAAAAATTACTTGCTTATCTACTTGTTTCTAATGTTCACGTGTAGGTGCAAATTACTGCCGCCAACACTGCCTCACTCTCGACGATTCTGCCAGATAGAGACTGCGTGGGCTGTGGGGTAATGGTTGCGGGAACCGCATGGTGGTGTCCCGCAGGTAGATTTCCCTACACCAGGATGGAGCCCTTTCAGCACCACTAGGGAGCGATGAGAGTTGAGCATCTGGCCAGCAAGTCTATCCCACCGGGAGCATACCTAGTGTTGTGGTTCTACCGTTCCTCCCACGTGATGAAAGGAATGGGTGGGTGGCCTTCCAATAATGGTGATGTAAGGTTCCAGTGGTCATTGGTCTCCCCGATTCCAAGAAGATCCCCTCCTCTGTACCACAAATGGAATGATGAAGAAGGGGGCGACTTTGAGCCGGCAAGCCAACTTTCAGAGGACAGTAGTCTAGTGTCATAGCTCTATCGTTCACTGCTGGGGCAGAGAATGGATGGCCTTCAAAGGATGTGCTATAGTATTGTTAGTGTGCATTTGGAAAGATAAAAAACCCGGTCTCCTGCCGAGTTCTCCAGCTCCGATATATCACAAGGAAGGAGCTCGGAGTGAAAGTCAAGAGAACTGGTGAGATTGGTGTTCATTTATTCGAAGGAAATAAACACAGAAGGCAGAGATGCTATTTCCTAATTCCCCACTGGTTATGCAGAAGGTAAACGTCCTATCATACTACAAGGGGAGGCACCCTGTGCAAAGCTAGCGTGATAGGCAGTTAGCTGGTGCGTGTATAACCTTGGGGCGAGCTCTACTCTCAGGTTTGTCCGTAAGGGGCTGAACGTGTCTAAGTGTTGTAACTGTCAACAGCCGCTGGTTCTTCCTTCAATTGGGCGCTGGAGAGGATCTTCGGCCCCATGAGGTCAGCAATGAAGTAAGTATAGGTTTGAGCCTCGGCACCCAGAACTGGAGCGATGAGGTCTCAGTAGAGGCAATCAAGAACTGTAGCAGAACTGATGATCAGGAGGCCAGGATGCATTCCGTATATACTCCTCTGCCATCCCTTCTTCCACTGGCATAGGGCATCTGGAGAGGGGGAACAGCAGGTGCAAGTCCAGTGCCTATATCTTCTGAGCATACGGCATCGTGGAGTGTGGTGGGATCTAGGCATCTTGCACGTGGCGGCATCTAGCGGCACACTGCTGTACTCACCCTGGACCTCTTGCATGGTCTCAGTGGCTCATCGGGCAAAATAATTAATTATTATTAGGATGTCTGACCCGGCCCGGTAGGTAAGACATTCTTGCAGACGGCGGCAACGTGACTCGTGGACAAGCTGTCAGGAATGCAGCTGCGCTGAGTCATTTAGTATTAATGAACAAGATGTCATGCGTCAATTCGCCCCCTCTCCTCTTGTGACGTAGACTCATCTGGGCAATGAGTTGAGAAGAGAAAAAAATTCCTATGCGGGAATTTAGAACTGTCCCCACATCAGCAATTTATTTCCCTCTGGTTGGGCTTCTGTATTGGTGCCGGCTCTGTGCTGGGTGCAGCTCGCTCTCTTTACTTGTAGATGTGTGGGCAGGTGGTCCGAGGTAGGTGCAGGCTGGAACATATTGTTGCAGTAGCGGAATCTGCTAGACAACATCATCTCTCGGTATCACACACAAGGTGCTCTTTTTTCTCTCTCCCTCTTCTCGTTCGCAGCTGGCGAGTTGAAGCGGCGTGCGGCAATGTGGAGTGTAAAATAAGTGTCGCGAGGGGGGGATCCGATGTCGGTGATGAGTGGCCTTCTTATTATAGTGTCCGACCTTCATCACAGCTGTAAGGGTTGGTTCCTGACAATACGATTTGTAGGAATCTGAGGAAAGAGTAAACACATTGGCCGGCACACTGAATAAGTTTTGACCCTTGGGAGTTAATTTTTATATATATTTATAAAAAAATTAAAAGAAAATATGCCCCAAAGCCCCACTCGTGAGGCGTGTTTCTAGCTAACTGCTGTGACCACCTGGTGTGGTAGTGTATGTAGGCTCTGCCTTTGGCCTCCCTATCTTAACACGCAGCAGAATGAGGGTTTAAAAAAAACTGCGGGGTTTTGCACAGTCGAGAACTTTCGGCATTTTGTCTGTGCACTAAATTGGGAAGAGAGTGTGTGGGCAAACGTGACAGAGTCGCACTTGACCATCTTACATCATAATAGAGAAGAAAGACACAGAACCCTGGTCATGCAACAAAGAGAGCAATCAAGTTTACAACAAATTGAGATTTGCAATTTTATTCTCACCACGTTCTTGCTGTTATGAATGTCTTTATCTGGTTCTTTTTGCTGATATTTTCACTTGGCTGAAAGTTTGCATTTAAACAACATAAGACCCAAATATTTACATCATAATGGTTTCATTCACAGAATTCTTGAACAAATGATTTTAACAAACTCTTTTGACTGAGAAAGTTACTTTGGCAAAGCTGATCATTGACAATTCTGCTAATTTTAAACATAACGTGTCATTGATTCTGACATCAACACAAAAAAATTTATTTACAACATGTTTGCAGAATTAGAACTTTACTGATTTTGCCTCTGATTTTCACTGTATACACCAGTTCTGATTTAGCGGTTGCATTCAAGCTACTTAGTTCAGGCAACCAGCAGTAAAACCTTTCCTCAACCAAAAGAAAATTACATTACAGTCTTTTCTCCTACTCATTCACAACTGGCTAAAGCAAACAAAGTAGTTGTTATATACATGGCACTTACTCATTGACAGAATATTTACATTGTATGCTGGCAGCTGGCTTACAGCTGTATCTCATTTTTACACAGGTTTTCCTTCTACAGGATCACAGGCTAAAGGTCATCCCTCAGCTAACCGCAGGACTCATTTGATTTGAAGCACTACACTGCCCCGTCTGTGTACGTTGATGGTACACCTACACTATCTGAGTGGGAAGTACTACTCGCCATGCACTCACTCACTGGCATACGTAGTAAGGTGGAGCGAGGCTTACCTCTTATCTTCTTCAAAGGTCAGTCCCGTTTTCTCATGGTGACGTGTGGTGGAGTAGGCCACGCAAACTTCGTTGGCTGCCTCCATGGTGGTATCCGGTACCGACCTGGCACTGCGGTTGCCTTGCAGGAGCGTTGAGGCAGCATGCGTGGACGTGGCAGGAACTGTGGTGGAGGCTGTGCCTACGGTCTCGGACTGACCGGCGGGCGATGTGGGCGTGCTGGCAGGCTCCCGGCCCGTTGTGGATGCCAGCGGGGTGGTCGCCTGAGGCAGTGGTTCTTGTGGTGCTACTACCTCTATGCATGGTGTCGTGTTTGGGGGCTCGGCAGGCGGCACCACCCCCCCTTACACGTTGGCTGGTGGCGTGTCCACCTCCCAGACGGAGGAGGTGCTCCACGTGTCCGGCTCGGCATGAGGCGACACCGGGGTTGCAGACGTCGTAAGGGGCAGGTCTTCTGACGGTTATTCTTCTTCTGCCCCTCCGGATGACGCTGTTGTATCTTCCGGTTCTGACGCGGGATACACGTCCACAGTCGCAGCTGTTCCCGACTGTAGGGTAGTACATTGGGGCAGACAGCGGGTCTTCCAAGTACTTCGCAGCCGCCGACACAAGAGTGATTGGCTCTTTATGATACGGAGATCTGAAGGTCTCCTCGCTGTCTGCTGGGGCGGATTGGAACTCACTACCAGCACTTCTGGGTGATGCCAGGAGTTCCTTTGGCAGGGGTGCCTCTGTGGCTTGACTGAGCTCCAGGGAAAATTATTATGACGTCTGTCCCAGCCCGGTAGGTAAGACAGTCTTGCAGACAGTGGCAGCGACGTGACTCGTGGACAAGCTGTCAGAAATGCAGTTTCACTGATGTGTTGCAGTAGTTAAGTATTAATGAATAAAATGTCATGTCAAGACTGCACACCTAAACTGAAAATATAGATATGGTAGTATGAGAAACACTTAATACCTAGGATGAGAATAAATACAGTGAAGAAAATATGTTGTAAAAGCGTAAGAATTAGTTTTATTCCTCAAAAGCTGTTTTCTTTCTGTTTATTTAAGAGGAAAGGTTATAAAATTAACACAGCTTACTTGTGTAATATGCATAGGCCTATATAGTGTCAATTTTGTGGACATGGTCTTGTAACTTTTTTATAACATCCATGTTAGTAACTTAGAAAGAAACAGGGAGGGCAAATATGAAAGTAAGATCTTTCTTGATAAACATTTCTATAAACTTTCATTTTAGTGTTTTGAAAGTAAAAATTGACTTGCTCTTTAACTTAAATTGTTAGTTTTATGAAAGCTAACTAGAGACAAATCAAAACAACTTAAATTTATTACAAATTGCTATGTTTGTAAAATACTGTATAATATACACCAAACTTTTTTCAAGACAGACTCTGAGCCCCGCACCCAAATAATTTAATGTTTAATTTGCATTACTTCACACCGTGACATGTTATTATTTAGCCATACAATGTCAATATAGTCTGAATATGATAGCTGTGCTCTTGAAACAAATATTAGGTAGAAGTTATATTATGTTAATAAAAAATATCTATACGAAATTCCTTCTGTTAGGCCTAACTTGGAATGTATAAACTTACAAAATGTAAAATAAACATATTTATATGCCTTTATTATTATGAAATACATTAACATATTTTTTATGCTCACATCTACATCACATATGAATTGCTAAAAGTGTTGTGGTGTGTACTAAACAATACCATAGAATTGTAATGAATGTTAGGTCAGATGTAAATAGTAGCCATTAAGAATTCCAGTGTTAAAACTATCTACATAAGGGAACCATAAACACCATAAATGTAATTAAGTTCATCAAAATGGTTTTTGCAAGCAAAAAGAACTGATTTGGCAATGTCTCTCATAACTGCTTTAAACATCATCTTCCTGTTTGTTTCGTTTATTGTAAGTAACAAATATTTTATCGGGTGTTGAGCGAGATGTACTAGTACACTGCAGTACAATAAACCATTTAGATGATTTTTGGTATACTTGACGCTTTATTTTCACTTTGCGTTACTTCAAAGAAAGGAAATAAGCATCAACGCTGAAGTATACATGCGGCAGCTGAAGTTGTATGTAACTTGTGACGTCATGGAGTGAGCAGGTGCGACAGGTGCATTTTGGCTGGCTTTTCAAATGCATAATTTTCCCTCAATCATAACTTTTTCACAACTAATTTTTAAACCGTGATACTTTGTAAATACATTTTTAACACATAAATGATTGAAAAACAAGTGCCAGTAAAAAAATGTGCATGTTGTCTATTGTTAACACTTCATGTTCCTATGGCAATGTATTGATCATTAGTGAACAACACACACTGACTTACGTGCAAAATTAAGGATGATATTTCACCAGTGCATCATGATACTGGTGTAATGTTGATAGATATGATGTACTGCTCCTTGCACTAAATTTATTGTATAGGTAATTTTTTCACAGGATTTATAAGGGCTTGATATGAAAATGGTTTGGAGCGGACTGCAGCTGTGACTTTTTCTTTGTTTGTTCAAGTCTTTATGAACTAGGATATTTAGATAAATTGCTAATTGGCATTTCAATTGTCAAGATAAAATAAATGTTATGTGAACACAACTTTTCATTGTTCTGCAACAGGAGTTTTTGTAGTTACCACGTACCTACAACATTTTGGTTTAATGTCAATTGTTGATGATTGTGTAACATGTAGATAATGTTTCTGATGTTTAAAACAAGAGTGATTAGAGGTTCAGAGATAGTACTTATTCAAGTTAAAGATAACTGTTACAGAATTATTATTATTATAACTAAGGTTTCCTTTCCCATTGTTGTTATTAATGAAGAGTAACAGATGCAGTAATTAAATTGCATGCAACAGAGGCAAAAATATTTATATTAAATTAATTGACTTTTGTTTGATAATTTTGGTCCAGAAACCAGGATACATTTTTTACATAGTATACAAAATTGAATCTATGGATAATATGAAAACCTCTGTTTACAGACACTTGCAGTTCCCCAATATTTGTCCTTATCATTGAGTTAACTGTATAAAGTTATACAACCATATTTTGAACACTTACAGCTTTTAAAATGTGAAAATGCCATTAGAACCTCTCATTTTACTTCTTTGCCATGTGGAAAGTCATATTTACATTTCGCTGAAGGCAAGTTGGACACTTTAATGATAAGCAATAAATTTGTTTAATATCTTTGTGTGTTCAAATTTGGATGATCCCCAAATGTGCAAATGACCATTGCGTAATTTGAAAGTAGCTAACAAAAACCAAACTGCAGTGTCACATGTAAGCCTAACTATTCCATTCGGTAAGTCTTGAGTTTACAGTACTTTTCATATGTAAAAATGTGGTATTTCATATTAATGAAATGATAACATTGCATTGGATTGGTGTCTTCTCTTGAAATTTATATCTAATTGGTGCAAATATAATAGCAGGTACAGTGAACATTTAGGAAATATACATTACCTTATTCTCGCACATGGAATGCTAGGAGCAAAGTATATTTTGAAACATCTGTCAAAGAAAATTGGTTAACTTGTTATCCTGAATGTGTTCCGAATATGGTGCGTTCTATGTCTGTTACGGTACTGTATCTATGAGCATGGTAAAGATTTTAGTTTTTCATATTTCACATTACTTAGTGCAGTGATGTCTGTACTGGGTGGTTCACTTACCTTGAGTGAGGAGTGGAGTAGGTAGAATGTGTTTCATTATATGGATATCTCATGACATGTATGATAGGTCAATAACCAACTCACATGCTAGTGACCTAAAGTTTAAATAGATTTCCAAAAAACGTGTCCTTCTTTATTTAATGTTTTATTTGTGGTGCAGCAATACACACCCTCCAATCCTTATTTTTTGCAATTACTGTATTCTTGCAGCCATGTTCCAAACAAATATTCCACTTTGATTTCTAAGAGTATTGAAATAATTTTTCTATTTATTTTTCGTTCCATAGGTTCCCTCTCCCTCCCCTTTCACACTCCTTTTCTGTTACATTTCTCCAAATTTTCCACACAGATCAGATGTCTGTACAACGTAAATGCTACAAAATTAAGCTTTTAATGTATCAGCAATCCTATTCTATTCCAAAATTGCATAGGTGGGTGTTATATCTTGACTTTCCATTCTTTCATGTGATGCATCCTGAGTCGTGGTCGGTAGGAGGAACCTGGCCTATACCTTGATACTCCCTACTGGCACTGACTCTCCCACCTCACTGGAGGTGCACTTATCGGTGGGGGGGACCGTTAGAAGTGCTGATTTCCCTCCGGCTTGTTATAAAGGGGCTCTTCGGTGACGTAGAGGTTTCTAACTAGTGTTCCTTCGCCTGGCGGGTTGAAGTTGGTCCCATGTTGGGGTGCTTAACGGGGATACCGCCTGCCTAGTGGAAGGGTTGTGTTTGAAGGGAGGGGAATCAAACCCCAGGGTGAGTTTAAATAAGACTCCCTCCCAGGGAGCGCTACTTGCTTACTGTGAAGGTTGCCAAAATACGGGACGCCAGCTGTCCAAAATAATGAATTACCGTGAGTGGAGTTGGATATGAAAATAGAATGGGAATGAGTCTGGCTTTCCTAGGATAGTTCCTACTCTGGGTCTCGTTCACTTCTGGGACATCTGAAAGGGGCCATCCTCGTAGGCTTACAAAAAGGAACAAATTGATGCAGGGGAAGCTATCCGGGATTTTGGTGTAGCTTTGGGAGGTACAGCGAGTTTAATTACCTTCCTGGCTGCCGTTCGGATTGTTACGATTTCTGCCAAGCAGTCCTCCTCCCTTTCTAGTCATCTAAATTTATGAAAATTAACTTTACCAAACTAATGTTACAATCCAAGGTTTCTTTCTCTCTGAGGCTTTTTTCATTAATGTGCTGGTTGGTCTCACTCTTCTACCTAGCTGCCGTAGTACAACCCTCGTGGGAGTATCTTATTCAGTTACTCCTGAGGCACTGACAGGGATAAATGTCAGGCTAGAGTCGGAATGGTACCATAGGCAAGCGCGTGCATACCGGACACTCCCAGGAATCCCAGTATGTCTTTGCAGACTGTAGCCTTTGCAGACGCTGTGTTCCTGAGGGATTCGAGTCCACTCACACTTATTCCACAGTGAAAGGTTAGGTTTGCTGTTGAGCCCCAATTGAAAACTCAATTAATATTGAAATGATTAAGGATGTATAAATGACTACCTCACCAAGGTTATAGTTTGTTGTAGCATTTTATTGATGCTTGAGAAAACACTTGGGATCCGGTTCTTTTATAATCTAAAACCAATATTAAATATTAATTATTTAATTGTACACCAGGTGATGGCGAACCTGAATTAATTCTCTCCAAACACACAAACTCCGAGAATACTAAATGCCGCAATTAACAGTGAGTTATTTATCGAAGGGGGGATTGTCCAGAGGGGACGTCGCGATGGCCTTCTACCGCGTGAGTCAAGGAGTGACTGAGGTAAGGGGTGCAGGGTTGCGGACGATGAAGTTACCTCCGGAGAACCTTCACAAGCTGCCGGAGTTGGAGGTGCTGGAGAGCCTTTGCAAGCTGGTGGATGAGCCTTCGCAGGCTGCTGGTAAAGAAAAGCTGACCTTCTTCAGGCCGGGAGAGGTGGAGGTCTTGTCCAGACACAGGAGAGCCCTCCAACCTTTGCGGTCGGCGGGCTGACAAATTCTGGCCAGAGCATTTTCAGGATTCCGTATACAGTCGAAATTTTAGCTTCGTGGCTCTCACAGGGGTGCTGGGGTTGCTAGCCTTCCACCGCAGGGGTAGATTATCTCAGGGTAGTGGGCAAGTTTACCGCCTCTTCTCGAGGCTCGGCGGCTGTGATGTCACTGGGTGCAGGGGTGCTGCGATCCTGTGGTGACTTTTTCAACTTCCTTATCAGTGTCTGCTGGTCCATGGCTCGTCGGGTAAAATTATCTCTGACCGAGGGGGTGGCCACTACATGTTGAATATGGGCAGGCAGTACAATTTTCATAATTAAACACATTAATTATTTTCTGTGTCTGTAGTTGTCCAATGCATGGAATCAACCCTGTAGCCACTAGAATAAATGTGCACTGCTTTAGACTTACCACAAGGCTCTCAGCACTCGCTGATGGGGCGAAGTCACACTGTCCAGCAGTGTGGCATTGACCTGAATGTTACTAAGATTTAACTGATTTTTTTGTTTTCCAGTGATATTTATTTTGATGGGTTCAGTTTTGAGAATTTAAAGCATTTAATTTGATTCAGTTATGAACTTGGCTTCTTCAAAAATCAATGTTTGACCCGTCTCATATTTAAGATGAAATGAATTGCATTGCTGCATATAAAATTCTTTAAAATATTATCTTCAGATTCCACACTTAGTCGCAGTGGTACAGCAGAGTTTCATTTATACTGAGAACTATGTAGATCTATAATTTCAAAGGCCTGTTTACTAAATGTAGTCCATTAAATTTGTACTTCAAAGAAGCTTTTCAATAATGAATTAATTAAAATAAATTTAAGATGTGGTCAGTGCCAAATGGCTGATAAAAATATGCTTATTTCTAAAATACATTTTCAGCAGTCTCATGCAGTTTACATATTAAATGGGAGGGGCAGAACTCTTCTGGTGAGTCTTGGATATTCTCTCTCACACAAAACTAATTTACGACCTTGAGGTTGGTAATCACTATGCAGAATTCTATACTTGCACAGACTACTACCATATGAACTATAGCTACTGTAATAAGAATGATAATTCTTTACTTGGACGGGTGAAACACATCCTAATGTTTGACACAGCTCAGTAAGTGCCATGTGCAGTATATGTTGTAACAACAGCACTGGAAATAAAGTAAATCTTTTGTGTCATTTTGTGCTGATGAACAGCAAACGTGACTGATTGCCACAGTACTCAAAACATCTGTTACATTGAACAAGCTGTGTGTATTTTCTTTCCCCATTCATTTGTTTTTGGGCAATGTCAGAGACTCTTTTTCTTTATTTCTGCTGTGAAAACTGTGCTTGGACTATGAAAGTATTGTATGTGCAATCCAAAGTTTTGCTACAGAACGTTATTTTGTTACTTAAATTCTTCTGCATACATATTCACACATTCATATATTGTATATGTATACTTCATTCACGTTTACTTCCAATTTTTCAAAGCCCTGCTAAAGTTCTACTACCAGGATATTCTTCCGCCTCAATCCAAACAAAGCTTAGAAGATTTCACCAGACTGCCAAAGCACCGAATTTGTGCACACTCAGTGTAATAACGATTTGCATAAGAATTATTTTTTACAACTCACCTATTTTGTCATTGTTTTTATTCACATTAGTTATTAATAAGAAAAATTATAATTTATACATTAAAAAATGATAAATCATAAGAAAAAGTGAAATTTAAACAAAAAATGAGGCACTTTTACGTTAACCCTTGTGGTATATTGTATAGTTATGAGACAATTAAACACGTCATACACGGGGTGATTTTTCAAAGCTTTGATTTGAAAAGTGTTAAGAAACTACGTATATTGAATATATATGAATTGTAGTGTGTTGGACGTAACACTACATCAGCAACAGAAGGTCCAGTGATGCTTTGTGTTGTGATGCCGTGCCATTTATTGCAGCCGGTAAGCAGTTAACTCGGCACTTTTAAAAGAACAACTTTTTTTCCTCCTCTCATTCAAGTGTCGCTCATTACATAGTTATGTTTAGAAATTAACTAGACCATCATTACATTAGTTGATACCATAAATTAGTTACAAACATTAATATTTTTTAGCTACACTAGTTACCACTTCCATTTGTTTGAAACACAAATAAACCAACTTTAATTACCACTTATTGAAACATTACACTTTTTATGAGCTGTAAAGACATAAAGCTACCCTAACTGATTGGCAGCTAAAATTGCTGTTTATACACCAGTTATGCCTTATGTTGTAATGTAAGTAGGCATGAGATGAGAATTTTGAAAAGTTTAATTCTATACATGCCCTGTGAACAGCGAACCTACATTACAAATGGATGACAGTATATTTTCTCAGTAGGATCCTGTGTCGCCATGAAATTATATAGGATAAGAATTTTAATTGTTTAATTGATGAAAAGGAGATGTTAGATGTACAGAATAAGAAATACTTAATCTAGATTTTTAATTTAAACTTTTTTTCTTTGTATGACATTAAGAAATACCATGTAATTAACTCACTTTCCAGAATAGTTTTAGGAAATGAGTACTTGCTTTCTTCAGTTTGTTTTTGTAATTATTTTATTTCTTAGCCACATTTATGTATTTATATATCTCAATATATATTTAAGGCAGTCAAGTAGAAGTGAAGTTAGGACTACAGTTAATTTTGGAATTTATTTGTATGGATATTCTTTTAAAAACAGTGTTCTGTGCTAAACTGTAATAAATACAGACAGTGAAATATAACTTTGTGTAATTATTTTTAACCCTTTTCTGTCCATTCCAATCAGGTATTTGTAGTTGTTGAACATTTGTTATAATTCCAACCAAAGAATTGTTATACGTGTTGCAAACTCTAATATAACCCTTTAAACTTTATTTTAAAAAATACGTATTTTGTAACAACTTCCTAGGTAGACTCATTAAGGATAAAGGTTTCAATTGTGTGAAAGAGCCAAAATTAATTTCCTAATACTGTATATTTACACTTCTACAGCCATGTCACTCTCATGTCCAATTACATACCAGATTGTTGTCCCCAGTACAACAATGATTAAACTATACAATATTCTGTTGTATGTTCAAAAGTGTAATGCTACCAACTAGGAATAATTGTACACTACAGTACGATAGATAAAATATAGTACACAAAGTACATCACTATAACAGGTACTCCTCCCACCACAGCTCCATTGTTCAAGTAGATCATTGACATAGCAGAACTTGTCCATTGCACCTCGTTGACTCCCAACAGTTGCTTCGATATTTAGGTGGTTGTCTCTGATGCTAGTAACCATTATAGATCAGTGAATAACCATGACTGATATACTAGAACTGAATAAGTCACCATCGTCCACACATTCTCAATAAATCCATTCATCAGGGTAAAGACCTATATTTATACCTACACTAATCCTTTGTAGTTTGTTCCACTCTTAGCAGAGAATGCTTCCTTTTTTCTAATGGCACTTTGACTACTTTTGTACTTACGTTTTGTAACTGTCACATTGGGCTATCATTTAGCATGTTATGAAAAATTGTATACAGAATGGTAAATGTCATGCCATTCATTTACTGCATAAGGTGAAAAATATTTCCTATGTTTGGTATTCGTTATAAAGGAAATTGTATTACATATCCCTGTATGTCTTTGATTCTTCATTGCTTTTTTCTTCAGGATGTCAACCCCAGCTCATTTGGGCTGTCCCAAATTTATTTATTTTTTTTTCAACCTGTGTGAAATTCGAAACTGATGAAATTTTTATAGTTTGAATGTATTTGTTGTTTCATATTTCAAATAAAAACAAATTACGATACAAATATTAAGAATATTGCAATCATTCTAGTGATTTATGTAGTTTGTTATTGATGCTTACAAAGTGAGAAATAAATTTAATCACAAAATTTTTTTCATTTCCAATATTCTTCGTAGCCAATTTTGTTATCCAGTAAACATTTAAATTTATAACATATTGCATTAATATTGTTTTGCATTTGGATAGATACAGTTAAGAATATTTTCCAGTGCTGAACCTTGAGCTGGAATTGGGTGATTAAAATTGCATTTATCTTGTAAACATGGATTTTTATGGTTTTTGTTTTTTTTTACTCATTGTCTCATGCTTATTTCAGATTTCAGCAGGTGGCTCTAATACAGGGAACTTCATGTTGGAAATCCAAGGTGATACCACTTGTCGTTCCACAGTAAGGGAAACTTTGATGAAGAAACAACTCTCGTCGGAGAGAGTAAACACACCACAAACTTTTGTCATTCAGCATAATTATATTAGATTTCAGGTTTGTCCTAACTGTGAGTCAATTTTCACAAGCCCTGAAGAACTTGCAAGCCATCAGTCGAGCTGTAACTTCATTAGTGTCCCTGTAGAACCAGTGATTGCTGCCAAACCTTATTCAAAATGTCAAAGTCAGTTTCCCTGCTCTTTTTGCAATAAGGTACTTACTTCTGAATTAAAACTTGATCGCCACCTCCTAATTCATACGGAAGAGCTTGTATCGAAGTGTAGGTTGTGTGACAAAACATTTCAGAATAAGGAGCTTGACGATCACTTGAAAATTCAGAATCTGCAAACATTCATTTGTGATATTTGCAAAAAATTATTATGGGGAAAATACAGTTTCGTTAGTCACAAAAATTGCATACTGGAGAGCGCCCATACACATGTGGTCACTGCGGCAAGTCATTTGCTTGGAAGAGTGCTCTCATTCAACACATTAGGGCTCACAATGGGGAACGCCTGTTTGTGTGCGAGCTGTGTGGCAAGTCATTTCGAAAGAATCATACCCTCAATCGTCACATGGCAACACACATTGAAGAGCTGCTTCACAATTGCGAGTTTTGTGGAAAATCATTCGCACAGAAAAGTACACTGGCTGCACACGTGAAGCTCCACATAAGCGAACGTCCTTTTATTTGTGAATAACTGTAACAAAGCATTTACCAAAGAAGCAATCCTAGGAATAATATATAAGCATCCATACTGGACAGAAACCTTATATCGTCATATTAAAATTTTCTTTCAAGCCAGCTGATGTATTGCCTTAAAACTCTTAATTAAGCACAGTGAAGTAGAGTTTGCTGGTGTGTTGATGGAGTTGTGTCAGTGACATATTCTTTGGTATCTGGGGGTTGTCAACACTGCAAGTGGCCACCTTTACAAGAAACAAAATTTATTTATTACAGTTGGTTATAATGTCCTCTGCATAAGGTGCGAGTGACTGTTGGAAATAAATGTATCAATTCTATTGACGGACGACAAGCAATGAACATGAAACATAAACACATAAATTTAATGGATGTGAAGTCAGACCTTCTGTAAAATTAGTCCTTTGTAGCTATAATTGTTAACACTTCATGTTGGTATTGCAATGAAGCTGAACTATTTATGATTAGATAACACATTCTGACTTACCTCTTATGTGCAAAAGTTAAGCATGATGTTTCACCAGTGCATCATGATACTGGTGTAATGCTAATATACATGATTTACTGCTACTTGCATTAAATTTATTGTATACATAGTTAATTTTTTAACAGAATTTATAATTAATTGATATGAAAATGGTTTGTAGAGGACTGTAGATTTGACTTTCCCTTTATTTGTTCAAATCTTTATGAACTAGGATATTTAGATAAATTGCTTTTTTGGCATTTCAATTGTCGAGATAAAGTAAATGTTATGTGCCCACGACTGTTCATTGTAATTATATACACAGCAAATTTATTGTTCTGCAACAGGAGTTTTTATAGTTACCATGTACCTACAACATTTTGGTGTAATGTAAATTGTCCATGATTCTGTAATGGGATGATAATATTTCTGAATAATGTATTCATATTTGTGAATTTTGTTTTAATTTAAGTTTATGAATAGGTAAATGCAGGTCAGTTTTTGGGAATGTTTACAGCAAGATTGATTAGAGGTTTAGAGATAGTACATATTCAAGGTAAAGATAAGTGTTATAGTATTCCAATTTTAATTTATGTTACTATCCTAGATGGCAAATTGTTGTTAGTAATATAATATATAGCAAAGGAAACAAAAATAAACATGCAATAAAAGTAATTATATGTTGACGCTATCAGGTGAGAGACGAGATGAACGGTGACACAATATACTTACTGTAGGTGGGCACCAGCGGTGTTTCCCAGTTATTGCACAGTTGAGACTCAGGGTTCTGAGGAATGCTGTGGGTTCTGTGTGTCCGTCTCACCCGAGCGTACTTACAAAACAGTTTGCATTACTAAACATTTTATCTCTGAAAAAGGTGAGAGATTGCTGTCACTACAAAGGAATACTTTATGAATGAACTTGGACGTGTCTAGCTAACTCCGTTCGGGTGTTCCCCAGCCTGCAATTAATGTAGCGCACTCCTAGATAGACAACTTCTCTGTGGTGGTAGAAAACATTATCTTCACAAGGAAAGGGGTTAACAGCCGCTAGGGTGGACTGCAAATTTTTCCTGAAGACAGGGCATGGAGAATTATGAAATGAACAACGAACACGTGTGATTATTTGGCATTGCTAACGCGGACTCGTCAGGGAGTGCCTCCCAGCACGTGGTTAGTGTGGTGACGGCCTATACACACAGCCAGCTAGGACGGAAATAATATCACCTTACAAATTATATAAAGGGCACAAATACATATGAAACAATATGGGACATGACACGGATGGTCACAATAAACATGCAGATGCATGAAAGCAAGCTTATATGATGTGGATGCCGCTGGATAAGATTCGTAGCGGATCACATGGTGCAGATGAAATTTCAGTATCTCTCCATAAAAACTGCAAATTATGGTCACACAAATTGTTATTAATGATGGGAAAATTGTTCTCCTGCAGATTGAGGCATTTATAGGCTTCTATCACACCTAATGGAAGGAAAATCAAACATGAATGAGACAGCATGGTAATACATACATACATACATACATACATACATACATACATACATACATACAAAGCATTCATTACATGAAAAATACATGGAACCCTGAATGAAATATTACATAGAACCCTGAAATTAATCACTGCGCACATGTTTTTTCACAAATAAACCCTCAAAGCACATGGATGGTGCAGATAATGACTTGGCAGCTGCTAACCATGTGGTCGCAAATGATGTGGCTGTAAAACAATGTAAACATGAAAGATACCCTTAAATACATACATAGAAACAAAACCCTTAATATTGAATGCAACAATTAAACAGAAATTACACTGAAACCCCTTTAGCATACGCGGATGGCGCCTGATTCAAAGTTTTGCGGGCTGCATGGCCTCTCAAACATCTTTCCTCCTTTCTCGTCTGGCAAAACGTATGCAAGGCAAATGTTAACTGGTTTACTAAAAGTGAGCTATTGTAATCTACATAAGTGAAAAAATTTGAAGTGTGTACGTGACAGCGTCTTACCTCGCCAGCTCTCCTCGACGGACTGCCCAGAGGCACGGGTCGCGCGGACCTACCATGGCTGCCTATGGGGTTCACACAAGCGGAAGTGCTATGCACGCCAAGTCAAAGTTTTATCTTTTTAAAATAAATGGCACACAAATAATCTAACTATAGGTTTACATTATGTATTTAAATTGTGGATTTTCTGTATTTATTAGATGTTTTTTATGACTGTGTTCATGCCAGAATATTAGAGTTCTGATTCTTCGTGCTGCGCACATTTTGAATTCATAACCAAGCATTGTGCAACATTATTAAACATACGTTTTAAACACTTGAGAACCTGAAAGTAAAACAAGAGACATAATTCACACTTCAAATAATTGTTCCATTACGGGAAAGTTCATGTTATGGCCTCCTTGCACACGTGCATTCCCACATGTCACGTGATTGGTGAGCGCCATCATGGTCTTAACATGCCTGGCTGTTAGCCGGCGCCAATGTAAATTAAATTAGTTGAATTTTGTTTGATATTTTCGTTCCAGAAACCAGTATACATTTTTCATGTAGTAAATATCATAAGAAATTGAATCTATGGTTAATCTTAAAACCTATGTTTACACACACTCGCAGTTCCCCAAGATTTTTCTGTATCACCGAGTTAACTTTATAAAACTAATCACCCGAATTTTGGATAATTAAGGCTTCTTAAATGTGAAAAAGCCATTAGGAATACTAATTTTGTTACTTTGATACGTGAGAAGTCATACTTACTGTCCCTGAAGGAAAATAGGACATTTTATTAATAAACAATAAATTTGTGTGTTCAAATTAAAATGATGCCCAGTTTTTCATATGACAATTGCGTAATTTCAAAGTAGCTAACAAAAACCAAACTGCAGTGTCGCATGTGAGCTTAACTATGGCATTCGGTTAGTCTTACGTTTACATTACTTTTCATATATTTTAAAATGGGGTCTTTCATAGTAATGAAATTATAACATTGCATCGGATTGGTGTGTTCTCTTAAAATTTATACCTAATTGGGGTAAATATAATAGTAGGTACCATGAATATTTAGGAAATATACAGTACCTTATTCTCACACATGGAATGTTAGGAGCAAAGTACATTTTGAAACATCTGTCAAAGAAAATTGGTTAACTTGTTATCCTGAATGTGTTTCGAATCTGGTGCATTCTATGTCTGTTAGGGTACTGTCTCTATGAGTGTGGTAAGAATTTTAGTTTTTGTAATTTCACATTACTTAGTGCAGTGATGTTTGTACTGGGTGGTTCACTTACATTGAGCGAGGAGTGGAGTAGTATAGAATGTGTTGCATTATATGGATATCTCATGACATGTATGGCAGGTGCAGCATTTTTAGTGGAAGCAACACCAATAGGGGAAGAGTGGGGGAAACATCTGGTAGGTCAGTAACCAACTCTCACATGCTAGTGACCTAAAGTTGAAGTGGATTCTCATGAATCCTGTCCTCTATTTAATTTTTTTATTTGTGTTGCAATAATACACATCCGTATTTTTGCAATTGCTATATTCTTGCTGCCATGTTTCAAACAAATTTCCACTTTGATTTCTTAGAATATTGCAGTATTTTCTGCTTGTTAATTTTTACACCGATGCAGGTGGAAACTTGGAATGGGGCAAAGTATTTCCTCGTTATGATAGATGATTTTACCAGAAAAACATTTGTATTTTTTCTTCAACACAAGGACGAGGCATTCATCAAATTTCAGGAATTTAAACTCCTTGTTGAGAATACTCATGTGAAGTTAGCTTCGAAACTTTACTGCCAATCCCTGCTGAAGAAAGTTACTATTACTCACGCCCCAAATCCGAGAGGAAGACTGTCCACGCTCAGTAGAAGAACCGCACATGTACAATATGGTTGCATCGGGAATGCTTACAGGGGTGCTCGGAAGTAGTATGTTCAGAAGCTTATAAAATGAAAACTAAACATGATAGGTTCATAACACAAACCACATGTAGCTCACAAGAGTCTGTAGTATCAGTAAAAAAAAATATATCCGGGTTCCTAGTCTCCATTTTTCTGCTACAAGCCTTTGAATTTCGCAATTTGAACTCCCACCTCAAACTAAGTACCAAGTTCAAAGGTGAATATGTTAAAATCCAGCCACTTTAGGTAATGAGGACAGTAAACACATGACTCACATGTGCCTATAGTGTTGAAATATGCAGAAAAGTCATAGTTCACGCATGCCGCCATTTTAGTACGAACCTTGAATTGTGCATGATAAACTGTGCAGAAAGTTGGCGATTCTGGGAGGCAAGTTTGAGGCCATATAAAATAAAACATTAGGAATGAAACAGAAGATGTCGCATGGGATTGTAATAACAGCTACCCTATTACAGTATGTATCAGATTCATTCCTTGTGATCGCATCATTTTCTTTCTAAGAGCCGATAAACTTGTGACTTAGAACGAGTTGACTATTCTGGGAGGCAAGTTTAAGGCCTTATAAAACAAATATATTCCGTTGCAGCAAGATATTTCACAGAGTTTTGTATTAACAGCTACCCACTGTATTACAAAATGTAGGCCCTACATAACTTTTATTTAATAAAATTATGATTTACCAAATCGATGGTTGTGACGACATAATGTAATTCTTCTTGAAAATATGAGTTCGTAAACATACAATACACTTGTTTATAAAAGTTAAATTAAAATATATAAAATTGAATACATATCTTTAATATATTTTGTAACTGCGGTGCGTGTGGTGCTAACAGCAGTGTATGCGGTGCTAACAGCAGTGTATGCGGTGGTAACTGCGGAGCTAATTGTAGTGCACGTGATGCTAACAGTAGTGTGTGCAGTGCTAACTGCAGTGCTACGAATGTAACAAAAATACTTATTGTATACCTACAGAGCAGGGAAAAAATGAGAATGATTGATAGAGCATGAAAAATCAAGATGGAATTATAGAGCAGGAAAAATGGCATAGTGGCTATCAAGATGGTGGGCACAACATACTGTTTCCCAAACAGGCTGCCAAGACGGGAACAAGATGGCAGCATTTTCCACCATGTTGGTGCCTCGCACCTTAATAGCCTAGCCCTCATCCCAAAACATACATAATACTACTACTAACTTGCCTCCCAGAATCGCCAACTCGTTCTGAGTCACAAGTTTGTCGGGTCTTAGGAAGAAAATGACACTAGGAATGAATCCGGTAGACCCTGTAGCTGGGTAGCTGTTATTACAATACCATGTGAATTCTTCTGTTGCATCCCTAATGTTTTATTTTATATGGCCTTAAACTTGCCTCCCAGAATCGCCAACTTGTTCAGAGTCACAAGTTTAGCATCTGTTTGACAAGACCTGGAGCACCGACCCCATGAATATGATTTTGTAATACAGTGGGCAGCTGTTACTAAAGGCCGTTCATGTTAAAGTGAGTACTCTAGAAATCAACCTTTGAAAAAACCACTGCCCACAACTGCGTATGTATAACCATGTGTGTTACCTGTAACTCATAATTACATTGTCTCACGTGATCTGCGTAACGGTCAAAACCAATGGCCCGTTGTTGTGGTTCCTCAATGCTTGTTGCTTGGCTTTGCTTGTGTGGAGTGGTTGTGAGGCAAGCTACAAATTTGGAAGCTGGAAGTTGTGTTTTATATTTTTTTCTCATTTATTTTTCATCTTATCTGCAATCATCATTTTTTATTGTAGGTCGTACAGTGTTTAATTGTGTTATTTTGTGTAATGTCATGAGTTCCAGCAAACTACGTACGAATAGTCAGAGTCAGGAATACAGTATAAATCTCTCCGAAAGTATTTATTCTTTAATTCGTCAAGGAGAGATGAAGCCATGCAAGGTCATCGAACGAGTTGCAGAAATTATGAAAATTTCAACTGCAACTGTCCGGAGGTAAGTGTAAATGTGTTTTTACGACGTGTTTTCCCCTCTTGCCCCCAGTACGTTATTGAATTAAATCGTTGAAAAAGAACAAGTAGGAATCAACAGTTGGAAGTATGATATTATAAACAGAAAGTTAAATAACAATAATGAAAGTAAATGAAAAACAGCAGAAACACGACATAAATATATTCAAATGAGTTTCTGAAGTACATGTTATCTCCTAAGTTTGACAAATAACATAAAAAGTTATATGTATGTATGTACCTACGCCTACCTGTTTAAACTTTCTTTTAAATCTGGCTTGATATTAAATGAAAATTTTGCTGTCAATAATTATACGTTAATTTCATGCGTTTTGTATCACTTATTTTGTCATGTAGGCGTAACCTCAAATGCATCTGTACATATCTACTTATTACCAGTTATGTAATCTTTCTTGAAAACATGTGCAAATTTTGCCGGCAGTAATTATACGTTAATTTTACACGTTTGTATATGACTGTGTTATTTTGTAAGGTAGGCCTAACCTCAAACTTGTGTTCGTAGTTATTCATCCCAAGTTACAGTGTTAAATTTTACTATTGTTAACATAGCATAAACGTCACATTTGATGCTACACCAAAGGTGTTCCAACATCCTATAAACTATAAAATCTTGAAGCTGGTTTTGTTAACTGTAGATCTGTAGCTGTACTTGTTCCCTACATTATTTCTTGATGCAAGTGTAATTATTTTTTTTGGTAATGCTTGCCGTAGTAAGTATTTGAAAGTATTTGTAATTAATTGTCAACAGTTATAGAATAATCCCATGTTTAAATTTCAAAATGGATGTTCGACAAGACAACTTGCTACCTTTTGAGAAATATCAACTATGATAGTATGCGTTCTTGAGTAGGCATAATTGTTTGTTGTATCTGCCACTTGGGCCGAAAAAATATTGTAGTTATTGAAATTTAATGTAACTGTAAATTACACTACGTAGTCAACTCCCCAGACTCCTAGAGCTCCTGTTTACTTGTGAATGCATGTTTTGTAAAGGTTAGATTACATTACGCAGTGTATGTGTTAATTAAGTACAGTATTTCTAAAGAAGCTGTATGAGCGAGCTTTCAATAAGGGCCGGGCTACAATTGACATACCTAACACATTCACAGTTTTAGCGATAAGCACATACAAAAAACAAAAGCACAGTGGCCTGGCTACAATTTATATAATTATAATAATATTAGTTTGTTTATGTTGCTACATTTGTACCGAAGAAATTAAGGTCTGTACATAGTTTATTGTAAATTGTGTGCATTATTGCAAGTGTGTCGACCACGTGGAGAAGTTGAGTGCAGAGGACTGGGAGAAGGAAGTGCACAAAGCCGCTGACATAGCTCCATTCATCATCTGGATCCGGATTTGGACACCACTGACGAAGATGATCTTGGCAGTGGCTGTGAGGTTTGTGTGACCAGGTAAAGGTATTTGCATTTTGCAGCTACTTGTTTGTAGTATACACATATCTGTTATGGGTGGGTACTGTTTGTTGTTGGAGTCCACATGTGTTTATGTATTTGTCATGTTGTCTGTTAAAATATGTTATTCATTTTTGGTGTTTATTATAAAACAAATAAAAGTAATTTTTTTACATAATTTATACAGTTTTTGCAAAATTTATTCTAAATGTTCAAATGTGTGTTGCATGGTACGATGAGGTCATGTATATTGAGTTACTTGTTAACATAAATGTCATTGTAACATGTTAACATGTTTGGAATCTTGTTAATATAAGTGTCATGATAGTTTTACATATTAAAAATTAAGTTGTATATTAATATGTAATTTTGTTGTGTGTGTCAGTTGTACACTATTAAAAGTACCTTTCCTGTAAGTATTACTTTTATAAATTGTCCTTTACATTATCATTTTGCTGTCATTTATGAATATGTATTGGTTTTACATTAATTAGACATTCCTTTCAGCTTTGTGTGTGCACGCATGAACCATTTTTTGTATGTATAGTAATTTTCTTGAAATAGTTTTCTCATTTAAGTTTTGTTTTGCTGCAGTCATTGCAATGAAGGAACCACAACAATGATGGGAGTCCCTGCACTTTACCTGTAATATTGGTTTCTTGAGGTCTGTGGGTTTGACAAAAAAGAAATGTCGCACCCATTTGGGCCACAAGAGAACCGGAAATGTGGTCATCGCCGGATCAGCATTTCGCTTAGCTATAAATAATATATTTTATTTTTAGAATTATTTTGTATTAATGAAGGTGGTGCCAGTTACAAGTTTGTTATACACTTCTGTTACCACTTAAATTCACAGTATAAATGTTCAGTTCTTATTTGAAGGATCTCAGAAAGGTATGAACACCGAGTAACGGTGTAAAAAAAAAATGTATGTATACACAAATGCATTTGTTGACTTGTTCACATTTTTATTGTAAATTATTTTTATTTTGTATATACGTAATAGGCCTATGTTGAAATATATATTACCTCCATTTATAAAGGTGCATATAAAACTTTCCTTAAAATGTACATATACATGCACATATTTTATACATATTACTTTTTTAAAATTACGTATTTTTATATACTGCCACGCTAGTGCCATCATGTTAAGTTTACTAGCACCATCTACTTCTGTGCAGTGGTGTACTCTTTGCTCCGCTCAGATCCCCTCGTTACTGCACTGTTCTGCCTCCCGCCATTCCCCTTTCCCCTTCGTGCATCGTTATTTTTTATTTGTCGTGGTTGTTTATTTAAGCCCTTGTATGGCCTCGCTGTGTGCTTCAGGCGTCTGCTACGTTACGCCGCTACCTTATGCCTGCAGGATGTATTTTTTTTTCCTGATGACTTAGTTGCACTTCAGTTTGGTTAGCTGAGGCCAAACACAACTATCATGTTTTCAAGCTGACATTTTACTAATGCTACAGAGTGATGGGGCACTTAGAAAACAGTGAGTTGTGGGAAATGTTAAGTTTGCGGTACAGTTTTTAAATGTTTGGTAATCTGTGTGACAAGTGGTGTTGTACCTTTGGGTGTGCGGTAGTGCTAGTCTATTTCAAAATCTGTATTTGGCTGCCCTTCCAAATTATTTTTCGGCTTAACTAATGTGTGTGTTTTTTTAATGTGTCGTGTTTGTCCTTGTTCACCACCCAAGTTTAATGTTTGCTATTTCACTGTTTCCATGACTTCATCGCTAGGGTGTTCATTTTTTAATTGTTTGTGGTGTAAAATTTTTGTCTATCAGAGCTTTGACATGACCAAAATGATTATATATGTTACATATTTTATTGATATTGCATATTTTACATGATATATATCTCTCTCTGTGTGTGTGTGTACGCGCGTGCGCATACATATATATGCATATATGCATACGTATATATACACACATATACATATATATTTCATGTGTTATATACATAATATATGTTACATGTTTTATATATATAATATTATACATGTTACATTTAGCAGTCCTGAAATGTGAACATTGAGTTTATTAACATGTGGCAGTCACATGGCTGTCACATGGCAATGTTTGTTTACATGTGGCGGAAGGATACATAAGGGGCAAGAAAGTAGAACTTTAGCAGGGCTTTCAAAAGTGCTCACTTTATCGTGAACGACCTATACAAAACTCTGTGAAATATTCTGCTTCAACGGAATAGATTTGTTCTGTAAGGCCTTAAACTTACCTCCCAGAATTGCCAAATCATTCTGAGTCACAAGCTTGAAATCTCTTTGGCAATACCTGGAGCACCATCTCATGAATCTGGTACATTTTTTAATACAGTGGGTAGCTGTTGTTACCAAACTCTGTGAAATATTCTGCTGCAACGGAGTCTGTTTGACAATACCTGCAGCACCGTCCCCATAAATCTGATAGGCCTATCTAATTTTTATATTTTTTTAGTTAACTTTTACAAACAAGTGTATCATGCGACGTGTCTACGAACTTGTATTTTTTAGACAGATAGGAATATGTCATCTGATTATGTGACTATGACCAGTGCGATATTGGATTTTATAAACATATTAATGTATTAGTAAATATGTCAACTGTTATATATATTTTTGGACTTCAGTTTTCAAATTGAATGCTAAACTAACAGTATAAACTTTGATTATTCACACTTTCATTGATTAGTCACATGTGATCCACTGCCATATTGAATTTAGTAGGCATAGGAGCAATTTTTTTTTTGTTTTAAATTAATTATGTTACCAGTCTGAGCATCAAATATAAAACAGTTGTTACATTACTGCAAGTCATGATGTAGTGCAGTATGTCTACATCTGACATCCACGAACTTATAAGCATAGTTGACCATTATTTCCAAACCATTAAAGTTATAGCCATCAAATTCAAATCATAGACGTCGCCAATGATGACAATCATGATGGTGGTAGGACCAAGTATAACCTATGTCTACTTATAAGCTTAGTTGACTGTAATTTCTGAACTGTTTAAAATAAAGTTGCCAAATGTATACCATAGACATAACTGACGATGATGGGAAGGGTCGCAGGGTCTAGTATACCCTATGTCTACATATAAGCATAGTTGGCTGTAATTTCTGAACCATTTAAGATATAATTGCCAAATTTATAACATAGGCATCCCCCAAGACGTAGAGAAACCTGCAGGGCCAAGTATATTGTATGTCTTTTTATAAGCATAGTTGGCTGTAATATCCAACCTGTTTGAAATATAATTAGTTGTTGTATTCATAACATAGGCATCACCCATGATGATGAGATGGATCGCAGGGTCAAGTATACCCTATGTCTACGCATAGGTGGCTGTAATTTCCAAACTATTTAAGATAAAGTTGTCAAATTCATACCATAGACACCACCACCACGAGAATGGTCGCAGGACCAACTACACCCTATGTATATTTATAAGCATAGTTTATGGTAATTTCTGAACCATTTAAGATATAGTCGCCAAATTCATAACATAGCTATCACCGATGTCAATGATAAGTGCCGCAGGGATTAGTATACCCTATGTCTACTTATACACATAGTTGGCTGTAATTTCCTAACCATTTTAAGATATAGTTGTCAAATTCATATCATAGACATTGCCCCCGACATCAAAAAGAGACGCAGGGACAAATATCACCGAAGCATACTCATAAGCATAGTTGGCTATAGTTTCCGAACCACTTAAGACATAGACTACGAATTCATAACATATACATCTCCCCTGACAATGAAAAGAGTCGCAGAGACAAGGATCACCTACACGTTATACGCATAGTTAGCTGTAACTTCCAAGACCTGGTCTTGTCGAGCATATTTTAATGTATCATACAGTATCCGATGTGTTAACCTTATCGTTCCCACACTAAAAAAATGGTATTTTCTTTTTTCGTCATACATAACTTACAGTGCTCGATGCTCGTACAATATACACTAAATCTTAATTGATGCATATCTGTCAGTCCTCTATACGTTTTAACAGTTCGGAAATTATAGCCAACTATGCATATAAGTGTGCTTAGGGCATACTTGACTACACAACTAATTTCGTTGTCGGGGGTGATGTCCATGTTATGAATTTGAAGATTATATATTAAATGATTTGGAAGTTATAGCCAACTATACATATAAGTGCACTTAGGTGATACTTGTCTCTGCGACTCTTTTCATTTTCGGGGGCAATATCTATGTTATGAATTCATAGACTATGTCTTAAGTAGTTTGGAAACTATAGCCAACTGTGCTTATGAGTGCGTTTAGGGGATATTTGTCCCCGTGACTCTTTTTGTTGTCGGGGGCGATGTCTATGTTATGAATTTGGCAACTATATTTCAAACAGTTTGGAAATTACAACAAACTATGCTTATAAGTAGACATATGGTATACTTAGTCCCGTGACAGTTCTCGTTGTCTATGTTATGAATTTGGCAACTACATCTTAAATGGTTCGGAAATTACCATCAACTTTACTTATAAATAGACATACGTTATACTTGGCTCTGCGACCCTTGTCGTCGTTGTCGTGGGTGATGCCTATATTATGAATTTGGCGACTGTCTACATCTTGCAGGTAGGTAATTGAACACACAGTATACCAATATTAGATAGTATGCACTTATTTTTTTGTTACACTATTACATATCACTACTAAACACTAACTGTCTTTTAAGCACAATGCAACCTGACGCCATGTTTGTTTACACACTGTCTTGGGCCACTACATGCCTTGACCTATATATGTGACATCCTCCCTTTTCCAACAAGCAGTTTCTACTACCAAGGAGGAACAGTTTTCAGATGTGTTGCATAACAGTCTCACTACCACAACTAAACCTTACTTCACAGTCTATAAACTAAAACTGGTACTGCAATACATTTTGAAATCCATGTAGTTTAAAGATTCAATTTTAGTGGATGATTCACATTTCTTCCACTTCGAGTTTTCTTTGGGGCACTAGTATCCACATTGGGGAATGTGCTCCGGGAATGCCAGCGTGTTGGTGCTAGTTGTTGTGAAGGTCCTGCAGCTGTACATGAAGCTTGTTCCACCTCGTCATATATTTTTCTCCTAGATAAACTGGCCATTTTCCATTTACCTGGGTGCTGATAGCAGGTAAGGATGCACCCCTGGGTTTGATGAACCACGAGTTTCGCCGGTATCTACCATTGGGTGTGTCAATTATGTACGAGCCTGATTTTGGCACTGGTTGCACTATATTTGCAAGGACCCAGTGCTTGTGAGCTTCTCTGTATAGGATGTCATCACTCTGTAGCAATGGAGGGTGCAAAGTTCGGTTTTGGTTGAAAGTATTTCTATTAGCCTGACGTAATGATTTGAGATTATGCTTGACACATTTTACTAACGCTGGTTGCAAAAGCTTTTCACTGGTCGGTAGAAAGGTTCTTGTCCTATGACCCATGAGGCGTTGGGAAGGAGATTCAGACTTCCCTCCCGGTATATTCCTGAGATGCAAGAGAGCAAGCATTGTGTCTGTGTCATCCATGTAACATTTACGAATGCGATTCTTAGATTCTTGGACGTAGCGTTCGGCCAAGCCATTGAAACGGGGAAAGTGGGGACTGGAAATGCAGTGTCTGAAATTCCACTCACGTCGGAATTTCTCGAATTCATGAGACGAGTATTGAGAGCCGCCATCCGTCCGAAGTTCATCTGGAATGCCATGCTGGGAGAACCAGCGTTTCAACTCCCTCATAACTGCATCATGTGTAGTTGATTGCAGCAGTGTAAAGTCAAAGCACCCTGAACAGTTGTCCGCTATAATCAGAAAGTAGTCGCCCTTCAGCTGGAAGAGATCAGAAGCCACGTACGTACATCCACGGGTGTGACAGAATGTCTTCTACTGTAAGATGTTCTTGGGTGGGATTCCCTTGTGATAGTTTGCAGGCGACACACTTCTGGACAAATTCTGTGATGTCCTGCAGCATTCCGGGCCAGAAAACATGGTCTCTTGCCAGTTTTAATGTACCTATAATGCCTTTGTGAAAGTGATGTAGGTGTGAGAGAACAAGTCCTTTCATACTGCTAGGGATGAGGGTTTGAGCCCCTTTGAAGATGACATCTTTATACACTGCTAATTCTTCTCTGTAAGGCCAATATTTTTTTTAGGTATTCTGGTAAGAGTTCCTGCTTTGTAGGCCATCCATTTAGTATTGTGGTACATAATGTCGAAAGCTCACTAGAGTCGATGGCTTGTTACAGCTCCATTGTGCGTTCTTTTGAGAGCGGAATCAGAACATGGATTTCAAATGTGAGTGGAATATCCACTTCTGGTGTATTGTGGCAGTCTCTGCTCAAAGCATCCACAATGTACAATTGTGAGCCCTTAACATATATCACAGTAGGATTGTATGGCAGCACTTCAAACAAGATTCTCTCCAGTCTTGTAGGTGCATTGAGAAGTGACTTCTTAAAGATGGCCTTGAGAGGTATATGGTCTGACTCAATCTGTAAATTTTTTTTACCCCAAATGTATTGGTGAAATTTCTTACATGCTGTCAGTATGGCAAGGGCTTCCTTCTCAATTTGGCTGTAGTTCAGCTGAACTTTGGTAAGTGCTTTGAACGCATAAGCAATTGGTTGATTTTCTTGGAGCAGCACTGATGACACTGAGTGGCTGCTTGCATCTACTGACAATGTGACAGGTTTGTTATAATCATAATTGGTTAACACTGGTGGGAACTTGAGGCATCTTTTGAGTGTCTCAAAGGCACTATTTTGGTCATTTTCCCAGTGCCAGGCCACATTTTTCTCCAACAGCTGCCGTAGGGGAGTAGATAGCTTGGACACATTTGGTATGAATTTGGACAAGTAGTTCACCATACCATGAAATCTTTGCACTTCTTGTATGATAGTAGGTTTCCTTATTTGCTCAATAGTTGCAATCTTTGCAGGGTCTGGTGATTTCCCCTTGCTGGTGATGATGTGCCCTAGGAATTTGACCTGCTCTTTGTCAAATATGCATTTGATCGCATTGAGTTGTAGCCCCGCCTGTTTTAATTTGAGTATTACCTTCTTTGTAATGTCTTTGAGCTCTGCCTTGGTGGAGGCGTGAATCAGGATGTCATCCATCGAGCAATGTCTTGTAAGAGGTGTGTCATTACTTGTTGGAAGACTTCGGGAGCAGACGCCAGGCCAAAGGGCATCATTTTGCATGCGTAGCGGCCCCATGGTGTTGCAAATGTGAGGCATTTGGAGGTTCTATCTGACACTTTTATTTGCCAGAATCCTTTCCTGCAGTCCAGTAACGTGAAATATTTAGAGTGGTGTAAGCGAGTTACTATTTCGTCGAGTGTCTGGAAAGGAAAATGGCATCTTTTCAGGTTTCTGTTTACATCAGAAGGGTCTATGCATATTCGAACCCTGCCGTTTTGGCATACCACCACCATGAATGAGACAGCTGAGGTGGGTTCCGTGATGGGTGCTATGATATTGCTCTTCACCATGCTGTTAATTTCTTCCTTAATTTTGTTCCTTATTGGATAGGGCACTCTGCGAGATGGATGTACTTTGAGGTTAGGTTTGTCTACTAGATCAATGTCTTATACAAAGCCCTTTACGCAACTGATACCATCAAATAATTCTTCATTAGCATCCACTATTTTGAGCCTTTTTATGAACTCTAGGCTTTCACGAGTTTTCCTTCCTACATCACATCGGTGACCGTTGTCAACGATAAAAACTTACCACTGCTGCCCTTTTACTGTTAGTCACTACAGGTAAGTGCACTTCCCCGAGTACAGGAACCGATTCTTTACTAAAGGACATGAGGCTTCTAGTCTTTTCTGGGATAAATTTTAGTTTACACTTATTAGCAATGGAAGTGGTTATAAAATTACACTGCACACCAGTATCAAGCTTGAAGTTCACTTTGTGGTTAGGAGGCAGTGTTAATGTTTAAAACCAGTCGAACTCGGTTTCAGCACTGGACAGGCATGATACTAGGAATACTTCTTCTGCTTCTTCTACATTGTGGACATGGTGCCCTTCTTCTGGCTGCAATGTCGCGTCTGTAAGTGTAGTACCTTGTCGAGACCTACATATTTATGCAGAGTGCCCCGGTTTCCCGCATTTGCGGCAGGATTTTCCGAATGCAGGACATGACCTTCGCTGGTAGGAACTCTCACACCTGGAGCACTCAAACGGTGAAGATGATGACTGCCCCCTTTCTGTTGTCTGTTTCGAGGGCCTTCCTTTGCCATATATGTCCATGCGAATGGCCTCGACCATTGGTGATGTTTATGTCTTCATGGTTAAAAGTTGGTGTTTGGTTAACTCCGCAGCTCTGCAAATTTTTTCCACCTGATGAAAGGTTAGTTTTTCTCCCGCTAGTAGCCATTCACGTACTGAGTCACTGGTAATGCCTACCACTATTTTGTCACAAAATAAGCTATTTGTTAGTTCTTGGAACTCACATTTTTTGCCTTGATTAATAACAGATGTCAGGAAATTGTCAAAGGGTTGGTCTTCCTTTTGCATTATCTTGTTGAACATGTAGGTCTCATCGGTTATTTTAGTTTTTAATGCGAAATACACATCAAATTTTGCTTTGATCACCATTATGCTGTTTTCTTCGATCTTGTTAAGTGAAAATGTGTTATATATGTCAGCTGCATCAGGACCAATAAGTCATGAAGGTGGCAACTTGTATTTCCGGACTTTTTTTCATGAGGTTAGTGGCGACTGAATACCATTCGAATTGTTGACTCCATAACTTCCATGAATATGCCATACTACCTCATTATGTTATTATTAGTGGTTTGGGCGATTTTAGACGCATCCCCAACTCTGTGGCCATGACAATCTCTTGTAAGTAGCTCATGTTGTTTTAGTGCTTATTAACTCACCCATCACAGAATCCCTGGTGTCAGCACCATGTCGGCATCTTGCAGGTAGGTAATTGAACACACAGTATACCAATATTAGATGGTATGCACTTATTTTATTGGGTACACTATTACATATTGTGTTGTTATTTATGCATACACTTATAACCTTTATGCCCTTGATGGAACTTGATTTATACTATCAAAATGTAAGGGGTCTCAGAACAAAATCCCTCTCAATATAAATTGTACTAACTATTCAATTATTTGCCTTACAGAAACGTGGTTTAATAACTCTACTATATTATCCCATTATTTTCCTGATCATTATTATTTAATATTTCGAAATGATCGTGATGCAAATTCAACAAACCTCAATAGAGTAGGTGGTGTTTTGACTGCGGTTAATCAAGTTGATTTTTTGCATGTTGAAGGAAAATTTTATCTAACTCAGGAAAAAATTGAATCTGTTTGGATTGAAATCATTATTAGTAATGATAGCAAATTCCTAATTGGTAATATTTATCTCCTGCCAATTAACAGTTGAAGAATTCAGTAATTATTTTTCTTTTTTGGAATCAAAATTAATTAACTATCATCACCAAATAGTTATTGTAGGAGATTTTAATATTCCCGGTATTGACTGGAAAACACTTCACACTTAAAACATTTCTTATTACTATAATAAAATTAAAGGTCAATTTCATTTACAAGCATTTAATTCATTGAACCTTGATCAATTTAATTTTTCGAAACCTGATTCCGAATCACTAGATTTAGTTTTCGCTAATTTTTTTCACAAAAATAGAAAATTCAAGCTATCCATTGGTGTTGGAAGATAGATATCATCCAGCATTATGTTATCAATTATCTGTTGATTTTGAGAAGCTAAACAAGAATGGACATACCTATATCAGGGATTATCATAAGGGTGACTATTTGGCTTTATATTATGCTGTTAATGATTTTGATTGGTCCCCCATATATCAGATGGCAGACGTTAACTTAATGGTTGACTTTGTAACCAGTAATTTATAACTATTAATCAATTCTTATATTCCAAAATATTAATGTATTAATAATAAATATCTTGTCTGGTTTACTTCAGATATAATCAAATTACTAAAAAAGAAAGAACATTTTCATTGATTGTATTAAAAAAACAAATCACAAGTTAATTACTCTCATTTTTCAGAACTAAGGAAAATAGTTAAAGGAAAAATCAATTTTGCTAAATCTAATTGGCGAGCAAAAATAAATAATTTGAAAAGTGAACCTAAAAAATCTTGGAACTATGTTAAGCTAATGAAAAAAGTTTACAAAGAATCCTTTAAGTTATCTGTCGACAATAATATTGTCCAAGATTCTGGTCTCCTCGTAAATATTTTTGCCAAACACTTTGCAAAAGGGTTTGTACTTGTACCTTCCGGCAATAATTTAAGCTCTGATGTTCACAACAATAACTTAAATATTGCTTCTCCTACCATTACCCAAGGATCTGTATTATGGGCTATTAAAAAGCTAAAAAGTAGTAAGACTACAGGCTGTGATGATATACAGAATTTTATAATTTTAAGGTTGCGCTGACATTCTCACTTCTATATTAACTTATATATTTTACTTCAGCATCACTAGTGGTATATATCCCAAAATTTGGAAGCATGCAGTTGTTGTTCCAATTTTTGAAAAGGGAAATAAACTGGATGTTAATAATTATAAGCCTATTTCTTTGCTTATAGCCAGTCAAAAGTTTTCGAAAAAGTAATATTTAAACATCTTTCTTTCTTTACTAAAAATTTAATTTCAGAATGTCAGCACAGCTTCCAAATAGGTAGAATGACAACCTCCAATTTATATAATTTTATGGACTCTATATTTTCATGTAACTGCTAGAAAGCAAGTTGATGTTATATTTTTTGATTTACAGAAAGCCTTTGATTCTTGCCAACATGAAATTATTCTACAAAAATTGAAAATTTTAGGACTAGATCACTCTTATGTCAAATGGTTTTCCAATTACTATTTAAACAGAACTTTTGTTGTTGAATTAGATAATTCCTCTTCTAGTTTGTGCCCTGTCTTCTCTGGTGTTCCTCAAGGAAGCACATTAGCACTGTTACTCTTCAATATTTTTATGAACGATTTTGTCCGTATAATAGGGCATTCAAATGCACTTCTTTATGCTGACGATCTGCAAAGATTTATAGAAGTATTGAAGATATCTCAGATTGCTCGTTGCTACAAGAGGACATCGTAGCCATTTGTTGTTACAAATGCAATTGATCTAAATATAAAAAGCCTTTTTCTATTTAATTTACGAGGAAGACAAACCCTATGCTGTATACTTACCATTTAAACACTACTATAATTAAAATAGAAATTTTATAAGAGTCCTTGGAGTCTTTCTTGACTCCATACTATATTTTCATATTCGTGTAGATAGTATAATTAATAGCATTAGTTGTACGTTAGGTTTGATTAAATTTATAACTTTCTCCGCTAATTCCCTGATTCTCTGTTAGTTCTATATTATTCTTTAGTTGAATCCAAATTAGAATATTCTTCCATCATCTGTAACTATATTACTCTTGCAAACTCAAATAGATTAGAGAACATCCAAAAAAATGTATTTAAACTAATTCATAGTAGATTTCCCCTGCAACCTGAATTTAACTACAAACTTGAATTTGCCATATTTAATACTCTCACTTTATATGAACGTCGTAATATGAATGATGCTCTTTTTTTAAATTGATTCCTTTTTAGCTTTTACAATTTGTCAAGCTGTACAGTATACAGTAGGTTTAAAAACTCCTGTACATACTCATAGAACCATTCCCACGTTCTCTTCTGTAACACATAAAAAGGACTTTGTCAATAGATGTACTAATATTTACAACAAATTTTTCTCTGGTTTCAATCCATTTTTGGGTAGAAAAATTACTTTTAAGGATCTTTATAAACATTATACAAGATAAATTTTGTTATTTAATATTAAATTTCTATATGCACATCATAATGTAAATTGGATAATCATTAGTTTCATTCTGTTCTCCATGTATAGTCTGTTTCTTTGTTTGCCCTATGTGTTTGTCTTGTCTGTCTTGTTTGTTTGTACTTGTCCTGTATAGTGTAATTTATTGTCTTTTCATGTTGTATGTTCATGTGCCCACCTATCATAGGTTTTGTACTGTTGGTCGGCACTTTAAGCTTTGTTCAAAAAATCAATAAATCAAATCAATATATCCAGACTGGTTCTCTAACGATTTGATCAAACGGTTAAAAAGGAAAGAGCGCTTCTTCAGGCTTTTTAAAAAAAAAATTAAATCGGAGCATTACTATACCTGCTTCTCTGCATTTAGAAAAATGGTCAAATTTTAATTAAAAATTGATAAGAAAATCTGGCAATCTGAAATCAATGATAACTTGAAAAACAATCCTATAAGTTTTTGGTAATACGTAAAAATCATGAAAAATGGTTTCAGAGAACAAATTACTTTAATTTCAGAAGACAAAATGGTACAGGATCCATATGCTCTAGCCAATATTTTTGCGAATTATTTTGCCAAAAGTTACACACAATCCACCTCCTGTGTCAATTTAAAGCCTCATAATTCTATTAATAATGTAGATATATCTCTTCCTAGCATCACACAAGGTTTGGTTCTCTGGGGTATAAAACAGCTTAAAAGCAGTAAGGCAACTGGTTGTGATGAAATCCCAAATTTTATAATTAAAGATTGCGCCAACATCTTTACTCCTATTTTAACTCACATATATAATTATAGCCTTACTTGTGGTATTTTTCCTCATATTTGGTAGCAAGCAATAGTAGTTCCCATTTTTAAAAAAGGAAAAAAACCACGAAGTTAGTAACTATAGACCTATCTCGTTATTAAGTAGTTTTTCTAAAGTTTTCGAAAAAGTAATTTTCAAACACTTATCTTTTATTACAAAAAATTTAATATAACATGGTTTTCAAACCAGGAATACCACAACAACAAATCTGTTCAACCTTGTCGACGATTTATACTCTGAAATAACTACACAAAAACAAGTGGATGTTATATTTTTTGATCTACAGAAGGCATTTTATTCATGCCAACATCAAATAATTTTTAATGAGTTACATGCTATTGGGCTTGATTTTTTATTTATTAAATGGTTTGCTAATTAATTTACAGACAGGGCTTTTAAGGAAAAAATAGAAAATTCTTTTTCAAAATCTTACAATGTTTCTTCCGGAGTTCCACAAGGAAGTGCTTTGGCTCCACTACTCTTTAATATTTTTATAAATGATATTGTCGGCATAATAAGGCACTCACAGGCACTTCTTTATGCCAACGAACTAAAGATTTATAGAAATGTTAAAGATGGTGGAGACTATACATTATTACAAACTAATGTTGTAGCAATTCATAATTGATGTTTAGTAAATTTAATAGGACTCAACACAGAGCAGACAATATGCATCTCATTTACAAGAAAAACCAATACTATTTATTAAAAAATCCATGTTAAAAATGTGCTAATTAATACAGTAGAACATGTAAGAGATCTCGGAATTATCCTTGACTCTAAATTATACTTTCACTTACATGCAGATAGTTAAATTAACAACACAAATCGTACTCTAGGTTTAATAAAATTCATTACTTTTTCTGCTACTTCTTTTTATTCTCTATTATTCACTAATTAGATCCAAATTTGATTAGTGTGCAGTAATATAGAATTATATCACACTGACAGACTGCAATAGATTAGAAAATATACAAAAAAACGTATTCAGGTTTATTTTAATAGATTTTCAACTAGTGTAGAATTTAATTACAATAATGCATTAGTTAGTTTCAATACCCACACATTAAAAGAACGTTGTGAAATTAACGACGCATTATTTTGAATCAGTGCATTTTTAAGATATATATCTTGTATAGCTGTTACGAAGAAAGTAGGCCTATAAATTTCAATGTATATTCATAGAACTCCATCTACCTTTTCTCCTTTAATTTAAAAAAAAAATAAAAAATTTAGTTAACAGGTGTGTTAATAATTTCAATAAAAAATTTTCTAAATTTGATCCTTTTTCAGATAAGAAACTCACCTTTCTGGATCTATTTAAACATTACAGTAGTTAGTAATTTTGCTTTAGTAAACTGTTGTTTTCCAAGATGTTTTCCTTAGACTATGTTGTAAAGTAATTTGTATATATTCTTAAGAATCTTCTATCAGAATTTATTTAGTGTTTTTCCATTTTTGTGTTTTTCTATGTTGTGTTTGTCTTCATTGTTTGTGGTCGTCCTGTGCCTAATGTCTGTTATTGTCTTGTGTTCTGTCATTTTTTTTGTTATTTTGTAGTTTTGGTGCTATCCTGTCATAGGTCGTTTCTGTACTGCATGTTAATAAATAAATTTATTTATTTATTATTGTTATAATTTTTTTAAATTTGGAATCTTCGTTATTTGTTTATGAAGACATTTTAACCTGATTTACTAACTTTTATTGTGAAAATCTTTTTGAAACTATTTTGTGGAAATTTTGTAAACAGCTGAAAAGACAGAATTTGTAATGTTAAATTATATTCTTCTATTTGTAGAGTTTTAGAAGTTCCTTTTTAACTGGTAAAATTTAAAGTTGAGTATGGCATTTTTTCTGTTTTATTTCTTGGTGCTGTGACATTTTACAATGAGCTAGAATCTCATTTTAATTTAATCATAATTTATTTGTTTTGTTTTTTTTTTCCCCTTAAACTATTCCTTGCCATCTACGTCCGTGACACCTGTTCCCAAGTTCCGGACATTTATTTTCACCTCTCCCTATGAAGCGAGTGCGATAACTGATCTAAGCAACAGCAGTGAGTCAGACGCAAGTTTTCCTGGTTAAGTAAAGGATGGCCCCCTCTGTAAACTGTTACTTCAAAGGTTGGCCAACGTAATTCTAGACATTCATTGATGTTTAAGTTACAAGGATGTTGACATGTCTAAAAGTTGTGCAAGTATTTGAGAGTTGTCAACCTTTGAAGTAACCACATGTTTGCAGATTCTCATGGAACTAATTGTAGTTGTGATAGTTGAGTCGCCAAGTGAGCAGAAGTTGCTGAATTAATTTATGATAGAAGAGTGAAATATTACTTTTTTTTTAGAGTCTCCAGTTAATCCCCCTCCAGCATTTGCCGACATTGCAGCTAGTTTTAAAATTGTACTATTCCCCTTCCTTTTATTTTTTTTTCGCTATTTTACACATCTTACATTTCTTCGTTGCACACGTTAAACTTTTGTCTTTCTTTTATCCTCCCTTCCTCCATCACAATACACTGGGAAACAAGACATTTTTATAAAGACAGCCTTTTTGTATTGAGCAATCTGGTGGGTGTGTTTGAGATTGTCTACCATCATATCTTGTCAAAGGTGTGTTGCATATAATATGGACAGATTGTGTATTCACGAGAGGCATTTATATGTCAAAAAAACATCAAGTGTAGCGTCATGCATTATGACAGTGACCCAAAGCTCCTGTGAAGGCATCTTGTGCTGATACAAGGTTCACAGTGACAAAGCATTACTAACCACACAGTTTCAGTCGCCACCACAGATACTAGGTCGTTAACATCACCAACCAGGACTGGCTTGACCCAGTGGCAACAATGGGCCTCCTACCTCTCTAACGATGGTTTACGTGGCTCTAGACCAATTCTTCTATTAAAGGAACTTCCACTGTCGTGATCCAGGTGACAGCCCATCAGATGAGTCTGGCAGCTGTTGCCACATTTCCAGGAACTGTGCAAGTATGCGCCACACTAGTTGGTGACACATCTAGCAGCAGACATAATCCAGGTTCCTTCCTGGATGCATACTTCAGGAGCAGAGAGTACACTAATACCTAGCTGTCCAGCCCCTTCCACCATGAGAAAATGGGAGAAGAAAAATTTCAGCAGGGAGACAGACACCCTGGGCGCATGAACCCAGAGCTTTGATCAAGTTCCTTGAACCAGAGAGAACAAACAAGTAGCTCGAAAAAGTTGTTGGTGGCATAGTACGGAACCGCCTCGAACTACTGAAGTATAGAGCTGTGAACACAGTATTCAGCAGCTTAATTTTTTTTTCAGTTTTTGAACTCTTGCGAGTTTATAATTTGCAGTTAATGTAAAATAATATTGTTCACCTTGCACAAGAAAATATGGTAGCGACTGAAAGGAATCCATTAAAATTTCAGATTCAGTTGCATTGTTTTCAAAACACAGACAGGTTTCGTCTAACAGGATAACAGTTGATATTGCTGGTGCATATACAAAGTCAGTAAAATGATTTTACTTGAAATTTGTGTTTTGGCAACACATTATGAAAAGAATGATGCTAGAACCAGAATACAGGGTATGTTTGCTCTGAATTGCCAGCTGCATGACATGACATCAATACTTGCCATAGTCTTGCCTTTTCCCCTACTTTATTCAGCATATTATACACGAGAGTGGACCAGAACTTGTTACAGTATTTCGCTGCTAGATGCACTATGCCACCTTTTATTTATACTGAAGCCGTGCTGAATTTCTACTTCCAGGATATTCCTCCGCATCATGACAAAGCTTAACTGAGTACAGTATAGAAAATTACACCAAAGGGATAATGCACTGCATTCATGCACACTTACTTTAATAATATATTGCATAAGAACTATTTCTTAGTGGGTATTACGAACATACCTATTTTCTCACTGCATTTATTTATGTTAATATATTAAATATTATAATTTAGACATAAAATATAAGTAAAATTTCAATATATCTAAAAACAAGGTACTTTTATGTTTAAACAAGTATAAAAGGTTGTGATAAATTATATGCTTAGGAAATAACCAAACACATCACGTATGGGGTGATTTTTCAAAGGTTTGATTTAAAAAGTGTGTGAAGAAACTGCGAATAGATTATAACTAATAATCATTCATCATACCTCACCCTAGCTTGTAGAACACCAGAGCAGTTGTTATGTTTGAACATATTTTAATGCTAAACTACAAGTTTGAGACATTAAACTGATGATATCTCTTCCTGAGATAGAATTCTTCACCTAAAGATGCTGGTGCCAAAGACAGTGCACCTTCCAAAATCTGGTATGTCATTTATAAATTTATTAATTATGTCTAACTAAAAAATATTATGATTTGTAAATAATAAAGCTGGCATCGTACAGTTTGTACTTGGAGAATTTCTTTCTTTTTATACCTTTTGCATTGTATAAGATTTTTTTTCTGGTCTCTTGAAAAGTGTGAAAAGGGGCTTTTAGTGTATACTATGTATTGTATGGCATACTCGCATCACTATTATAACGTGTATGTGAATTACTGTAGACAAAAGTATGCTGGTGGACTGCAGTCTTGGTGGTACAAAAAGGAGCCAGTGATAAGAAGCAATTTCAAACATACAGATAAAAGCATGCATTGCTTTAAAAAAAAAAAAAAATGTGTTTAGCTCTGCCAAGTGGAGAAAGTCAAATTAATTGACCACAGTGTTCATTAACTCATCACGTATAAAATTAATATTTATAGCACCAGTGAGATTGCTTTTATCTGCCAGTTTGTAAATAATGAAGCAGATACAGCTGGACTTTTGTTCATAATATTCTGAAGATTTTTATTTACCATTTGATGAGTTGTGACATTTTGAACATCACATTGTTTGTGAGCGAAGAACAGAATCGGTATCTCAGCATTAAGGGAATTGGAAGTTGTCAGGTTGACAGGAGTATTTGTTGTAATCATGAGAGCGCTGGCTGTTGAGTTGGAGAGTCGAGTGTGTGAGTGGCAGGTGTGTCAGCACTGGCAGAAGTTGCACGAGAGCCAAGACTTGAGTGAGAGAGTCGTTGGGATGCCGTAGGCTAGTCTAATGGGCATTGCATGATGATTGTCAGCTATATATGTAGTATCTCATGAGCCAAGCATGCCAGTTGTCGGTATACGCTAAGGCATGCAGAAGTATGATGTGTATTTTGTGCTGAGTGAGTGAGTGAGCTTGCTTGCTGCATAATGAGCTGCCGGCAAGGGCGCACAGTTGTGTAGTCATCTGGTGACTATGACTATGCTGCCGATCAATAATTTTATGGCCTGCGTAACAGCCGATAAACTACACATGAGCAACCTGGCACTGGTATTATTACGTTTGCATAGCGAGTTAATTGTTTGGCTGTGTTGCCCATCCACTGTACTTTACGACAATAGTTAGCAAGAATAAACAGGTGATGCAATAGTTAAATGCATCTGTGGCTAGTAAGGTTAATGAGATTACTAGTGGCTATGTCCATGCGTATCTGATCGATGGATTGCAGTGTGTGTTTGCTGGTGTTATCTGCAAGTGCAGCTTAAGAAGATTTGCATTTGTTGAAACTTGTATGGTTGTACGAATTCTGTCTGTGTCACTGAGTTTTCCAGCCACATTGGGGGGGGGGGGGGGGGGATGAAGATACTATACTGCTCTACTGGACTGTTCAGTTAAGCTATTCTGCCTTTTTTATACTGTTGTAGAAATTTGGAACAGCTGTGTGATATATCCTGTTTTTCTGCACAGGGATGTTGTCCTTTATGAAACATAACTATAAAAATCTAGTCAAGAAACCAACCATGAGTAAACAGTATTTTTTTTTTAATAATGTTTTATTTTAACAGTTTGGTCAAAAAATTCTCTAATCAAGCTGTTTGAAGGACTACGAGTCTTTTGCTAGTATATTTAATACTGTATGCTTTAACAAGGAACCAGTTTTCCATGTTTTAATGATACCCAGCATAGTGTGTGAAAGGGTAGCGCAGGTTAATAGTGAGTAGTGCATTTTTACAGACACAAAGTCAATATAGTTATGACCACTGTTGAATTAGTAGTGTGTTTTGGCTAACCCAAAGTTAGTATTATATTGAGGTTTTTTTTAAGAGAGTAAATGTCATGTCTACTCATGCAACAGTGTTTAAAATGGGTAATATAATATATTTACTGTCCTTCAGTATTAACCCTTTCTTCAATTACACTGCTATCTGCTGGCAGTCTTTCTCTGTACACCATCACCTCCCTTTCCTTGGGAGCTAGAGCACACACTAAATATTGATGTTTATGTCTTGTATATCTCGCCATGTTATTGGACTAGACATGATTTAGGAGCTGCAAAATCTGTTGGTGTATCTGACACTGTCCCATATGCATGCAAATCTGAAATCCAAACACCAAACCCTTTCTGCAGCTGAGGAAGTTCTTTGTACCCTGTGACTTTTTTTGTACCACTGGGCCTGATATTCCTTCTTTTGGTCTGGTTTCCTATGTTCTTCCAACTAAACTTTTTCAAGAGAAAGTTCAGGCTAGGTACTTTGGTCCAAACTTTCCTACCCAACATCAACTCCAAGGGGGAAAGACCACAGTCCAGTGGTGCACTAAGATAAGCCAGAAGTGTTTCATAAACATCCTCACCTTTCTTTAGGATTCTCTTAGCAGTCTCTGCAGTGGCTTCAGCACATCCTTTGAACTTGCTCAAATATGGATTATTTGGTTTATGACAACACCCACATTCCCTGGAAAACTTATCAAACGAACCTTTGAACTGAGGTTCATAATCAGTCATAATTACTTCTGGGATTCCAAATCTCACAAAAAGTGATTTGCATTTCTGAATTATTGCTCTTTCAGTTAAAGTGACCAGTTCTATTAGTTCAATATATTTTGAATAATAGTCTGAAATTACTATAAACCATTTCCCTAGACACTTCATCAAATCTACTTCTACTTTCTGTCATGGGTAATATATGGCATTTTCTCTGCTGCGAGCTGCTTATTGACTAATCCTCTCGGGCTGCCTCAAGTGCTCATCATGTGACTGCTGGCTGACACTAGGGTCTGCACATGTTGTTTTGTCCCTTGCCCCACTGTACCCGTGAAACCATGTTTAAAAGGGGTGTTATAATATATTTATAGCATATTTTTACATATTTAAATAAATTTTTTAGCCGTTGTTCAGTACATTATCAGAGTGATTGCCAGATGGCAGAGCATACTGTATGATGGGATGGCTTGTTTATCTGGCGACTGCCCCAAATAATTGTATTACAGTCCGCTTCCTTACTGTAATTTCTTGGGATCAAGTGAAAAGAGAGTATTTACCCAGCATTTGGTTGTTAATAATAATGACGACTCCTATCAGTAGCTTTAGTTTTTTCAATAGTAGCATAACAATTAATGCTGTGGTATTAAAGGCATTTTATCATCCTTGCCATTGGTACATTGTGCAATAATACTTCTTATTTATTGCCAGAATAGTCTCCAATTAACAGTCCTTACATGTTTTTCAAGATAAAATATATTACTTGTTTGTAAATATACTGCACTAATAAATGTTACTACCACAGTGTTGGCTTAAATACTTTATTATGTTTTTGAGCACCATACAGTTCTTATGCTATGTTATCTGTACATTCATTATCATCTATGTATTTTTGATCGCTGGAATAAAAATAAAACACATCCCTTAAGTGAACCATCTTTTCCTAATTCTGTACTGTATTTAAACACTTTACATTTTTATTTTGTTAGAAGTCTTTACAAAGGAATTGTTTTTAAATTATTAAACAGTCCAAAATATTATAAAAATCTTGTAGGTCCAAGATAAATATATAACTGTTTTTTTTTTTTTGCAGGATACATTTGTAACTATAAAATATGTCACATAACTGTACCATACTTACTAAAGAACACAAGTTTTATTACACTATAAGGCTCTATAAATATTAGTTTTGGTCTTCATGCATCCACAGAACAGAAAAATAGGAGAGAAAATTAAATGCCCATATGCTGACACATACACAACACACTGGGGATATATTATTTGTTGCATCCTCACAAACAGTAATACTTTTCATTATAAATCTATTTCTTCCACATTTTTTTATTAGCTAGCAAAAAATAACTTACAGTTTATGAAGGCTTTAAAGAGAAATATTTCCCAATTAATGCCTATAACTGTCATCATACTGATCAAAATTTAAAAAAAAATTAAATAGTCAAATGCCTTTTCTTGGTACACATGCCGTAAAATAAATTGTACACTGATATCTCCTGTGCATTTTAAATGAAAGTCTTATTGTACTTTGGTGTGACTGGTATATTTTCAAGTGCTTGCATAAAAATCTTTGAGTGATGTGTTACCTCACATCTCTGCTATTTACATACACATTAAAGACCTTACCATTGATAGTCTGTTCATACTTAAGTTTTCACACCCGTATGAAGGGTAATAACTTAATAGGCAAAGACATTTTATATCCTAATTGTTAACATAACTGTTCTTTTCAAAAAATAATAGATTGCAAAGAAAAGTCAGTTACTTGTGAATTTAAATAAACTTTGTGAATTTTTCGTGTGAAAATCCACTACAGACACCTGTCTGAGGACGGAGCCATCTCTGTCGCAACATGACTTCTCGTAGTTCCAGCACTACATGTTTTGAGCAACTGTTTACTTGCTTCAAGGAAGCAGTTTGGTATCAAATGCAATTCATCACTCATTACACATCACTGTAGTCTGTGTAGTCGCACACAACCTCGTATGAAAACTTTACACCTCACTGTAAGTCGCACTCCTCAGTACTGTAGTCTACGTAACCATGAAGGACCTCTTCCTAGTACCATGTGTTACTCACATCTGCCACTGTAGCGCACACTCCTCATTACTTGTTATTGTAGTCCACGTAGACACGCACAACCTCCCCGGAGTACTTGCGCTGGGACGGCATGAAGTAGAAGTCCGGCTGCAACTCGCTGTGAGGTCGCGGGGGCCCCCGGCTCCTGTCCTGGGTGTAGTAGCCTCCTCGGTGCCCCGTAGGGGGTGCGGTGCGCGGGAGGGAGTACGTGGTGCGCTCCAGGGGACCCCCTGGCTGATGGTACGGTCCTCGTGGCCTCTGCAGGGACTTTGTGTCCCCGTACTGGCTCGCCGGGTTCTGGAATCCGTTGCCACCATTGAGGTGCGCCAGCGCCGACAGTGGTTTGTGTGGGTGCTCGCCTGCTGAGCGTGGAGCCCCATTGCTGCGTGTGTTGCCTGCAGAGGACATGTTTGAGCCGGGCGGCTTCTCCTCCGACTCGAACGCTTCAAAGGCGTAGTTGGTGTTTGCTGCAGAGTAGTCTTTCCATGCAGAGCTGGGTATGAGGTGGTCCTGAAACAGTTGTCGCAGTCATCAGTGGAATTCAGATGTGAAAACAAACAAAAAAAAGTCTGTTACTTTACAATGTTAAAATTTTTAACATTGCTGAGAATATGAGATTCACATAATTCTATGTGGTCGAAGCACTGCTTGATTAAGAGAGGGTAATGATGGTATTTTTGTAGCTAACTGGAAACTAAGAAAATGTCTGTCATTCATTTCTTACACTACAGAGCCACAAGTGGCCATATTTATATGTGTTGGAATATTTATCTTTTTCAGTTCTTTTTATTCTAGTATGATGTATCATGTGAAAAGTAGGTATATAAGTTATAAGGTTGGTATGGGTTGGTGTTTTTGTAGAGTTTTTTTTTGTGGTGTTGTCTCTTGTGTGTGTTGAGATGTGAGAAGGAAATAATGGATAGTAGTAGAGAGATGTTTGGTTACAGCAATATGTTAATTTCTTAATAATATGACATTTGTGAGATGTTTTGTTTATTTCTTTATTTGTTAACAGCAAAGTACAGATTCTATATGCTAGTACAGAAATGTTGAGTAATGCAGAAGATATCACTGGAATGCCTGAAGGGCATTTGAAATGTCTTGAAGTCATCAGAAATACTTTGTTGTTAATACACTTTAATTGATGTCTTTGGTAATAAGTATGGCAGAATGCAGATTACTGTACTGAAAATATTTCAAGTAAGACAGTACAAGTTTGCTAATAACTATTCTCTGTTAATAGGTGAATAATTAAATAATTACAAATCCAAGGTACCTAAATTATTCGTAAGTACACTGCCTACAATCAAGGTTTCAAATCAGTGCAAGCATCCCAGAATAATGTAGTTTCTTTAGCCTACCTGTGGTAGGGAACAATCACTACATTCATCTGGAGTGATTTGAAAAAAATATGGAAAACTGAAATCAGGATGGCCAGACCAGGATTCGAACCAGTGCCCTCCCAAATGTGTCTCTGAAGGTTTACCATTACCTCACCTTGTTTTGTGTGTTTGGTAAACCGACAGTGGACAATAAATTGTTGTGGTACTCTACTGATGTGCTGCTGATACCAACAAGGTTGGGACCACCTATGATAGAATGATAGTAGGTGTAGTTAGCAGTAAGAAGCAAATTTTTATGGTTGAAAACTACTGCTTAAAAACAGGGACACCCAGAATGAGGCAGCACTGTTTATGTCTAGCTTTGCAACAGATGTAGGATCATATTTGCTCCTCCCATTTATTCTTTGATCTTCCTTGTGGCCTTCTTCCATTCTGCTTGGTTGGGAGTTATCGTCTCCAGTAGCTCGCCTCAACCCTTCATGTACTGGGGCTCTCTACTGACCATTAGGCCCACACAGTCCTCTCCAAGAGCTTCTAGTTCTCCAGTGGCTGCCGCCACTACTACCAGAGGCTTCTACCACCTCTTCATTCACATCACCAGAAGCTTCACCAACCTGAAGACATCGACCAAGATTGTACACTTGCAGTTGTTGAGACCTCCTGGTCCTTCAGCTATCACTATTTGCTGGTAGTGGCTCTTTACTTAAAGTTAGGGCCTCTTCTAGGCAAACTCCGTTAGAGTTAGTGCGACAGCAAGTTATATTTTCCCTTATACTTCAGTACCCTAGGAGCGGGTCACCTTCACCCATTAAAGCATAGGTTGAGGTACTTCCACAGCACAAGTTTATTGACAGTACGCTTGAGTCACCTAGGTATTTACTGTCTCAATAAATACCTAACCTTAAAGTATCTCTAAGTGCTTTTCTTAGTACTGTGTCTTTCTCTATCAGTGTTGACCGACAAGGGTAAGCAATCGGCAAGAGTTATTTAGAATAAAAGTCAGGCCCCTGAAGGGGGACTGACTTTTATATAACCCACCGCTTATCTGTCAATGGCCACCCATTCTGTTCACTTCAGTGTACAGAACGGTAGAGCCCCAACCATTAGGTACAATTCTCAGAGGGCGGACAGCCAACCCCAACCATGTCTCTCACCTGAGCGCCTAACCAAGGTGCTGGCAGAGATTAGCTGTGGGGGTTTGGAGGCCCTACGTTTGTTGTCACACCCAGCAGTGGCAGGAAGGCAGTTTACGACCCACGACTCCAGGTGCTTGTACTACTAGGTAGTCAGGGAGCGTGCTGCCAGCCATTGTCTGCATTACACCATATTAGTTAGAGAGTGTCCATTGCTCGCCAACAACTGGACATCTATATACTACCAGTCTATACTGTTACGTGACAGACACGGAGCTCAATGAGCTATTAAGAAATCGGAGTTTAGTGCTGCCAAGCAGGCCTGTGCAAGGAATCTCGTCTCCGCAGGAGTCGACACTCCTCGGAGGCAGACCCAAGCTGCCCATTGTGCAGTGAGACCAGTCTCGTCTTCCCATCAAACCCGGTAAGGACTGGATACGACATATGTCCAGTGGTTCAAGCCCTCATCAGTGGAAGTGATGCCTGGATTGGAAGAGCCAACTCGCACATCTGCAGCTGGGTCAGCACCGACTGGAACCTACACCACCATACAGAGCACTACCACAAGCTAACTGCTACCTCATCCAGCAGAACCCAGGACGCCAGCCACACCACCAATTTCACGGTAACACCATCAACCAAGAACACCCCGCCGAGCTCTGGTGAGTCAGCCTTGCCCCAGATGGCCTCTGTTGTGGTAAGACACGTGGCCAGGCCAAGTGCAACAGAGTTTATTCCTAGCAGACAGCCAACCAGGCTGACGCTAGTGTCTAGCAAGAAGTAACCAGTAACGAAACGTGACTGATCTAGCACACACAAAAGTTCCTTGTCCATCTAAGTTAAGGTGACACACATTGGAACATTGGACTGCTGGGCAGGGGATATTGTCCTCACTTCGTATTTAATGTTTTAACATAATTGTGGTAGGTCTTGGAACATATTACCAGAGTGTGCATGACACTAATGTGCGTAGTTATGTTAACTAATTGTCTTTGTATGCTGTTGTGCTAATGCTGAAATTGAGCATGAAAACCTCTAACATGCAATCATAAGTAACTGAATGGAAGCCAAGCTTTCGTTACTTTTACACAGCTTCCTTAGCCGTAGGCCTTTCTGCATTCCAACTGTGGGTGAGGGGTTGAGAATATGCTAAATACAGGTGTAATCCAACAATTTGAATATAGCCTCGCTCTGGTATTGCTCATCACTCTTGGACACCTTCCATGTCGTCGTAAAACCCCTCAGTCACATGTGTGATGTGCCTTGGGTGTTACTCATACCCCTGCTGACTGTCCGGAACTGCACCAGAGCTCTGTAGCTACTCATTGCTCCAACCTGTCGTCAGGAAGGGAATTCACACCTTGCGCACTGCGCCACCACAGGTCCCACCCGTACTGACCTGGCACAAAGGGAACCTCAACAGTGAACAGTCTGGGCTTCCAATGGGACATACAAGCAGAGGGAAAATTGCACTGACATTCCATATATGCTTCTGAAGTTAACCGAATTATACTTGGCAAGCTGGGGTAAACCAGATTAAAGGTTACACAGATTTTTATGAATTCATGTAATAAAAACAACTTTAAACTCCAACATACTTATGAGTGTATATATGTCAAATAGTTAACATTCACTAATTTGTAAAACTCTATTTTCAGTTTGTGAATTTCCAAAACAACACTCCATACCCACATTCATTTGTGCAGTTGGTTAACTTTGTGTTTTGCATGCCATGCAATGGTGTGTCTTATAAAGTAATTATGCATTCTTTGTCTTTCATAAGCAGTTGGGCATGTTTACATAATTCATAAATTTTTTTAAAGTTGTAATTTACTTAGCCACTTCAGAAATCGTACAATACTATATTTTGTATCACAAAAATTATTGAGGTGCACTTAGTAATGGTTAGTTATATTAGTACTGCAATAGGTAAATGCAAGAAGGTTTGTAGCTGTAAAAAAAACTTGCTGGTTTTTTGATGTACTGCTCCCATATGCATTTACAAATATGTAATTGCTACCACCAAACAATTTTAAGATGCATAGTAGGCCCAACACCAACTAAGTACCTACCGTATTTACCCGAAAGGAAGACGACCCCTACCTAAAAAAAAATATTTTTTAGGGAAAAATATTTAAACCTCAATTCAAGACTACCCCTGTGAAGTGCTGAAAAAAATATTTAAGTTAAAAGTAGTTTTGCATGAATTTATGACAAACCCTTCAAGAAGAAATGCTATTATATGAATAATATGATATATTTGATTTGCTTTCAAAGAAAAGCTAATCACAATGAAATAGGTGTGTTGAACCTGGCTTTCTTACACTGTAAAACTTTTGTGGGTGTTATATACATATTCGTGACTTGAGTCATTTTGCTTCCCAGCAAAGCCAGCCAGGTGACATCAAAGGGGACCCTTGTCAAAGTTGACAGGTACAGTCTCAGCACTACAAAAGTACGTACAACTGTTCTAGGAGTGTCACACATTTATGATATTTGTGCATAGGTTTTGAATTAAAGATTACCCCAAATTGCAGACTACCCCTTATTTTTCTATTCCTTTTCTGTCAAAAAACCCCTGTCTTCCTTTTGGGTAAATATGGTAATCCAAATTTAAAAATATGCGAACATTTTATTTTTATTTCCATTGTTTTTTCAGATGTGCAATAAGGCTAACACCTGCTGTTTAATTAAAACTGATAAATGGTGTTTAATAGAGATTGTAAGATTTTAGTCACATTCTGTATTAATTATGACAAATTTTTATGATTATACCATAAATGGAATACCTTTCACCAAAAATACTTTTAGTTGCCAAAAAACAACCACCTCAACCCCAAGTCTGCTCTACATAAGAGGTATACTTATTTCACAAGCACCAAGTATTAAGGATTCACACGCTCACCAAAATTTTGCAGAGTTTACCCAATTGTGCTGAAATAAATGTGGATGAACTGACTGATGTATCCATGTATTTACAAAAGCGCTGATTACCCTGAGTTTATTTGTGATGGTACAGTAATTTACTGTTGAGGCATTACATATTTGAAAAAAAGACAACTGTAGAGTTCTTTGCCTAAAAGCAAATTCAAGTGACAGAAATTTCTACACTAAGCATTTTTACTCTTCATTCGATACAGTGCTAATATAAATTTGTACATTTACCTACTTTCATCAGTATTGATATGAACACAAACATTAAATACATTTTGTATTTAAACACACTACATTCAGGATATCTACAGAACTCAACCAAACTTGTTACGCCTGTTAACTCTTTCAGTCAAATTCATAATTTGGCAAGAGAAAGAGATGATTACTGTAATTATTATTTCAGTCTGACATCCAGAACATTAAATATGTGACCCTATTTCCATATTTTATAAATTAGGAAATGACTTCCTTGTCGCAATAATTTGGAATCTTATCTTTTTGGGTTTGTGTGTTATTGCATTGCTACAAAAATTTATAAAGGGCTTAATTTTTTTTATATAAAATGATGGCACAGAACTTTCTTCTTGGCCTTAATACACACTCAAAATATATTGTTGTGGCTAAAGAGGTAGATACCCTAGAAAGTTGTTGTCGCACAAGGCATACGTTTTGAAGACATGATTTGAGAATAAGGTTAAGGCCTCTTGCTCCTAACGATGTGTATGTGTTTATAATGTCAAGGTGCTGCTGAAGTCCCCCAGCAAGAGAGGATGTTGGGAGTGCAGTGCAGGGAGCGTGTGAACCCAGAAGCAAGGAACGCGAGCAAGAGGCGCACTCACCGCACTCAGTCTCTCCAGGTGTAAAGGTGGGGTGCAGGGGGGTCACTGGGGTGAAATTGTCCTGGGATGCCCAGTGGAATGGCATACACCCTCTGGGGCGATGAACGGCATGCGCAACACAGACACACCATTAACAGGCCTGTGCCTAAACCCATCCTCACAAACATTGAAAACACTGCAGTGTATAAGTGGTGTATCTCTTTGTCTGGATGGGAGATACTGGCGCTCTTGACAAGAAAATGAATGTCCTCTGTTATCTTACAGTGTTCTTGAAGATGTGCATGAAAGCAATAAAATAACTTATTACCCCAAACTGCGATAAATATTTTACATTTTTAATCAACTGATACACGGTTATAATCAATGTGCAAAATTATGATGAAAGCCACACTACATTGAAGTAAAGTACATATAATTTATACAAAAAAAATTATTTTTAAAAGTGGCAATGCTTAGTCAGCAGAGAGCAAACCTGTGTGATATTTACATATGTTCCTAGTCAGCTGGTTTATAAAAGTCTGAATTTAGTGTATGAAACATGATTTTTTTTAAATATCTATGTTATGAAATTTTGAATTTTATAAAATTATAGAGCTACCTGTATTTAATCAGTTACTTATGTAGTTTCTAACTATGCAATATGCTTGGAATGGAACTTTTGGTACCTGATATACCTCTGTGCCATTTATCTTCTATAAATATTGATGAATCTAGTATTGACAATTTTAGTCTGCACCACACAATTCCAAGTACAAATAAGGTGTATAGTCACAAATCTGCTAATGTTTTAATGTGTCTGCATAATAAATATGATTTTGTAAGAGTGTGTCAAAATTTATTCGCAGATGCCACAGATTCTTACAGACTCTTTCATATTAAAATAATGTGAGTCAATAATAGTCAATTATTTTTTTATATTATCACAACTTGCTGCATGAATTTTGTATCTTGAAGGGATATTCTAAAATGTTTCCAGTAAGTTGCCAATATAAAACACTAACAGTAATAAGTCTATACTTTGGGGGAAAAAACACAAGTCATCAATAAATTGGCTAACCTCAAACTTTAGCATTAGAGATATTTTAGTATGTTAAATAAACCAATTACAAATACTACAAGATTATTTCCATTAGTACAAGTGTGTGAAATTAGAATTTTAATGAAGTCTATTAGTTTGGTAATAACCAAAATAATACATGTAAGTACTGGTACTACATTTTTAACTTGCGTGGTAGCTTTTTTAAAGTTAGTATTGAGTTAGAAAATGTGGTGTAGTCCCATCCTGACAAAAAAAAACATAGTTTACACTGTGTGAACATAGTTAAAAAGTTTGTATTTTCTTAAAGGAAACTTCTTGCCCGCTGGATAAACACAAGAAAACTGATCAACAGAGCAACAAATAATAATATTTGTACAAAAATTACAATTTAACTAACATTTTAGCTCATAAATTTGAGTGTTGCATTAACACCTCTAACACAAACTCTGTTCAGGTTCCCCTTGGTACATATCAGATAAAGTGAACTTCAAAAATCGTGACTTCCATCTGAAACCCAGCACTTTTATTTTTCAGAGCAACAGTATAACAAATGTGGGGGCAGTGCATGGCTAAGCAGATTTATGTACTTGGTTACTCATCTTGCACGGATGTGTCCCAATACAGTTTCCTATTTTGTCTGCTTGTCCGCCATCAACACATGCCCGAACAGTCGACTGTTCTGTACCACACTTGTGGTAAACAACACACACATCACAGTTGCCAACCTACACATTCTGCCACTGAGGTAAATAACTATACACTAACATTTCGACACATAACACAGAATATAAATGTATTTATTATTATTTTGTTAGAAATAAATTTTTTGAGATATGTATGTATATTTTTCATGATCGGAACTCTTGAACAGAAGGTCCAAAATAAATATTTCTGGAGGTAACCTGTTCCTCTAATCAATTTTCCTCCTCAGGAGAAAAGATTGGTGCTGATTGTTGAGGTGTGCATTTACGGCATGTGAATTACAGAAATATTGTGATGCACAGACTGATTTATAAATCTATGAGACCTTAGCAGCAAACTCAAACCACAAACAAAACTCTGTACAACTAGGAAACTGAGAAATATTAATGGTACAACTTTTACTATTGTTGATACTATTTTTTTTAATAAGCTCTCCATGTTTTTTATACATTGAGAATAATAACACTGTAGAATTATGTAATACGGAAGGTTTCTAATGCTAAGAACACTAATCATTGATTACCTAACAATGCACTGAAAAATTAATCACACTTGCACCTTTCTTGAGATATCTACACTTCCTTTTGTGCTCAGAGGCCAAGGACACTTTTAATAAAATGACTAAAGTGTGGGGAAGTCTCATGATGAGAAACTGTACAAGCGCCGGTCTAGAATCAGTATGGAAAATTTCTCTTGATGCAATATGTACCGGTAATTTCAGGTCGAATCCATGACCTTTCAAATGTGAGTGAAACATGCTACTGCATGACAAAACATGCCTGGTCTTTGAGCTACACAATTTCCCTTCTTCTAATTTGTCAATGATTTATCTCACCATTTCCAGACTGAAAGCATATGTAAAACCAAGCATGTGAAAAGTGTTCAGTAAATGCTTGATTCCGAGATCTTTGATGGTTCCCAGGAAGGAAAAGGGCAGTTCTTTCAAGACGGTTGCTATTTCAGGGGTCATAGAAATGAGAGTCAGCTATACAACCTGACGAAGTTAGGCAAGTTAATTTTAATTCCATGCCTGGAAAAAGGCCATGAATAAATAAAATGATTAAACATAAATGTTGCAAAAATATAAATGTTAATAAATAAAATAACATATAAAAAGGCTTTATGGATGTACATAAGTCTTAAGATGGCTAATACTTGCTGTACATGAAGTGCTCATAGGTCCATTCTGCCAATTATTGATTGGAATAAGCCTACAGTGCGGTGTAAAGAGTAATATTGGATTGACCCCAGATGACAGTATCAACAGCATTTTGCATCTGTAAGTTGGATGTGAACAGTGCACTAAGAATAGTAGCTCAACTCTCCAAGTTGTTACCTAACCACAATATGAGCAGACAGAGGTTGACGCCGGCTAACAACCAGCGGCGCTAGAGCCCATGACGTCACTCACCATGCACGTGTCCCGCACGTGCACAAAGAGGCCAATAATTTTGAACTTTCGTATAAATGTATTTTCAGTGTCAAATGTGTTATATTGTCTTTGCAGTGTTTAATATGTCTTAAGATGTGTTCAAGTGTTTGTACTAATTTTAAATTGTTTGGTTATAAAATTCAAAGTGCCTGTGGCACTGAGATTAAGAACACTTAATATTCCAGCATGAATGCCATCATAAAAAAACACTAAAATAATATTGAAATTCATAAGAAAATTATAAAAATGTAAAACAATACTTAATTTATTTCTGCCACTTTTATTTTCAAAGTATATAAAAGTTCACTCTGCGTGCAAGCACTTCCGCTTATGTGAACCCCGTAGGCGGCCATGGTAGGTCCGTGCAACGCTTGTATCTGGACAGTCTGTCAAGGAGAGCTGGTGAGGTAAGACACTGTCACGTACACACTACAACTTTTGTTCACTTATTTAGGTTTCCATAGTTAATTTAGTTTGCTGGTTAACCTTTGCTTGCATATGTTTTGCCAGACATTTTCCTCAGCATTATTCTTCTGCTTTATTAATTTCTTGCGCCCTTGTGGCAGTTTTAACTTAATCGAGGAGGAGGAGGATAAATATGTCGGAGCCAAGTCTAATCACTGCCGAAGCTCAGAGCGGGGGTAGCTCGGGCCCTTGTGGGGGCCCTTTATTACCCAGGTGGTTCTCATTTGCAATACAGGAGAAAGGAGAGGATAACCCGTAACCCCTCCCACACCCATCAAAATATTTTAGGCGTATGCTATTTATTTGTGAGGGAAGCCGAGTACTCCCAGCAAACCCTGTGTTTTTGTCACTTGAATTACATTAATTTAGAAAAAAGCAGGTTAAGTTATAGACTGGATGAGAGTTTGTTAGACTCCAGGCCAGTCTTTCCTTGTAAAAAGGGAAATTGATGCTTTTTGTACGTGACCATGCGGTCACATTAATGTTTGATTTTACCGCCATTAGGCATGTTACACGCCTGTAACCAGTGCAATCATAAAGAGAATAATTTTCTCAGCAAGAATAATATTTTGTCTGAATTTATTTTGCTGTTTCCACGCAGAAATATTGCAAACTTCACCTGCACCATGTGTTCTGCTACGAACTTCATCCAGCGGCATCCGTGCCATCTAAGCTTGTTTTCACACATGTGTGTTTATTGTGAATATTCATCCCGTGTCCCTTCTTATTTCATGTATTATTCGAGGGTCTATATAATTTTGTAATTAGTGTATGGTGCAATTATTCCCGTCCTAGCTGGCTCTGTGTATAGGCCGTCACCACACTACCCACGTGTTGGAAGGCGAGCCCCGACGAGTTTACATTAGTGATGCAGAGTAATCACTCATGTTAATATGTATTAAGGGTTTCATTTGTAATTCACCGCGTCCTGTCTTCAAAGAAAAACCACCAGTCCACCCTAGCGGCTGTCGGCCCTCTTCCCTTGTGAAGGCTGTGCTTTCACGCACCTCAGTGAGATCATCCATCTAGGTGTGCGCTAGATTAATTACAGGCTGTGGAACACCCAAGCAGGATTGGCTAGTCATGACCGAGATAATCATTTCATTGGCACGTTGATGTGTAAGAATAATATCAATAAAAGAAAGTCTATAGTGAACTTAGTTCTGTTATTTAGTAGTAACAGTGTCCTAGCCACATATGTTTTATTAAGTGTTTATTTCCAGTGATGTTTAGTGAAAAGTTTTGTATTGCCTACGTGTTTGTAAGTATGTACGGGTGAGACGGACACACAGAACCCACAGCATCCCTGAGAACCCTTAGTCTCAATAACGCGGTGATTGGGAAACACCACTGGCGCCCAAATTACCAGTATTTGTGTCATTGTTCGTCTCGTGTCTCACCCAACGGTGTCAAAGTGTATCTACTTACGATATGATGTACTATGTTAATCTAGTCTTTTCGTGTCGTTTTGAGGTATGCTATCCAGACCTCAGTTTCAAACATCCTTCGCATACTTCCTAATCAACTTATCAGAGCCAGTGGCACAGTACATGGTCACATAATGTATTTGTTGCTCTCTTCTCAGCCATTTTACTACAGTATCATATGTTTAGTTGTTCTAGTCATGCTAAATAATTTAGTAAAATGTTCTGTTGCCAGAGTTTACCAAGTCACCTTTCATACATGAAAGTTATACCTATACATTTTTTGGGGAGCATCTTACACCTATAAGGTGTTGCTTTACAATTAAAACAAAGCATCACATTAATTTCACAATACTAAATAAGTACAGATAATTATACAATTTCATCCTCCCAAGAATTTCTGTGAAATCAAGTTGGGTATAGTTTATGTTTTTAGCTGTGCTGTTTTGGTGGTGATTTGTGTTAAGTGAAAAAAATATTCATGCAAGTACCTTTGATTCAAGTGTGTTATGCCTGAGTGCAAAAGTGTAGAAATTACAAGCAAGTATGACAAGTATTGCAACACAGGCATGTTATGGTTCGTCAGGTTACATTAAAATGTGAAACAATTAGGGTATGATATGTTAGAAAGTATAACATTCTCATCTTCAGCTGAAACTTGATAACAAATTTTGCTTGAGCTCTAAAATAGAGAAATCACAGACATCTTCATTCCTGTAGCTACTTACTTGAGTTTAACTTAAGAACCCAATGAGGGTAAAGAGTGTTATTTAATGTGACAATGAGGTTTCCAATTTGATAGCTTCAATTCCTCTAGTACTTAATGGGGCCATTGCTGTGATTAGACCAAACAATCCATGACATAAAAAGTAAAATTTTCTTTTTAACAAATTTGATAGTGGATTTATTTTAACCACAAAATGTGTTCTCTGATGAAACTTTACGTGTATATTCTCATTTATTCTTCCTTATATAATTTGTATTAATTATTTTTGTTGGTTTTCTCATCATTCTTACAGAAATGTATAAAATTTTTGTAACATTTCAATGAGCAAAACGTTTATAAATTTAGACACGCCTTATGCATGTAGAACTATAGTAGCATACATGGTAATGAAAGTTGCCTACATTTTATCAGTTTACTTTCATGTTTTATTTAATTTTAGTTGATCCCACATAATTATGATCATCCGTAATATGATTGTATTTTTTAACATCTGTTAAGCATGCTGAGCCAAGTTGGAAACCACACAAACATGAGGATTTCAGGTAGAAATCACTGACCATTTCAGAGAAATGTCATGTATCCATGAGTGTAGTGGCAAAGAAGCGTACATTGCACATGTGGTCACTAACCTTGTTGTGGTTGGCTGGGCTCTTCACAGTCCTGTAGATGGTGCACGCCGCCTGTATAACAGCTATCAGCACCAACGCTGCAATGCAGGCAATCACAATGTACAGCTTGGTTGCAGAGAGCAGTAAGTTGTTACTCGTCTCTACCGTGTCCTCCTCAGGAACGTTTGCAGTCACTGCCAACACAACAGACTGATTACTCCTTTGAAAACGTCACTAAGGTGGGCAGTTTTCGCTTCAGGCAGTCGGTAAGCTGTACCATGGAACAAAGAACAAAGTTGTGCTTACCTCCGCCATTAGGCTGGAACACCAGATAATCAGGGTTGACTGTCAGAGCACCCACGTGGCCGCTGGCCACCGTCTCCTCCAGGGCCTTCCTCGCAGGGTTGTCAGCCTCCGAGTCGAGTGAACGGCCTGTCTGAAACTTGTCCTTGTCTACCAGCAGGTTCATCTTCGCTATCACATTCGTTCCAGTTCTGCCAACACCAAACACAACTTGGCTGAATTGTCTTGCTTCATTTGAGGAGGGGTTGCAGGGTCTGAGCGGTTAGCCTGCTCGCCCCTCCCCCAAGGGCTAACTGGGTTTAATCTCCAACCAGGTCATTCCTGATTTTCACAAGCAAGTGGGGATCATGCCAGACGATGTAGCTAGTCAGAGGGTTTTCTTGGGGATATCCCGTTCACCCCGCTTTTGTATTCTCGCACGGCTCCATTCGAACTTAATTTCATCCTCCTCTGCTCTCAATACCTCATTGTTAAGAGCCACCAAAATCTCTCAACTCAACTCAACTCTCAACATTCATTTGAGGAGTGATACCTAATAAATTTAAAGTAATGTGATTATGAAAATCCACATGTGGTTCCCACCTGAGGCAGGGGCATGAATGATTGAGAGGAGGTCAGAGCCGGCTGTCCTACCTGAGGGGCAGACTGCCACCCCGGCCAGCCTGAAGAATGGACGAGGTGAAATGAGATAGTGGTGGAGATGCAGCAGAATGAATACAAGGGAGGAAATGAGAGAGCCCTGAGAAAACTCCCACACTATGCCAGTGTTACCACACTATCCGTAAGAGACCACCCATCCACTAGGGCCTTATATTGAACCAGGGACCTTACAAGTGAGAAGCCAGTGACTAGCCAACCAAAGGTCCTGTAAAGTGTAATTGTATACTTCATTACAATTGTTATTTTGTACAAGGTACAACAAATTTTAACTCAATCAGACTCGCTCTCATTTATGGTTTCCAGTGTAGCAAATAAGAATAGTTTTGATGCGTGCTGTACTTCACTGTGCACAACTGTGCACACTGGGTCTGAATGGGTTAAATTAAAAGTTTGTGTATCTCATCCCATTATTATACACAAAAAACTGTGGGCAGTGCAATTTTTTTAATCGTAAAATATTCAGTAACACTTGCATAATGACTCTGTGCTCATTTGCACCTCATGAATATAAAGTCAAATATCACAGCTACTAAGGATATGTTGACTTTCTGTAAAGAATGGAATTATTGATTATTTTCTAACATTTAATTTATATAACCTCATTTTAATTTTAGAGCGTTATTTCAATATGAAACTGAGGTATTCTCATCAATCGACAGAAAAGTTTGCATTCTTTAATTTCACCTCTTAATTGACCCAAGTTGCCAGGAACTCCAAGGAGCTAGAAGATGTACTTGTTCTTACATCACACAATAATAATCATGTAGATACATTCTGTTCACTGTATTGATGCCGGCTAACAGCCAGCGGCGCTAGCGCCCATGACGGCGCTCAAATGTCACGTGTTCTACACGTGCGCAAAGGTCGTAATTTTGAACTTTCCTGTAAATGTTAATTTCAGGGTAAAATGTATTATATTGCCTTTACAGCATTTAATATCTCTATAAATATTTTAAAGTGCTTGTACTAATTTTAATTGTTTGGTTATGAATATTTAAAGTGCCTGTGGCGCCGAGATTAAGAACACTTAATATTCTGGCATGAACGCTATCACAAAAAGACATTAAAATAATATTTGAATTCATAAGAAAATTATAGAAATGTAAAACAATATTTTATTTAATTTGTACCATTTTATTTTTCAACATAAAATATTTCACTCGGCGTGCATAGCACTTCCGCTTATGTGAACCCCTTAGGCGGCCATGGTAGGTCCATGCGACGCTTGTATCTGGACAGTCTGTCGAGGAGAGCTGGCGAGGTAAGACTGTCAAGAGCGCACTACAACTTTTGTTCACTGATTTAGGTTTCCATAGTCAATGTAGTTTACCGGTTAATATTTGCTTACGTATGTTTTGCAAGACATTTTCCCCAGCATTATGATTCCGCTTTATTAATTCTTATACCCTTGTGGCATTTTTAACTTAATTGAGGAGGAGGAGAAAGATATCGGAGAGGTCATGCGACCCGCACAACTTCAATCAGGCGCTATCTGCCCATGTTTATGGCATTTCAGTGTAACTTCTGCATAATTGTCACACGCAATTTTAAGAGCTTTATTTTTATGTATGTATTTAAGGATAATTTTCGTGTTTGAATATTTTACGGCAACATCACGGATAACCACATGGCCGACTGAAGCCAAGCCACTGTATACACCATCATTGCGTTTTAAGAGCATATTTATATAACATTTTGTGTGCAATCATTTATTTCAGGGTTCCGTGTCAGTTTTATTCAGGGTTCAATGTATTTTTCATGTAAATTGATGCTTTTTGTACTTGACCACACGATAACAGTAATGTTTGATTTCACCGCCATCAGGCATGTTACAAGTCTGTAACAATGCTAATGGTAAAGAGAATCACTTGCTCAACGGAAAAAATATTTCATCTGAATTTAGTTTGCCGTTTCCACGCAGAAATATTGCAATTTCACCTGCACCACATGGTTCGCTATGAGCTTCATCCAGCGGCATCCGCACAACCTAAGCTTGTTTTCACACATGTGTGTTTTTATTGTTAATATTCATCTCGTGTGCCTTCTTATTTCATGTATCATTCGAGGGTCTATGTAATTTTGTAATTAGTGTACAGTGCAATTATTCCCGTTCTAGCCGGCTCCATGTATAGGCCTTCACCACACTACCCACATGCTGGAGGGCGAGCCCTGATGAGTAATCACACATGTTAATATGTATTAAGGGTTTTCATTTGTAATTCACTGTGTCCTGTCTTCCGGGAAAAACCGTCAGTTCACCCTAGCGGCTGTCAGCCCTCTTCCCTTGTGAAGGCTGTTTTTTCTCGCACCTCGGTGAGATCATCCATCTAGGTGTGCGCTAGATTATTTACAGGCTGTGGAACATCCAAGCGGAATTGGCTAGTCATGACCAAGATAATCATTTCATTGGCACGTTGATGTGTATTAATAATATCAATAAAAACAAGTCTTACAGTGAACTTAATTCTTTTATTCAGTAGTGACAGTGTCCTAGCCACATATATTTTATTCAGTGTTTATTCCAGTGACGTTTAGTAAAAAGTTTAGTATTGCCTATGTGTTATAAGTATGCTCGGGTGAGACAGACACACAGAACCCACACCATCCCTGAAAACCCTGAGTCTCAATAGTGTGGTGATTGGGAAGCACCGCTGGTGCCCAGATTACCAGTAAGTATTTGTGTCATCGTTCGTCTCGTGTCTCACCTGATGGCGTTAGTATGTAAACTCATTCTTTTTGTACACCTATGAGCACCTATTGATCTACCCTTGGATTCATATGCTATATCAGATTATCACACCAAATTGACAGTTGTTTTTTATGGAATATTTAGTTTATGTTTTGAAAGAACACATCAGTGGCATAGAATGAAACCAAGTATTGGTATCTCACAATTTGCAGTGTTCCAAGTGAATAGAAGTGCATCGTACTGATCTCAATTGGGAAACAAGGAACTACATATCAGTAGCCATGCAGTTTTTTGTGCCTTCTGTAAAATTAGCATTTTCTGATGTACGAGGCTCCTTCACAATCTCTTACATATTTAATGTCAAATCATTTTAACAGTTAGAACATATTTGTATTACAGTGAATGAACCTATGCAAGCTCAATTGTAATTATGACTAAATAACAAACATACCGTATTTACCCAAAAGGAAGACGAACCTGAATCTAAGACGACCTCTTCCTAAAAAAATATTTTTGAGGGAAAAATATTTAAACCTGAATTCAAAACTACCCCTGTGAAGTGCTGAAAAAATTATTTAGGTTGACAAAATTTTTACGTTAATTTATGACAAACCATTCAAGAAGAAATGCTCTTATATGAATAATATGCTATATTTTATTTACTTTTAAAGAAAAGCTAATCATGTTGGAATAGGTGTGTCTAACATGACTGTATGGTAGCAGCATCTTTCTTACACTGTAAAACTTTTGTGAGTGTTATATTCGTGACTTGAGCCATTTGCTTACCAGCAAAGCGCATCCTCTTTGCAGCCATTTGCAAATAAATCAGGTTAGGATTAGCTAATTAATCGGCTTAGCCCTTAACCCGCAAAATCAATTTTTAGACCATCCCTCAACATGTCATAGGCCTAGTGAATTAGAACCCGCCCGACCCTACTACTCAAAGTCCCTACTACTCAATCATTTTGTGTATCTGGGCGACATCAGATAAGGGGACCCTTATCAAAGTTGGCAGATACAGTCTCAGCACTACAAAAATACGTCCTACCATAGGACACATGGTATTTAAGCATGAAAAGCATTTGTCAAAATCTTCCCTCTCGTGGCATGCCAATTTTGGAGGATGAACTGCTTCATGAGTAAAAAAATTATGAATAGTAGCCCGTAGAAATGTTGTGCATGTAACACAAACTTAAATACTGAACTAGCAGTGTCACACATTTATGGTATTTATGGTCCTAGGTTTTGAATTAAAGATGACCCCGAACTGCAGACGACCCCTTATTTTTTTCTATTCCTTTTCTGTCAAAAAACCTCGTCTTCCTTTCGGGTAAATATGGTACCTCATAATACATGTGCTGCATGTCTGTTATTTCCACAAACAACTGTTACACAACAGTCAACTCTGGTTTCTAAGACACCTGAAATAGTAGCAACCCATTCGAAATACCAACCCTTATTTGGGGAGCCATGAAATAATTTAATTGAAAAGATTTTCCCAATATTTCGCTTCGAAATAACAGCCCTTTTCCTGGGTTGGTACCATAAATGTCTTAGAATTGAGAGTTTGCTGTACTGTTAAAATTTGTATTGTAAAAAGCTTTTTAACATCCCCCGGTTTTATGCTTGAGAGCTTAGCAGGGGACTGATTACAGAGTAACTTATAACCTACCTTAAATTAACACCCATGCCTTACCCGGGATTCGAACCCAGAGCCTCCCGCACCCCAGATCGGTGGCGCACCAACCGACTGCGCCACGGGAGGTCGGCTGTACTGTTAAAACTTGGTGCTTGGAACACTGTCTCACTCTTGCAACTTGACGAGGTCAAGCTTGTAGAAGGCAGGTATCTTCTTGAGGACTCCTTCAAAGCCATTGGTGACTGTCTCTGCCAGCATGTCGTATTCGGGGCTACTGGGTTTGGGCACCTGGAAGTTCTCTCCCAGGTTCGTCAGCATCACCTCAACATTGTACACCAGCCGAGGAGGAGCAGGGGTCGTACTCGACGTCACCAATTTCTCCTCTGGCAACACAGTGAGTTTTTTGCTTTCATGGTTCTCCTTTGTTCTAATCTAGTACTACTTGTAACTTTCAACGAAAATGTTCAAGTTGTTACCACTGTGAAGTGACAATCTTTGTCCACTATCAGCTTAATGGAAACATGACGTGTGTGTAGGGTGTGCCAATAAGAAAGAGAAAGAACTGTTCATAGTAACTGGACTTTCCTTATGTTCAACCAACTATGCAGATTTGAACCCAAGGTGATTTTGAAGAAGAATGAAATTATAAATTGAACCAAATAACATATATATATATCTCAGATTTAAATAAAAAACAATTTCTATAAAATGAATTGTTTAAATTTACTAAAACATATAAAAAAAACTTGTAACTCTCTCCTCCAATCCTATCAACTGATAGCCATAGACATCTAATACAAAATAAAATGAAATATTGCTGATTAACACATCCATATTTTACTACTGCTTCTTATAAACGTATGTAACGATACGCAATGAATATGAACCATGCTGTGTGAACACAAACTTCCATTTGCACTTGTACATGTTTTATTTATTGCAATTTTCCATTGTGAACTAAAGTTTAACAGACCGTGTGAAGGAAAGTGAAGTGTTAGTCTTGCTTTACATGGCTTGTGTAGGCAATACAGAACATCACAGTACAAAGAATGCACACAGTAGATTTGACAGTCATACACTAGTGGCAAAATTATTCATAAACATAACTTCTTGGTCTGTAACTGTGATGTGGATTCCAAAAAAGGTTAACAGGAAGGTGTTTTATAGATTGCAGCAAGTCTATCAGCTGATGGTTTTTTTTTTTTTTTTTGCGCTGCTAATGGTGAATTCTCTTTAATACAGTAGAATCATGCTGTAGCGAGCACGGCAACTGCGAGAACACGGTTATAACAAGGTCATTTTGGGAAACCATCAAAAAATCGCAAAAATATTCCATGATAAATTGTAATTTTACATTTTGAAACATGTACGGCGAGATTGTGTAAAACACGCTTGCAGCGGAACTCGTGACTGTGCGAAACACGCTTTTGTTATCTGTCTGCCATAACTCCACTCCCTCACCCCACCTTTGTGCACCGCTCTCATGTGTTACATTCTTCCGCCTTGCCTCCTAACCCCCCTCTTTAACAAAACCAAACGCTTTGTTCAAGAAATAGAATCCCACCCTTTCTACCTTGACCCCGTTTTCATGAACCAGTTCCGCTTTTCGGTAGTCGTTCATGGTCATTGTGCTGTCAACTGTGTCTAGTTTCAAACAACTTGGCATATGTGGGTCAAACGTTATTGTCAAAGGAAAGCAAATTCAATTTAAATATAACAGTCCAAGCGATAGCTGGAATCAAATACAGCTACATATGAACAGATTTTTGCCGGTTTTTTTTCCATACTGTGGCTTACCGATTAAAGATAGGGACACAACTACTACTACATTTTATCGCTGTGCTGTAACGAACGTAATTCATTTTTAAAAATGTTTTCTTGAATTTTTGCTGGTTTTGAGTAAGTCTCGCAGCATGCAGGTTTTGATAGTTGAAAACGTCTAATTTTCCAGTGACTACTGTATTTACTGGCATAATTCTCACACTGGCGCAATTCACGCACCCAAATTTTATGGTGGCGAATTAGGGAAAAACATTTTCTTTTCATATTTCAAGCAGCATGTTTCTCTCAACGAAGCATGTATTGCTAACAGGCCTGGGCGTGAGCTTTGTTCGACCATGCCAGGTCGCTGACACTTCAAGGTCACTGGTCTTATTGATTTCTGGCTGCAGTGCACGTGCTGCAAACATGTCAACAAAATCGGTCAAGAAGTTTATTTGTATGCGGGTCGTTTTTTTAATGCGAAAGGAATAGTTTACATTTATATTCATTTTTGTTTAGTACTAATGCATAATGGATAAATATACGAGTCAAATTGCTGCATTTAAAATTCAGTTGTGTGTGCAAAGGAACACGGCAATAAATAAGCGGGCCAAAAATACACTGATTCTGAGTTTAACATGCAAGCCATGTTTTCCCAACACCGGGCCACTGTTACAATGTGAACCGGACCTGTAATGACGACAGTGGCGGATGGCCGGCCGGCAGTGGCGGGCGGTGACCGGCCGCTACCAGCCAGAATAATCGTGTAGCGACCGACCGACAGCGGCAAGCCGCCACATCAGGCCGTGTTGCAAGGATCTAGGCGCTTGCCCAGCTACATGCACACTGCAATGTTTTCACTGCTAGCCCCAACACACGAGTGATTTAATTTTGAATATGTATTTTCACATCTATTATCAATAAATAAAGTGCTGTGTTTTTAAAAAACGTATCCCCCACAGTTGGCGAGGGGATTACTTACATTAGACACCGTTTTAATGTTTACATGCACGTGTCTTGGCGATTTCTTGCATAATTCACGCACCCTAATTTTTGGCACTAAAATACTGTAAAAAAATGTACGAGAATTATGCGTGTGGAGCTGTGATGGGCGAGTTATCGCTTGCAGGGCAGTGCTTCGACGGCCGAGTAAGCGATAGCGGGAAATGCTGCATAGGTCAGGCAACTGATTGCAGGATAATGCTGCGTAGGCCAAGGAACTGATTGCAGGCTGAGCGGCTATACTTACACGGCGCAGTCAGATTTTCTGCTCATTTTCACGCAATCAGTTATCATATAACAGGAATTTTTTAATGTTATGGTGGTTCGAACACAATTGAAAAGCAATTTTAGGGTGATTTTTAAGTAGTAGGCTCTACTGGGGATCAAAATCGGTCTAATTCTGTGACAGCAAGGACACACTTATAGCAAGGATCGAACCTGGAACCGTGACATCTCGCTATAACGGGACTCTACTGTACACCATTCCTAAAGCCTTATAAACATCATACCTAGTTCCCTATTTAATTCTGTACTAGTATTTCAACTTTAACAACCCATGCCACAGCAAAGTGCATGGCAAGTTATTATTATAGCAGTGTTAATTCACACATAATTTAACCCAACAGAGCCATTCCTATTTTTCACTGCAATTTGGTAAGTGTATGCACAATTAACAGGAAAAGCTGCTACAACTGATTTGACAATAAAGAACATTCTTGATTACTGCTATGTATTACTAAAAATAAAAAATAACCAATGACTACAATAAATGTACAAAAAATACTGATGCCGTCCTCGCTCTGTGCGCCACTCGGGGGGCAGCCCAATAGTGCTCGCTGCTGCATGGACCACAAGACATGCACCAGTGTGTTAATTGTAGCATGCCGTTCACGCATGAACGAGTCAGTGATCTGTTCAGTGTATAGAGAGACCCGCTTACCAAGAGTAACCGGCGGCTTGCCTGTTTATTTTTCGAGTTTGTGTGACCCCCCTTAAAGCAGTCTATTGCATGCCCGAGGTAGTGTTATCTCCTCCTTGCATCCCTGCCTTAATTTGTAATTTATTGTTGAGTTTTCACCCACGTGGTTTACGTGTTTTCACACAGACACAATCTGAAACACTCTTAATTCTTTCTATAATTTTCCAAGTGTTTTGTTATGTGTTGTTTTGTTTTTAAAGCACAGGTAATTAATCTTCACGTTTTAACAAAATAAACATTCAAAGATGCTTGCCGTTCCGGCAGCCACATTGCCAAGCTCACATAGCAAATTCCTAACAGCTCATGTATTAAGTTTCACTTTAATTGATATCGCTGTTTGAAAAGGGTTTTTGTGTGTAACTTGTTTTGTTAAATTTTATTGAAATGTATTTATGTATTTTGCTTGCATGTCCCGGCATTAAAGCATAAAACGTATTTTCATGAGACACTTAGCAACAACTACAAAAGACTTTACAGAAGAAGCTTAACAGTGCAAAATCACGTAAAATAATCTCCTGATTATTTTCCTGCCTGCTATTGTTCTTGTATGTGAAATGTTTGCTTTTTGCCTTTAGTAAACATTTCCCTCGAGATGCTAGCGGGTAGGTGTCCGTTGCTAACGGTACTTACACGCTACCACCTTTAGTCTGGTCTAGTGGGTCTTCGAGGGCAGATGTGTGCCGCTCCATGCCGCACGCCATGGGAGCTTCAACAAGTGTTCTAATAATTTAGGGTGTCAATAGTTTAAACATATTAATATACCAGAACCTTTTGGATTTCTTTTGCTTTTTCTGTGTGCCGACCCTCCTCTCCGCCAACTCACAACCCCAGAGAGTTTTAATGCGGTAAGTTTGATTGATGCTATTAAGCAATTTTTGCAGTATAGGCCTCTGGCTGGCTTCATGTGTCAGACCCGCTTCAGACACGAGGAAGTTGTATGTTACATGTACTCTTTCTGGTAATATATTTAATTGTTTTGAACCTCATGTCTTATTTCAAGTTAATTTATTTCCACCTCGGAAACTGGCCCTATCCAGTGAGTGTAACAGTGAGTGTTAATTATGTTAAGTAAAAGCCATGACTCTTTCTAACTAACTATAAAAGACGTGCACTGCAAGGGGATGCCGCCACAGGCTGTTGACCTGTAACGACCTGAGAAACAAGATCTTGTGCTCCTCCGAGCCTGTAGAGGAGCTGGCGCCCTGGGAAACTCTACAACTGTATCTGCATCCATCAACGATCTGGAGAATCTATAAGATAATCTGGCATTGATGCCTCTCGCAAGCCCCAAGCCACGTACATTGAAATATGGTGCAAAATATGTTCTTCTTATGATGATTCATTTAATTTGAAACTTGTTGAGTGCAATTGTATTTATTCCACAGAAATTAATATTTAAAATTCTATCATACCTTAAGAACCTTATAATAAACAAAACTGTAAAAATTGTACCAGGTTTAAGGACGCTTAGACATTGCCTTCTTGAATTAATCCATTCAATTAAACTAAATTAAATTTTTTGCATGAGAGAGCATAAATAATACCTTCTCCAGCTTTATAAAGTTGTTGCTGTGTCACTGCCCTAAATAATATTCAACTTGTAAGTGTTGGGAAGAAGGTAGTGATTTTTCCTTGCAGGTGATTACAGCAGTAGAACTAGCCAAAAAAGACACTTAATACCAACTTCAGAAAATGTACAAAGCAATGTCCTGTAAAACTAAATATAAAATCAGTAATGCAGGTTGTTGCGAAAATTCTACAAACCCTAAATGTTGGGGACAAATGTGCCAGTAATTTCACATCCTTATTGTGTACGGTATACACAACATTGTGGGTGTTGCTTCTGTGATCTGTTGCATTACTGTGTGTAACGTCAGTCTACACAGCTACCAGTACCTTCAAAACAGGGCTTGACACAAACTCGCTCCGCTGAAAGGCTCGGTGTCTTCTGGTGTTTGCCAATCTTCTTGTTAACAGCATGGAATGTTCCACCCTTCACAGGGAACACAAAGTACACGCAGTTGTCTTCTTTCAGAGAGATATCCTATAAACACACAGTACGACATATTACGATGCAGACAATTACTTCAGTTCTGGACTAACTTTAAGTTGAGCAAGTAGAGCTGCAATTGAACACTAGCTAAATTGTACCTACAACAGAGATATGCATTAATACAACACTGCACTTTTTCATTAACATTTGAAGCTTAAACACTTTTTAACAGTGTGTATCACTTTCAGGTACCAAAAAAGTAATGTCCGCATGTTGTTCTGCCTTTAACGTGCACGGTCCACGTGGATCAGATGAGAGAAGGCAGATATCTACCTGAATGGGATACCTTTCATTCCATTGCCTGGACAATGGAATATAGATGAGGTAAAATGAGGTGTGAGGTAAAGAGACAATGGAACATAGTGGTAGGGAAAATGGGAGAACCCAGAAAACACGCCACTAACAATCAGCAATTTCTGTGATGTTTTTCCAAACAAAAATTCTGACTCAGATTCACTAGGAGGTAGGTTTTGGTGGTGGTAACATAGTTGGAGCTAGTATCACAACAACTGCAAACCTGGTTCAATTCCAGATGAGCTAACAACAGAATTTTCGCAAGTGGGGAGTGTGGAAAACAGTGGCATTGGCTGGATGTATGCCATACCTATTTTCCTTATTACTACATTTTGCCATGCTCCATCACCACCTGGGGCGTTTCCTAGATTTAGTTAAGGTTACCAGAATGGGAGTAAATGAAACCCAAACTTATATAAATCTTCAATCTGGGTTACAGACTTTTCTGTACCTTTTTATGCAGCATGTGATTTAGGTTTTGATCACCTCCAAAATTAAATTTTTAAGAAAGGCAAAAAAAAAGTTAAAGAAGGGCAACCAGAGGCCAGCCTTCCCCCCTCCCCAAGGGGGGTACCTAAAGGTATGTCCCTCATAAGTTGGAGACATTTTGCAACTGATCCTCACCTCAATTTTCCCGTTATTGGCACTGAAGACCCCAACACGGTCCAAATCTCTCACTAACTTGTATCATCATGGTGAGAAGCCTGCTTGAAATTCACATGCCCCGTAAGGCCTGTACTTTCTTGCACTATCAGCAGAAATTTGAATGATGCTGGCTGGACAAATACAGCAATTTTTTTTTTTCACCTCTTACACCATTTTCAGCCAATAAAAAGTTTTTTCTCTGTAATAATTACATTTAAAAGCCAAAAAATTATTTATTTGTAGGAAATTTTAAAAAATATATATTTTCCAAATGAGATGTTGTATAAAAACACACAGGATAATTAATGCATAATGTGAATATGCCGCGAGGAGTATGTGCTTAAGAAGAACATTACACAGCTATGAGGTGTTTCTCGAATCAATACAATGTAAGTGGAGGTGCATTATAAAACACTCTCCTCTCAGTCCAACTTCAGACATCCCAACTGCATATCGGTGTCCATGTGTTGCATAAATATACTAGTTAGTAGATAGATACATACGGGGCAATCTGTTTCTTCAGAGCTTACAGTTGTCATGGAGTACCTCTTTCCTTACAAGTTACAATACATCTATGCTACACAATAATATAATTTATAACTTTACAAAATAATTTATGTCATGCAGGACCAAGAAACAGCTAGGACACTGCGTGGTTTGTACACTGGCGTACCACCAGAGTGATTCAAGTTCAGTTCTCAGTGAGGTAACATCCAGATTTTTGCACTTGGGGAAATGTGATGGATATTGCAGTTGACCAGTGGATTTTTTCAGGGTAGGACTATTCCAGTTCCCATTCTGCTCTTGTATTCCACTGCACACCCAGCTTCGGGTCTTATTCCACGTCACGCTTCAGGAATGATGGTCACTTTGGACTCCAGCTTGAAAGTTGCTTCACTCAATGGGTGCTATCCCTGCCCAGTCTTTAAGTTTTCTTTCCTCCAGTCTGAAAACTGAACTAGAGCTTGAAACTGAAATGAACAGTTTAAGTTAAATTGAGTTTTCAGTTCAGTGCAGTTAAGTCAGCTTTCTTTGGAAACTTAAAATAGAATGTAACAGAACTCAAAAGGGTATGCGTATGAATTAACATCAAAATGGCTGAACAGAGGTTGAGCAGGCTGCATGACAATGTATAAATTGAACTAGAATTGGATATTCTGAGTTTTATTTCGATAGATAAACAGAAACCATTACCAAAGATACAGCAAAAAGACGTAAAATACTTTGTGTGTTTATGTCGGTCATTCTGAAGGAGCCTATGAAGTCTTAGTTCAAAACCACTTGAAGGACAATGACATCAAATTTTTAGAGTATTTTAGCTAACATATTTCCTATCGCGGATCAAACCCGATATTACGGTCCTACCTTACAACAACACCAGATGAGAAGCTACGTATAACCCTAAGGAAAATTTAAATGTCACTTTCAAAATACTTATTGTTGAAATTATGACATATATTTTGTAAACCAAAATAGATTCATTCTTCCTGTGCTTCACTCATTCCTTATACTCAGTGCACTACAAAGAAGAACATAAATCTCACTAACACACAACTCAAATGAAAACCCCTGCAATAAAATAATTGAACTCATAAGAAATTACATAAAAATAACTATCCACACCAATATTTTCACCGTGGAAAATTCTCGTGGAAAACTTAAAATTTTGGTGATGAACTGCAGTTTGTGGTCACATTACGTTTTACTTACAAATGTTAAGTCAAGTCTTTAATTACATTCAGTTGAGTTCAGTATTCATTATTGGAGGAAAGCAAGCCTTTAAAGTGCACTTATTTGTATGAATTACACATATGCACACACACACACACACACACTCACCCACATAAAATGAGCAAGAATTGTGTGAGAAGTGAACGCCTTACCTTGGGGTCGGAGGAGAGCCTCTTGCGGGTGAAGATGAGAGTCGTAATGCCGTCCTTGATCTTGCCAGACTTGAGCTCAGATTCCTGGGAATCGTCTAGCTGGGGTGCCATGTAGCCGCCGACCCACGTGTCCATCAGGAATGGCCGCCCGTTCTTGTCCACCCAGCCCAGGATGGCATCGCTCTGGGGCTGTTGATGGTTTTAATGATTCATATTAAACATTGTTTTGCCCTGGTAATGCAAAATTTATTTCAATGCTTATATGCAAATTGGTAGAATTACCCTAAAAGACATTCAAGTAATTTTTCTCTACATATTTAAACTAAAAAGGAGCCATCATGTCTGACCAACAATTATTTAATTCTTCTGAATCAAAGAAAACCATTTGGACAAAAAACAAAGCACCTTGCATGGTGCATAGCCATCCTCCCCCCAAGCCTGGAGAACTTTGAGATTTCAGCAATATTTTCTTACAAATTATTATAATTGAAACCAGGGATAGGGCTCAAAATATGACCTGCTTGGTTTCCTCGTCACTTAAGCGTGACATTGAGGAAACACAGGACAACTGAAGATGTAGCTGCCAGGCAACTGGCATGTGACTAGAGGATGTTCACGATAAAGTAATTAGCAAAGTAATCGTGCTAATTCGTACCATTTGCGTGTTATTGGAAAATGCAATGCCAGTCCATGTTGCAGTATTTTTTGTTTGGACTGTGAAAAGCAGCTCGTCTTTCTTGGAGAGATGTTCGTACTTCATGTAGTATTCGCAGCTCCCATTCTCTGGGTTGCAGCCAACTGGAGTACGCCAGTGGCCACCACAGATGGTCGGGTCGTAAATTACAGATGTTGAAGGCATGCGGTCCACTTCATCTGTAACACAAATTCAACAAAATTGCTTACTGACAAATAGACAACGTTTTTGAAGCCTGATGACTTCCGACTATGTCGATTGGAAGACTGCAGTCATTGCTTTATGATTTTAAAAAATGTGGAACAACATGAAATTTAAAATAATGTTTGCTGAAGTTTTTGGTGAAATTAAACTTTTATCACTAAAATATTAACTTGATTTGAAACAAGGTGAGGGAAATAGTTCCAAGCCAGATGTTCATTCTTAAATGTATAATTATCAATGATGCTCACCATACAAAGAACAAGGCAATGGTGGAAATGTGGCTCCTACGACTGTGATTCAGGTTCAATCTCCTGTATGGCGCACATCTACATTTTCGCAGGTTATAAATCTGACAAACCTTCCCATTTGTTATGGGTTTTCTTGTGGTACTCCAGTTTTTCCTAATCCTTTATTCTGTAGCTGCAACTGCTCCATGCAAGTTTTTATTGTACATTGTCCTTCAAAGATGAGGAGTATTTATATTTATAGTCTCCATTTTTTAAACCCCTGGATGCATTTCTCTGTAAGTGTTATGGCGCATACAGGATGTGTCGTTTATGTGTGAAGTCCAAAATAAAACAAAAAAATTCATGTTAACATGTGTCCTAAGTTTGATGGTCTCCGAGTTACAGTCCCATGTCTCTGTATCTGCTGTTGGTAGTTGGTACATCCCTGTTTGTGTACAAGGTGTGGTATATACGAACATGAAGGTGTGTGTTGCTAGGACCATTTCGCTGTTGAGATTCAACACATGTTGGACACCAAGAACTAGACAGGCTAACTGTACTGTAACTTTCTGCAAAAACTGTTATACATGCTATTTGAGAATGTCCCATTGGAGCTGATACACAGCATGTGATATGTGCGTGATAAGTTGCTACCACATTTCAGTAGAGTGGCCAGAGCCTATCTGGAAGAGCAGTTCCCACACAGGTGGATCAGTCATGCAGAACCTATCGCAAGGACTGCACATTCCCCTGACCTGAATCCAAGTAATTATTACCTGTGGAGACATCTCAAGACCATAATTTATGTAACACCTGTTATGGACACTGCAAAGTTTCGCCAGCGTGTGGCAAGGTTGCCAGCAGATCTGTGGAATATTTGGGATGTTTTAATGTGTCTTTCACTGATGCGACGTGTGCAGGTGTGCATTCTGTTGAAAGGTGAACATTTCGAGCACCTCGTATGAGAGAGAATCCCTGCTCGTATACAGGCAGGGCTGCAGTGACACAAACGGGGATGTATCAAGTACAGCTATTAACCATTCCAGCAGAACCTTGGAATCCCTTACTTCTGTAACTATGGAAATATGTTTATACAGTAAAATCTCTATATATCAAAACTGAAGGGAGGCACCAAAAATTTGGGTGTTTGTTATAGAGGAGTTCTTTATAGAGAGGTGATTTACAATGTGTTTCTTTTTTTATCATGCAGTCAATTTTGAAACTAACTGCCTCTGAAATAGGGTAGCATAGATTCTTTTGTATTGATTTATTTAATAAAAGTATTAAAAGTATTTTCTTTTGAACACTTATACTGGTATAACATTATAGCCACTATTAATAAATTGCCACTGTCATAGAAAAAAAATAAGCCACTAATTGTGTTTGGAGCCACATTACGTAAAAAAAATTTTTTGCTAAATTCTTAAATTTTAAATAAGTAATGAAAACTCTTACAATAAAAAATTACTTGGTACACACAGAGTAAGACAATACAGCTTCTACAGCAAATAACAAACTTGATGGATTTTGTTAATTTTAATTTTTATCAGAAGTATATGACAAATTAAGGATTTTTTTAAAGTTTAAAGTAAAGTTTAAAATAAAAAAATAGAAATATAAAAGGAAAGTAAATATATTGACACTTTTCAGTCTTTGTTATAGAGAGGTTTTGTGCCAAAGATATAAAAATAATTTGTTATAAAAAGTAGAAAATACATTCTATCATATACAGTTTTGACCGGACAAGACACAGACTTTGTTATGAAGAGGTTTTTGTTATAAGGAGGTTCACTATATAGAGGTTTTACTGTATAGACATTTTACTTCCCACATAGACACATCCTGTATGTGACGCGGGCTAACAGCCTGCGGCGCTAGAGCCCATGACGGCGCTCACCATGCACGTGTCACGTGTCCTGCACGTGCGCAAAGAGGACAATAATTTTTAACTTTCACGTAAATACTATTTTTCAGTGTAAAATGTGTTTTGTATGTGTATTTGCAGGGTTTAATATGTCTTTAAATGTTTTTAAGTGTTTGTCGTTATTTTTAAATTGTTTGGTTATGAAATTCAAAGTTCCCGCGGCACCAAGATTAAGAACGCTAATATTCTGACGTGAATGCCGTCATAAAGAGACACTGAAATAATATGAAAAATTCATAAGAAAATTATAAAATGTAAAACAGTATTTTATTGTATTTATGTCATTTTATTTTCAATAATGAAATATTTTACTCGGCGTGCATAGCACTTCCGCTTTTGTGAACCCCGTAGGTGGCTATGGTAGGTCCGTGCGACGCTTGCCTCTGGACAGTCTGTCGAGGAGAGCTGGCAAGGTAAGACACTGTCACGTACGCACTACAATCTTTGTTCACTGATGAAGATTTCAATAGCACTTTTAGTATACAGGTTAACCTTTGCTTGCTTACGTTTTGCCAGACATTTTCCCCTGCATTATGATTCCGCTTAACTAATTTATTTCGCCCTTGTGGCATTTTCAACCTAATCGAGGAGGAGGAGGAGAAAGATGTCGGAGAGGTCATGCGACCCGCACAACTTGAATCAGGCATCATCTGCCTATGTTAGTGACATCTCATCGTAATTTCTGCATTATTACTACGTGCAATTTTAAGGGCTTTGTTTTCATGTATGTATTTGAGAGTATTTTCCATGTTTGAATATTTTACGGCAACATCACATATAACCACGTGGCTAACATATACCAAGTATATGTCTACGCCGTCATTGTGTTTTGAGTGCTTATTTATGTAATATTGTATGTGCAATATTTTATTAAGGGTTCTACGTGAAATTTTTGTAAGGGTTCCATGTCACTTTCACGTAAATGGATGCTTTTGTGTTTGACCACGCGGTCAGTTTCATGTTTGATTTTTCTGTCATCAGGCATGTTACAAGCCTGTAGTCACTTAAATGTAAAGAAAATAATTTTCTCTATCAGAATAATATTTTGTTAGAATTTAATTTGCAGTTTTCACAAAGAAATATTGCAATTCCATCTGCACCACGTGGTCTGCTACAAACTTCATCCAGCAGCATCCGTGCCATCTAAGCTTGTTTTCACACATGTGTGTGTTTATTGTGAATACTCATCTCGTGCCCCATCATCTTTTAAGGGTCTTTATGTATTTTGTGTAATTTTGCCATTTGTGTATGGTGCAATTACTTCCGTCCTAGTCGGCTCTGTGTATAGGCCGTCACCACACCATCCACGTGCTGGTGGGTGAGCCCAGACGAGTTTGCGTTAGTGATGCAGAGTAGTCACACGTGTTAATATGTTTCATCAAGTGTTTTCATTTGTAATTTACTGTAGCCTGTCTTCAAGGAAAAACCGTCAGTCCACCCTAACGGCTGTCGGCCCTCTTCCCTTGTGAAGATTGTGTTTTCATACACTACGGTGAGATCATAAATGCGCTAGATTAATTGCGGGCTGGGGAGCAGCCAAGCGGAATTGGCTAGTCATGACCGAGATAATCATAATTTCATTGGCACGTTGATCTGTACGAGCAATAATAATAAAAACAAGTCTACAGCGAACTTACCTCTTTTATTCAGTAGCGACAATGTCCTAGCCATATGTATTTTATCAATTGCTTATTTCAAAGTGATGTTTAGTAAAAGTTTAGTATTGCTTACGTGTTTGTAAGTACGCACAGGTGAGATGGACACACAGAACCCACAGCATCCCTGTGAACCCTGAGTCTCAATAGTGCTGTGATTGGGAAGCACAGCTGGCACCCATATTACCAGTAAGTATTTGTGTCATTGTTCGTCTTGTCTCTCACCCTATGGCGTCATATGTTTGACTATAATGTAAATCATGTATTATAAACTGTTTGGAGAGTGTGTTTTGCAGTGTTGGTATGCCTGCAGAGTAGTTGTCATTCTTATGCTGTGGGACTTTTACTAACTCACCTATCATGTAGGAAAAGTTAACAAAATAATCTAACTTAAGTCAGAGTAAGAAAAAGTTGACTGATTAAAGTTAAAAGTTAAAATCTGTGCAAATTAACTGATTGAAGTTTAAGTTGAAACAAAATTAACTGATTAAAGTTACAAGTAACAGAACACAAAAGTTTTGCAGTTTAAATTAAGTCTCAAAAAATTTTTTCGTTGGTGTTTATTGAAAACATAAAATAATCACAATTTACAGTCCCAGAAAAACGTTACCACAACTTGATTCCTGAATGCCGAATCAGATAAGCCTACTTATAAAAATGATGAAATGACATTCTTCTACAAAACCATTCGAAATATAACTTTCAAAATAAACTCTTATAGCACAACTTGGCATGAAACCAGACCAGTGCTATGACTACAAAAAAAATCGTAATGCGCAGCATGCCTCACGAGGACCATCAACTGTGCAACTGTGATTTTTGCATAGTGAGAGATTGTATTGATAGATTGCAATGATGGAATCTTGCCTAGCTCATAATCATGTTGCATGTTACTAACAATGGTCTCCGATGCAGTACATAATGCCAGTGCGTCAATTTGTATATTGTGGTGTGCAACTTGTCGGCTGTCAAATACGTTGCATATTTTTTAAGAAATTTGTCAGTATATTAATGGCATTTGCACATATTTCGTTATCATTTTCGGCCTTCATGCAACTGGCTAACTGTTAGTTTTAATCGTTAACCAGATTTTTGATGATTTAAAGTTAAAAGTTAAATAGTTTTAAAATTAACTAATAAGTTAAAGATTACACACTTTTTAATTATTAATTTTAATAGTTAATTGTTTTAAATCGTTAATCCCAAGAATGAGGGTGCACATTTATTGTATGTCTGAATGCAAGTGATACTATGGATGTAAGCATACAAAGATCATTGGGTAAAGTGTGCATATCAGCTTCACAGTAATCAATTATTAACTCTGAAATCCAAAATTTTTTTTCAATAGAACTGTCAAAACCATGTGGTTTTAATTTTTGGTTAGCACAGCTGTGCTTTGGGAGATTTTTGTACTTGCTCAGAACAAGTTTTAATGTAATGGAAATATATTTTACACTGCAAAATATTTATTTTTTTCAAGACACACGTATGAAGGAAAAATATATGTCAAAAGCCAGTGTATGGTTGTGCCGGGGATAACGGTTGTGATTGTACATGAACACATCTGTGTTAAGCAGGTAATATTTTCTTTTGAATATGGGAATAAAATGACAGCACCAAAATGGATCTAAAATCAACAGATACAGACAAGATCTCTGGTTTGGTACCAAAATAAGCATGCTAGCACAGGGTTGCCACCAGCCCTGAAGCTGAAATCCTGGTTCTTGTACATAAAAATCCTGTAAAATCCTTGGATTTAAAAAAATTTAAAATTGCAGAAAAAAGTGGATATGAAAGACGTTTACATATTTAATGTAGTTGTATTTGTTTGGAATGTGCAAACCATGGCAATTCTTTTCTCCACTCACACTTATACTTTCGTTTATATGACGGCTGTATCTGCGATATTTTCGTTTCCTCACCATTGTGATATCACTGCCAAATGCTAAACACAGTCACAAAATTTGGATTGCATGCGTAAAAATGGCAGTTCGTGATAAATATTACTTTCAATAATGGTCTTGGCCTTTGAATGTGATCATACAGCCAGGAACAGAAATATGTAGATTAAAATAAAACTAAAGTTTGAGTTTGGATTTTTACATACTGTTAAAAGCCGTAAAAACTTTTAAAATCCGTTAAAACGGCAGATCTGCACCAGCACCTCAGAGTGGCAAGATATACACACCTAAAATTGGCCCTCACCTGCAATTCACGCATGCGCAGAACCAACTCCCTATCATGCTCACATAACAGTCTTATATCCAATCCAACACAACCACAGTTATTTTAACTACGTCATTGGTGTCACAAAGTTGTAGTGTAGGAATGTATCACCCCTAACAATGTTATGTGACTGTTTCCATCCCGGTATTCTATGCAAGTGTCTGATTTTAAAGATGCACAGTACTCACATTAAAAAATGTCACATAACTGTTTGATTGCATGATTTTGACAGCTTGTAACATTTCAGTTAATTGAGAAGGTTGAAATTTACAGCTTCTCAATTTTTTTACTTCCTCATTCGTCATTTCAAACAAATGAGCAAATAAATACCTCTTCAACTTAAACACAATAAATCAATCTTATAAGTCTTTCATTATTAAGTATTCACCTTTAAAAACATCTAGCAGCAACTACTGTATTTCATTAATATTAAAATATACATTATCACATTTTTATTACATTAAACCCACAAAGTCCATCCTTGGCTGTGGTTGTTTACTTAACTTGAATCGTCTGTATCACCTCTTTTGTAATATGCTCCCAGATTGGCTATCATCTGACCATGCCATATACATCTTCCAACCAGCAATGGTGAGACGAGAGCCAACCAGGATAATTTTCTTTTCTTCACTTGTTTTATAACATTCAATGCCTACTACCCTCTAGGGAATAAATGAGCAATATGTTATATCTTCTAATATCAAATGAAATCTGACTTACACATGATCTCTATGTCAACATACTAGTAAAATAACCAAAGATTATACTACACTTTGTTTAAATCATATAGGTAATAAAGCTTAATTTGGAAATTATATTAAATGAATTGTTATCCTAAGCAAATACTCTGTAATCATAGACAAATATAATACCTAGAAAACTGCAATGTTACAATCTATATATAGGCAAGTCGTGAGCCAATTATGGTGATGTGCAGAACATGAAAATAAGTTCATTTCATTTGAAGTATACGGAAGTAAGTATGAACATATGATGACACTTTGGTAATAATTACCATAGAAATTCAGGGTGGTGTGCCCCCGGTGGGAACCATGGCCATGGTACTTGAGCTCGTCCTGCCGATAGAAGTCCTTCACAGAGGCAGCATCTCTCTCCAGACCAGACTTGGGGTTGTGGACATAGCCATCAGGCTCCTGACCTTGAGCCCAGATTACGTGCATCAGATCTCTCTCAATCGAGTGGTCCGTCGGCTCTGTCGCTGCAACAAATCATCACCAGCATGTCAGGCCTTCATTACATTTCCAACTCGAGGTACACTGTATACTCCATGCAAAGGCTACAATTTTTGTTTCAAGTTCTCAACTGAACTTTACCATGGGAATGGTTCCCTTACTTCCTGTATAGTTGTGTAGTTCTACTCATTTTCAGTATGTCTTTAATTCACATGTCAATTTTCTATAATTCTCTATTAAAAGGGTAGAGATAAATGATGATAAACTTTTGGTATTACCATAAACTTTTCATTCTTCCATACTATGAGCAGACAATGTTTGAGGATTATTTGTATGTAGTTTACACAATATTACAACTCAAAGAGGTTGCCCTTGAAATTAATATGGGAACAAATTTCTGCACAAGGAAACATAACCAATCATGTGAGCTATGATTTATTTTTTCTTTGATTCTGGTCTAGCAACTACTTATTTTTGTTTACCACAAACCAAAAATTGATAGATAATGACAGAATGAGAAGTTTGCAGAAATGTCAATTATTATTATATTTCAGTATTAAATTTTAAAAAATCTTGCAGTACCTTTCAATTTCTTCCTGAAGAGAATTGTGGTCACACCATCCTTTTCGAATCCTGTTGCAGTTGTCAAATCATTCTTTCCTCCCCAAAATGTATCAACTCTTGGTGTGGATCTGCAAAAAACAAAATTAGGATGTAGCATTATATTTCACTTTGAAACAGATTCCTTTCTGTGGTCTTATATTAAGTGATCTTCACCACACCTGTCAAGCTCAGCAAGGAAACACACCCCGTGTTCGCTGCTGCCGCGTATCCTGAGTGGCCAGGATAAATCATACGGCATCTCCAATCCACGCTTCTGGGGAATGGAGATACCAGAAACCACCCCAGCGACCGTTCACATGAACGATCACTTACCCACCAGTCCACCAAGTTCTAGTACATGAACATCAGAACCAGTGCAGGTCCGGCAGCCTCAATCAGTTACGCGTCGCCCAGGTATATCAGTCAGTGAGAGCAAATCTGCCAAAGCGCAAGGTGATACTTGCAGTAGTGGATTTTGTGCCCTTCCGTAAAGCTACCCGGCCCGTTTTATATACTGGACACACTCCAGTGCCTTGTAAGGACTAGAGTTCAAGTCACTCCCTGGGTGCAGGACAAGAGTCATAGTCACTCCCTGGGTGCATCTAGCCTAGCTCCCACCAAAGGCACTCGACGTCATGATGGACCACTAGAGACAGGGTGTCACGCGTCAATACACACATACATACTGATGCCGACTAACAACCAGCAGCGCTACAGCCCATGATGGCGCTCACCACGCACGTATCACGTGTCCCGCAAATGTGCAAAGAGGCCAATAATTTTGAACTTTTATATAAATGTTATTTTTTAGTGTAAAATATGTTCTAGTGTATTTGCAGTGTTTAATACATCTGAAAATGTGTTGAAGTGTTTGTTACTATTTGAACTAGTGTGGTTACAAAATTCAAGTGTCCACGGCATCGAGATTAAGAACACATAATATTCCGGCATGAACGCCGTCATTAAGACACGCTGAAATAATATTGAAATTTATGAGAAAATTACAGAAATGTAAAACAATACTTGATTTAATTTGTGCCATTTTATTTTCAATAATTAAATATTTTACTCAGCGTGCACAGCACTTCCGCTTATGTGAACCCCGTAGGCGGCCATGGTAGGTCCGTGCGATGCTTGTCTCTGTACAGTCTTTCAAAGAGAGCTGGCAAGGTAAGACACTGTCAGTACGCACTACAACTTTTGTTCACTGATTTAGGTTTTCATAATCAATTTAGCTTACCGGTTAACCTTTGCTTGCATACGTTTTGCCAGACATTTTCCCCTGCATTATGCTTCTGCTTAACTAATTTATTTCGCCCTTATGGCATTTTCAACTTAATCGAGGAGAAGGAGGAGAAAGATGTCGGAGAGGTCATGCGACCCGCGCAACTTGAATCAGAAGCCATCCGCCTATGTTTATGGCATTTCATTGTAACTTCTGCATTATTGCTACACGCAATTTTAAGCGCTTTATTTTTATGTATGTATTTGAGGGTAATTTTTCGTGTGTGAATATTTTACGGCAACATCATGTATAACAACGTGGCCGACCAACACCAAGTCTTTGTATACACCATTGTTGCATTTTGAGAGCTTATTTATGTAAAATCGTATGCGTAATAATTGTTTTCATGGTTCTTAGCCAGGCCATGCTACGCTTCGCACACACTACATTCCCAGCGCAGCACCAGTTGCTTCTACCGGTCACTTTAATGCATGTTAAGCTACCTGGCAGAATGTCAATTTTACTCAGGGTACAATGTATTTTTCACGTCAATTCATGCTTTTTGTACTTGACCACGCGGTCACATTAATGTTTGCTTTTACCGCCGTCAGGCATGTTACAAGCCTGTAACCACTGCAATCGTAAAATCGTAAAGAGAAGCCTTTTGTCTGAATTTAGTTTGCTGTTTCCACACAGAAATATTGCAATCTCACCTGCACCAAGAGGTCCGCTACAAACTTCATCCAGCGGCATCTGCGCCATCTAAGCTTGTTTTCACACATGTGTGTGTGTATTGTGAATATTCATCTCATGACCCATCTAGTTTTGTGTATCATTTAAGGGTTTATGTAATTTTGTCATTAATGTATAAGGCAATTATTCACGTCCTAGCCAGCTCCGTGTATAGGCCGTCACCACACTACCCACGGTGTTGGAGGGCGAGCCCCAACAAATTTGCATTAGTGATGCCGAGTAATCACGTGTTAATATGTATTAAGGGTTTCATTTGTAATTCATCATGTCCTGTCTTCAGGGAAAACCGCCAGTCCACCCTAGTGGCTGTCGGCCCTCTTCCCTTGTGAAGACTGTGCTTTCAGGCCGCACCTTGGTGAGATCATCCATCTAGGCATGCGCTTGAGTAATTACAGGCTGTGGAACACCCAAGTGGAATTGGCTAGTCATGATCGAGATAAAATTTAATTGGCATGTTGATGTGTATGCATAATGACAATAAAAACAAGTCTACAGTGAACTTATGTATTTTATTCAGTAGTGACAGTGTCCTAGCCACATATATTTTATTAAGTGTTTATTTCCAGTGATGTTTAGTAAAAAGTTTAGTATTGCCTATGTGTTTGTACGTACGCACAGGTGAGATGGACACACAGAACTTACAGCATCCCTGAGAACCCTGAGTCTCAATAGTGCGGTGATTAGGAAGCACTGCTGGCTCCCAAATTACCAGTAAGTATTTGTATCATTGTGTTCGTCTCGTGTCTCACCTGATGGCGTCAATACATATATAGACACACGCACAGGTTAAACCACCGCCACATTAAGAAATTTGATTTACGAAGGATTTTTTGAAGTTTGATTTTTCCTTTTTTCCTTTGATAGAAATGGTTTTCCACCAAAACAAATATTCTGTAAAATGATAATATTGTTTTTTTGGAAACAAAGGATAGCACTGCTTACTTCTCTCCAGCAGCCCAAGTTCGATTCAATGGTTTCAAATAACTTGCCAACTGCTGTATTTCTATTATATTCTGCAAAAATAATTACATTTGTTTCGAAAAAAATAATGTTAAAAATAATTTTTACTCCAAAAAAATTATGGTTTTCGATTCTACGCCGCACTCTTGTTTTTCAAAAATATTTTCAGGAAAAAATGTGTGGCTTAGAATTGAGTAAATATGGCAAGTAAGTAAAAATTAGTTTAAAATAAAATCACTGATGTGTGGCAAAGATGGCCTTATAATGTACCTGTCTCGTGTGTAGTAATCCCATATCCTGCTGGTCATCCCTCTGGCTGAACCAATGACAATGTCCGTGCAGTCCATAGGGTTGAAGTCGTGGAGTGGCGTATATGAACCTACAAAGATACAATTCTGTTGTCATAAGTCAATCTTCAATTTTCACACCATTCGTGGCCTTATTTTGCTTCATTCAACCCAGCAGCTAAAGTAAAATGTATTACTGTTTTCTATCTACAATTAAACACTACCAATATTTATTACCTCACCATTGTCATACTTAAGTTGTAGAAAAAAATTTAATTTGTACTATTAAAATGATTTTTAAACTAGCAGTTAGTTTATTGGAGTTTACTGTTAATTGTGTACATTTAAATAGCTTTAAATGTCTTTCAAGTTTATCTTTGAACTATGGTAGTATTTTATTTATAAATTTTAATAATGAACACATTAATAAATATTATATTTACATAAAAACCAGCAGAACTGATACCTATTTAATCTTACCCTGTACATTTTGTCCTTCTGATTTCCCTAAAACTTTTGGACTTTGCTGTTTGAGTTTTGGTTCAGAACTGGGTTCAGGTTCTGAGCTCGGTTCTGGTTCTGAGGTGGGTTCTGGTTCTGAGCTTGGTTCAGGTTCTGAGCTTGGTTCAGGTTCTGAGCTAGGTTCAGGTTCAGAACTGGGTTCAGGCTCTGCCGTAGGTATAGGGCCACTAAGAGGTTTTGGTCTAGGTACAAATTTTGTAGTTGTTTTAGGTTCTGATGTTGGTTCAGCACTAGGTTCAGATTTTGAACTAGGTTCAGGTTCAGAGCTTGGCTCAGGTTCAGAACTTGACTCAGGCTCTGATGCAGGTTCAGGTTCAGGGCTGGGTTTTGGTTCTGATACAGGTTCTGGTTCAGAACTGGGTTCAGGTTCTGATATGGGTTCAGGTTTGGGGCTGGGTTTAGACCTGGGTTTGAATCTAGGTCTAGGAGTGGACTTCAATTCTGAATTATCAGGTTCAGAGCTAGGTGTTGACTCAGATACAGGTTGAGTGGGAGGTTCAGGCTGTGGTTCTGAACTTGGTTCAGGCTCCGTCTGTGGTTCCGGAGTGGATTCTCCTATTCAACACAGAAACAACACAGTGCCAAGCCACACAAGAAATACCAACCACCAGACATGAAAACATCAAAAGTGGAAGACTTCACAGAAACAGGATTAACTTTAAACAACAGATTATAAGTAAAAATTTTTTTTAATAACAGCATTATAGAATTTATTATTTAATAGTTCACAAAGACCAGAAGTTTAGATGAAATAAAATATGAGGTACATACAACAAAAGTTGTTAAACAGACAACAAAAATGTTAGACTACTTACTTTTTTTTGCAAAAAAAAACTTTAAAAATGTGTATGTACTGTCATAAAATGTTTTCAGCAACATTACACAATTAGTTATTTACTGGAGAGACAATGAACTATAGCTGGTTTGTTGTTAACTTAGCTCTTAGAAAATCAATTACGTAAGCAACTGCATATTTTAACATTGTAGCACAAACCATAATGTTGGCATTGAATTAGTGTTTCTAAATGTCTTATTTAAAATATAGTGTTTAAATTACTGTAGTATCAAATAAGATACTGTAGGTTTCAATTTGTTTTATACAAATTAAACTGAGAATTGGCATATGTGAGGGCCTATTTGTGACAGTTTGAGGTGACTTTGAGAGACAGATTTTTTTTTAAACCATTATTCGAACTTCCTTCCACTTCACAGAGGATGTTTCAAATGTTCAGTGGTTAAATTGGCAACACTGAATATCTGAAAAATACAAATGGGACTTGGAAGAAATTTTAATACTATTTTTAAAAAAAACTTCTGTGTTACAAAGTTACCTCACTCTCTCTCTCAAACTGACCTCCGCTTATGGTAAGTATCTTCCTAAAATTTCATATTGTAACTAGACCAAGACAGGTAAACTCATCATTTAATCCACAGTAATGCTAATTTGTACAATGGCTGTAGAAGGATACACAATAAATGCAGAGAATATAAACTTTACAGGGTTCTCAAAACGGCTCAATAAACAACAATGCAGCTATAGTAAATATTAAATATAATGTTTTAAGTTCATTTCACACTTATGGTATATTATGGTGCAATCACACACTTAGGTATTAAAGTGCATCATACAAATATAAATTAGGGTGCATCACACAGTTACATATTAGAGTGCATCGCACACTTAAGGGAAATTAATTTTTTGTACTCTAAAAATTCCTTACCAGCTTCTTGCAGACCTACAATAGTGCAAACATTTTCCACAGAGACCCATTTTAATACACACGACACTTAGATGGCTTTTTTTTTTTCTGTCAGTTATGACTTTTCATTGGGTACATGCATAGTTTAACCAGAGCTTGATATTTCTCACTTTTTATAACTTTAAAAAATTTAGTATCTCTGCATTTATTTATTATTAAAATGTTTAAAAGAGGGATAAAGTGTCATTTGCAGAAAGGTTATCACTCCTTGTACGCAACTTATAAAATAGTAAACATTATACAAAATAATAATAATAGATTTAAACACTTTTATTTTATCAGTCATGGCACATGGTATATAAACTGGTATAGAATTTATAAAACTTGGACGTACTACTACATCTAGTATATGTCTGACACAGTTCATCTCTGTGATTACTGAGATAAATTAACATGCTCAAATAATATAGTAGTTAGAGTACTTACAAAAAAATGCCATGCTGAAGTCTGGATATATTTTTCAACTGCAGTATACAAGGAGTTTACTAGCAACATCAACAAACTCCAGCAGAATATAAGACGAAATTCCATGTACCATTTTTCCATTGATGTGATTATTTTGGGCATTATGTGCCCCTGAAAATTGAGCTCTATAATCCTTTTACCAAACTACGGTATGGTATATTGTAACTAAACCAGGGGCAGTCCAAGGTAAATGTTTCACCCACACAGACTGGGTGCAGATTGCTGTTTGATGCTCCTCTGACTTCTTACTCATTACACCTCTCCCCACTCCCATTCCCCAGGACTAAGAACTGGAGACCTGAAGAATTTGTGGTTTCATTTTGCGACAAGCTAGAATTCGAAACGTTTGTGTTTATATATCATTAGCCATTGGCCAACACGGTGTTTGACGCCTCCTGGGGAAGACTGCCCCAATCGTCGTCTTCCACTGTGACAGCGGGCAACCAATGCACAGTTGGCATAGGCAAATTTGTACATAAGAATGTAGAGCTTAGCCTGCATGTCATTGAACTCGCAAATTTTTCAGGTCTCTACTAATAACCATGGATATTTCACCGACACATAATTGCAAGAATATCCCTGCAATCATTTCTTTTCAACTTAACATGTGGTAGGTATAATATAATATAAATTAACACTCTTTGCAAAATAGTTTAAACTTCTTTTAAGAGTGAGTGGATGGTGTTGTATTGAATTTGTAGTCTTCTACTTGTATGTTTTAATTTTTAGATTTTGAAGAGTTAACATTTTTAAATTACAAATAATCAAGAAAACAATGTTACACTTTGTGCCTGCTGGCCAAGGCGGGTAGGAGATGACATGTTGGGTGAGTCCATAGAAGTATTGGCATGGGGAAGTTGACAGCAACTCATAGATAGAATAACATTTTCATGATATAAATAATTAAAATTATGCTTTTTGCATTATCTAACTGTGTACTCCATACAATAAACATTTCTAAAATAAATCAAATTCTTAATTTTGAAAATGTGCATTTAAAAACAACTTCCAAAAATTTTTTAGCTCGGCTTGGCATCTCCCTGTGAGCCGGCACCTGCCAGGATCATCCACCGGTCCCTGGACTAAGAAAAAAAAAAGGTTGCTGGTGTTTCGTATAACTGAGATATTTCTACTATGAAAAAATAGTTAATATGTACTGTTGTATTCACCTTAATACAGGGAAACCTTAACAATAAGATTATCCCCACATTTTTACTTTGGCATGCAAGAAAAATAATTTCCCCACATTTTATTTGGATGTTAATAATTTGGACATGAACATAGTAACATGTGTTGTACAGACATCAAAAGGTTGACAGTAAAAATTAAATCACAAACCCTTTCCATGCTTGAAAAATTTTGAAACAAAAATTTTGCGACCGCTCTTTGCAGTTAATAACATATAGAGTATTACGCCCGTAAATGCATTATAAACAAAAGAAAAATTATCTTGGTCCACATGTACATTTTTTTCTGATTATATAGCACGAACTATTAATTATTTTTGAAGAATTTTAAGTACGGTACTATAGCTAGTACTACACTCATCAAAAAAAGCCCTGCATCATCTGTAATTGGTCGCACACGAACAATGTCCGCTCGAATAGCAGGCACATATGGCATAACAAAGAGACATTCGTCAAGCCTGGTATGGGATTCTGTCCAGATAGTGTGTATTTTCATCTCAAACTTTCTCTTGGACTGTGATCAACCTAGTAACTCGAAAATTGTGGAGGTGCAAAACTTTTTTTGCGGTGCGTATAATGAAATAGACATGCCTTGTCAAAAATGCTGACCATTAGATACTACTACTGAAGAAATGATAGTGATGTCAAAATGTTTAATATGTAACACTACGGTGTTTAATATGTAACACTACGGCACCTCTGAACTTTCTGGAAGTAAAAATTGGAAAAAAACATTGTCTTATATTTGGATAATATAGTAATATCAGCCTCTGCCATTAATGAAATTGGAGTTGCCAACCTGCGTTCACATTTACAATGTAAGTGACTTGTCAACACCTGTGCCGTCTTTTATAATTTTTCTGGAGGGGCAAGAAATGGAAGTGGGAAAAATTATTATTCATTGTGCAGGTCCAGAAGTCCTGTGTAGGTGACATAGGGCTGGATGGAGAAAGAGGTAACAACATAGGATATGTACTACTAGAAACAAAAACTATCACTAAGTGCTAAAAGAAATAGTTAAAGTAGCGAAGATAAAATAAAATAAACTGCATTATTTCCTGAGGGACTGAGCCCAAAAGAATTTGTTCCTTGGGGGCTTGAGTCCTTGTGGCCTCCTGGAGCTGGTGCCTACGCTTGTCAATGGGCCTTATTAATTCAGCATGTCTAAATTAACTAAGGTTTTCTTGCCTGAACACACTCAGGTTGGTCATTTTCAAGAACTACTGGCACAGGTATAATGTTCAAACGCTTAATACACCTGACATGTAAACAACATGTACGATGACTCAATGAAGTACAATTTTAAAATGATCTTCACTATCAGTCCTATTATTTCTTGAAAACATTTTGTGTATCTTTTCAGGATACACACTGCAATTAAATCTGGCATTTAGTATTACATATGTAAATTTTCCGTAATATTTTAAGCTATCTTTACACAAATAATTTGGCATTGGCAAATTCTCCAAATTCAAGCAGCTTTTGTTGTAAAAAATTCTGCAAACAAACTATGGAAAATTTGACCTTCCTTCCCAAGTTATTCTAATTTGTTTGATCCAGATCTTCCTGCTGAGAGTTCTGAGCTGTGCTTTAATATTTCACAAAATCTATACATTTTTACTAACCTGTAGATTTTTGATCTGCAGCTACTGCTTGCCTCTTAGTACGATCTGCAACAAACAAAATAATTATTAAGTATTCAAAAATGATTATTCTTAATCTTATTTATCCCAGTATGTTTACTAATACATTTTACAACAATACACATTCCAGACATATTTCATTATAGTTACCGTAAACTGTACCCTGCTCAAAATATTTATTTTGGTGTCGTCTGGCGAAGTGGTAGCAAACTTTTCCTGAGCAGATTGAATTTAAAGTATACTGCATACTACTACAGTTTACTGTTCCTTCACCAAATGACATTGGAAGAAATATTTTGGATGGGGCAAAGTTACCCCTGCAGGTGGAAAGTAACTCCGGTTTATAGTATACTGTAAACTTTTAAACAAAACATATAAAAATAAGTTTGATACCTGTCAAATACACCAGTTTAATCTTAAAATTGTTCTTTAATCCAAAATACACAAATTCATTGATGTAATAACCTTTTGCGTTCTCGGAATTTTTTTTCACCTACAACATTAAGGTCCATGGACAGACAACAGAGATTAATGGTGAATTCCAACGTCTGCCCTGGACTGCACAGAGTGCGCACTGGCCATGTGCTGCATGTTCCACAGCCTTTGCACTCGCAGCGAGTTCAATCGTTTTCCATGTTTGAATTGTGGATTTCATTAAAAATATTCACACTGGTTGATGTTTTCGCAGCACTATCTCCAGGGTCAGTGCGGCAATTTGAGTGCAAGTAGGATAAATAAACATGCGCTCATTCAATCATTATAATTGTACTTTTCTGTCTGCGGCAATGATAACTTGCTCACTTGGAGGATGCCTTCTGAAAAAGGCTCTCTCATTAAACAAGGTAAATTTGCATACATAGTTGTGTTCAGTTACCTAAAACAGATACAGAAGATGCAAGAACAATTGCAAAACACCCTTCACCACAAAACCTTTGCTTAACCAAGTGTCAACAAAAATTATAAAAAGTCCACCCGTTCAACATGGGGGCATGGAGGCATGGTTGAGGCTTACCCCAACCATGCCTCTGTTTCATAATCAGGCCTTCCAGTGTCTCCTACGACATATAGCATGCCAGTTATTGCATGAACAACTTGCTATGTTTTCTCAAAGGCATTAATTCCTGTAGAGTTTGCTTCTTATTAACTGAGTGAATTGGTGCAGTGGTAAATCACTGACTCACATTTGGGGGGACCTGGGTTTGGTTCCTATGCCAGCCAACCTGATTTTGGTTTTTCAGTAATTTCTGAAATCACTCCAGGCAAATGCTGTGATGGTTCCTTAACACAGGCCTTGGCAGATTCCTTCCTCATTCCTGAATGTCTAGCTTTCCTCTTTCAAGCTTTCAAGACATTGTTGCTGTTCGGGGTCACTCAAAACACAAAATAATTAAAAATATATTAAGTTAAATCATAATTTTGCAATATACATATTTAGGGGTCACAGATATGGCTCTAAAGCTGTTCTTTAGCATGTAATCATTCTTATTGGAAAGCAGTTTGGGCTCAATCCTGAAACAGTCCTTACAATCTTGGACTCAGATTAAAATATTTTACATTACCAAGAGTCATTCGACCTCATCCCTCAGCCGGCATAAGCCCGTCATGAGCTGTGTGCACACAAGTCACAGGGTTGTGTGATGCATGTGTTGTGTTTGTTCCACACGTGTGTTAAGTGCATCAAAGATTGGCCGAAGGTCAAAGAGAGCAGTGAAAAGTATTTTGTTAGCAAGTAAGGTTTTTATGTATTTATCTTGCTGTGCTTTCCTGTGCACATTTTTGTGAATTAGTATAATGTGTTCTCCTTCAATTTTGATCACGCTTCATTTTCCATTCACGTCGTCTGCACAAAGCCTCCACTTCCAGTGCGGGCTAGTGTCCCCACTTCCTACAGCCATTGGGCAGTCTCTCTTTGGAGCTCAAACCGGACAGATGCATGCCAAGTGGCCTGCGGAGGTCTCAACTTTACTTTTACTGATTTTTTAATTCTGTTTGCTAATTAATTTTCTGAAACCTTTTCCATTTGCCCACACAACCAGCCAGGCCCTTCCATTGACTCGGAGGGCCCTTGAATAATAATATTGCATTAGTACCTTTCTGTGTGATGTGATATAGTGTACCTACCTTGGACTGGTTCAAATGAGGCTTCATGTGAGTGTTTTTTGTGGTGCAGCACCTTTTGTAGGGGCCCACGGTGGCTGAGCGATTAGCACGCTCGCATCCCACCAAGACGAACCGGGTTCAATCCCTGGTCAAGTCACCAGATTTTCACAAGTGAGAATCGTGCCAGACGATGCAGTTGGTCAGCAGGTTTTCTCGGGAATCTCCCGTTCCCCCCGCCCCTTCATTCTGGCGCCGCTCCAGTTTCACTTAAATCACCCTCATTGGCTCTGAAGACCTCAATGTTAAAGCCACCCAAATCTCTTCACTCGCTCACTAACCTTTTGTACTGTTTTGCCATTCTGCTTTTGAGTTTGTGTAGCGCCCCACATGCCCCACACTTTTTTTGTTAGCTTATTGTGTAGTAGATGCTGGATGGCTCTGGATCTAACATGCACATGGTCACACTTAGTTTCTACGTTTAAGTGACCAGCCTCCATGTACTTGTGTTTGGCGTGCTCCATGGCCAACAACAGAGCAGAAGAATATGAATTTACATTAATTGTTATGCCACATGGCAATGTAACAACTCTGGTAAGAGTTTCTGCTCACCATGTGGCCATGCGCGAAATCACGGCCGTATGCCCTGCGACTAAATCTGCATCTTTACTTCCAACCACCACCTTACCAATTAACATCAATAACAAAACCTTACAGTTAGGTTACTAACTGAAAAGAAACAATGGCTTATAGCGTACAAAGAACCATAGAAACAATCTGTTTCACAATCTTTCTTTCAATGGTTGTAACTGGAAATGGATTGTGATTTATGGTTTTTTATCACAGACCAAGTGACTGCAACCACAGTGAAAGAGTTCATCTCAGCACCAACAAACAAAACATGACAAAATGCAAAAGCCATTTTTGCATCTGTTTTGTATTTATATTATAGCACAATACAATATCCAATATTTTATACTTGAACATAATTTTATACAATGCCAAATTATAAAGTTTTTTTTCCTTTTCAATGTAAAACTTTAATACAACATTAATATTTAGAGTAACAGTTGAGGAATTAAGTTAATATAGTGTTCTACTGTGAAAAATCCTAAACATTTCCACCCAGCTAATGTTATCATTACCACTGTCCAGTCAAACTGCTGTTAAATCATTATCTCCTTTATAAAAATAAACTTGCTGTAACCAACCCACAAAAAATGTGATCACTACCAAAATGGTTTTGAACAATTTCTCATGCACAAACCTTGTTTTGATGTTGATACCCTGAAGGACACACTCGTTCTTACATCCGGAACATCATCAGGTTTGGTTTCTCTGGAAAACACTTTGCTTGTCTTGGGCACCTCGGGTTTGCCACCACTAGTCGACTCTGGTTCACTACTCGGTTCTGGTTTGCTGCTTGGCTCTGGTTCACTACTCGGTTCTGGTTCACTTTTTGGTTCTGGTTCACTCTTTGGCTCCGGTTCACTGCTTGGTTCTGAACTGTTTCCATTTCCCTTCATAAGAAACAGAACCTTTTAGAAATATGTACTGACAGTCCTTTGTTATGATCACAAATAATCATACTAGTAAGATGTTAAGTCAAAAATTTATTCATTTTTAATAGCACTCCATTGAAACTTACCAAGGAGCTAGCCTATGAAAGGAAAAAAAAATTCACTAAAGTCAGAATGCAGTCTGCAGGGTGTGCCTTTATTGCGAATATGTACTACAAATAATTCGTTTTAGGGTTTGTTAGCCTGATCTGGTGTTTACACAGAATAGGTTGATTTTACAAAACCTCACATTTTTATTTCTGAGAGGCAAGATGTCAAAAGAGTTTTTTCCATTCATTTTGAAGTCATCATTGTGAGCAAAAAGTGCCTACAGTGAGCTGTCAACTGTCTACGCTTCTTTTGAGTTTCGGTTTAAAGTAATTATTCTAGTAATACATGAGGAAATTACAAGGAGAGAGGAGTCCAGAATGTGTAAAATTGCCTTTCACTGCATACAAGAACAGCAAAAACAAACAGAGTTTCATATTACCGTAAATAGCAAACATATTTTCTAATTATAGGTGAGTTGCAGTAAATAGACAACTTACAAAACAAACCTTTGAAATAAAATTTCTACCCATAACTTCACATACTCTGTCATAAATGCTCATACGTATTTACAGTAATTTTGTTGTAATTGTAGCTAAATTAAATCCTTGCCTCAGTGTTTAGAGAAGCATAATTTTCAAATAAGTAGGAACAAAGAAATGTTTCTTTGTATTTTATACACATCAAAGTAATTGGTAAAAATAATTTTACACTGTCACTTGACCAGAGCTTGCCTGCTTGCAGTTACTACAGCCACTGCAATGATAACCTTACATGCTGCAGAAGTACACACAGTACGCAGAATGCAAAAACGATCCAGAGCTTCCTAAAGCACAATTATGAAACTCCCACAACGAGTATTAACCTTGGTGCGACCAACCTGTTTTGGCTGTGGATCCTCCAAGTGCGGGAAGTCACGGCAGGTCGCCGTCAAGGAGCGGGGACGCCAACCAAGGCCCACGTAGCTCGTGCCGTTGACGACCATCACAACCTCCAGCTCTTCCGACTCCTTCAGTATCCTCCAGTAGAGCTTGAACGTGTCACTGAGGTCCTTCTTTGTGTACAGCGTCATGTCCAAGTTGGAGTTCTTGATGGCAGAACCTACAGAAATGGGAAGGTAAATAATATTTAGGAAGATAAATTTTGACCGTAAATACCATGGGAAGTTGGATCCATCATTGTCTTGGTGGTCATTAACCCAGACTTCCACTTCTGGAATCCCTGGTACAGTTAGGATGCCCCAGTGGGAGGGAGTCCTTCGGTTGTGGGCTCTCAAATGAGGAGCGTAAGAAACTGCCATGATGTGAATGTTTTCTTGGGTAATCCCATTTTCTCATTCATCCTCATTCTGCTACCTACTGCTTTACCCCCATACTATTCATCACCTCTTACAGTCATCAGGTTGGCTGGAACAATAGGATCATGCTGTGGGTAGAGGAACCAGCTCCAATTAACACCACCCTCATCATGTCCTTGTTAATCCTACAGTAAGGCAGGAACAATGAGCAGATTTACATTTTCTACGTAAGGTTGTCATTCGTAATTAATGTGCATGAAAAATTGATGCAGAAGTGTTTTATCAGAAATATAATTTCTATGGAGAATTTTATTTATAATTTAATTTTTCTTTTCGTATTAACATTTACTAACTACTAAATTTTACAAAATTTTAGTTGGTACTACAATTGGAGTACCCTATTTAACACTGCAACAAAATATTTAATAAACAAAAAATTACAAACTCCATGTGCACATTTTTTCACCAACAACCAGTAGTTAAAACCTACCTTTATCCAATGTGTTTCTGAGTCTCCAAACTTATCTTAATTTTTCAGTTTTCTAGTGGAATCCATGTTCCGTATACTAGATTGGCAATCAAAGTTCTTAAAAAAAAAAAAAAAACCAAAATATTTGTGTTTTAATATACACAAGATTTGTGTTTGTTTCCTTCTATACAAGTATAAGTTATCTTATTTTACAATGTTAAAAAAGTAGCGAATAAAAGAACAGCTACCAGGAACTGTTTTCAACAGCATTACAAAACTGCAATATTCCAAAGGAATGAAAACACTTCGAAATCATCAAATTTAATAACTTTACAATACAGTAGGATTTGAAATTTCTCCATGATAAATATACCCATGTAGAGTGCTTGACATGTCTAGGAATGAGTTGTGGTTACAAGAAAAAATGTGGAAATAAATATTTCCTCTCGTTTAGATAGCAAATTCAATTATTGTCAATTTCATATAAGTGGGGAAAAATCTGACAGACAATGTGACCAACCTACACTTTACATAAGGAGAGAGAGGGAGAGGGATAAAGAGAGAGGGAGAGAGAGGGGGAGAAAAAGGAAGGGAGAGGGGGAAAGAGAGAGAGTGTGTGTGTGTGTGTGTGTGTATATTACTGCATCTGTGCGAATATGAATGACATATATAGATATAAGGTTTGTTTTTAATTGAAGCTAAAACTTTTGAAGTTACAATAATTTTTATGTAATTTCCATACGAGCAAAATTTTCCACTGTTCCATTAAAACAATATGCAACTCAAAATGCCACACACTCGTAAGAACCTCAAAACAATGCCGTCTCACGAAAGACATTACACTAAATCCCCCCTCCCTCCTACTTGTTTCCTTTTTCTCCCTCATAATAAAATAAACAGGACCCCGAAAGAATTAACTTGGCAGTTACAAAAATAAAACAGGTTGGAATGCCAATCTAGCTATAATACCCTACTTTGTTTACTGGACAGTGGTTACCTAATATCAGTCTTTCAGTGCCTGTCATGACAAGAAACACGAAGAAAATGCAAGTGCGCAAACATCTTTTCCTTCACTGACAAAAAAGCTGTGGTGGAAGGATACATTATGACCATGCTACTTTTTCTAGAACTATCAAAATTTACCCCACTTATATCAAATGGACAATATTTGCTAAACATGAAGCAAATTAATTATGCGTGAAGAAAAGCCCTGCTTCGTTTGCCCACTTACTCTTTCTAAACGAAGCATGCAACACCTCGCACACTCTTAGCTCAGGGCAGATACTCACGCTTTGCACAGTTGGAACCATACCATCCCAAATCACAGTAGCACTGTTTCCTGGGGGCGGAGGTGGCACGGATATCAACGCACTTTCCATGGTCGCCACAGTCGTTGTTGTCTATGCACTCGTCACGGTACTGGCAGCGCGGGCCATAGTACAGCCTGTCGCAGCGGCACTTGGCCAGCAGGTAGCGTCCGTGCCCGCTGCAGTTCTCCTTGAACTGCGTCCCTGCCCAACAGCGCACACACCCCCCCAGTTTTCACAACACAGACCATCCATCCCACACAACCATCCATCCAGCCATACCCACACACTCACACGCCTAACTAACTATGAGACAAAGTCTACATACAGTCTAACTGTAATATGAACTAGCTTTCATTTGTTCTAGTCAGTCACTACCACTAAACAAAAAGTGAACAAAACAGTTAACTGTCTCCTCCAAAAAATATATTCTTTCTAAGCATTAATTAAGTCAGTGACTGGTGTTATCTTTGAACCAGTTGATTTCCACAATAATAAACTTGTATGTGGTCTTTTGCTGTCAGTGGCTTGTATTGCAGATCTTCAGAAAACACCCAAATAAAAGAAGCTGTTATAAGTTACAAATCTACTTAAAAAATGACTTTAAAAAAATGTAAGTTCTTAAAGTGAGATATACCCTGAAGTTAACTAATATGGATAATTGCAAAGGTTCAACATTTTCTGAGATCATCCTCAACAATATTAAATACATATTAATTAAATGTTTCATTGCATTTATTTTCCAAGATGATTGTGAAACAGCATGCTCTTTTGTTTATTGGGGTCACAGTGGCTGAATGATTAGCACATTCGCCTCCCACCAAGACGAACCAGATTCAATTCTCGGCTGGGTAACTGGATTTTCGCAAGTGGGAATCGTGCCGGACGATGCCATTGGTCGGTGGGTTTTCTCTGGAATCTCCCGTTTCCCCCGTCCTTTCATTCCGGTGCCGCTACATATTCACGTCAATCACCCTCATCGGCTCTCAAGACCTCGCTGTTAAGAGCTGCCCAAATCTCGTCACTCACTCACTCCTTTGTTTATTTCTCACAGAACTTGGACTTAGGGATCGGCTGGATGAATGCTTCATGTATTGAGGCCAACCCAGAAGTTTGAAATTCACAGCACCTTAAACCTCTGTAGAATATTGTGAACAAACGTTTCCTAACTCCAGTAACCAACTAGTGAGGGGAAAAAAATGGCACTAAAATGTATAACTTACAGTTATCTTTAGTGCATAAGCATTTTGTTAGGTTCTAGATTTTGTTCTATAGTGTTTTTGGTAACGATAAGTACGAAATAGTTATCATGCAAAATGTTATAACACTGAGTGTGCACGAATGTGCACGGTTCGTTGTCCCTTCAGTAAAATATTCTAGACGTAGTTAAGCTTTTGTTTGCATGAGGCGGAGGAATGGCTTGAAGGTAGAACTTCAGTAAAACTTCAGAAAAGTTTCAAATAATCGCGAATGGACTATACATTGACTTCTCTGTACCAACTTCTACCACCGACTTCTCCGTGCGTATTATTACAATCATGTTAGTGTAATACCTTATGACCATATTACTCAGCAGGCCTACCAGACTCCATAAAAAAAAACATTGTGCAAGGCTTGCAGCATTTAATAGGAGTGATTTTCCAAGCAGGACGATATTATCTTCATTTAAAGTCCCATAACTAGGGACACCCGAAATTCGTCCAAAAAATTTCACAACCAGTTGTACTTCATATCACTTTAATGGTTTAATTGTTTAATCGGATGGTTTCCATGTTGTGCATCTTAGGTGACTGCGCACAAATCACAGACATACAGTATTGAAGTTACCTAATTCTGATTGGCCAGTCGAGTAGGGAAACGTCTTATTCCAAAGACACGCCATCAATAAGGAAAAGAAAAAACCTGTGCGGCCGTAAGGTATTGAAATACAGCATGTGCTGAAATTTTTCGCGAAATTTGGGTGTCCCTACCCATAACCTTATGTGTTCTGCCAGTGCAGTAGTATAAGCTCGAGCTATGACGTAGTCATAATTTATGGGCGCAATTTAAAAAATTCTGTAATACATATTTTTTTTTAATTTTGAATATGGATTGTAACTTGATAACTGATAAATAGCTCACTAATACTTGAAAAAAATATTTTACTGACCTCATATTTGTATCTTTATAGGTTAAAAATACATTGATAGGCCTATGCGTAGAACTATTTCGTTACCAATAATAATGAATAAATATTAATACGTATGTGCAAATTTTTATGCTCAAGTAACTTGCTACCAGTTCTACAAGTGGAGTCCGTACACCGTGAACCATGTGCTCACGTGCTGACTCCACTAAGTGTAAATCATGACAGTACGCCGGATACCGTCATGTGATAAGAATCTTCCATGATGGCTAGTGTATCAGGCCTTGCAGGAGCTCGTACAACAACAATTACGATGACAGGCATCGTGTAACATCAGCCTTAGCGACCACTATGGGTACCAAATACGAGGTCTCTCCTCCCCGGAGGAGTCACTTTCTTGCTTTCTGCTGCAACTTGAATAGAGAGTGTACCCATATACTAAAGTTGAGGTAGATCGATTATTAGTCTTCTGCGCATGTACCCAACATTGACCTACCCCAAAGGAACACAACTGTCAAAGTCACATGGTCAACAATGATGAACGCGTTCGTTTATATCTCAATTTTCAAAAGACAAGCACTTTAATACTAACAAAATACTTTTTATCAGTTTGAATTTAATCAAACTGCATTCCAAATTGGTTAGAGTAAGCATATAAACATCTAAAAGATCTTGTTTACTAAGCAGTGTTATAACCTCAACTCCAAACCACGTCGTTTTTGTAATTTTTGCTAGATGTGTTGGCAGAAAAGCAGAACAATGTTGGGACGTGGAGATTGGTTGTGCGCAGCCAGCAAGATCGGTCTACTTCATCCTTAGTCTATGTATACTACATCACAGTCGCAAATACTTCAGTCACTTTGTCGCAGATAATTATATCCTGTATCAAGAAAATATCTGTGAACAAAGTAGCAGGCTATCAGCCATCTCTACTCACGTGGCATGACGTCGACGTCGGCGCAGGACCAGAAGCGGTAGCTGGCGGACCACTCCTCCGCCTGCCTCATCAGCCGGATGGTGCAGTCTTCGCACTCAAAGTCCGGTGGCAGCTGCACTGGGTACGACTGCGCACTGCAACCACACAACACACATTCCACGGTACATGCTGTCCACTGTTAAGGTGGCTGCCTGGTTGAAGAAATTTCACATGTCTGAGGCCTAAAAGCATGGGAGCGCTAGGGGTGACCGAGACATGTGCATCAAACTCTCTCATCGCCTCTACACGCAAAGCACTGATCTGGCATGCAGTCTTGCCGTCGGTAATACCCCTCTATAAGTCTTTCAGCGGAGATCCTACCACTTTATGACGTAATAATAAAAATAAAGGTTTGATGCATGTCCCCACTTCTTTTTTAATGTTTTTACCAAAATTTTGATACTTAAAAATGACCATAACTAACCCGTTTGAGCCATTTTCACTATCACAAAAACATGCTTTAGAGAGAAATGGAGTAACTGAAAGATGTGTACAGACATGTAACATTTCGTAAATGCTATTCGTAAGCAGACCTCACTCAGACACGTTGGACGGTTTTTTAATAAAACGTTTCCTGCTGGAGCTCTGCACACCGTTCTGCGGCCTACCCAGGCGGCCACCTTAACTCCGAGTTTAGAAGTCAACCTTCGAAAAATGTTGTTGCCCCTATAGACTGTTCATGGTAAAGTGTGCCCGGTCTGAAGCCCCTCATTTGGATTAATAGTCAATAAATATACTTTATTTTAGCTTTAGACGTTAACTTCTGAGTGTGGTGGAATATACACACTGTGTTTATTACTCACATGGCAATATTTATTTTAAAAGGTCGTTAAAGGGTAAGAAGTGGTTGATATAAAGGCCTCAGAAGAGTTCACTTTACCGTGAACAGTCTATGCTTATACATGCTGTTTGGGTAGTAGTAATTCAACCTGTTCATTCATCTCAAGTAGGTTCTATTATTTTGAATTAAAATCATTTGAAATATCGTTTTCAAGGGCACCTTCGTCCCTTTCGAATTAAGTTACTGTAGGGCACAGGTTGTATAATGTTTTCCATCTTATTTTGCATCACAGTGTTTGTGCCTGTAGTTCCGGATCATCCTGTATTACAACGTGCACATTGAGTGACGTGTGCCCAGCAAAGTTGGTAACGATGGATGGGAAGTAGTTTCGTATCTTAACGTCGAATAAAAAATGTTAGGTAACCATTAATTATTTGTTTCGCTTTCTGTGATTTTTAATGCATCTAAGTGTAAAAATGAGCAGATTTGTTAAATATGTATTTACTTTTCTAATAATTTTGCAGTTTCACTTGGCCGACACATGAATAAAGTGATGCGGCCCATGACAATGATAATCTTGCATAAGGCAGAGGAATACACAACGTGCATACAAGTAGATCTTAAGCAGGACTTTCAAAAGTGCTCATTGTACCGTAACAGCCTATAACGACGGAGGTTAAGTTGTTCCTCATCTTAACGCTGAACTAAATGTGTTAGGCAAACACTTATGAATACTGAAATAATTAAATTTGCTTTCTGTTTTTATCATGCACGTGGGAGTGAGAATAAGCATAACTTTAAATAATATACTTTTTCAAATAATTCACACTTTTACTTGATTGACACATGAATAAAATGATCAGGCACATGGCAATGTTAATTTTACATATGGTGGAAGAATGCACAATGTGCATACGACTAGATATTAAGGGCATTGCCTTACCAGCTGACAGCTGCGAAATTTAAATACAAAATCCTATGTTAGGGAAATGTCACCTCAGTGCGTTCATTTTAAAGATAAGTGTTTCAAAGAAAAATTTTTTCTTCGCAAATTTTTTAGAAGAACCCTACAGCAGAAGTGTTTCCATAACATGTACAGCCAATTTGCAAAGAATTTTTAAAATTTATGGATTTTACAAAAAAGTACAAACTGCCTATCTATATTGAAAATACATGCTCTTAGGGTTATTCTTCTAAAAAAATTTGTAAAGAATACATTCTGTTCGACACACCTATATTTAAAATTAACACACTGAGGTGAAATTTCGTTAACATGGGATTTCCTATTTAAATTTCGCAGCTGCCAGCCGGTAGGCAGTACCCATAAGTAGGGCATTCAGAAAAGCTTACTTTACCGTGATAGCATTTAACAACACGAGTGACACTAGAAGTGACTGGCTGTCCACGGCCAACTGAGCGCTTTTGAGAACGTACAGATTTTTTATTCTTCTACCATGTCGTCGCCTTCTTGAATAACCTTATGACTCTGTTTTCATCAAGGTTTTTACACCATTCTAACTAAAAAAATTAAACTGTTAAAGCCGGAATCACATAATCCCAACAAGTACAGCATGACACAGCGAAAACTGCAACAATGACCATTTTCAATGTGACTGCTCTAATTTACGGTCTGACAGGTTACTGACGCGACACGACAAGTACAATTTTTCAGATCCATTTAGAAGGCACTGAATAAGAATAACTACTCTAGTTTCAAAGGTAGTGGGCAGGCGGGAAATTGGAATATGTGATGGTGACAAAGTTTTATAGCTAATGCATACAAAGGTCAAATTATTGTTTTTAAGAGTTAAATACAATAATTTTCATAATTGGTTTTCTTTTAAGCTACGCCTTTCCCAGTGTAGGGAAAGCTCATCACACAATTTCATTTTGCAAAGTTGTACACACTGTGCATCATGCCGCATGACACGATGAAGAATATAAATAATTTCTAATCCAAAAGTGCTGGTTGGACAACAGAAATGTCGGGCTTGCGTCACATCTATCTTGTATTTCATTGGCTGTTTAGTTTAAGTGTCGTGTCGGGGCAGCCGTGCCGTGCTTGTCGGGTGGTCGTTCCGTACTTGTCGGGGCTATGTGACTCCAGCATAAGGAACCCACCTGCCAGCCACCTGAAGTGCGTCACAGAGAGTTTGGAATCCAGGTTTTTTTTTTTTTTTTTTTTAAGAACCTATTAAACGTGTGTCCCCTATGCTAGTCTACGAAAAGAATGCACTTTTCAGACTATGCCAGTCAATTACTTCCAAGAAGTCACGCACAATAGAAACCCATTTCACAGCACTCCAATGTAGTTGAAAAGGCTTCATCAAAGTTCTGTATCTCAAAATATATGCATTATACACACAGAAGTACTTGAGGGACAGACTTTCCACCAATAAAATTATTTGGTCGTCGCTGAAAGTCCCACAGGTACATACTGCACTACGAGAACACCGCACGCCAGTTCAGAGCTTTGCACCTAGCAGTGATGGCACACTTGTAGTGCGTGCCAGTGTAGCCCTTACAGCTCTTACACATCTCAGTCTCAAACACGGAAGAAAAGCACCAAGCAGGCGAACCCCTTAAATTACAAAAATGTTTAAAAATAATCTACATACACCTCGTGTAACTGTACTATGAGATTTTAAACTGCAAAAAAATTGAACATTCAGTACTTATCTTTAATGCAAATTTATATTCAAATCTGGGTTAAATAGCACAATTAACTCAACTATTAATAACAATTTTATTTTAAAAGCACAGAATTTCCCTTGAATTCTGTGTTGTGTTTTGTCTCCTGTAAAATACAAAAACACCCCTCATCCGTGACTCGTCAGCAGCATCAGTAAATAAAAAAAAACACGTGTCAGTACTCAAGGTAAAAAAAAAATTGCCTATATAGGCAATTCGGATGGCAGTAGTATAAACATGAAGAAGTCGTAGACGGGGCCAAGAAAGGCGTGTGTATACTCTGAAATAATTCGGAAATGGCCTAACTTAAGTGTCCGAGCCAGTTCATTGCTGGGGCCATGATGGAGCTGTGGCTTGAGGGCTCACCTCCACCAAGACGAGCCAGGTTCGACTCCCGGTGGAGCCACTCTCAGATTTTGATTTTCGCACGTGGGAATTGTGCCGAATGATACCGCTGGTCGACGGGTTCCTCGGGGGATCTCTCATTTCTCCCGTCCTTGCATTTCGGTGCTGCTCCAAGCACCTCACTTCACCCTCATTGGCCCTCAAAAACCTGGTGTTAAGAGCCCAGTAAAACCTCTCTACTCCACTCCAGTTCATTGCTGTGTTTGGGGTTATTGTTGGCACATCGTATGGTACTGCAAAAAGGAGCTGTTATTAGCTAAAGATAAGGAGTATAAGTGTACTCACGTGACATCGTTCTTAATGAACTCTGACTGGGCCGTGACAGGAGTGAGGTCCAAGACCGGCCTCTGTAGGCTGTCCAGCAGTTGCAGCCTGTAGCCTCCCTGGAACACACACATGCACAGTCCTTCCATCACTCTATCTGCATTCTGTCACTACGGCCCGTTGTAAAATGTACCGAGGCCCAACAATGCACTAAAGTCCTACAATGCACTATGGCCCTACAATGCACTAAGGCCCTACAATGCACTGTGACCCCTACAATAGACTAAGGTCCTACAATGCACTAAGGTCTTACATGCACTAAGGTCCTTCAACGCACTCGGGCTTTACAATGCACTAAGGCATTACAATGTACCAAGGTGCTACAATGCACTATGACCCTGCAATGCACTATACATCCAGTTTTGTTAAGTAACGAATTACAAGTAATCGGATTACTTGTAACAATTATTATTTAAGTAATTTCTACTTGTAACAAATTACATTTCAAAACAAGTAATTCATACTTGTAATTGGATTACAAAACATTAAATGTAATCGTTACATTTCGGGAATCGTTACATTGCATTTACCGTCCCTTTTTATACTTCCGATGTGTTTTGGATAAAATTAAGAACAAGAAGAAGTAACACAATGACTGAAAACTGTCATTGTCAGTTATGTTATAATTAACAACTGTCCAAAAGCATACTAATACGCATTGCTAATTTATTGTACTTATTCTCTCAATATTTAACATTTTCTAAAAATTTAATAAATTTTTCTGACTTATGATGTGTTCTAACATAGTTGTTGAATTCAAAATTTCACTACTGCGATTTATTTTTTCTTTCATATGACATATGCTGACTTGTGTCGCTTGCAGTAGCTTATGATTTGAATATTATTACAGGTAATGAAACCACACGCAGTTGCCTTAAACATTCATCAAGCGGAAAAAAGCATGTTCGCTGGTTACCTGCAGACAATAATAAGAAGTATTTTAAGGAAACTTGGAAAAAGATGAACGACAGCGCTGTCGTTTACTGTAGACCTTTGGCCAAAGCATTGTATAAGGCAGAAGAATACACAACGTGCATACAAGTAGATCTTATGCAGGGCTTTCAAAAGTGCTCACTTTACTATGAATAGCCTATAGTTCCGGTGGCTTCCAATGGAGCACTGCATCGGACATGCAGAACTCATCAACAAAATTGTGAGAAGAGCATGATTTATACGGTGTATGAAATAAGAATGCACATGTTGTGACACTGTTAAATATGTTGAGTGAGCGAAGAGATTCGAGCGGCTCTTAACGAGGTTTTGAGTGCTGAGTTAAATATGTTACTGCAGTTTACTTATTTAAATGTTTCTTAGCAATCAGTTAACACGTGTTCATTTTAAATAACAAATTTAAGCCTATTTTCATTTCGGATGCTTTAGAAAGTATATTTTGCAAGAATACATTCGTCACGTAAGGCAACCATAATAATAACTATGCGTGCACTTAAGTTATAAACATGATAACTTTCGTGGTTGAAATGGATGTTCACAAAATCAATTATTTAAAATATTTGTAATCTTAATTTTTTTATTAAATAGATTACAACTAGAGTTAATATTATGTTGACCTTGCTTGATGACGGGTTATTTTTTTGCAAAATTTACTGTCTGAAGCATCCAGAATGGAAATATGATTAAAATTAAATTTAGAACAGAATCTAATTAACTGATTTTTATAAAAATTTAAATAAGCAAATTCTGGCAAATTATTTAACGGTGTTACAAAATGCATGTATTCTTCTTTCATAAGTAGCATAAACTGTACCCTTCTGACAATTTTAGTAGTAACTTACATGCACTAGTTATAAATGAGTTCTGCATGTTGTACACAGTTTAAAAATGTCTGTACATTGAAAAGAAATAATTCATGTATAACTTATTCAAGGTTTCTTTACACTTTTTGCTTCAACCCTTTGAAAAAACACCCCATGTATGTCGTGTTTAGTTGTTTCCTAAATATATCATGCATCACAAGCGTTTTATAATTTTGTTAACACAAAAATAATGATTTTTTTTATTAAATCGTACTTTTACCTATATTTTATTTATAAATTATACTATTAATTATATAATTAACATGAGTATAAATGTGATGAAAACAGGCATGTTGGCAATGCCTAGTAAGAAATAGTTCTTATGCAAAATCTCATAACACTGGGTACGCACAAACATGGTGGGTTGTACAATGGTGTAATTTTCTAGACGCGGTGGCCAAGCGGTTAGCTCGCTCGCCTCCCACCAAGGCGAACATGGTTCCCTCCCAGGCCGGGTCACCGGATTTTCGCATGTGGGCATCGTGCCGGACGATGCCGTTGATCGGCGGGTTTTCTCGGGGATCTCCCGTTTACCCCCGCCCTTTCATTCCGTCGCTGCTCCATATTCACCTCAGTCTCCCTCATCGGCTGTCAAGACCTCGCTGTCAAGAGCCGTCCAGATCTCTCTTCAATCACTCACTCGGTTAAGCCTTGTTTGCATGAGGCGGAGGAATATGTTGGAAGTAATACTTTAGCGGCGCTTCAGGAAAGCTGAAAATATCCGTGAAGGGGAACACACAATACAGAGTCGTGGACGATAAGGCAACCTCGACGGAATTCTTTCCCGGAGGTGAGTACACTGAAAGGCGAGGTCGCCGCTTTCCATTCCGAGTACAATTGTCATTCGCCGGACGCGTGTACCGAGAAGTTTTGTACTGTGGCGTGTATACATTCCATCAGCGTGAGACGGTCGGCGTAATCGATTTTCTTCTAACGCAAACGCGTAGATAAAGGCTATTCACGGTTAAGTGGACACTTCTGAAATCTCTCTAATTTTGGAATAATACTCGTATACATAGCATAAAACAAAGTCGCCTGGCCGCGTGTGCATGTTTATTCGGCTAAAGCTTCTAACCTACTTTATGGATGTTGATGCGGTTTTCCCCGTCATTTAGAAAATTTCTTGAGGAAGATTGAGGAATATAATACATTGATATTTAATGTAAGGATAGTAGAGAAATGTCAACGTTTTATAATACAGTCGGAAAAAGTACGCTTTTCGGGCGCTTACGTGGCTTACCCTGACTAAACCATAAGAGAGACACCAAATTAATGTGCTCTAGAGTTGAACATCTCAAAAACGTCTACAAAAATTCCGTGACAGCATATGTTTATCTTTTTAAGGATGGCACACAGTAAACATTTTTTGCTTTTTTATATTTCGCTTTCAAAGACTTTTTGAACAACACAGTATTAATTCTAAGTTAAGTTAACTTAAGCATTTAGTTTATACACTTTCTGTAAACATAAAAAACGCCATATTTGTAAATCGCACCCGAGCGAGGCCGGGGCGGGTGGCTAGTTGAATATATTTTATTTTAGCCTTACAATTACACTAAAATAAATTAAATTAATTCAGTTTCCACAGTTTTAAATGTCACACTTTCCATACAAACTTGAGACTTCAAACTACTTTTCCTGCGGAACTGCCAACTTTACTCGGATCATTCTTCACAGATTGATTTGAAAAGAGGGCAATTAAACGCGAACGAGCAATAAAATCAGTGGGTGGTAAAAAAAAAAAAACTATTAGAAATTATAAATGGTTTCTTAAGGGAGCCGTCTCTCTGGAACTGAGTTCCAAATTTTAGACTCAGAAGTGCGGGGACGATAAAGGTGACACTGCCACACACATGAAATGCGTCTTCGCCGCTATGAGCAGGGTTTTGAATTAGCGTGCAGCAAGCGGAGACCCTGTCGTTTTATTAGTGGAAATTCTGTAGCTTAGTTCAATACAGGACCCCATACTAGTTTCGAAGTAGTTCCCCCAGAATATTTTAAGCTATAGCAGTCTGAAAATGTCATTTTTGGCCGTCTCGGAGAGTTTCAGAACAGTGTTGACAATAAGTGTGATCTTTTGAAAATTGCACTCCGCTTTCGTCTGAAGTGTGCTTTCTTTTCGCGTACGGGGCCACGGTGGTTGAGCTGTTAGCATGCTCGCCTCCCACCAGGGCGATCCGGGCTCAATCCCCGGCCGGATCACTCCGGACTTTCGCATGTGGGAATCGTGCCGGACGATGCCGTTGGTCAGCGGGTCTTCTAGGGGATCTCCCGTTCCCTCCACCATTTCATTCCGGCGCTGCTCCATACTCACCTCAATCACCCTTATCGGCTCTCACGACCTCTGATGTTAAGAGCCGTCCAAATCTCTTCGCTCGCTCGCTCACTCACTCTTTTCGCGTGCGAACAGGTTGTGAGCACGTGAAGTAGTCTGTTTTGAAAATTTGTGTTACAAACACATTGCAGGCCAATGTAGGACTCCTTAATAAGAAACATTACCTTGGCACATATAACGGCTTAAAGAGCGTATTTTGCTCTGCATCACAGACCCGTTTATTTCTCAGGTTCAGGCATAACTTACTGTGAGAAAAGACGCAGTGTGACGCACCACAGAGCTGTTGCAAAGGCAGTAAATCCCGCAATTTGCGTTTTACAGCCGCGCATTACGCGCGGGAAAACAAAAGCCGGCCGCATAAAGCCAGCGTGCGGTCACGTCTACCAACAGAACACTCGTAAAAGCATTGACAAGGCGTGCTGAATTGCTTCCCCACTTCGTTGTCTTCAACGAATACTCATTTGGAAGGCGTGAGTAGTGCACTTTCCGACATAAACATGTATCCGGCACTTTTAGATGAGCTGATTACTTCGTCGACTACTTTAGACGAAGAAACTTGGGAAAATCTTCCACGCAAGAGTTAAGCACGCAGACGGGGTACGAAAATAATGAGGCGATGTACCGAAAAACACATGTGTCATCTCGTGAGCGAATAAAGCGTGAAACGATTCCCTACACGTGCCAAGAAATGAATTATTTAATGCGCATTGATTCCGCCGAAGAGTAAACAACACGAGAAGACCATGTAGATTTAAAAAAAAAGTTCACTCATTTCAACGTCCGCATTTAATACAACCAATATGTACAAGAAAAAAACTAATCACATGTGCAAACAATATTCAATTAAAGAATAAATAAATACATAACGAATTGCGATATAATGCATCGTGCAACTTGGGGGAAAACAAAAAATAAAACTGTCGGCTAACACTCCAATGTTGAATTCTTTTTACCCGTTGTTAGAGACGATCGTTTATCGAAGGGAAAATTTTACTGTTTGTAAAGATTCAATGTACTTAGCGTACGGCACAGGTTTATTTTTCGTTAGTGCCTTTCATACGTATACGAAGACCAGGGGCAGATCCAGAAAAAGGTGCGGGGGTGGGGGATCGGGAAAATAACCCTCCACACAAATAACATTCACATGTAACTTACATGTAAATGTTTTTTAAAACTGAAATGAAATAATGGCAGCATAGTTTAGAAAGACGATTTGATTCGATTAATTTAGTATTGTTTCCTCAAATTATGATACAATCCCCTCCCCTCGTGGGAGTCAGCAAGGGGGGTGGGGGCAAAGAGTAGGAACTCTTTCCCTCCCCTGGAAACGGTAATTTTTTTTTCTATGAAATGTAAAATAACTATATTTATAACAAATAAATTACTTATTTGTGACGTTACTTCACAATGCCAATCCCTGCTGGGAGGAGTATTTGAGTTATACCTGTTTTTTTAATAAGTTTACTTTGATATTTGTTGGTGTATTTGTATTTAATATTATATTGTACATTGTTAATGATAAACAAATTAATTCCTTCTCTGAAGGAAACTTTTTCTAAAGACTATTCACGGTAAAGTGAGCACTTTTGAAAGCCCTCTCTTTTGGAATAATTGTCAATAAATATACTTTATGTTAGCCTTAGAAGTAATCTTTCTAGTGCAGTGGAATACATACAATATGTATTTAAACATATGGCTGAAGGATAAGCAATGGTTTGAAAGGAAAACGTAACTAGGGCCTTAAAAGTACTCAATTTACCGCGAACAGCCTATAATTACTATGCCCCCCCCCCCCCCCCCACCCCCAAGTACGCATGAATCAAATTTCTAGACCTGCTCGTGCATAATGAGTGGAGTGGAAAAGTTTGAGCGGCTCTTAACAGCGAGGTCTTGAAAGCCGATGATGGTGAAACGAAGTGAGTATAGAGCAGCTCCAGAATTCAAGGTCAGGGGAAACGGGAGGTCCCCGACAAGACCCGCCAACCAGTGGCATCGCCCGGCACAATTCCCACTTGCGAGAATCCGGAGTGACCCGGCCGGGGATCGAGCCCGGTTCGCCCTAGTGGGAGGCGAGCATTCTTAACCGCGGCCCTAACCGAAAATAGAAATTAATAGAAAATTACACCAAAAAGGGCGCAACGCAACACATTCGTGTGCACATAGCTAAATACTACTCATAAGAACTATTTCTTACTAGGCATTACCAACACACCTATTTTTCACTGTTTTATTTATATTAGTTATACATTTAATATTATAATTTATAAATAAAGTAATAATAAATGTTCAATCTCATAAAAAATTACGTACTTTTATGTTAACACAAATATAGCATGCTTGCGGCACATGGCATATTTGGGGAGCTGCCAAACACATTATACATGGGGTAATTTTTTCAAGGGTTTAATTCAAAAGGCGTGAAGAAACAGCGAATAGACTATAGGCTATTCATGGTAAAGTGAGCACTTTCGAAAGCCCTCTCATTTGGAATAATAGTCAATATATTTATTTTATTTTAGACTTAGACGTTAACTTCAGAGTGCAGTGGAATATACACTCTGTGTTTATTACTTACACGGCCATATTTATTTTTAAAAGGTGGTTTAAGTATAAAACTGGCTAAAAGAAAGAAGCAACTAAGGTCTCAAAAGTGCTCACTTTAGGCAGGATTTACTAAGGACCCGTCGCGTCCATCCGTAATCCGTCCGTCAATCACGTGACCAACAGCCAATCAGAGGTAGCCATTAATTCTATCCGACCGTCCGTCAAAACCTTGGCAAGCTTCAACTTTTGACGGGACGAACGGACGAAATTACAGGCATCTAAACTTGCACATTTTGTTACTCGTTCATCCAGAGTTCTTTACAAGCCTGTGTAGAGTGTGCGGTGTTTTGCACTGGCTGTCTTTTGTTTTCATATGTTTGTATATGTGACTGAAAAATTAAATTAAGTTACATTTTTCCTGAAGATTTATTAATTATTACGTTTGGAAACACGAGCTCCTTTTGTGCAATAGTAGAAATAATAAAATGATGCTTTATATGTAATTTTAAAAAATTACAGCGATTAATTTCAGTTACGTACGTGTATGGTTGTCTTGGGTACTTGGAATCACAATACCGCCTAAAATTTCCACTTATTATGGAGAATTTTTTTCCTATTTGTAAACAGTTTTGTTTTCATTAGTTTGCAGTAATGAACGTACGACGGATGTACGAAGTTCGGTTGTAAATCGCTCGGCTGGGAGACGGACGAACGTATGACGGACGGACGCAACGGGCTGTTCTAAATCCTGCCTTATCGTGAACAGCGTGTATTAAAGCTTCTTACACAATAGAAACCTTTAGCATTTGACTTTACATTTCCTTTCCTCTGATGAAACCACAAATACACGATACAAGTGCGAGCTTCGTAAAATGTGTATCTTGTTATGAAAATAGTTATATTATCCAGGAATGCATTTTACGTACCTTTATTTTAATAGGCTTAAAAAGTATATGAGAAGTTCATTTCAAAACAAAAACTCATTTGCTTACTTTATTAAAAATATGTCAATTCATATACTTCCCCTTCACATTATATTCGTTTGCCATTAATTTTATTTAAGACGAGCTTTGTTTAATACGCCGAGATTCAAATCGGCCTACAATAAAATAACGCACTTTCCACATAACCTCTGGTAGATCATCGGCCAAATGGCTGTTTGACTTTGACTTTAACTTTCAACTTTTCGAAATCGTTAAGTCAAGAGTGCTTGACTTCGCCTTTGACAGTTCCATTGTGTCGAGCTCCATAAGAAACAGCATGTCGGAAAGCAAACGTAAAGTCAAATCGTAAAGTCAAATGTTAAAAGTTTTCAATTGTGTAAGGGCCTTAATACTCATTCCCGCTGCGGGTAACGACTGTGCACAGCTGCGGGCGAACAGAGGCGCTCTCTTCCAGCGGTTCCCTGAGGTAACACTCGCCGCTAGCGCATACCTACCGCGAATGTAACGACTACGTGCCGACGCGATGGATATGTAGAAAAAAAATTAAAAAAAAAAAAAAAACAGGGACTTGGCGTAGAGGTGTACCTCGCGCATGCAGCGGTGGTATTTCCGAGTCGCCGCGCCCCCTAGCTCCAACCACACGCGGCGAACGCGCAGTCTTTCCGTAATTAGGAGAAAGCAGACGCGTACGCACAAGGCGAGAGTTGCCTGGCACGCACGCACGCACGATCACCCGTGTCACGTGTGACGTAACACGCGCCGGGAGTGGTCTTGGTCAGTGCCCGGCATGTGGCCTCCGCGTCCCCGGAGAGATGTCCCCGCGAGTGAAGCGCGCGGAATAACTACGACGCGACGTTTCGGGCCGCACGCAGGGGTTTTCTAAACTACATGTCTAGATTCAAACTACGGCATCCATGGAGAAATATAAACAAGAAGTCCTAGCGTAGGCCATTCACGGTCAAATGAGCACTTTTGAAAGCCCTGCTTAATAAAATCTACTTGTATGCACGTTGTGTATGCATCCGCCTTGTGTAAACTTAACATAACCATGGGTGTCATCACATTATTCATGCGTCGGTCAAGTGAAATTGTAAAATTATTAGAATAGTAAATATTTTACAAATCTGCTCATTTTAACTGGTCAATTAAAAAAAAAAAAAAAACAACAGAAACCGAAAGAAATAATTTAAGTTATCACAGATGACTACCTTACACTTTTTATTCGACGCTAAGATGTGGAACTACTTTCCATCTCGTGTTAACAACTTTCCTGGACGCATGTCACTCAGTGAGCCCGTTAAAAGATATTCAGGCAGGACAGTGACATTTTTCTATGGTTCATTTCCAAATTGCTCACTTTATCGTGAACAGCCTTTACGAAAATTAAAATAAATAGAAGTTGCATACAGCGAAGGCGAACGGCACTGGTACGCGATGCGGAGAGAATGAGTGATGAGAGGGGGGGGGGAGAGGCGAGGTGGGGAGCGGTGCCGAGGCTTTGGGGCAGGGGGAGCGGGGGAACCCCGAGAAGACCCGCCGACCAGCGACATCGTCCGGCACGATTCCAACATGCGAGGGTCCGGGAGCGGGCCCCGCCGGGAATCGAGCCCGGTTCGCCTAAGTGGGAAGCGGGTATTCTAACCACTAACACCACCACGGCCCCCGTGCTATGCGGAAAGCGCCTGTGCATAGTACTCCATTAACTCGAGGTACATGGGCGCCGCTAGTGGTTGTTTGTTAGTAAAGGCTGTATACAATAAAGTGATCACTTTTAATATTAACCCTAAGAAAAAAGTCACTGCTCCTACCTGTATGTATTTTAACGGGCGTACCAAGTGGCATGCGCCCAGTAAAGTTGGTAACGATGGAGGGAAAGTAGTTCCATACCTTTACGTTAAATAAAACGTGATAGGTAACCACTTGTGATAACTTAGATTATTTCTTTCGTTTTCTGCTATTTTTTTATTCAACTAAGTGTAAAAGTGAGCATATTTTTAAAATATTTGTTTTCGTAAGAATTTCAGTTTAACTTGACCGACGTATGACTAAAGTGATGAGGCCAACGACAATGTTAGTTTTAAATTAGGCGGAATAAAAGACAACGTGCATACAAGCAAATCTTAAGCAGGGCTTTCAAAAGTGCTCATTATACCGTGAACAGTCTATACAAGTGTGACATTACATGAACAATGGGAGATTAGCAATTGAGTAGTAAAGGCTGCCAGAAGTGATTGAATTGTATTTCCAACAACACACAAACCGCGGTATTGGCGTTGTAGGGTCTGCAAATATTTTTATGGTGGCCCATGTAGAGGCGGTGTCGCCGTATGACGCACCAGTTCCGTTTGCACTTACATGCAACTTGTCGTGCACGCAGGTACGTGGAGTTGCGGTCTCCTGGCGCTGTTTCCCTAACTTAAACTCCAGTTTTAAAATACCACATGAATTTGTCAAACATTTTGTTACTGGGAGCTCTTGTTATTATTGGCCCATAGATGCCGTGGTTTTAATTTCCCCGTGTAGTTTTAGAATATCGTGCACAGTCCATTCACTGTTAAAGGCTGTTCACGGTAAAATGAGCACTTTTGAAACCCCTGCGTGAGATCTACTTGTATGCACGTTGTGTATTATACCGCTTATCTAAAATTAACACTGTCATGGGCCTCATCAATTTATTCGTGCGTCGGTCAAGTGAAACTTTTTAATTATTACAGAAGTAAATAATTCACAAATATACTATTTTATATGTACACTTCGATACATTAAAAAAGTACAAAACGAAATAAATATTTCAAGTTGTTACAAATGGTTACCTACACTTTTAATCTGGCGTTAATATATGGAACTATTTTTCATCCATCGTTACCAACTTTACTGGGCGAATGTCACTCAGTGCGCCCGTTAAAATATATGCAACAAGGGGCAGTGACTTTTTTCTAAGGTTGTGTTCAAAAGTGCTCACTTTATCATGAACAGCCGTTACTTCCAACTTTTCTAAAGATCTACTTCCAGGATATATTTCTACCTCATGCAAACTAAGCTTAACTGAGTCTAGAAAATTACACAGGTCCACTGAAATTGCATTTCGGAATTCCCTGACTTTTCCCTGTTTTCCATGCAGAATCTTACCATTTTCCCTGGCCTATTTTCAGGAACAAACCTTCAATGCCATATATTTCCACCGCTGACAAAACAATATCCTATCAGTGAAGCAGAACCAAATTCCGCTACAACAGACCAAGCAAGCAGGGCCAACATTTCATTCAGCCCATATACATTTCTCGCAATATACGCTATTCACTTCACACGAGTGCTCATTACAAATGCAAAAACGCTTTATTTTGTGCACATAGGTGCCAAGTTACTTGGCAAAAATGTATTGTTGCCAACTAACAAACTTAAAAAAGTGAAATTTTTAATCACATGACCACATAGTCACACAACTAACAATTTTTGCAGAGTAGCGAATTATTTACATTTTCCCTGACCCAGGTAAAAATTCCCGGACATTTTCCAGACTTTTGCCTGTCATATGAAATTTCACACACTTATTTTCTCCCTGTTTCATTCACATTGATTATAAATGGAATATTATAATTTATAGATCAAATTTAAGTTGAAGTTCAATTTAATAAAAAAAATATGGTATTTTATTTCAACTTAAGTATAAAACGCTTGTGAAATATATAATATTTAAGAGACAACCAAGCAAGTCATACGTGGGGTGATTTTTCAAAGGTTCGATTCAAAAAAGGGTAAAGAAACCGCAAATTGGCAATACGGATGTTGTGTTACGTATGCTTTCCACGCTCCTCGCTGAAACAACAGCCGTCTACTTGGAGTTTTTTTTTTTTTTTTTTTGCGCGCGTTCGAGGCTCAGAAGCAAGCGAGCGATAAGGTTGGCCATACTGTCAGTCAGAATTTACGCCACTTACACGAAATGGGCGATATAAGCTGTTCGCGTTTAATTCATCACTTTCGAAAGTCCTGCTTAGGATCTACTTTCCTCCTAATTTTGTATCCTTGCGCCATGTCAAGTGCAAACGTAAAGTTGTAAGAAACTTAACATATTGAAGTTACCGGCACTTGAGATAAATTAGAAATTTGTCGCCTATATCCATTACTGCAGGAACACCGATTCTGTTAGGGTGTGTGTTAGAACTCGCCATCTTCCTATTGGTCCATACCACACCGGACTCTACCCTGTACTTACAGCGTTCATCATTGGTCGGTCATCAAACAATGGAGGGCCGAGCTGATATTCACACAATCAAATGTCCTTTATCGTAGAAAACGATTTACAATCAATCATGTCCCTTTGAATGGCTATTTAAAAAAGAAATTCTATCGTAATATGATTGTTACTGTGCTGTAGTGAACTTGTGAGGTCGTGTTAAACACTAGCCGAACAAAGACTGCACATCCACGCGGGTTTTGTTCTGAACAACAAAGAGATTTTCAAATTAGCTTTGCTCGAACTACACTCGAGCATACTCTACAGAGTGTTAATAGTGTTGTAACTAATATACCAATATACCAAAGACAAAAAAAAAAACACTAACGAGATCCTCCAAAAACGTTAACATCGCATTCGCAACACAACTTCGAGACTTCTAACTAAAGGCTGCTCACGATAAAGTAAGCATTTTTCATTTCGCATTCTGTTTTATTTTTCTCCTACGAAATGTAAAAATGACCATATTTGTATAATAATTATTTTTCTAATAATTTCAGAATTTCACTCGGCCGACGCATGAATAAAGTGATGAAACCCATGACAATGTTAGTTTTACATAAGGCGGAAAACTATACAACGTGCATACAAGTACATCTCAAGCAGGGCTTTCAAAAGTGCTCACTTTACCGAGAACAGCGTATAGTTTACGCTGCCAACTTACCTGGAAGTCTGCACGCCAGCGTGTATGTTAAGGCCCTGTCACACTGTGAAATTTTCTCCTTCAAATATAATATATTTGACAATAAAATCTCGAGACAAAATACCACCATCAAATTTTTACATTCAGCATATTGGACCAAGTAATCTTGAATGTATTTGAAGACGAGTGACACTGCCAGATTTTTTTTTTTTTTACTGAGAGGATATAATATTAACTTTTATTTAAAAATTATATTCAAACTGAGATACTGATGTTGTGTTTCCAATGTAGTTCGTTGACAGGAAGGAATGTAAAAAGAGTGTTGTGATTTCTTTTCACTTATTTACTAAATTCATATTTTATCATCTGAGATGTTTACTGCACAATGAAATTTAATTCCTGTGCAATATTCACTCAAAACAGCACTTATGCTCAGGCACCTTCTACGTGAACTAACTATCTTCATAACCTATTTCGTTTCCAGCAATTGTTCATTACGTTAAAGAGTCGTGATGTCCGTTTATGTCGTGCATGATCCTGACTGGCTGTGAGCCTGCGTCAAACATCATAGGTATTTTAGAACTGGTCCAATCTTCAAACGTCTGATGGAAACTGAAGCCGTCCATTTTTTTTTTCGGGCAATATGTTGGGGTTTATGACGTTTCTATGACGTCACAATTGTCCAACTTTATTTGACCAAACCTATTGGAAGCAGTTTGACAGTGTGACCGGGGCTCTAGCAAATATGTAGTAAATGGGCAGTGATTTTCTTTTCTTTTTTTTTTTTTTTTTTTACGGGATGATTTCATAAGTGCTCATTTTACCGTGAACATCAACATAGCGTATATTGAAAAGAATCCTGCACTCGTATTATTTTGAAGAAAATCCCTGGCTCTATAAGTTTATCTAAAAGGGGGGGGGGGGAGGGGGCGCAAGTTTTCTATGTGAATAAAGGGGATCCCAAGGATAAGAAAGGTTAGAAAAAAGCCGAGAGAATGTGTCACTCACCCTGTGGGGATAGGCGAGGTGCCATGTCACGTTGAAGGAAGAGCCAACCGGCAAGGTCGTCTTCACGGAACCTGGAACAAACATTAATATATTTAGTATTCAGATGTTGGCCCTGTCATGCATGGTGCGTGATACGACAGATAGTCTTATTATAATGTTGTTATATAGCGGAACCTTTGGCATTATTCTCTTATGTTAAGGGCGCCGCCAACCTGGCGGTGGAAACGCGCTGCAGAGTGTTTGAAATCCGGATTTTTTTTTTTTTACGAAACCTTTAAACGTGTCCCCATAATACCAATATACGAAAAGAAAACACATTTCGGGCGAGGTACATATAATACTCTCAATACATCATTTACATTATAAATGCTATTCCCGAGCCCTCCAACATAGCTCGAAACGGCTTTTTCGCACTGCTGTAGCTCATGATATACTGGTTGGAAACATGCGAAACTATTATAGGGACCCGCATTGAACATCGCTACAGACTTTCCAGCAATAAAATGATAGGGTCACCGCTTAAAGTCCCATAGGTACACGCTGCACGACGGAAACACTGCAAGCCAGTTCAGCGCCTTGCGCGTGGGAGCGAAGGTGCATCAGGCGCGCGTGTCAATGTCGCCCTTATCGTTCCCGCGCTTCCCTTCCTCAAACACGTTAGAAACATCCAAGTAGGCGGCGCCCTTAAGGATCGGCATCACACCTTTTGCAGAAATTCTTCGTTTTCGTGTCATACTTTCAGTTTTACAGGTGTTATTGGAAATGTTTGATTATAGAAAATTTCCACTTTACTAGTTGTTTACTACGTTTGTATCTAGTTTTCACCGTGTGCTTATTTCCTGCTCGCAAAATGGCACGAACTTATTGTTGAAATATAAAGACATTCTCGACTTTTTACAACAAGCAGGTAACCCACAATTAAAAATTACGCACAAAAATATTGAACATCTCGTAAAATGGTCTATTCGCGGTTACCAACAACTTTTCTGAAGCACTGCACCGGGAAAAAAAAATATTTTGTGGCAACCACAAAATATTTTGCTAGCGTTCACCTTGCCAAATCAATTTTGTGGTGAAGCGCATATAAACTAAAGCTACATATTTTCAATTAAAAAATATAATACTTGTATTTTCCTCACACTGAGAGAAAATCGAACAAACTATTTGTTTGTATACGGCCAAATATATATTATGTTGCCCTAACAAAATACATTGTTGAGCAAACAAAATTTGAAAAGCAACAAAATTATTTTTGTTCGTGTAACAAAATATGTGTTTGCATAAACAAAACCTCTGAGTTGGGCAAAAAAAAAAATTTAGACTATCAACTGAATAGTTTGTTGAATCAACTGTATATATTTGTTTGGCCACTCATTTGACTGCCTTCGTTCGAAAATGCATCTCGAGAGTTTGTTTGTATTTTTTTTTGTGACAATTAGGATAATAACCGTGTTTATTAGTGCATGCATTGATGCTTAACAATCGTACAAAGACAGTACTAAAACAATGCAAAAAGCAACAGACAAGTAAAGCTGTAAAACTTGACCTATTTGTCTGCACACGTTGCCCAACATTTACAGTATGTCACATTAAAAAATTTTCCAGCATCTTAAGTTGTCACATTATCCGAGATTGCTAAGGCGTAGCGCTCGGAGGCAGGTGATCTAAGTTCGAAACTCGGTCGAACTTGTAAAACTTATATATATATATATATATATATATATATATATATATATATATATATATATATATATATATATATATATATATATATATATATAATACATATATATATATATATATCAGTCCAAACTGTTTAATGTTCGTGTAGCCAAACAAATCTTTAGTTTGCGCCAACCAAATCTTATAGTTCGGGGCAACCAAATGAGAACAACAAAATAATTTGATTTCAGAAACAAAATATTCCATTGCCCCCATACAAACAAATAATTTGGTTGCGCCAAACAACTCTTGTTTCATTCAACAAAACCTTATTTTCAGTGCGCTGTAGTCAACGTCGGCCCGGTGGTACGATTGGTAAGGTAAAGGTCTAGAAGTGACGTCACTTATTTAATCAGTGAGATAGTTCCACTGAAACCACCAGTGGTATCGCACTGATTAGGATTTTGCAGTGTGTGTAGCGGCGTGATCGTGGGAGAGTTTGAGCCGTGCCGAGATGAGTGGTCCAGCGCACGCGCTGACCTCGCAGCCTCCCTGAATAATGCGAACGTCTCCCCCTTCCCCCCCCCCCTTCCGGCCCGCCCATCAATCATCCAATCCATCCTAGTCGTGGGAGAGACCACGCCGAGAGAAAGTGCTTGCACGGATAACGCACCGAATTCCGCGGGCTTTCTACCGCCGCACAACCTAACGTTCGGCGTCATCTACTACACTGTAAAAAAAAAAAAAAGTGTAAAAATACACGTACAACTTTTTGGTAATTTTACATTTTCTATGTGTAATTTGTAAATACAAGTACAGTACGTGTAAATTTACAGAAATGTGCAACTTTATTCATAACATAGGTCATTGACATTATAAAAAAACTCTAATGTATTGGTATATTAACAACAAGAGGGGTATAAATTTAAAAATTTGAACGTATGTGTAAAAATCCACAAACGTGAAGTATTAAAACCCAAATCTGTGTATTTTTACAACTACGCCAATGTTGTATTGAAGCGTGTGCATTGGTGTAAAAGTACATATTGTTCTATTTCATTCAAAAGATAGTACAATCTTACTGTAAAACACAAATGTACTGTTATATTGACATTAAAAAGGGTATAAAATTACAAATGCGAAAATATGTGTAAAAGTACACAAATTCATGGTACTAAAACCCCAAGTCTGCGTGTTTTACGACCATGCCAATGTTGTATAAACTCGTACATCAGTGTTTTCCTATTTCACTCAAAATGTAGAATCGTCTTAGAATAGAAACAAACACAATTCTACTGGCACATTGACATTGACAAGGGTGTAAAATTACAAATTCGAAAGTATACGATCGAACATTTACACATACAAATTTACTGTAACTTTACATTTTTATGTGTAATTTCCTAAAAGGAGTATACTATTTATAATTGTACACTAACTTACCCAGGGCTTCAGAAAAGTGTAAAGTAACCGTGAATTGCTTATACCAGATTCATTCATTTCCTGCTGATTCCGCTTTTATTTTCCGCGGTGGCTGAGCGGTTAACCTGCTTACCCCCCCCCCCCCCAATCGAGGTGACACTGCTTCGATTCCTGGCCGGGTAGCTATCGGATATTCGGGAGTAGGGACGATCCCGCTGGTCGGCGGGTTTTTCTCGGGGGTCTCCCGTTTACCCCACCCCATGCATTCCGGCACTGCCCGTTCTCCATTCCGCGGAATGGTAACAGCGAACCACTACCGTATCATCCTGCCTAGTTACCTTGGTCGCGAGGCGGTCTCCATTCCCACGTCTCCTTGGTTCCGACCTACATTCGGGTTGCTAACCTCAAACACGCACGCGCACTCACGCAAAGTGAGTGAAGAGTGAAGATGGATGACTCTTAACATCGAGGTCTTGAGAGCCAATGAGGGTGAGTATGGGGCAGCGCCGGAACGAAAAGGCGCAAGAAACGGGAGATCCCCGAGAAAACCAACCGAATCGTCCGGCATGATTCCCACATGGGAAAATCCGGAGTGACCCGGTCGGGGATTGAACCCGGATCGCCTTGATGGGAGGCGAGCAGGCTAGCTGCTCAGCCACCGTGGCCCCTACAGACACTAAGTGTTTGTGAAATGAAATGTATCACTTTGGGGACTACGCCCGCGCACAGAGTAAATTACAACACAGAGATGAAACCGCCGCTTATTCCGCGAAATCCAGCCGCACGCGCCACCAAAATGGAGTCGCCAGCCAGCAAAATATCGATATGCCGTTCATCAATCAGACCTCGGTAACTTACTTGTCAATCAGTAGCCCAGCCAGCCAATAGGGTGCGTTTCGCAGCACGCAAGGTGCGTTCTTATAGACTCTCAAACAACCAATCAGAGAATATGGTTGTGTCCGAATTCGCCTTAAGTACATACTTACGTATGCCTGTCCCCGGAAGTGACGCCGTAACTGCAAAGTGAAGTATGCAAGTATACAATAAACGAAGATGTATACTTACTTCTCGCGTACTTTCGGAATATGAGCCGCCATTTTTAAATACAATTTTTTAGGTTACGACTGATTTCCGACATAATTATTTCATTTAAAGTTTAATCGGGCAACGTTACTACTTCGTAGGCATATAATTTTGAACTGAGTTAATAATTATCGCAAGGGTCACCTTAAAAAAATATGTCTAAACAATATATTTGTATAAGGTCAATTTTCCCAACCTAGAGAAGCTAAGATAAAACAAGAAATCGAAACTACAAACTCACGTACAATAATGCATGATAAGAGATGTTATGTAAATCAAATAGAAATATTATTTAATACTTGATTCAACCCCTAAAACTTTCGGCAATCATCAAATTCTTAGTCGGAATACACGTGCATTAAAAGTGGTTAGCTAGGTAATAACTGTTATCGAAGCCAACAAGACTGCCTGTCCGAATTCATCAAGTTTGCCTGCTAATGGTAAGTGAAGTATGCAAGGATGCAAGTACGCAAGTATATACCTGAATTCGGACACGGCCTGAGTACGTCCACATAAAAGGAACCACCGTGCCATTTCGGCTCTGTACGATCATCTGCTCTGTTGCCGTGGCCAGTTGGCGACCCGCTGCTGAGGACGCGTGCGGAGAAGACGACTATAGGCTGTTCACGGTAAAGTGAGCACTTCTGAAAGCCTCTCCAATTAGAATAACATTGTCGATAAGTGTATTTTGTTTTTGCTTAAGGCGTTAGCTTCCGAGTGCGGTGCAATATACATACTGTGTTTATTACTTACATGGTAGTAATTATTTTTAACGGTGATAAAAGATATAATATGGCTGAAAGGAAAAGGAAACTAGGGCCTCAAAATGCTTACTTTACCGCGAACAGCCTATATATGCTGTTCACGGTAAAATGAGCACTTGAAAGCCTTGCTTACGATATACTTGTATGCCAGTTACGTATTTTTCCACCTTATGTAAAATTAACATTGCCATGGGCTTCATCACTTTATTCATGCGTCGGTCAGGTGAAACTGAAAAATTATTAGAAAAGTAAGTATTTTATAAATCTGCACATTTTTACACTTCGATGCATTAAAAAAAACGGAAGACTAAAGGAATCACTTAAATGATAAAAAATGGTTACCTAACACTAGTAATTCGACGTTAAGTTACGGAACTACTTCCCATCCATCGTTACCAACCTTACTGGACGCATGTCACTCAGAGCGCCCGTTGAAATATATGCACTTAGGAGCAGCCAACTTTTTTTCTAAGGTCGATTTCAAAAGTGCTCACTTTATCGTGAACAGCATTTAGTCTGCAACAAATCTGCTCATTTTTACACTTCGACTTATTAAAAATAACAGGAAGCGAAAGAAATAATTTAAGTTATCATAAATGGTTACCTAACACTTTCTATTTGACGTTAAAATATGGAACTTCTTTACACCCACCGTTAACTACTTTACTGGGCGCATGTCACTTTATGTGCCCGTTAAAATATATGACGTAATAAGCTGTTCACGGTAAAATGAGCACTTTTGAAAGCCCTGCTTAAAGATCTACTTCTACACACGTTGTGTATTCCCCCACCTTGTGTAAAATTAACACTGTCATGGTCCTCGTCACTTTATTCATGCGTCGATCAAATGAAACTGTGATATTATTAAGAAAGTAAATACTTTACAAATCTGTTAATTTTTACAATTCGAGGCATTAAAAAAAAGGGAAAGATATTATTTTAATTTATCATAAATGGTTACCTAACACACTATAATTTGACGTTAATACATGGAACTATTTTCCATCCATCGTTACCAACTTTACTGGGCGAATGTTACTCAGTGCGCCAGTTACAATACGTGCAGGTTAGGGCAGTGACATTTTTCAGAAGTTGATTTCAAAAGTGCTCACTTTACCGTGAACAGCCTGTAGTAGCAGTGACATTTTTTTCTTAGGTTGTTTTCAAAAGTGCTCACTTTGCCGTGAACAGGACTTACTGCCCGATGACGTCACGGGCGAAGGGACGGACGGGGTCTGGGGCTCAACCCCGGGCGACCGACGCGGGCCGTCTTGAACCAGGTACGCGTGAAAGTGCGGGAAAGCTACCCGATTTCGGCGTTTGCGACGGGGCCCCCTCGCTTCTAGGACGAGGGTGCGGGGGAGTGGAGGGTAGGTCACCACACTTTCTCGCGAATCCTCCTCGGTTGATTAGCAGATGGGACAAGGACAGCCCATAGACAAAAAAGAAAGGAGAAATGACGGAACTTTTTTTTAACAATGATTTTATGCAGTAATCCTAATAAAAAAAATTAAAAAAAAGCTTGATCCAATACCTATGTACATCCCTGATCATCATATTTTCGGAACCGTTTGAGATATCTCGATGAAACAAAGACTAAGTTGGTCCTGGGGTTATTATATATATATATATATATATATATATATATATATATATATATATATATATGTATATATATATATACACACACACACACACACTCACACTGTGTGAATTTGATGTCAATATGTTCAGTGGTTTTTGAGTTAAATCTGGTTTGACCAACAGACAGACAGGCACGAAAAAAATTAATATTAGATATGGCTTAGTAATCAATTATACTGTACGAAGAAATAATTAGAAGTGAAAAATTCGAAAGTCACAGATAGACACTTCTATTTTATTTAGTTATATTGATTAACCCCTTAGCACAAACATTATTTCTTTTTCATTTCAGGTGTTGCAAATGAGAAACTTTATGGTGTGAATAATACTTATCGATTTCTTATAACAACAGACACTTTCGAACTTATAAAAAGGATTCCAGCAGATCCAGTGTACCTAGAAGGAGCAACCAATTAAAACCTAGATTCTGTGTCAGTATCAACCAACAGTATTGACTAGGGAAAGGCGATATCATTATTGGTGCTAGCTTCCGGAGTTGCATAGCAGTGACCATTATTTCACCTATAGGCTATTCACGGTAAAATGAATACTTTTGAAAGCCCTGTTTAAGATCTACTTGTATGCACGTTGTGTATTCTTCCACCTTATGTAATATTAACATTGCCATGTGACTCATCACTTTATTCATGCATTGGTCAAGTGAAACTGTGAAATTATTAGAAAAGTAAGTATTTTATAAATCTGCACATTTTTACACTTCGATGCATTTAAAAAAACGGAAGGCTAAAGGAATCACTTAAATGATAAAGAATGGTTACCTAACACTAGTAATTCGACGTTAAGTTACGGAACTACTTCCCATCCATCGTTACCAACCTTACTGGACGCATGTCACTCAGAGCGCCCGTTTAAATATATGCAGTTAGGACCTAAGGTTGATTTCAAAAGTGCTCACTTTATCGTGAACAGCATTTAGTCTGCAACATGTCATACGTGAACGAGTATACTCAGGATGATATGTTAAGGGGTTAGTAAATTCTCGACTTTTTACAACAAGCAGATAACACACAATTAAAATTACACACAACATTTTTTAACAACTCGTCAAATGTAAATTTTCTATAATCGTACATTTTCGGTAAATTCTGTGAATCTGAAATTATGACGCAAAAACAAATACATTCTGCAAATGGAGTGTAGCCGGGCTTCAAGCGTAGGCTACATCTCAGTACGCTTTACGGGTACACATGTAAATATACTTCTGTTATTGGCCGCGTGTACTTAGTGAGAAGACATTTACTAACCCGGCTTAGACTAAGGTTCCAGACTATTTGCGGTTACAACACAACTTTTCTGAGGCTCTGTTTAAGTTCTACCTTCAAAATATTCCTCCGCCTCGTGCAAACAAAACTTAACCGAGTCTTGTGGGAATCGTGCCGGACGATACGGTTGGTCGGCGGATTTTCTTGGAGATATCCCGTTTCCCCGACCTTTAATTCCGGCGTTGTTCCATACTCGCCGCAATCACCCTCATCAGCTCTCAAGACCTCGATCTTAAGAGCCGTCCAAATCTCTTCACTTCACTCTCTTAACAGAATCCAGAAATTTGCACCAAAGGAAGTCATCGCGCATTCGTGCGCACGCAATGATTAGGGGTAGTGAAATTTCGCGAAAAGATTTCACAAGTTATAATTCAAAACACTGTCGGGTTGTTTACATATATTGATTGGCTGGATTGCTTCTTAGCATTTGTTAACTCTCTGCACACGAATCACGTAGGAGCCATGCCGATGTTGCCGAATTCTGAGTGGGCCGATCAAATATGAAAAACCCTTCTTAAGCAGACAGCAACCAATGGCAATAGATTTAACTGTTGTTGGGTGCTTATAGTATTGGAGTATACCGTGTACTCAAATTTATTCGCGAAAATCACTAGCTCTATCAATATAGGGCCCGTGATGTTTCGCGAAAAAATCTGAGCAAACAGTAGACTTCATTACTATGTACAACTCGGCTGCTGTCATACCGCCATTGGCTGCTGGTGTCGTTTCCGCATTTGACCGAGCCACTCAGAATTCCGTAACTCGGGCAATGTACCTTCGTGATTCGTGCGCTAGCAATTAACACGAACAAGAAAATGTTCCAGCCACTCAAAAAAAGATGTACGACTACACAATACTCTGAACTGTATCCTGTCTCGAAATATTTTCACGAAATATCACTGTCCCTATCTATGAAATATTATTTTGCATGAGAACTGTTCCTTACTAATCGTTACCAACACAGCTATTTTCTCCCTGTTTTCATTCATATAAATTACAAGTAGAGACCTGAGAATTTCGCGGGTTCATTTGTACACAAATTGAAATTCATATTTATGTACGTTCATGTTACATTTGTGATTGGTCGACGTGTTTTTTTTTTTACACCTCCTGGAGATAAATAAGCCAACAACAAGCATACAAGAAATTGTGCGCCCTAACACCGTATTTTACTACCACAGAAATCAACCAATAAACAGTTGATACCTGTATGAGAGTATGACTGAGAGGTCTAGCCTACAGGTCACTGAACTCGCGAATTTCTCGGGTCTCTAATTATAAGTGAAATATTAGGCCTATACATTATAAATAGAATTTAAGTAAAAGTTCAGTTTAACTAAAAATAAGTTGCTATTGTGTCAACACACGTATAAAACGTTTGAAATACATGACATATTTAGGGGAAAAAAACAAGTGCGTTACGATGGGATGGTTTCTCAAAGGATTATTTAAAAAAGTGTGAAGAAACCGCGCTAGAAAAAAAAACATAATTTTTAAGTGTGGTAGGTATTTTTCTCATGAACGGTAAATTGTAAACACAGAAGCGCCTTAACAGGATGTCTCAGAAACCATTCTACAACTAATTTATGATGTGAATTTGTGAGTTATCTTTTCTGGTATAGTGACACAGACAAACGAGTCACAGTAAGTGGGTGTACAACAAATCTAGCAGTGTTTTTTTTTTTCTCCCTGAACCTCGCTGCATTCTCGATTGTGCAAAAGCGAATTAAAGGAGAAGATTGCAAGATTGATGTTTTGTGTGGATAATGTTTTGGTTGGATCGTGGTATCACAATCTGAGCTGCTGGTACTACGACCCAGGCGGGAAGCTCGTTACGCACTCGTTGCAAAACAGCGAGCTCGCCTGCGGAATTTCTTTTACTACAGTCCATTCGCTGTTACTTCACAACTTTTCTGAAGCCCTGGTAAAAATCTACTTCTAGAATATTCCTCCGCCTCATGCAAACGAAGGTTATCCGAACCAAGAACATTACACCAGAGGGACAACACACCGCATGCTTGCGCACTCGGTGTAACAATATTTTTTTATAATAACAATTTATTACTGAAGGCTGTTCACGATAAAGTGAGCACTTTGGAAATGAAGCTTGGGGAAAAAGTCACTACCCCTGCGTGCATATATATTAACGTCAAATAAAAAGTGGCTAGGTAACAATTTGCGACAGCTTAAAATTATTTCTTTCGCGTTCTGTTCTTTTTTTTTTTTTTAAGCATCGAAGTGTAAATAATGAGCGGATTTATAAAGTATTTACTTTCTTAATAATTTCACCGTTTCATTTGACCGACGCTTGAATAAAGTGATTAGGCCCATGTCAATGTTAATTTTACATAAGGCGGGATAATACACAACGTGCATACAAGTAACTCATAATCAGGGTTTTCAAAAGTGCTCATTTCACCGTGAACATCCTATAGGCGTTATCAACATACCTATTTTCTCACTGTTTCTGTTCACATGAATTATAAATGAAATATTACAATTTATAGATAAAATATAACTAAAATTTCAATTAGACGGAAAATAAGGTACTTAAATTTCAAGACGAGTATAAAACGCTTGTGATGCATAACTTAATTAGGAAACAACCAAACACGTCATACATGGTGTGATTTTTCAAAGGTTCGATTCAAGATGTGTGACGATATAATGAACTGACTATATTTCTCGCGTGTAAAGGTGAGTTTACAATTGACTTAACAGAATAAGTGTGCCGTGTGCTTAAGATATGAACCCGTGTGTTCAAGGATATTGGTTTATGTCTGTCGTGTGCGGGTTGTGAAGGGGCGTGTGCGTTCTTGGCATAACTTAAGAGATCGTTATATTTTATATCTTAAGTAGGGCAAGTCTAGACGAAGTAGCCAATCAGAGACCAGTGATATTTGTTGTTGGCGGGAAACTGTATTTACATCTTGGATTTAGGTTGTGTAGTATTGTGAAATCGTATGCAAATAATTATTTTAAGCGAGAGAGAGTATGCTCTTAATTTAAAGAACAGTTCATGATCATGTTTTATTTCTTGAATTCGCTTTTATTAATTTTTTCAGATGTATTGATGAAAATGCCCAATATTGGCATCGGCTTTCACTGCTGTAAGATATCACGAGTTGTTCAAAACGTTTACACAAAGCAGTAACCACTAATCATTATTTAATATATGTAAATAATCTCCACTCTAGTCCATATTTCCATGGTTATGTCGTTTGCTTTCGTCTCCTACAATTATTATTGGCTAGACTTGCTAATTCAATCATAAACTGCAAATCTTCTTATTGTTCATTTTCCGTGTGCTTGTCGAGTCATTAATAGGGCTAGTGATTTATCGCGAAAAAATATGAGTACACGGTAGACTTCAATACTATAACCACCCAACAACAGTTTGTCTATTGCCATTGGTTGCTGTCTGCTTGAGAAGGCGATTTCATACTTGGCCAGGCCACTCAGAACTCGTCAACATCGGCACGGCCCCTACGTGATTCGTGTGCAGACAGTTAATACGTGTCAAAAAGTAATTCAGATAATCAAAATAGGTAAACGACTCTGCAGCGTTTTGAAACACAACTTGTCTTGAAATCTTTTCGCGGAATTTCACTACCCCTAGTCATTAAGCACGATTCTTAATTCTTTAATCTTTAATTGTTTACCCGCCCTAAGGGACGCGGCGATGACCTCGCCGCGCGCCATGTACCTCCCCGGAGGTCTACCTTCTCGTCTGTGTCTTCCGTGTGCTCTCCGGCATGAATGCTATCTTGTCCATCACGTCGGGCCTTGCGAAACAGGCGACGGGTCTCCGGCTCGTGTTCCGCTCGCTGCGTGAATGCGGCAGCTTGCGGAAACCCTGCGAAACTTCGTTCCGTTGCCCGGCGCGTGCGCGACTGCTGCACTGGAGAACGGATAAGGCCACAGAACGCCTGTTTCGACATGCTGGATGGAAATTGAAAATGAAGGACGCACGCGGCTCGTAAACAAACCTGTCGCAACGCGAAGTGGTTTTTCGCAAAATAGTCTGGGTGCAGGGCATTAACGTAACCACTTGCGGGAGGGGGGGCAGGGTATACAAGTTTAGTAAAGGGCTCAAGAATGGGAGTAAATGGACATCCAAAGTGGTTTTGTCCGCCGAGATGGGTTGATAAATTATAAACAACCCGCAATTAATTGTTATACTTAGAGACCTGAAAAATTCGCGAGTTCAATGACCTGTAGACTAGACTATGCAGTCATATGTACAAGTATGCAGATGTCAACTGCACATTGGTTGTCTGCTGTCACAGCGGGAGACGACGATTGGGCCAGCGTTATCAAGGTGGTGTCAAACACAGTGTAGACCAATTGCTAAAGTTATATAAACACACGTGTTTTGAATTCTAGCTTGTATAAAAATGAATCCGAGAATTCTTCATGTCTCTAGTTATAATGTATTTATGATACTTATATTAACTTTCGTTTCTGGATTATAAACATTTCTCTATCTTCTACAGCACTTTAATTGAGTAAGATAAGTAAAATACGTTATACCTAAGAGGCGCCTAAAGTTGGAGACCATATTCCGCCACTGTTCGTCGTATTTTCTCTTGTGATTATATGATGTGGTAAAAGTGTGCCAACACTTGCCTCTCAAGCCGGGTAATTCAGGACTCTGTCACTACGAGAAAGACTTTCTCGATCGGCGCACGCAACAACTGTAAAAGGACATATTAAGCCATTCAACAACAAACGTCAGCCGTTTGTTGTTGGCGAGGCGAGAATCGACCAAGTGCTACGGCAGACGCCGACCGGCGTGCGTAAAGCGGCATCCCCTCTACAACAACTCCGTAGCACAGTACAGTGCATGCCTCTTGTTGTAATTTCGCATGTATCTGGTTCGCATATTTTGAGACACGGCAGTCTGAAAATACCGTTTTTAGCTGTGTTGGAGGGCATGTAAATGTTTCCGTTGTGTTCGTTGACTCGGAAGCGCCATTCCGTGATCGCCTGGAACGCACTTTCTTTTCGTAGGTAAACAAATTGGGAGCACGTTTAAACACATTGAGGTTCGCGCACATTTACTGGCACGTACGAAAAATTAGAAGTATATCCACTACTGCAAGAACACCGGTTCTGTTGGTGTCTGCGTCAGAACTCGCATCGTCCTATTGGTCCACACCACACCGGACACTACCCTGTACTTTCCAGAGTTCATTATTGGCCGGTCGTCACCCAGTGAAGAGCCGAGATTATTTTGACCCAGTAAAATGTCGTTTTTTTCGTATAAAACTGAATACAATCAATCATGTCCAGAGAGTAAAACTCAGCTATGGAAACAGCTCCCAGGCGCTACCCTGGGAATCCTGTAAAAGAATGCTAGCTTTGCAGCATAAAGTATGTTTGATGGGTGCGGAGGGGGGAGGGGGTTAGCTTCTCCTCGCCTCCGCAAGCTAAGTGACAACTAACTGGGTTGCCAAGGTCCCTCACAAGGGACCGATCTACCCCCGCGCTGAGGGAGTAGCGTCCCAGTGATGTAAAATGGCGGTGTCCCTTTGAGTGGCTATAAATAAATAAATTATATCGCTAGCAATGTCATTGTTACTGCGATAAATAAAGTTAATACTTAATATTTTTCCACGTGCAAGTAGATGTCACAATTCAAGACGAAAACTAACTTTACCAAACCAACAGTAATAATTAGCACAATATTAACGCTAACGGAACTGGCCGAGCGAAATGATATGGTTTTAACATTTTAAGTAATTTTCGGCGAGTATCGTTCATCTTTCCCCACGTCGCTTCCAAACAAAAGAAAACACTTTGAGCATCTTTGCCCGGGCCGCATTTCTACATGTTTCTCATAAATTCTTTTCATGCCGTAATAATTGCGGTAAATTCAGATTTATACACTCTAAAAAAAAAAACACAATACCAACCATTATTAATTTACTCCTACTTGCTGTCTTGTAGCACGATCGCATAAAATCGTTTAACACGTAAGAGGGCCACGGTGGCTGAGCGGCTAGACTGCTCCGCCTCCCACCAAGGCGAACCAGGATCAATCCCCGACCGGGTCACTCCGGATTTTTTACAAGTGGGAATCGTGCCGGACGATGACGCTGGTCGGCGGGTTTTCCTCGCAGATCTCCCGTTTTCCTCCGCCTTTACATTCCGGCGCTGCTCAACACTCGCCTCGTTTCACCCTTCGTCGGCTCGCAAGACCTTGACGTTAAGAGCGGCCTAAATCTCTCCACTCCATTTAACATGTAAGATCCAATCCTTTCGCTCTTCCGCATAAGGCAGCGCCCGTAACGTACATGTGTATTGGCTATTCCCGGCTTCTTCATTTTTTTTTTTTTTAAATTAAACCTTTGAAAAATCACCCCATGTATAGCATGTATAACGTGTTTAGTTATTCCCTCAATACGCCCTGTATCTCAGCCATTTTATACCTCTCTCAATATAGAAATTCTTATATTTCGATAATTTAAAGTCTTACCTATATATATAATTTAAATTATAATGTAGCATTTATAATAAATATGCATAAAAACAGCGAGAAAACATGTGTGTTGGTAGCGCTTAGTAAGAAATAGTTCTCATGCAAAATATCATTACAACTACGTGCGTACGAATTCCGTGCAATGTCCTTTGGGGTACTTTTATAGACTTAGTTAAGCTTAGTTTGCACGAGGAGGAGGAATATCCTAAAAGTAGTACTTTAGCAGTTAGCAGGGCTTCAGAAAAGTGCGAAGTAACCGTGAATGGATAATATACAACTATTTCACATTTTTACCTGACGGCCAGATGGGTACTAGTCCTAATGACAACGGCAAATTTAATAATTTACATGTGCCGAAAATATATACGATGGCCTTAAAGAAGAGAGTGAACGGGACTTTCAAATGTGTACGGTTAATCACACGTGCCAACTACTGACGCATGCAAGTAAGACCAGGATGGACGAGAATGCAAATAGAGGTGCACGCCCTGAATGTTTATTCGCGGGTGATTAACAAAGACCTGCGCAGGTGCATTGTTCTTGCTGGAGTGGGCGTGACCTCCGCTACAACGGAGAAGGGAGTCATCCAAGGAGCATACAAGGATAGACTTGCCAATCAACAGTACAGGACAGGCGGCCGACACTGAATATGCCATGCCTAGGGCCACCTGTTTTTCGCGAAAACATTTCAGGACAACAATGAAAACTGCGTGTATGCCATAGAAATTGGAGTCTAGCCTTCGCGTGAATCTTTTCGCCCTAGCCATGCCTAGAGACCCCCACAAACTCGCGAGTTCGAAGACCTAAAAGCTAGACTTCACTGTCTTATATACTCTCAAATGTTTACTGGTTGATTGTTGTGGTAGTAAAAGGCGGTGGTTGGGCGCACAATATAGTGCATGTTTGTTATTGGATCATTTATCTCCAGGAGGTGTCAAACAACACGTCGACCAATTACAAAGGTAACATGAACGTACGAGTGTGTGAATTCCAACTTGTATAAAAATGAATCCACGAAATTATCGGGTCTCTAGCCATGCCTAGCCCATTAAGGACGACTCATATTTATTGGCACTGAATACAAGATTGAAGTGAGATGCCTGCATGCTCCACTATAGCATGTATTTGCACTTACCATCGTCCAATTGGTCCTGGCTACACCGGACACGCCTACTGCACTCTGCAACGTTTATTATTGGCTGGCCATCGACCAATTAAGTCGCCCGTTGACTGTGTACCAATTTACGTGTCACGGCTGAGGTAACAGGCTTTACAATCCACCGTGATCATTTGAGAACTAATTTAAAACAGCAGTTTTATTCTCACGAACTGAAATATTGGCTGGTTGTGATATTTTACTTATATTCCGATAAAGTCCAGCGAAACCGTAACACTATAAACGTGTGGGTTTTGTCTTCAAGATCAAATAAATGCCCATGTAAACCTAATCCCGAGTATATACGTGAATGCTCCTCAAAGGTCTAGAGACATGCAAAATTCGTGTTATTTTGTGAAGACAGACGAGACTTCACACACTCGTGTTTTGTATTGCCTTTGTCATTGGACTACAGCTTGTTAGGGCACGCCCAGGACGGTTTTGGATCAATAGGAAACAACTAACGACAAGCTGGCCCAATCACCTCCAATCAAGTCGAAAAGGGAAAATGTGTCCTCGCTGCTGCAGAGGCCAATACAGAAGTGACACCGGCTCGAACATGTACAGGACGGTGAATTTTAGCGTGCTGCCAGAAAATAACGCGAATTTTGCACGTCTCTAGCCATGCCTTACGCTAGCGTTAATGATAATGCCGTACTCACTATATACCAACGTGAACATAACTCTACCAAACGTTTATATTTGTCACATGAATAACATTTTTAATTATAATTAATCGTTTAAATGACATCATTTGGTTTTACGCTTCATTATATATTTGCGCTTATATTAGTGAGTTTTGGATTGCTTTAGTGACATAGCTGGTTAAAACGTGTATGTGTGGTGATTATTTACGTTACGTTTATACGCGTGTGCTTTGTGTAAAATAAGCAAGACCATAAATGTGATGCTGGGTGCCCTTGATGTTGTAATTTGATGACAAAAGGTAGTATTTAATAAATAATAAACGAACGATAATAAACGAAAAACGTCAACATGATTTTAATAAAAAGTGGTTTTTTTTTTAAACAACAGTAAGTGCCGCGCGAAAAAAAAAAGCTACTGTTTTTTTAATACAAATTAGCAATAAAACTCAAAAGATGGTAAAACATGCGTAGTTTGGGAAACAAGTTAGCCTAAAAATAAATTTTCCAAGTACAAAAATGAATGCATAGTATTTAAATGAGCGAAGTCCTGTTTACCTTCTGTCCTTCCCTAAGTCCACCCATATTCCATTGCCAACTGTTCTTCGCGAAAAGGTTTCAGGATTACTTGTACTCCAAAATACTAGAACTCAGATCCGCTTTAATGATTGGATGATTTTTAACTATAACGCATCGCAGGTGTCTGCCCGCGAATCACGGACACAGTTTGTCGGAGTTACCTAATTCTGATTGGTACAGAATCGTCTCGCGGCAAAAACATAAGGCAAATAACCAAAGGAAGACTGCACGTATGATATAGGATATTGGAGTCTAGCCTCAGCTTAACCCTTTGAGGACGGCAAGAATTACTGGCACTGATAACAAGATTGAAGTGAGCTACCTATATTCTCCACTATAGCTATACAAGTTGTGTTGGTCTATGTAGTTCTTATTTATCATTGTCCTATTGGTTCTGGCTACACCGTACACGCTTATATTGTACTCTGCGACGTTTGTTATTGGCTAGCCAATAGCCAATGATGTCACGCGTTGACTGTGTACCAATTAGGCTAATATGTCGCTACAGATATAACACGTTTTACAATTATTAGTGTACATTTTTCAATTATTAAAAAGGGCACTTTATATACTTACAAATTAAAAGGTTGGCCAGTTGCAATTTATTTTTTTATTTTTTTATTTTTTCAGATTCCGACAACGTCCAGCGAAATAGTAAAACTATAAAAGTGTCAGTTTTATATTCAAGAGAAAATAAATTTACATGTTAACGCATCCCCGTGTATATACATGCATACTTCTCAAAGAGTTAAAACTTTTCGCGAAAAGAAGGAGGCCCCACCCCTGGAGCATAATACGTGTAAGGGCCGGTTGCATCAACATCGGTCCCGATCCGAGATCAAATGATCCTAGTTCAGAACCAGAATCCAGTTTGATCTTTGTTCCAATGTAAAAGTGTTGCACCAACGAAATTTCATGATTCTGGATCTCCGATTCATCGATCTTGGAGAGAACGATAGTAAGTATGAGACCAATTTTGCTATTGGTTCGTAATATATGACGTCATGGATTTTTCATAATAGATATAACTAGATGTGCGATCTTTTATCTGTTTTAAGTGAATCATTGCTGTACGAATTTTACTGAATAATATTCAAGTACGTATAATGTTGTTTTAATTTCCCAAGAAAACAATCGAACATAGTTCTATCTGTTGGCGTATTTTCAAACTACATTTGTCGTTGATGGCTGCTGATATCGGATCGAGATTTCGAACCACCGAAATTGGCGGTTCGAAATGAACTTAGTCTCGATCTCCAGTCCAGCTCTGAACTCGAATGGTGCAACAGTTTTCAGTGTCGATCTTAGATACGATCTCAGATCGAGTTTCGAACCACGATGGTGCAACCAGCCCTAAGTGTTATTAAAACAGGGCAGTACACATTATAAAATGATGAACGAGGATAATAACTTTAATAGCTGGCATGGGGGGAACGGTTTGTTTGCGTAAATGCGAAGAAGTTGAATTGGCAATTGTGTGGTAATGAGAGGGGGGGAAGTAGGTTTGCGAGAGAGAGCACACTGAAGAATGAGGAAGAAGCCGAAACGAAGGGGCAAAGAGAAAAAAGGGGGGGGGGGGGGGGGTAATAACAGTGGAGCGGCTTTAGAAAGCGAGTCTCCTGCTCCGTCGCCGGAACGAGCCGCCAACCCTCGTACAGTCCATTCACGGTTAATTCAAGATTTTCTGAAGACCTGCTAAGAGTTCTTTTTCCAAGATATTCCTCCGCCTCGTGCAAACAAAGCTTAACCAAGTCCAGAAAACTACACCAGAGGGACAAGTCACCGCATTCGTGCACACCCAGTGTAATAACATTGTACATAATAACTATTTCTCAATAGGAATTACCAAAACACCTATTTTGTCACTATTTTATTCATATTGATAGGGGAAATGCTAATAAATTTTCAAATTAACCGAAAATAAGGTAATTATTTGCTAACACAAGAGAAAAATACTAGTGACATATGGTATATTTAAGAAACAACCAAACACTTCATACACTGGGTGATTTTCTAAAGGTATGATGCAAAAGTGTGAAGAAACAGCGAATGCACTATAGTTAGAGACCTGCAAAATTCGCGTTATTATTTGCCAACAGGCTGAACTTCACAGTTCTGTATATACTCGAGCCGGCGTCGGTTCTCCATTGGCTGCCGCATAGGTATGAAGTCACTCCTATTTTTTTTCGACTGGACTGCACGTGATTGGACTACACAATTGTGAAGTGTTAATTTACTGGCGCAGAGTTACCCAGGGCGTGTCATGTAAAGTATGGTCCAATGACAAACTTATTGCAAAGGTACATGTGTTTAAAGTTGAACGTGTCCCCAAATAATAACGCGAATTTTGCAGGTCTGTAACTATAGTAGAGTCCTCTCCTGAGGAACGCAATAGCCAGTCTCCGTATCCCAACACTGGACTTGCTTGTCTGCCAATACAACTAAAGGCTATTAGCGATAAAGTGAGCACTTTTGAAAATCAACCTTAGAAAAATGTCACTGCCCCTACCTGCATATATTTTAACGGGCGCCCTAAGTGAAATGTGCCCAGTAAAGTTGGTAACGATGGATGGGAAGTAGTTCCGTACCTTAACGTCGAATTAAAAGTGTTAGGTAACCATTTCTAATAATTTAAGTTTTTTTTTTCGCTTTATGTATTTTTCAATTCGCCGGAGTGTAAAAATGAGCATATTTTTAAAATATTTACTATTCTAATAATTTCACAGTTTCACTTGACCGACGCATGAATAAAATGATGAGTCCCATTAAAATGTTAATCTTACATAAGGCGGAAGAATACACAAGATGCATGTAAGTAGAAATTAACCCTTTTAGACCTGCTTTAATTTATGGTGTGAGGTATTGCAAACAAAGGTTCTTATGAAGCGTGCTGTACTTAAAAGTCAACTCACCGCTTGTTTCGTTGTCACAACCAATGAGCTGTAGGCAATGTGTTTGGCTACAGTTAGGGCCTATATGAACCAAGGCCAGTAAGACGGTTAGCGAATCATCCAGCCACAGGTAACTGGTTGTTGAGGTTCGCAGTGTGCAGTACAGATCGAAAATTGCCTACACGTGCGTAATGTACACAAATGTGTACACTGGGTGTGAATGGGTTAAGCAGGGCTTTCAAAAGTGCTCATTTTACCGTGAATAGCCTGTATCATAACAACCTGTGATACTACGGATGTGAAGGTTAAGACAATAATGTCAGCTTTTTCAGGAGTGAAGTTGAGTTGAGAGATTTGTGCGTCGAGGTCTCGAGAGCCGATGAGGGAGAATCGAGGTGAGTATATGGAGCGGCACCGGAATGCGGGTGGTGGAGGGAAAGAGGGAGATCCCCGAGAAGACTCGCCAACCAGCGGCATCGTCCGGCACGATTCACACACACAAAAAAATTCGGGAGCGACCCCGGCGGGAATCGAACCCGATTCGTCCACGTGGGATGCGAGTGGTCTGACCACTGAACCACCGCGGCCCCTAGGTTTCTCGGAGAGGTCGAAGAAAGTTTAGAGGTGTTCGCAGTATCAAGACTGGCTCTGTATTTTACAATAATGTTTCATTTGTAACTAATACTTCATGACGCAATGTGTCTGCATGTGAATATTGTTTTTAATTTAAAGCTTAAACGTGAGATTGTATAAAGATTTATATTCTGACTTAACGTTGTCTTCCATAACACCTCACAAACAACGTGGATATGTTTTAAGGTTAGAACACTGTTATGTAAACAACTGCTGTGAAATGTTAGTGTACTTCCTCAAAACCATTCTCAATTCAATTATATTAAATTCAAATTGGTAAAGGAATTGTTATTCGTATAAAAGCGATTTTCTTTGATAAATAAAGATACAGACAAACACGTTAACCACTCTTGACCGTGTGTAGGGACAGGTGTTTATCGCGAAAAGATTATAAGACCAGCTGTACTTCAAAACACTTTTGTACATATGCGCTTTCGTGATTGGAAAATTCTAAGTCATGTGCCTCATGTGTCTGTCCGCGAATCATGAACGTTCAGTATCGGAGTACTTTATTACGATTGGCCCAGTAAAATGGGAACATGTCTTCTCACGTAGACACGCGGCCAATAACAAAAGGAAGTCGTGGTTGTGGACGTAGGATATTTAAGTCTACCATGGCCATGAATATTTTCGCGAAATACACCTGTCCCTAACAATGTGGCTTTGACAATTGTATTGGCACATGCGCAGAAGACAGAAAGTTGTCTACAGTCCATTTCGGCCTTTTTGAATCAAACCTTTGAAAAATTTCCCCATGCATGACGTGTTTAGTCATTTCCTAAATATGCCCTGTATCACAAGCGTTTTATACTCGTATTCACAAAACTTGCCATTTTTCCCTGTTAGATTGAAATGTTATTCATATTTTATGTATAAATTATAATGCTTTATTTATAAATAATTTAAATAAAACCGGGAGAAAATAGGTATGTTGGTAGCGCCTAGTGAGAAATAGTCCTTATACAGAGTACTGTTACACTTAGTGCACACGAATGCGGTGCGTTTTCCTTCTGGTCTAATTCTCCAGGCTTAGTTGAGCTTAGTTTGCGCGAGGCAGGGTAATATCTTGGAAGTAGAACTTTAGCAGGGCTTCAGAAGAGGCTGAAATAACCGTGAATTGATTATACCTCATCCTTTGTCTGTGGGCTGGCGCTTTCGACGGCAGCTTTGTGAGCGTGCTGCCCCATTCGAATGCACTGGAGAGCGCTGCACCACTTTATGGCGTTCGCGAAAACTTTCCCAGGGGTTGATTACGATGACGCCTCTCGCTGACGTGTCAACTACCCGGGAGTCCACCTGGCATCTTCCAGGGTCTTCTACGCAAGCCTCGACTGCCGAAATCGTGATCTCCTTAACCCAGTGGTCCAGTGAGGAAGCCTCGCAGTCTCGTAGCCATGGACTTGCGCGTTCATCGGTACGCTACGTCGTCGATGTAAGGCTATGTGGGACACATCGCATCGCTGCACGCCTCTATCGTTCTAGAGACATGCGAAATTCGCGTTTTCTGGTAGCACGCTAAAATTCACCGTCGTATAAATGTTCCGAGCCGGTGCCACTCCTTTATTGGCTCCTGCAGCAGTGATTGGACGTGATTGGGCCAGCTTCTCGTCAGTGGTTTCCTATTGGTCCAAAAGCTGTCCTGCGCGTGTCCTAACAAACTGTTGTACAATGAGAAAGGCAATACATGACACAAGTGTTTGAAGTCTCGTCTGTCTTCAAATAATAACGCGGATTTTGCATGTCTCTAGTGATGACGTTCCATCGGGGCACAGAATACTTGAGAATACAGTGATGAGAAAACTTCAGTCATTCACGCCTGTAATACGTCTGATCGCCGTTCGCCAATCAGAGACTAACGACTTTTCACGCGGCAGTCCAGCCAACAGCGCAGCGCGCGGTAGCCAGTCGAGACAGCGAGGTCCGTACCCAGAGCCTCGTGCAGCCAATCAGAGAATGGGTATGCCCTCATCAAAAGGAACCGCCGCGTCACTTCCTCTGTGCGTGCTTATCCATAACCTGTTCGGCTTTCTTCCTAATTTTTGATTAAATTGATTTTTACTTATATAAATTATAATTACTTATTTATAATTGGAATAAAAAGAGGTGTGTTGGTAATGCCGAGTAAGAAATAGTTCTTATGCAAAATTTTAGTATACTGATTGCTAGGGGCAGTGATATTTCGTGAAAAGATTTCGAAACAACATTTCAAAGCACTGTGGGTTTGTCCAGCTATTTCGATTGGCTGAAGCACGTTCTGATCCGTGTCAACTGTTTGCGCAGGAATCACGAAGGTAGAGTGTCGGAATTATGGAATCCTGAGTGGCTCAGTCAAATTCGGAAACGTCACCAAAAGCCGATGTAAGTATGAGAACAGCAGAGGTGTATATATAGTATTAAATTATACTGCGTGTCCCGATAAATTCGCGAAAAATCAGTGGCACTGGCGATTGCGTACGGATGCGGGGTGCTGTGCCTTTGGTGTAATCTTCTAAGCTCGGTTAGTCTTTGTTTGCATGAGGTGGAGGAATACCCTGAACGTAGAACTTTAGCACGGCTTCAGAAAAGTGTGAAGTGATCCGTGAATGGCTAAAGGCTCGTCTACAATCAACTTGACGCAAAACGTTAAAACCTAAACGTCGCCATAAGAAAACTGGCATGTCTACAATCGACCGTTAACAGGAATAAAAATAAAAATAATGTAGGTGCATATACACAAATATTTTTGGTTGTGTTTGAAATTTAAAAAGAACCTTTTATAAAACAAGATATACCACAGACATAATAGTTACACTCGATTATTTTTTAATGCATTTTGCGTTATTTGTATATTGATTTCGTATAACAATGACAAATTTAATGCGCACGGCGATAGTGGTGCTATCTGTTGTCAGTCGTCTGTCACATTTGTTTTCACTTGTTCGTGACGTCTTAAATTCTGACTGGCTGGCGTTAAACGTTAAACGCAAAGACTTGAATGTTGGCCAACTTATACCGCTTTGCGTTTTGCGTTTAGCGTCATGGCAAGGTTTAACGTCGGTTGTAACCAGAGCGTGTACTATTCACGGATTCGTGACTTATTGTAACGTCAACGCTATTGTAGCCGGCCCTTTACACCGTGTGGTCGAGGCTACGAACCCGCCCCGCCGCTAGCGAACAGGTCTGCCAACACGGCGAGATTCTGTTTCGATCCCCAAAGGAGTTTTCGCGAGGGGTTTCTCACGTGTCGGAAACTTGCCGGACGTTGCATGCATTGGTTTTTCTCAGGGTGCTTCATTTTCGCCCTGGCACTTGCATTCCATTTCCGCTCCGCGTTACAGCCAGCCTCGTCCCACGTTCGTCATACGAAAGCCCGTCGCTCTGTGGCTGCTGTGGTCGCCTAACGAGATCTTCCCGTGTTTAAGGCTCGCAAGCAGGGAAGCGATAAGGGCTAAACTTTTACGCGTATCAAGAGCGCCATCGCCGCTATGCGCAAGGGTCTGAACTGGTGTGCAGTGTTACCCCTGGGACATCAAGTGATGACCACTACTATTTTACTAATGGGATGTGTGAAGCAAGGTTCGTACAGGATCCTACAGTAATTTTGTATGTATATGACGTTTAACACACAGAGGTCTGCACAAATTTACTGGCACATAAGACGAATTAGAAGTGAGTCACATATATCCACTACTGCCAAGAACACCGGTTCTGTTGGTGTCTGTGTTAGAACTCGCCATCTTCCTATTGGTCCATACTACACCGAACCCTCCCCTGTACTTTATAGCAAATACTATAGCGACTAATAACGGACAGCTGGCGATTTTCCGTGAGAAAAATGATTGTGCTGCGCTCTGCCGGCTTGAGGTGGCGAAACATTTGTTTACATTTACGTCGTGCGTTTTAGACTGGGAATTGCTTATGTTTTATTTAATTTTAATGATTTTGGTGATTCGCGTCCATTGAATAGCCATGACAGGTGGCATTTGCGCTGTGTATAATTGTTTCAGTTACACTATTAGTTCCACAAAATCTAGTCCATTTTCGGATTTGCTTTTCGACTAACAAATATTTTTTGTAATATTTTTATTTGTTATTTCCAGCACATACAACACATCAAATACAAGTTTCCGAAGCTTGACATTCATGTTATGGTATGAACACTTCACTAAAAAAAAAAAAAAGTAGGTCTACTTTAATATTGGAAATAAAAAAGGGAGTGCGGGCAGGCGCCAACTTTGCCCCCTTCCCTCCCCCAAAAAAATTATGCCTAGAGCCAACACTGGACAGTAAAACAAAAATGTATGACATTAATATGTCCTTGTTAAAAAAAAAAAAAAAGGGGGCAGTGATAAATATTTAGGATTAATTTTCCCTTCTGTTTGGGACAACAAGGTTGTGTGGATCACAAACACATATTCAGTACAACAGCAGCTTTCAAGAAGCTAATTTCCACAAATGTTTTTACTGCGTGGGAACTAAAGCTATTTGTTGATTTTAAATTTTTGATACTCGTACGCTGGAGGAGGGCATTACATCGGAATTTAGCTAGAGAGACTACTCATACTTCCTAAAGCAACAAATTTGGTTTTATCACTTTTTATTTTTGCAATCAGGAAGGTCACTAATGTTGTTTTTAGAACAGAATTCTTATACAAAAACTACCAACATAATAGTATTAATTCGCGATAAATGTTACGAAACAGTATGTCAAAAACGTATGTGTGTTGTAGGTTTGGTATTAGGCTCAGTGAGGAAAAACAAGTATATATTTCTAATGTATTTCTGTAGCATACACACATGTACAAAAATTAAAAACAAATCATGTTTAATTACGGTATGTTTCAGATCTTCAGATCCGTCCCGAACATTACAAGATAAATTTTACAGCTATTATTATAAAGATTGTAGAGTTCACTTGTTATTGGAGATTTTCGGCATTAAATGCCGCTTTATTTTTTTTAAATCTAAACTACTGGACACGCATTAAGACACCTGTACTACAATATAAAATAAAAAGAAAAATGTTCCAAACAAAAGACTGCATAATATGTGCAGTCCTGAATGTGTTAAAAGGCACGTATTTCTAACGTAGAAACGGGGTTCAAGCGCTGGAAAGACAGGTCCCGTGACTATCTTCCATAGGTAGGTACCCTCTCCATACGCATCATTACTGGACGTAACAATGAGAAGCTTTCACTGTTAATTTCCATTTCGCTTCCAAACAATACCAAATTTTTTACTGCACGATAGCAGTTTTTGTTTGTCTACCGGATGAAAAATTCTATCCACGGAGGGATTCGAAACCTGGCACCTCTCCCGCCTATTGTTTCCTTCATGGTTACCAACGTCCCTCGCACATACGTCGAACAGACTACGTCAGTGTTGCCAACCCTGCCAATTTTTTGGTAGATCTACCGAAACTGATAATTGTCTACCGAAATAATTTAATTTTTACCGAATATTTTTAATGCAGTTAAATAACAATAAATTGCAAACAATCCGCGAAGAAGCAGTTAGTAAGCTAGAAAAATAGGCACGAGAAGACTACTGCAAGGAACCACCTTGTAGTTTTATTTCAGCTGTGTTTTTATTTGCAAGGTTTATTTCCTACGTAGTAAACAATTATGGAAAGTAGCGATAACGACAGTGGCAGTAGCTAAAACTACAAAACACTTTCAGTGTTTTAAAATGGAAAAAAGTTAGGCGTAAGAGTGTGTGGCCATCGACGAACTTTCGCCTGTGTAAATGAAAAAAAAAAAAAAAAAAAAAAAAAAAACGCACATGTGCTGATATTAATCGTAAACGAAAATACAAAGAAAAATCAGATTTAAAAAAACATTTCAAACTTAATAAAACATTTAAGTACGACTGTGACAACTCTGCTTTGAAATTTTGCGCACACAATTTAACAAAGTTTTGCATGGGAACTATTTCTTTCCAGGCATTACCAATACACCTATTTTCTCTCTATCTTTGTTTATGTTAATTATCCCTTAAATATCATAGTTTATAAACAAAATAAAAGTAAACGTTCAATTTAACTAAAAGTAAGATAATTATATTAAAAAGAAGTATAATAGGCTTGCGCTACGTGAAATACGTAGGAAACAACCAAACACGTCAAACATACATACGGTGGTTTTGCAAAGGTTTTGTTAAAGAAAGTCTGAAGATTCAGCGAATAGACTAGGTATAGCTGGTAGGCTGGCTAAGTTGTACAAGCACGTAGTCCAGTGATGCCAACCCTGTCCGTGCCTATGTCTCCGGCTGCAAAAAATGAACAGTGAAGACGAGGCGGCGCTTTCCGCGTGAGCCAATTTCGTCTCCACGACTATGGAAAAAAAAAAACACCTTACTATAAGCTGTTCACGGTCAATTGAGCACTTTCGATGCCCTAGTTACTTTTTTCCTTTCGACCATTTTTTATTCTTCCACCGACTTTTTAAATAAATATTGCCACGTAATTAATAAATAGAGACCTACAAAATTCGCGGTATTTTTTTTTTTTTTGCGTCAAGCTAAAATTCACACTACTTTATATACTCGAGCCGACGTCGTTTCTCCATTGGCTGCTGCCTTGAAGTTAAGTCACTCCCTTTCTGAGCGAACTTCACGTGATTGGGGCACACGGTTGTGGAACGTTCATTTACTGGCGCAGAGTTACCAGGGGCGTGTCAAATAAAGACTGGTCCAATGTCAATAATGAACGTATTACAAAGGAGAAGTATTTTAAGTTTAACATGTCCTCAAATAATAACGCAAATTTTGCTGGGAGCTCTAGTAATAACCCATTCAGACCCAGTGTACACATTTGTGTACAATACGCACATGTAGGCAATTTTCGATGTATACCGCACACTGCGAAGCTCAATAAACAGTTCTTACATGCGGCTGGATGTTTCGCAAACCGTCTTACTGGTCTGGGTCATGATTGGTTCATGTAACTGTAGCCAAACACATTGCCTACGGCTAATTGGCTGTGACAACGAAACAAGGGGTTGGTGAACTTTAAGTGCAGCACTCATCATAGAAACGTGTGTTTGCAACACCTCACAACATAAATTAAAGCTGGTCTAAAAGGGTTAAACACATTGTGTTTATTCCACCTCAATCGGGAATTCAACGCGCAGAGCTAGCATAAAACATATTTATTGGCTATTATTCCTAATGGGAGGGGCTTTCAAAAGTGCTCACTTGACCGCGAACAGCCTAGGGCAGGGTGCGATTTGAAATTCTCCTCGCACGTTCCTCGTGCGCGGAGCGTGCTGTAAAGAAACGAGATGCGTTCAACCGACCGATGTTGCGTCACCGCACTGGTTCACTTTCAACACACGCTCTCTCTCTCTCTCTCTCTCTCTCTCTCTCTCTCTCTCTGATTTATGGCCTTCTTCACACCTGTGCGCGTAGATACCGGTAAGATTTATCGTTCTCAAGTTACGGAAGAAACGAGATTCCTCATGGGTAGGGATAGGAAAAATTTCGCGAATTCATTTTGGGGCAAGATGTAAGTCAAACACAACAGCAAATTCACCTTTGCAAATGGATCAGTGTTTATTATAAATGCCCTGGACGACTCTGAGCCAATAGCAGACTTGCAAGGAAACAAGTAGCGAATCCCTTACTGCCAGGTGTGAGGTAACACTGAGTTATATGCTACTCACGGTAAAATGAGCACTTTTGAAAGTCCTGCTTAGGATCTTCTTGTATGCACGTAGTGTATTCTCCCGCCTTATGTAAGATTAACATTGCCATGGGCCTCATCTCTTTATTCATGCGTCGGTCAAGTGAAACTGTGAAATTATTAGAAAAGTAAATATTTTACAAATCTGCTCATTTTTACACTTCAATGCATTAAAAAAAAACACAAAGCGAAAGAAATAATTCAAATAATTATAAATGGTTACCTAACACTTTTTTTTTCGACGTTAAGTCACGGAACTACTTCCCATCCATCGTTACCAACTTTTTTGGGCGCATGTCACTCAGGGCGCCTGTTAAAATATATGCAGACAGGGGCAGTAACTTTTTTCTAAGGTTGATTTCAAAAGTGCTCACTTTATCGATAAAAGACTTTAGCAGCCAATGGACAAACATCCGAGGTCCTAGTGTACACAGGGCTGTGGAGTCTAGCTTGCAGGTCATTGAACTCGCAAAGTGTTCCTATCTCTAGTCTTGGGAAAGTTTGGTACAGGGAAAATGTTCGCCACAAGGCGCGCAGGTATTTCAAAGAGCTCGTTTTAAGCTGACGGTGGAACTGAGAAATTCTGTGTACTCAACACTGTATTTGAGCTCAAAAGTTCGTGTTTGGTCTAAGTGTGATCTGTACTTAACCGTGCCAAAATATTTAAGTACTGACTTTATCGTGTGATATTATTCACGTCCTCCAATATTGTTTACAAGAGAAAACGGCAAAAATACGATTGATGTGTTTGGTGTTGAGCTTCCGCAAACATGGTTACTCATAATTCCATTGGAAAGAGAACATTACCAGTTTACGAGTGAAATAAATGTAGTTGGCATAAAAAGGAATTATTTTATTCTGGTGTGACGTTCTGCTAAACCCAGTTTTACGACCGAATTTTAAACATATGTGGACGTATTTCTTCAATTTCCCACCCGAGTGAGAACAAAGTATATTATTTAACGTTACGTTCTAGCACATTACAACAGGAATATTAAAATTATATTTATTGTAACAAAATTGATATTATCCCTTACGTTGCATGGAAAAAGAAGTAAATCCGGTACACTAATGCAACATCAGTGATATCCGGCTGCGAAAATGTTTAATTGATAAACTATTAGCATTGAGTTTCCCAACCTGAGTAGAATAAACCATACCGGGTAGTCCTGTAGTCTTCCCCAGGGTTGCCATAGTTTGAAAAGCAAAGAAGTAAAATATTTGTAATTTTCAGCAATAAGATGAATTATTAAAGCACTGGTATTCTAAAAACTTGTAATTTAAATAATAATTCGTCACAAAACGTACGCTTTTTTCTATTTTGATATGTAACCACGGTGGTATAAAAAACAAATACGCTAAATCAACTGCACGCTAAACAATACACTGTATTGTTTTTACAAACGCTTCGTTTTTGGAAAATAGTTGCAAGATTAATTTTGTAACACTACAAGTTAGAGCCACGAGTATTTCGCGAGTTCATTCGGAGGCGAGGTAGACTCCAAACACTTGTTCTTTTCTCCTACTGTTGTGATTGGACGATAGTTCTTTAGACACGGCCCGTTTAACCGTGAGGCAGGAAGCAGTAGTGTGAGCGAATGTTTGACAGTCCTGTACAGAGGCCTCACTTGATCGCAGCAACCAATAAGCAAACGACAATGACTCAAGTGTCTAGAGGGCTGTCCAGCTTAACTTGCTACTAACTCAATCAGCGAAATACTCGGGGCTCTACAAATTATATAAAACTTTACAGTAGAATGTGTAATTTTAACATGCAAGTGCCTACTGTAGGCTTCAAAGTTATTACGATTATACAGATGCATAAACGATTTTGTATATTCCAAAATACATTACGTCGGAAAAGATGCAATATTTTACTTGTAGTGATACAAGAAAAATTTTTGGTAATTAGATTGCAAAGAATTGTACGTAAAACGATTACAAATTTTTCCACTGCGTACTGCGTTCAAACGAATGCATATTTGTTATTGGAAATAACGTGACGTGCGGTATGATGTATGGTGATTTGTGATTTAGCCTACACATGTCGGTTGCCACTGACAGTGTCAAGAGTCCTGGTTTTCAATGTTGGTCGTATTATCACTCGAACCTGCGGACATGTAGCGAGCGTATGGTCACATGCTACACGTGTTTAACTATTTCAAACTACAGATATATAGAAAAACCAGCACTAAAGTTAGTCAGGGCTCCCTTTTATTGCAAGAAAATAGGACATGCCCAGGAAACGGTTTACTCCTTTCACTTTTTATTCTTTTTTTCGTAATATAACAACCCACGGCTGGTCAGACAGAGGCCATAAAATCATGCTGTAACTCACCAATAGAGACCTGCAAAATTCGCGTTGCTATTTGCCACCATGCTAAACTCCACAGTTCTGTATATACTCGAGCCGGCGTCGGTTCTCCATTGGTAGCTGCATAGGTGTAAAGTCACTTCGTTTCTTGACTGGACTGCACGTGATTGGACTACACAATTGTGAAGTGTTAATTTACTGGCGCAGAGTTACCCAGGGCGTGTCATGTAGAGTATGGTCCAATAACAAACTTATTGCAAAAGTACATGTGTTTGAAGCTGAACATGTCCCCAAATAATAGAGCGAATTTTGCAGTTCTCTACTCGTCAACAATAAATTGAGTCTTTGAAAGTCTTGCTTACTCTCTTATTTCATTTCATTGCATATCCTCCCGCTAGACGTAAGCATTAACTTCTTCAAAGCTGAATAAATTTGTGTGTCCAAATGTTACAATTAATAAATATATTGGTTCGTACTAATGCTCGCACTGATTCAACACTAGCTTCATTCACGTAACCAATGGAAAGAAACATACAAAAATCGCTGTTTTTTTTTTTTTTTTTTTTTTTTTTTTTCTGGCGTCACGTTAAAATTCACCGTCCTATACATGTTCGAGCCGATGCCACTTCTGTATTGGCTTCTGCAGCAGTGAGGACACAGTCTCCCTTTCGACTTGGTTAGACGTGATTGGGCCAGCTTCTCGTTAGTGATTTCCTATTGGTCCAAAGCCGTCCTGTGCGTGTCCTAACAATCTGTAGTCCAATGAGAAAGGTAATAAAAACACAGGAGTTTGAAATCTCACCTGTTTTCAAATAATATCGCGAATTTTGCATATATATATATATATATATATATATATATATATATATATATATAATCGAAATTGTGCAGTTTTTAAGTTGTATAGTCTTTGCGTTTCTTAGTTTAATTGGTAACGTAACGACTGTTAAAACAAATAGTGCGTACGAGTAAACTCACTTTACTGCATTCAATGCAGGCGTTTATTGGCGTACGGGGTCCTTACACGTTTCTTGCTAGTGACGCCATTTTGCTGGCGTGTGCGCATAGTTCGCGGGAATAAGCGGCTATTTCACCTCTGCAATCTTACATAACTACTGGTAGGGACATCCGAATTTCGCCAAACGGTATCCGCGCATGTTATATTTCAATACCCTACGGCCGTACCAGCTGCTTTCCTTTGTTTATTGGCCGCGTGTCGTGAGATCTTTTCGCGAATTGCGGGTGTCCCTAACTACTGGTATAAAAAGCACTCAAGCGAGTAGCCATCTTCCCGATCCGGGACTCCCCAGATTCCCCAAGGCCAAGTACACTGTTAAAAATTTCCGTATATTTACGGGATGTTCTACGGAAATGTACGGGTTATATACGAAAAGGCAATCCGTAATGACTAAAAACGGAGTTAAGTCCGTAAATACAAAATACGGGAAGTCTCCGTATTCTCTTTGGCTTCGAGTTAGGGGGGACGAACAATGCCAATTCTACACGAAGCTTTCTTCGCCACTGTAACAAGGAAATTATCGTTTCTGCGGCAGTTAAGGTTATCCATGCGACTGTGACGTATTGTTTCAAACATTAAAAAATACCATCAGGCGTCTGTAACATTTGGCAATAGTAAAAATACACTAGATTTAAGAGAAACTGAATTTTTGCCTTTGTTTTTCCAATAGAAATATAAAAATTATACCACAGGTTTTAAGTGAAAGTTATAGACGCCATAGCTCAGGGATAGGGTGGCCGACCTGCAGCCGAGAGGTCGCGGGTTCGCGCGGCAGATTTTCAGTTCGCTTGTCGCGCTCGAAATTTGTGAACATTTCGGTCTCACTTGAACTCAACAACTACAACTACGACGGCAAAAAAAAGTAGGTAAATGGTAGAGTCGTAGATTGGTGATTTTCTTGCACGTGTTCAAACCTCGTTTAAGCACAAAATATTTTAACTTTTTTAGTATCATTTTTATACACGGTAGAACACCTACATAAAGAAATTTAAAGGCATTTTCATTATCTCTTTTTTATTTTAAACAGAAAATACAGAAAACTAACTTGGAAATTAACGGAGAGGTTCCGTGAAATTTACGGAGTGTCTGTTTTTGAAAATCAATGTGTCCGTATTTTACGGAGAGTTTACATACACTTCTGGATAAAATTTTACCAGCACTTTCCCGTTAAATGAGGGAAATGTTTTAACAGTGTAGTTAAGTTTCACTTGGTAGTTGTTTTTCATTTCATTCTCTTTTCATTTTTATCTAATCGTAACTATTTCCTATGGATGGCGGATAGAATAACAATAATGCACAAGAAATTTATTAAAGTAAATAATTGTACACACCACCTCAACTACCCTTAATAAATTAACAACACCAACACAGCAACAAACATCAACATCAACAACATAACACTGACACCAATACAACACTACAACTACACAGACACCAACACTACATAACACGGGCACCTCAAACGAACAACTCCGGCCCTCTGTCTCCGCTTAGAAAAGACATTATTGTAGGATGACGTGTCCAAGTGAAGGAGACATAGGCACTGATTTTAACATTTGACTTTTATTTTATAAATCAATGTAGTTTTTTCTTTTAGAATATAAAAAAAAAATTATCTGTTCCCTACTGTAATTTTAAATATCACAACTATAAATTTTATGCCTCGACAAATTGTTTTATATTTCGACCAATATAAGTTAAAAAAAATTTTAATTTCCATAACTGCGACCAGTAATGTCCTTCAGCCGGGGACTGGTGACATTTTTAATCCGTTCTGCTTTGTATTCTTGAGTATTCTGTGCTACGGCTGTTCACGACAACCTGAGCACTTCTGAAATCAACCTTAGAAAAAAGTCACTGCTCCTACCAGTATATATTTTAACGGGAGCAGTGAGTGACATGCGCCCAGTAAAGTTGGTAACGGTGGAGGGGAAAGAAGTTTCATAGCTTAACGTCGAATATAAAGTGTTCTGTAGCCATTTGCAATCATTTAAATTATTTATCTCGCTTTCTGTTTTATTTATGCGTCGAATTGTAAAAATCAGCACATTTTTTACGCACTGAATTCTGCACACATTTACTGGCACTTAAGACGAATTAGAATTGAGTCACCTATATCTACTACTGCAAGAACACCGGTTCTGTTGGTGTTTGTGTTGGAACTCACCATCGTCCTATTGGTCTATACCACACCGGACACTACCCTGTACTTTACAGAGTTCGTTATTGGCCGACCATCTACTAATAGACAGCCGGGCTGGTATTGACCCAATCAAATGTCATTTATCGTATAAAAGGATTTACAATCAATCATGTCCCTTTGAGTGGATATAAAAAAGAAAATGATATCATTATCAATGTCATTGTTACTGTGCTGTCGTGTTCTTGTGAGGTCGTGTTAAACACTGGCCGAACAAAAACTGCACATCCATGCGAGTTTTGTTCAGATCAACAAAGAAATTTTCGAATTAACTTTGCTCGAGTGTAGCTCGAGCAAAGTCTACAAAGTGTTAAAATATTTACTTTTCTAATAATTTTACAGTTTCGCTTGACCGTGGCATGAAGAAATCGATGGTGCACACGGAAATGGCAATTTTACATAAGGCGGAAGAACACAAAACGTGCATACAATTAGATCTTACGCAGGGCTTTCAAAAGTGTTCATTTTAGCGTGAACAGTGAACAGCGTATAGGCAGACTCGCGGTGCAGTACCGAGGAGGTTCGCCATCTCGTCGGGAGGCGTGGGTGGTTGTACGGGTTCCACGCCGCTGACTCACAGGGGTACGCTCCCCCCCCCCCCCCCCGCCCACACGGACCGCGACCTCTGTGCCCTGCCCTCGCCTGGAACTGGATCCGCGACCTTCCAGCAGGCCGCCCCGCCGACGCCGCTCTCGCACGAGGCAGTGTGTGAGCTGAGCGCGGACCTTACAAAACACACCAGCACTAGCGTGTAGAGAGTTTTTTTTTTTTTTTTACAGGACAAGCAATATATAGGCTGTTCACGGTAAAATGAGCACTTTTGAAAGTCCTGCTTAAAATCTACTTGTACGCCCGTTGTGTATTCTTCCGCCTTGTGTACGGTTAACACTGCCGTGAGTCTCATCACTTTATGTATGCGTCGGTCAAGTGAAATTGTGGAATTATTAGAAAAATAAACATGTAACAAATCTGCTCATGTTTTCACTTCGATGCATTAAAAAATGAAGAGAAAGCGAAAGAAATAATTTAAGTAATCAGAAATGGTTACCTAACACATTTTATTTATAGTTAAGAAGTACTTCCCATCCATCGTTACCAACTTTACTGGGCGAAAAGTCACTCAGGGCACTCGTCGAAATACATGCAGGTAGGGGCAGTAACTTTTTTCTAAGGTTGATTTCAAAAGTGCTCACTTTATCGTGAATAGCCTTTAATAGCCCCACGTGTTTGAGCGTTTCAGATAACATTTGCTAGTGCTGGCCTGTGGTTCCATTTTTAATTTCTACTAACAAACTCAACTTCTAATTTTGCTTGCCCTCTACTTGTATTTAGCGTTTTATAATACCTAACATTAGTTATATAAACGGAAACGAAGGTAATAATATTTAAGATGAATATTACTTACAAATTATAAGAAAACTCCCGTTTTCCCGAACATTTTCATCGACTTTCCGGGGGAAAATGTGAGACTGGAGAACGCAAACAGAACGACTGCTTACCCTGCCGAAGGAACACGGTCGAGCGTGTGGCGTGTTGTTGCGTGCGAGTTCGATTCATCGCCAGTCGCTCCCGTTTGTGGAAGTAAATACTAGATAGCAGCACTATGCGTGTACAGTGCAGAGGTTACGAAAACTCTGTTTCTCGAATCGGGAACGGAAATCTTAGAATTAAATGTGTTTTGGGATGAGAGGTTAAGTCTGTGTTAACCTGTGATATCCTAAATAAAAATTGTTAAAGTGAAGTAATATAGCTAATTAATCTAGACTGAGCTGTCCCTCAGGGATTATACAGGTTATGAATTAAATGTGTTTAAAGTTAAGGCGAGAGCTGTAAAGGGTCAAACATTTCCAATATGTATAGAGTAAGCATTGCTTACCTTGCACCCATGGAATAAACGCCACTCCACACCAGCGGCACACACCAGCAAACACAGCCGATTCACGGCTAATTCCAACTTCTCTGGGGCCCTGCTAAAGTTATACTTCCAAGCCAATCAGAGACGAGGTACGCGCACATCAAAGGAACCGTCTTGTCATTTCGCCCCTGGGCATTTATTTACTTTCTGCTCGCCTCCCACTAAGGCGAACCGGGTTCAATCCCCCGGCCGGATCAATCCTAGATGTTTGCAAGTGGGAATCGAGCTGCTCCATTCTCACCTCGCCTCGCCCTAACATGCTCTCAAGACCTCGTTATTAAAGGCTGTTCACGATAAAGTGATCACTTTTGAAGTCAACCTTAGAAAAAGTAACTGTCCCTACTTGCATGTATTTTGAAGGGAGTATTGGGTGAAATGCGTCCAGTAAAGTTGGTAACGATGGACGGAAACTAGTACCATATCTAGGGATAGGGAAATTTCGCGAATTCATTTCGGGACATAATAGACGTCAAACACATATATAGTGAATTCGCCTTCACAATTGGATCACAGTTTATTAGGCCAGCCCTGCACGCCTCTAAGCCAATATCAGACTTGTAAGTAAACACCTTGTGATTCCCATAACTGCCAGGTGTGGGGCAAAAGCCAATGAACACACAGCTGAGGCTCCAGTATGCAGAGGATTCAGGAGTTTAGCCTACATGTCATTGAACTCACGAAATGTTCCTAACCATGTCTTAACATCGAATAAACAGTGTTATATAACAATTGGTGATAACTTAAATATTTATTACGCTTTCTGTTTTTTTTCAATTCATCGGAGTGTAAAAATATAAACGGATTTGTAAAATATTAATTTTCTAATGACATCAGTTTCACTTGAGCGACGAAAGAATATAGTGATGAGGCCCAATGCAATGTTAATTTTACATAAGCCGGAAGAATACACATCGTGCATACAAGCAGATCTTAAGCAGGACATTCAAAAGTGCTCATTTTACCGTGAACAGCCTATAACACTTTGTAGACTACGCTCGAGTGTAGCTCGAGCGAAGCTAATTTGAAATTTTCTTTGTTGTTTAGAACAAATCTCGCATGGATGTGCAGTCTTTGTCCGGCTAGTGTTTAACATGAACTCACAAGAACACCACAGCGCAGTAAAATGATATTGCTAACGGTGGGATTTCTTTTTTTTTTCTATAGCCACTCAAAGGGACATGATTGATTGTAAATCCTTTTATACCACAAAGGACATTTGATTGGGTCAATAACAGCTTGGCTCTCCATTGGTTGACGACCGGCCAATAATGAACGCTGTAAGCACAGGGTAAAGTCCGGTGTGGTATGGACCAATGGGACGATGGCGAGTTCTAACACAGATACCAACAGAACCAGTGTTCCTGCAGTAGTGGATATAAGTGACTCACTTATAATTTATCTTAAGTGACAGTAAATGTGTGCAGACCTCAATGTGTTAAGAGACTCCCATATCTCTCAACTAGAACTCAGCTTATTTACTCTACGACGCAGTGTTGAAAGTCTAGAATTAAGTGGAGTGGAGACAATTCGGTTGGCTCTTATAACACCGAGGTCGCGATAGCCGATGAGGGTGAAGCTAGGTAGTATGGAGCAGCGCTGAAAAGCGAGGGTTGGGGAAACGGGAGACCCCCAAGAAAACCCGCCGACCAGCAGCATCGTTCGGGCACGATTCCCAAAGTGATAAAATCCGGAATCGAGCCCGGTTCGCCCAGGTGGACGATCTAGCCGCTACGTCGACCGCGACCCCTTGAAACTCAACGGAGCTGTCGTGTTAGTGTCCTCGAACATGACGGCTACAGAAAAGAACCAGGCTGTCCGCGGTCCGCCGCCCAGCTGAAGTATAAATTTTCCACGCGCGATAAATCGTCGTAATGGGACGACAACAATGAGTCCAGCGGCAACGCTGAAGCCAACGTGAGAACAAAATTGCGCGCATTTAGGCGTGCGGCATCTGGCGAGGCCGCGGCGTCTCTTACGACTGTCCAGGAGCTCTTCGTGGTAAACTGAGCACTTTTGAAACCCCTGCATGAGATATACTTGTATACGCCGTTCACGGTCAAGTGAGCACTTTTGACGCCCTAGTTACGTTTTCCTTTCAACCATTTTGTATGCTTCAATCACTCTTTTTTTATATATATAAATAAAACCTTTTCGCGAAATTCGGTTGTGCCTACTGATCGCTTTATTAATTCCGTAGGGCCACCTGTTTTTCGCGAAAAGATGCCAGAACTACTAGTACTCCAAAACACTTAGGCCAGATCCACTTTCGTGTTTGGATGATTTTTAACTGTCACGCTTTGCAGGTGTCTACCCGCGAATGACGGACTTTCAACGTCGGAGTTGCGTAATTCTAATTGGCCCAGTCAGGTGAGGAGCTGTCACACGCCAAAGACACGTAGCCAATAACCAAAGGAAAACTTAACATATGCCATAGGATATTGGAGTCGAGCCTTCGCGTAAATCTTTTCGCGAAAAACAGGTGGCCCTATTAATGCGTCGCTCAAGTAAAGAGGTGAAATTATTAGAAAAGCCATTTTTTTACAAATTTGTTATTTCTTACACTTATATGCGATAGGTAAAAACAAAGTAAATCATTTCGGTGTTCAGAAAAGTTTACTTAACACTTTTAATTCGACGTCAAGACATGGAACTATTTTCCTTTGTTCGTTACCAACTGTACTGGGCACATACATGCCAGTCAGCGCGTGTGTTAAAATACATGCAGGTAGGAGCAGTGACTTTTTTCAAAAGTTTATTTCAATAGTGCTCGGTTAACCCTGAACAGCATATAGCGAATGTGCCCTCTCCTTGGTGAGTCGACCCCAGTCTGAAGCTAAAGTACCTCCCATCAAGGCGAACAGGGTTCAATCCCCGGCCGGGTCACACCCGAATTTTTTCAAGTGGGAATCGTGCCGGACGATGCCACTGGTCGGCGGGTTTTCTCGCGGGTCTCCCGTTTCCACACCTTTACATTCCCGCACTGCTCCATTCTTACCTCATCTCACCCTCATCGGCTCTCAAGACCTTAATTCCTCTCTCCTCATTATGCCGCGCATGTAACGAATTGCCAACACGACAGACCGAATTGCGCGATTAAAGACTCCGCTACATTGGTCTGATGACGTAGCAGTGCAGTGCTGTGCCGACGTATTTCTTGAATCATGATTGGCTCACGTCATCTGTGACGTCAGTGCCGATGTGCAGAGCAGTGCTGTGCAGTGCTGATCGAGTTAACCAACTATTAAACCGGTTCGGCAGGGTTGACGCGATTGGCTATCATTACATACGCCAGGATCAACGAGCCAATGAAATGTAAAGTCAAGCTTCGCAGGCACAAAAAAAGGCGGGAAAACAATTAATTTGTTTACAGAGTTTAATAGTGCAATACTATGCGTAATAAAAAGAATAGGTTATTGCGTACTTAAACGGCAATAACGTCGTTCATAGATCTAATATGCGCGGGAAAAAATGAGCGCATGTAAAACAAAGTGACCGCACTGCTATAGGCTGTTAATGGTAAAGTGAGCACTTTTGAGGCCCTAGTTACTTTTTCCTTTCAGTCATATGTTATCATTTAACAACATTTTAAAATAAATATTGTCATGCAAGTAATAAACATTCTGTATATATTCAACAGCACTCGAAAGAAAACGTCTAATGACACAATAAAATATATTTATTGACTATTATTCCGAATGAGAGGACATTCAAAAAGGCTCACCTGACCGTGAATGGTCTATATCTATTGTACGTCAATGGAGATACGCTCGTAAGCAGAGAATCAGCATTCATTGTTGCACGAAGAGAGCGACGATCGGCTCTACAGTCGGCATCAGCAGGGTATAGGCTATTCACGGTAAAATGAGCACTTTTGAAAGCCCTGCATAAGATCTACTCTTACACACGTTATGTATTCTTCCGCTTTATGTAAAATTAACATAGCAATGGGCCTCACAACTTTATTCATGCGTCGGTCAAATGAAACTGTAAAATGATTAATGCTTTACAAATCTGCTCGTTTTTACACTTCGATGCGTTAAAAAAAATGAAAGCCAAAGAAATAATTTTAAGTTATCACAAATAGTTACCTCGCACTCTTTATTCGACGTTACTATATGGAACTTCTTCCCCCTCCACCGTTACCAACTTTACTGGGCGAATGTCACTCAGTGTGCCCATTAAAATATATGCATGACGGGGCAGTGACTTTTCTATAAGGTTCATTTCTAAAGTGCTCACTTCATCGTGAACAGTCTTTATCAGCAGTCAGCACCAGCCCATTGTAGCATAAGCTTAAGGCCTAACCCATGATGTGAGGAAGTAAGAGGAGGTCAGAGAGTATATAAGTACACAGAGGCGAAATCAGGTGGCGGTTCGGGGCCACGGTGGCTGAGCGGTTAGCCTGCTCGCCTCCCACCATGGCGATCCGGGTTCAATCCCCGAATTTTCGCATGTGGGAATCGGGCCGGACGGTGCCGTTGGTCGGCAGGTTTTCTCGGGGATATCCCGTTTCCCCCGCCCTTCCATTTTGGCGCTGCTCCATACTCATATCGATCACCCTCTGAAGACCTCGCTGTTAAGAGCCGCCGAAACTTTTCCACGTTACGAAGCGCTGATTGGCGAACAGCGTCCCGACATGCTGCTGGCCAGTGGTGGCGCCATCTTGCTGGCGCGCGCGGCTGGAGTTCACCGTATGTGCGGCTACCTCCTTTGTATTCTAATGTTGTTGCCTGGTTGGGAATTTGGCGTTGGGAAATACATGTTAATGAAATCCGGTTTTTTGGAGCCAATTTTGAACATATAAAGTTGAAACCAAAATCTAAGTGTGTGAAATGATACTCTCGACCTCTCTATCGAGGCAGATATAACAGTTTGTTTTTCAATAATTTTTTTATTAAATTATTAACACAACGTCGGTTTAAAAATTTCTTCGTCCTACAAAATAATACTCGCATGATTACAGAGTCATTGCTCCGCTAGTATTTAACAGGATCTTACAAGAACAATACAACCCAGTAGCTATAGTTTTCCAGCAAATAATTTTTTTTGTAATGCCCTTATAAAAGAACACGATTGACTGTAAAACTTTTACACAGTAAGAGACATTTGATTGGAATGTAATCAGCTCTGCTACCCCAGAGGCTGATGACCAGCCAATGATGAACATCGTAGAGCACAATAAGCACGCCCAGTGTGGCGTGGGCCAATAGAAGAGTGGTAAGTGGGAATACGGAACCCCACAGAATAGACGTTCCTGCAGTGGTGTATCCAGTAGATTCACTTCCAACTTGTCTTCAATTATAGTAAATAATGTGCAGATCTGAATGTGTTATGTTTTCTGATGTTTCCATGAAACACGCTTTACATTAATGTTACACAAAAACTTCGATAGCAAAGAACCGTGTATCTTTATGCTCAAAAATGTCCCTGGTGGTATATATCTACCTTTAACAGGAACACCAAAAAAATCGAATTGCATTAACATATATTATTTTCCTATGCAAAATTATCATCCGGACAACAGCCTTTAGTACTCTATGATAGCACTAGTGGGTAAAAAAAGGCTGTTCACGGTAAAATGAGCACTATTGAAAGTCCTGCGTAGCATCTACTCGTATACACGATGTGTGTTCTTCCGCCGTACGTAAAATTAGCATTGTCATGGGCCTCATCACTTTATTCATGCTTCGGTCAAGTGAAACTGTGAAATTATTATAGAAGTTAATATTGTATAAATCTGCTCATTTTTACACTTCGATGCATTAAAAAAAATAATAAAGCGAGAGAAATAATTTAAGTTATCGCAAAAGGTGACCTAACCATTTTTATTCGACGTTAATATATGGAACTACTATCCCCTAATTCGTCGCCAACTTTAAGGGGCACGTGTAATTCCGGGCGCCAGTTAAAATATATGCATGCAGAGGCAGAGACTTTTTCCTAAGGTTGACTACGGCGTCGAGCAGCCCGCGATCGAACGTCAGCTGCCGGAGCATATGGCAGCCCTGCCGCGGCAACAGGTGATGACCACAGCTCGCTAGCGGAACTCTGCACTGGAACAACCCGTGGCTCCAGGCGGGTGTGCCACTGCACTGAGCGTCCAGACGGCCTGCTGGCGCCGACGTGTTTCCCTGATTGTGAATTCAGCGCCCGGCTCGGAAATCAAACATTTTGTTGGTAAGATTTTTTTTTTTTTTTTGTTAGTCAACACTTCGTAGACTACGCTCGAGTGTTGCTAATTCGAACATTTCTCTGCTGCTCAGAACAAAACTAGCATAGGTGTGCTGTATTTGTTCGGCTAGTGTTAACACGGCCTCACAAGAACACCACATCGCAGTAACAATGATATTGCTAACGATAGAATTTTTTTTGTGCGGGGGGGGGGGGGAGGCACGGTGGCTGAGCGATTAGCACGCTCACCTCCCACTAAGGCTAACCGGGCTCAATCCCCGACCGGGTCACCGAGTTTTCGCAAGTGGGAATCGTGCCGGACGATGCCGTTAGTCTGCGGGTTTTCTCGAGGGATCTCCCGTTTCCCCCGCCCCTTCATTCCGGCGCCGCTCCATATTCACTTCAATCACCCTCGTGGGCTCTCACGACCTCGCTGTTAAGAGCCGCCCAAATCTCTTCACTCACTCTTTTTTATAGCCACTCAAATGGAGATGATTGATTTTAGATCCTTTTATACGATACAGGACATTTGAGTAGGTCAATATCGGTTCGGCTCTCCACTGGTTGATGACCGGCCAACAATAAACGCTATTAAGTAATGAACAATGTCCGGTGTGGTATGCACCTATAGGACGATGCTGCCTTCTAACATAGGCACCAACAGAACCGGTGTTCTTGTAGTAGTGGATATAGGTGACTCACTTCTAATTTTTCTTACGTACCAGTAAATGTGTGCAGACCTCAATTTGTTAAGGCTTAATTAAGGTTTATTCTACTGAGGTTGGTAGGATCAATGATTTCAGTTTGGCAACTAGAATTTCTCGCCGCCAGGGTCCACTGGTGTTGAGTGTGTACCGGATATTTCCGTCTTGCGTGTAAGTAAATGGGACAGTTGCAATTTTCATAAAATAAATACAATTGTACAAAATCTTCATATTTTTATTGTCAGACCCAAAGAAAAGAAATAAACTTTGTTCTTCGAACTAGATGACTAGATGAGGACATAATATATTTACATTATGTTTATTATGCTATCATAAACTAGATTTAGCACGTCAGCTCACACAATTACAATATGACAACTGAATTTAAAAAAAATGTGAACTGGTATAAAATTGCATTTTCAGAGACATCCTTTTAATGACAGCTACATTTATTTCGCATACAAATAGATTTTTTTTCATTGAAATGAGTATGCTTATGAACGCTAAGTGCAAAACACAGTTATATATTGTTACATGGGTCGCCTGAGGAATTTATCTGAGTTCGTGAAGGATAGACTACTTAAAAAAAAAACTAAATTTGATTTCTAATTTTTCACTCAGCTGTTATTTACAGCATTATATTATCTATCTTCACATTGACTCTTTTTATTTCTTAGTGAGCGCAATATTAAATGTCGATTTTAACTCTAATTAACGTCCTTATTTATGTCTCGCTTTAGTTATTGTCAATTAACTCATGCTCATCATTAACACATGTTCAGTCTATCTGCTGCCATCATTTGTAACGTCTATCACTCACGTGTTTAGTCCAATAGTCCAGCCTGCCAGCCGCATTCTTTACTGCTTGATACTCGAAGTCGCAGAATTCCCTTCCGCTGGACACTTATCTCGCCACTCGTTCCTCTATCGCTCTGAACTCATTCACGCATTCACTCAACTACTCAGCTCGGAGGCCTGTCGCACTTTTATATCGTTCGCTCTGATCATCTGGAAGGTTCAACGCACCCCGAGTCACACTGAGAAAACGACGTCAGTAATCCAGAATATTCTTCAGATAAACGCAGAAATAGATACAACCAAGGCCATCAGTGTGTGCTGCAAAAGAGATTATCGTCGCGTAGGATCGCTTTTTGTAAATACGTGGTACGCTCGCCTGCCATTCGAAACATTCCATTGACGTACTACTCCGTTATCATCACTACTCTGTCCTCTTTCGCCCGATAGCGCGGGGCGGGTCAAGGTCAGCAGCGCAGACCAGCAACTCGCAACACCACCCCCTCAAGTCTGTCCGTTCCGAACAGACTCTGCAACATCCGGACCTTCGTAGAGTGTCAAGTCGGTCGATGCGGACTACCTTCGGCTTCGCCCGAGAGTCTTGACGAGAAATCCTTAAGACCACCTCATTGATCTTATTCAGAAACCTGTAGCGACCTTCCCAACATTTCTGACGATTCTAGAACCCCTTTCTGCTCTGTGGGTTGTACAGCCACACCAGTTCTCCTTCTTGAGAAATACCTAGCCCGACATTCTCCTGTCATACCGGGTCTTCATCCTGTCACTATGTGGTCGTCTGTGCCTTACGTAACGGCTAATCCTTTCATTACCGGTTTGAGAATATGAAGCAACTCCAGAATTTCCCCATGCATCCTACTTTAGACTATGTCTACAAATCTGTAAAGTGCTGGCTGGCACTAGCGGTGGATGCTGCAGGTTGTAGCTGGATCCTAGTCCGGCGTACCCTGAAGCGCTGGCAGCTCCTGTCGACTGCCTCACTCCCTTTCTCGAGTTCACGCAACTTGTTATGCTCTCCCCCCCCCCCCCCCAACCACTTCCTCCGTGGGACCGCTATGCTCAGAGCCACTACTGTGAGGGAGCCATCCTATCACTCGCTCCATGACATGGGCATCTTTCTCTGTTATATGGCACAGGGTACACAGCGCTTCTGGACAGCTCTCGCAGGTCATCATGTGCATTTTCCGACTGCTTTGTGAGGCGTGCAGCTTGCAGCATCAGCTCGTTGATGCGGTGTCTCAGTTGTTGGACACATGCACAAAAACTCACAAACGTCTTCACGCAAGTGCTTGTATGCGCTCGTTGAGGCCATTTGTTCTTCACCACACTGTTTTTTACTGGCCGCTGCTTCTGTAGTGGGAAATGAGCTACTAAACAATATTTTACGAATCACAAGCCCTTTATATTTCTGTTAACATAAAAGTATTTTATTTTTGATGAAATCTGACTATAACTTATATTTTAACTATACGTTATATTACGTTTATAATTAATATGAATAAATACAGGGCTAATACATGTGTGTAGGTTCATTACTAGGGATAGGAAAAATTCGCGAGTTCAATGACCTGTAGGCTAGACTCAAGTCGTCTGCATACTGGAGCCTCAGCTGTGGCTATTGCCCCACACATAGCAGTTATGGGATTCGTAAGGTGCTTCCTTGCAAGTCTGCTGTTGGCTCAGAGGCATGCAGGCTGGGTCTAATAAACTGAGATCCAATTGCGGAGGCGACTACACTGTATATGTATTTGACGTCTATCTTGTCCCGAAATGAATTCGCGAAATTTTCCTATCCCCAGTTTGCAGTCTACCTTGTCACAGAAGGAATTCATTCGCGAAATACTCGGGGCTCTAGCTATTGTAAATCCTGCCTGACCGAGGACGCAGCAGAGTGACGGAGGTGTCTGCATACCGGGGAGATGGGAGCGGCCGTGTCTGGGTCGGTGTCGCAAGTGTGGCGCCCGGCACAATGGTGTAGTGGAGAGGAGAGCAGGGGCTGGGTCCATGCACGCACGTGCGTGTGCGGAGAAAGTACCGCGAAGGCCGCGTGGACAGTTAGCAACTCTCGCCCGACCACGATACGGCACTCGGCACTCCTCTTCGAGCCGAGGGACAAACAACGCGAGCACGCAGAAAGCGACGGCAAGAAGCCTATAGACTGTCCGCTGTAAAGTGAGCACTTTTGAAGGCCCTTCTAACAGTCATTAACCACTAATAAATATATCTTATTGCAGCCTCGGGCATCATTACATTTTGAGGGTGGTGAAATATATACACTTTGTCTATTGATCGCATTGCAATGTTTATATTAAAAAGCAGCAGGAAGATGGAAATTGGACGAAAGGAAAATTTTTGAAGGGGCTTAAAAATTGCTGACTTTGCCGTGAACAGCCTATACGTGCGATACTCGTACAACAGAAGCAATGTTTGGTGTGAAATGCATATAGGCTGTTCACGGTAAAATGAGCACTTCAGAAAGCCCTGCTTAAAAATCTACTTGTATGCACTTTGTGTATTACTCCGCCTTGTGTAAAGTTAGCATTGTCATGGGTTTCATCGCTTTATTCGTGCGTCAGTCAAGTGAAACTGCAAAATAATTAGAAAAGGGAATACTATGCAAATATGCTAATTTTTACATTTCTGTGTATTTAAAAAAAAACGAAGTAAAAGAAATAATTTTTAAGTTATCACAAATGGTTCAACGTTAAGATATAGAACTTCTTTTCATTCATCGTTACCAACTTTACTGGGCGAATGTTACTGAGTGCGCTCATTAAATTATATGCATGCACGGCAAGTGACTTTTTCTAAGGTTCATTTCTAAAGTACTCGCCTTATCGTGCACAGCCTTTACACAGTTGTGGGTATAGGCTGTTCACGGTAAAGTGAGCACTTTTGGAAGCGCTCTCATTTGGAATAATAGTCAATAAATATATCTTATTTTACCCTAGACGTTAACTCCCGGGTGAAGTGGAATATACACACTGTCTATTACTTACATGGCTATATATATATATATATATATATATATATATATATATATATATATATATATATATATTAAAAGGTGGTTAAAGGTTAAAAAATGGCTGAAGGAAAAACGTAATTAGGGACTCAAAAATGCTCACTTTACCGTGAACAGCCTATAGTCCGTCGTACCAGCATGGACTGCTTTGTAAGTGTGTTATTTGTAGACACACTGGCAAATCGCGAAAATGTTTTTGAGTCAACATGTACCCATTCTCTGATTGGTTGTGCGAGGCTCTGGGGACGGTACTTGTTTCTGATCGGCTTCTGCGTGCTGCGAAAGGTTCCCCGTTTGCTGAGCTGCCGTCTGGTAAGTAGATTACGCGGCTCTGATTGGCGAACTGCGTCCCGATGTATTGCTGACTAGTGACGCCATTTTGCTGGCACGTGCAGCTGGAATTCGCGGTATGAGCCGCTGTTGCATCTCTGTATTCTTATGCACTCCGTGTCTTCATAGTAAGAAGTAAGAGTATAACTGATTGGCGAGGAGGACAGATTTCACTGAGGGAACCGGCAGAAATCCATGTAAGGAAATAAAAGAAAAGAAGACACTAAGAAAGAGAGAAGAGGAGAAAGTGCTATGCACTGTCTTGTTCAACGAACAGTTGCAGTGAAGGAGGATGGAGGACGTGCCAGCCTTCGCGACGTAAAACCTATCACGAGGTCGTACGTGATTCGATGGCTTTCCTGCCACTCGTTCACCATTCGTTCCGCAATCCTGCGGGGCGTATGACGAAACGAGTGGCTCAGTAACAAGTGAGACAAACAAGTACAAGGTTGTGTTCGATTTCATCGTCTAAGGGCCCTTAGCTGGCTGGCTTCCTACCTAGAAAAGTTCATCGAGGTCGTGACATCAACTGCCGCTATTTGAATTCACAGCAAGGGCACGTATGTTCTAGATAATTTCCAATGTGCAAATGTTTGAATATTTCTTAGAAATATTCCACTTGGTTGTGTTTATGGTCGCGGAAAGCACTCACTAACGTCACGAAGACAAATGAAACTCGCGAAGAGTGGAATTCGACACAGTCAAATTCGAGGTGGAAACGAACACAGGCGAATTATCTTCATGAAGGAAACAAGGGGCCGTGACAATTGAAGGGATCGAGGGAAAAGTAATCAAGGGAACATTGCACTGAAATCGAACATAGCCCGAGTGTTTGAAGTAGTCCTAGCGCAGCGTGAACTCACGAACCCTAGCTACGAGTAGTGCCTGTGATTTGTGGTCAGAATATTTTGCGGCAGAATGGACTCACGCATCCACTAGGATGTATTTCGCGTGCCAGACTCCGAGAAACGCGGAAACGCTAAGGGTGACCCAGGGGCGCATAACATGCCTCATCGTAGCGGTAGCGTTTATTCCATAGACGCAAGGTAAGCAATGCTTACACTGTGCTTATTGGAAATGTTTGACCATTCATAGTCTTCACCTTAACTTTAAACACATTTAATTCTGAGTTTCCCGTCTCCGATTCGAGAAACCGGGTTTTCGTAACTCCCGTGCTGTACACGCATAGTGCTGCTATCTAGTCTTTATTTTCACAAACGGGAGCAACTAGCGATGAATCGAACTCGCAAGCAACAACACGCCACACGCTCGACCGTGTTCCTTCGGCAGGGTAAGCAGTCGTTCTGTTTGCGTCCTCCAGTCCTACATTTTCCCTTGGAAAGTGGATGAAAGTGTTCGGGAGAACAGGAGTTTTCTTATAATAAGAAATATGCTCTCTAAATAATATTCAGTTTAATTATTATAAAATTAATTTCGTTTTCATTTTTATAACTAATGTTAGGTATTATAAAACGGTAAATACATGTGGAGGATAAGCAAAATTGGAAGTTGCGTTTGTTAGTAGAATTTGCTTACCCTGTAAAGAAAAACTCACTACACGCCACTGCATCGTAGTGTTATGTACACGCCAACATATCTTTAATCGTTCCGAAATAATCATTATTACAAAACCACGGCGTCTTCCTCACTCGAGATGGGACTAAACTCTTAACAACGTGGTTTTGAAAAGCGATGAGGGTGAAGCGAGGTAAGTATGGAGCAGCGCCGGAATCCGCGGGAGGTATATGCTGTGTAGGTATAGGCTATTCACGGTAAAGTGAGCACTTTTGAAAGCCCTCTCATTTGAAATAATAGTCAATAAATATATTTTATTTTAGCCTTACATGTTATCTTCCGAGTGCGTTGGAATCTACACATTGTGTTTGTCACGTATACGGCAATACTTATTTAAAAGTGTAGTTAAGGTATAAAAATGGCTGGAATAAAAAAAAAAGTAACCAGGGCCTCAAAAGTGTTCACTTTACCGTGAACAGCCTATGTATAACTATATTTTAATTTTGTGGTGTAATATTTTTTGTGAAATACTGACCAATCCTGTGTAGTTAAGTACTGTACTATTGACAGCTGAGGGATGTATATAAATAATCAGAGCTTCGTCGACGTCGACGCGCCTGGGCGGAGAAGACGGCGCGCAGAACCGGGGGGGGGGGGGGGAGATGCGGTCACGTGACGGCGCAGAGACTCATCGCTCATGAGCGCGTGGGGGACAAACCGGCGTGCGCATCCTTTGTCCGAGACGCCCACGTGACGCTGACGGCATACCAACACCGCACCACGCCGATCAGCGCCAGACATCACCACCGCCCAGCCATCCTTCCATCTGCATGAGGCTCAGTGTTGCCAGATGGCGGGTAATTTCACGTCTCCCGGGGAAGTTCAGTAGGTGGCGGAGAAAAAATGAGAAGGAAAAAAAAAAAAAAAAAAAAGAAATTTCGAACATTAACATGCTTTTAAATTTATGTTTATCTTTTCATAGCTTCTTTTTAAAAATATGTAATTGATTTCCAGGATATAATAGTAAGTGAAGTGAAGTGATTTGGGCGGCTCTTAACAGCGAGGTCTTGAGATCCGATGACGGCGATTGAAGTTAATATGGAGTGGCGCCGGAATTCCCACGTGCGAAAATCCGATGACCCGGCCGGGGATTGAATACGGTTCGCCTTGGTGAGAGGCGAGCCCACTAATCGCTTAGCCACCGTGGCCCCGACATAACTGTAGGTTCACTCTTTTATCTGGAACATTTCCCTGTCTTATTATAAATTAATTGATTATTAAGGTCCGTGATGATGTGGTGGTTAGACTACTCGCCTCCTACCCAGGCGAACCAGGTTCAATTCTCCGTCGGATCGCTCCCGAATTTTGTCGGCTCTCAAGACCTCGATGTTAAGAGCCGCCCAAATCTCTCCACTACTATAGTCCGTCTCACGCTTAGATTGCAGTACAGGGCTTACGGCACTCACTGTTGCCAGATTGCTTCAGCTTTGTGACGTAACTGACAAGCTGAGAAACAAATGGGCGGTGAAGGAAACTGCCTGATTAATATAATTTTTATCTGTTTACCTCCCTGCCAACTCGTAAAGGAATCCAATCCTGCGACACAAAGGCTCCTTTGAAACTGAAGCCTGTGAGAAACCCTATCACTGTAATTGCATGGCGCGCAAGCAACGAAAATGGCATTTTTTTTTTTTTTAAGGCTGGATAAAGATAACACATCAGGCAATAGTAAACGCAGGAACCATGTATGGGAAGAGAGAGTAAATGTCCATTACACCGCACACTGCAATCTAAGAACGAGACGCTCTATATATGAAGTTTCTATTACGATTTTGGAATAAAGTTAAGTAAATCAGCGCACAAAAACTAACAGTAAACTGCATGGGCTGTAGATTTGTTTTACAGCTGTATGAGAAAGGTAATTTTGGAAGTAAAACTGTGAATTTTTGCTAGCCTTGCGGAAATGTGTACTCGAATGATCTGGCAACACTGCTGAGGCTGCGACCAGGAGACGACCAAGCGCACACTCGAATATAATTTTTACCCACAAGTGACGTATACTTTTTGAATCGCAGACTTGTGTTTACTTGGTCTACAAGATGATATTTTGTAATGTAAATCTTCACTTTTAAATATGTTTGCAAACATACCACTACTATATCGAGCCCCATTTCAGGGTTTCCCAGCTATACTAATAAGTAACGTGGGAAATAAAAAGAAAGTTAATTTTTATTTGCACAGTGGAAGGTATTTTCCATACTTATTACATACTAATAAAATCCGTACTTTACATCAGTGTAGCGTCCGTAAATTCAAATAACAATCCGCGATAATAGCGACTAGCCACATTATTGTTGTTAACTGAAAACCACTAAATGTATAGAAATCCACCTGACTGTTCTCCAAGCAGTGCAATAACCTGAAATACCCAGGTTCTCCTTTAGAAGACGGTTCTTTGTTACGCAACCTGACACCATTGTTCATGGCGTCTCATCTTCTGGTGACGACCTGAAAGTGAAATTGCGATAATTGGTGCGCGGGTGACTTGGCCAACTATCGCCGCGTGAGATGTGAATTGAGAGGACTGGCTCTCAATGTATCCACAGCGGGGCCACTATGGACACGCCTGGCTGTCTACGGAGCAGTGAACCTAACTGTACAATGTGAAGAACTCATTTTAAAAAGTAGCAGACAGACACCATGAAAATAGTCAGAAAAGTGCGATTTATGCTCTGTATGGAAGAAGAATTTATATATATATATATATATATATATATATATATATATATATATATATATATATATATATATATAGTTTGCAACATTATAAAATATTTTACTATATTACACTTTTTAAATATAAAAAATAAATCGATCGATAAAGACCGCATTTTTCAACCAGATTTTTAAGCGCATTTCCGTTTTCGATGCTTCAGAAAGCAGAATCCACAAGAAAATCTTCTTCAAGAAAGATCGTCATAATATTTGCTGTTATCATGTGTAACAAAATCATAGTAATAATGTATCATATCAATTTTATAATTAACTTCATTTACGTCAGTTTCAGTCATAAATGTTTGTGACAAATGGACGCATATACAGTATATAAATTATAAAAATAATTTCCTACATTATTATTACAGTTTTCTTACACACCATCATAGTAAACATTATGGCGATATCCCGTGACGAATATTTTCTTGCAAATTCTACTTTCTGAAGCATCCAGATTGGAAATGAGCTTAAATTGTGTTAAAAATTCAGACTATTTTACTCGATTAATTTTTTGCATTTAAAAAGTGTATTTTAGTAAAATATTTTACAATGTTGCAAAATATATACATTCTTCTTTCATATACAGCATGAATCGCACTTTTCTGACAATTCTTATGGTGTCTGTACTACTTTGTTTATGAGTTCTTCACATTGTATAGTCGGGGGCAGTACTCCATAGGCAGTTCCTTTACTTCAACCTTAAAGCTATTAAATTTCACACAACGGACGACAACATCGTACAGTGGTGACGACGCTGTCATAGAGTAGATATTAGGCTGTTCACGGTAAAATGGGCACTTTTGAAAGCCCTGCTCAAGATCTACTTGTATGCACGTTGTGTTCATCCGTCTTATGTAAAATTGACGTTATCGTGGGCCTCAATACTTTATTCATACGTCGGTCAAGTGAGACTGCGGAATTATTAGAAAAGTAAATACTTCGCAAATCTGCAATTTTTTTTTACATTTTGACGCATTAAAAAAAAAAAAAAACAGAAAGAAAAAGAAATAATTTAAGTAATTACAAATGGTCACTTAGCACGTTTTTATTTGACGTTAAGATATGGAACTGCTTTCTCTCCATCGCTACCAACTTTACTGGCCGCATGTCCCTGCGGCGAGCCCGTCATTCGCTGTCCAGCGCCTCAATCTATTCTGTCACGCATTAATTTGTGAGCCGTAGTGTTGCAGTCGGGTAATATTTTGGTGTTTGTTGTACTTGTGTTCTAGTGTACTTTCTGCAAGCAGTTAAGAACGTGTTGTGTGCCCCGGAAGACGGTACCATCAACCACTCGTACACGGGAGGCATGGCAACTTCTACAAATCAAGACTCTCAATGAACTGATACTGACACCTGGCTGTGTACCAGTGGCGTTTATTCCATAGCAATGCTTACCTTATACACATTGAACGTTTTTGTCTCTTTATAGTTTTCGCCTTAACTTTAAATTTAAACACATTTAACTCTGAGTTTCCCGTTTCCTGTTTCCGATTCGAGAAACAGAGTTTTCGCAACTCCCGTACTGTACACGCACAGTGCTGCTATCTAGTATATATCTCCACAAACGGGAGCGACAAGCGATGAATCGAACTCGCAAGCGAGTTACCCTGCCGCGTTACTTCGGCAGTGTAAGCAGTCGTTCTGTTTGCGTCCTCCAACCCTCATTTTCCTTGGAAAGTGGATGAAAGTGTTCGGGAAAACGGAAGTTTTCTTATAATTTGTAATATGCTCTCTAAATAATATTAAGTTTAATTATTGTTAGATTCGTATCGTTGCCGTTTTTATGCCTAATGCTAGGCATTAAAAAGAGGTTAGTTCTTTTGGAGTTGCGTTTGTTGGTAGGAATTGAAGATCGAACCACAGCTCGGTACTAGCAAATGTTATCTAAAACACTAGAATCTGTGGAGCTATTATACTGCTTATCCCGTAAAAAAAAAAGAACTCACTACACGCCACTGCCGTGTACAGTACTGGCCATAAATATATTTCACGTGCAACATGTCCACTACCGTGGACACGGAGACTGCAATAGAAGGCGGGAGATGGAGTGAAATACCAAGTGCCGGAGAAGTATAGGCTGTTCACGATAAAGTGAGCACTTTTTAAGGCCCTTCCAAAAGTCATTAACCAATAATAAATATATCTTAATGCAGCATCAGGCATTAAATTTCGAGTGTGGGGAAATCTATAAACTGTGTTTATTGGTCACATTGCAATGTTTATTTTAAAAAGCAGCAGGGAGATGTAAATTGCATGAAAGGAAAAATTTAGAAGGGCCTTAAAAAGTGCTCATTACCACTATAGATACCTTTGATATATTGCCCCTCTCTCAGCATTTAAAGTAAACAAAATTGTTCCTAGAAAATTGATTTTATAATATAATAAGTTATGGATATGTACTATTTATGGTGTGAATGTGTCTAGGATTTTTTTAAGATTTTGTACTTGTGTTCTACTTACTGATTTATGTTAAATTTGTCACTTGTTTCAGTAGACTTGAGTGGTTCTGTTTCTGGCATTTTGTATTATTCGTTCCATGTATCATATTACAAGACCAGCTTAACTAAAAGGATGACTATAAAATGGGTGCCAAATACTACATACAATGATCCTATGCGTAACATAAGCAAGCCCAAAAAATACACACAAATTATGTACCAATACTAATTCAAGTAATGTTTCACCCAATTGCAGACTGTTATTTCGTGACAACGCGACAGAAATCTCGGGCACGACAGTCTCTCTGAATGTAAATAACTTCTAATTACGTCGAGGTCGCGACAATCGTCAATAAATGAGTGTATTTTCTTGCTGCAATCGTGGTGGCAATGTTAAGTTCGTAACATTTGTAATAACACGCGGAGATATTATCTTGTTGGTTTTAGGTACAGTTGTAGTGTGTTGGCTTTAGTGAAATGTAATATTAATTGGCCTGTGTTTACCGTTTCGTAAAACTGCTAGTTCCTGCCATGTTTCTTACTGTTACCGCCGTCCACAATGAAGCGGCACAAATCTAATTTACATGGTTAAGTTTGTTGGTTGGTTTCAGGAAATGTGCGCAATGTTGATTTTACTGAATGACTCTGCAAATATATAGTTTAAAGCTAGTGACGAACAAATGAGACCTTAGTTGAAGTAAACTTGTAAGGGTTTCTATAGAAAGACATGTTTTCAAGGGGTTGCGAATTTTCCAAACAGTTAAGTTTGCGTGTTTTGTAAATAGTGTATTGAAAGGTACGTGGCCTAAAAAAGCTGCACTTTCAGCACTTTTGTATAGTGTAAATAATATTTGTTTATTTGCCTATCTCGTGAATTTAACGAGTGTAAGGTTAACTTCAGCCAAATTGTGCGATGTGTGTATATTGCTGCATCCGTACGAATACGAACAGCGATGTATATATCGCATTTTGTTTTTTCTTTGAAGCTAAAATTTCGACCTATAAGAACATCAAAACGATGTCGTCTCACGAAAGACGTTAAACTAAAGCCTCCTCCCCAATTCCCTCACTGTTTCAATTTTCCCTCGAAATAAAATTAACGGAACCCAACATAACTAGGCAAAAATAAAACAGGTTGGAATGACAAACTAGCTATAATATGCTACATCCATAGAGTTAGGCCCATGCCATTTTTTCCATAACTACGTAACATAACATTCGTGTGGTTTGTGTTGTGTTAGTTATTATTCTATATTCATTTTGGTAAACACACAGACGGTCTTTGGCAACATTTTTGAATTTGCAGGCATGAATGGTCAAAATATTGTTTTTGATGTCGCATCGCATCACAGTGCTTTCATTACAACCACAATTTACAGCCTCGCCACACCTATCGCGTCGCACCAATGTAAATCCAGTATATAAGTGCGAATGACCGCCATTTATAATCTGAGACAAAACAATATTTAAAAGGAAAGGATGGAAATAAATAGAAACATTCCCCTGAGATGATACTGAGGTTCGTCTTGAATTAAAATGACGGTTAATGGAATCCCTATAGAGATAAATATGTATTTACGTATATAAGTATATTTGTATAAATAAATATATTCATATAAATTAAGTTTATATATGAATATATTTTGTATGAATAAATTCATATAAATTAAGTTTATATATGAATATATATTATATAAATAAATATATTTTATATATAAATCTATTTTATATATAAATCTATTTATATATTATATAAAATATATGTATATATACAAAATATTTATATAGTTAAAATGTATATATACACTTAATATATAATCTTATTTCTTTATACAAATGTATTTATATACATAAATACATGTTTATTTCTGTTGGGATTCCATTTAACATCATATTATATATACATATATATGCCCAAATACATAAATTCAAATTCGCTGCCATTTAATTGCATTTGAATTCCCGCTGCCGGCCGCCATCTTGATATATAGTTCATGACCAGTCCCAATGCGATACGATCGCAGCGCGACCTCGGTCAAATTTATTAACATGGGTGATACCTATCTAATAACACCTTATTTATCTATGTTTTCAGTTCAGTAACGACAACGGCTGAGTGAGGTCAGCTCCGTGCAGCGCGTTGGTAGAGAGCGATGTTATCAGTTTGGTCTGTACAGCCCTCCCCTACACTGCCTCCCCCAAGTTCCCTCCCTCAAAGCTGCGATAAGATTATTTTCTCATTTAAACATGAATACTTTGTCCTCGCATAATTTTTTTTACATTTTTAAGGTAGGCTTGGAAAAACTTATTTCAAAAAAAAAAAAATTACCGCATCTGCTACACATTAACAGTATGCAAAACAATTCCCATATTTTATGCAATTTTTCAAAATATCGAAAAACATTATTTCTCAGAGTGATTTTTAAGATTCTTTGAACTAACTCATCTTGGTATCTTCTTTCAAAGTGAATAATCTCATTTTGGTAAGGGAGTTATATTATTTGCACGTCCCAAGAACACTAGCATTGTGATTTTGACACTCTAGATGTAAAAAATATGCTGTGCATTTTTTTTACGTGAAGCAGTAGTTCCTGTAAGCAATATCTATAGGTTGAGCAAGTTCGTACAATATCAAATAATAATTTTTTTCGTGACAAACAACTTAAATGGTCCATTTACATGGGGCTCTGTTCATCATTGTCCGGCAATAGGACCACTGATAGCTCGCGAAAAAATCTGATCACACAGTAGACTTCAATATTATATATACATCCCCGGTGGTTGTAATACCTACATTGGCTGCTGGTTTAGTTTCCACATTTGACAGAGCCACTCAGGATTCCGTAACTCCGGCACTATACGTTCGTGATTCGTGCGCAAACCGTTAACACGGACCAGAATATGTTTCAGCCAATCAGAAAAGCTGGACGACCCCATAGTACTTTGAACTGTACCTTATCTTGAAATCTTTTTGCGAAATATCACTGCCCCTATCTACCAATCATCATCCATAATTCATTAATCTTCAAAAATTATCGTCAGTCTTTATCGCTCATCATCCATCAATCATTATAAATTATCGAGCATCCATCAATTTTTCACTGCATTTATAAAAAAATATATTATTCCATGTTAGAACTCAGTTCCTCCCTTTCACTCCCTATGACCGATATACTGGACGTGTTGCAGAGGCAGAAATATTATGTCAAGAACTGTACGCAGCAAAAACCGTGGCTCAGTGCATCAGTTAAGGTGGATTTACCATTCAAGACTGAAGGATTAAGAATTGTACTTAATGACTCGACAAGCACACGGAAAATGAATAATAAGAAGCTTTGCAGTTTATGATTGAATTAGCAAATGTTTAAGTCTAGCCAATCAGAATTGTAGAAGACGAAAGCATCCGACATAACCTGGAAATATGGACAAGAGTGAAGAATATTTAGATATATTTAATTATTTTTGGTTAATGCATATGTAAAGGTTTTGAAAAACTCGTGATATCTTATAGGAGGGGAAGCCGATGCTAACATTGGACATTTATATCGATAAATCTGAAAAGGTTCATTGGATCGAATTCAGTAACCTCTTCCAAGAAATAAAACATGACCATGAATTATTCTTTAAATTAAGGCGATACTGTCTCTCGGTTAAAATAATTATTTGCATACGATTTCACAGTACGACATGGCCTTAATCCAAGATGTAAATACAATTTCCCGCTAACAACACATGTCACTGGTCTCTGATTGGCTATTTCGTCTTGACTTGTGCTAAAGATATAAAATATAAAGATATTTTAGGTCAAGCCAAGAACGCGCACGGCCCATCAAGACCCGCACACGGCAATCATAAACTAATACTCTTGAAAACTTACTCTGTTAAGTCAATCGTAAACCCACCTTTACTTCCCTGTGGGCGATGTGATTCGTGGACGTTTCTACAGCTCTGGTTTAGAGTGGTTTTCCGAATAATGCTCTTAAGCACCAAGGAAATATTTAGTTGGTTGCGTGAACTAAACAAGTGTTGAATCAGGGCGAGTACAGCACGAACCAAAATATTTCTTGATTCCAACACGTGAACACACAAATTGATGTGGATAAACCGGGTTAATGAAGTAAATGTTTTGAAACGCGTTTAAACTTCTTGCAGCCTATTTTCAGTGTGATTAGATAAAGACTGTTCACGATAAAGTGAACACTTTTGAAATTAACCTTAGAAAAATGTCACTGTCCCTGCCTGCAGGGTGCATTGAGGGACATGCGTCCAGTAAAGTTGGTAACACGGGATGTAAAGTAGTTCCATATCTTAACGTCAAATAAAAAATGATTTGTGATAACTTAAAATATTTTTTTCGCTTTCTGTTTTTTGATGCATCGAAGTGTAGAAATGAGCAGATTTGTAAAGTATTTCCTTTTCTAATAATTTCACAGTTTCACTTGGCCGACGCATGAATGAAGTGATGAAGCTAACGATAATGTTAGTTCTATATAAGGCGGAAAGATACACAATGTGCATACAAGCATATTTTAAGCAGGGTTTTCAAACGTGCTCATTTTACCGTGAATAGCCTATACTAGAATATACTCAAGTTCGTCAACATACTTTATTCATACAAAAGAGTGTGTATGTTGAAAATTCCAAAGTAAACAAACATGTTAATCGCCACACACCATACCGTGTGATTTTAACAGTTATATTGCCGATGAACGAACCAGTGTTGAAGGCAAGTCCATGAGACAAAAATCAGTCCCTCATCTTTAGTCTTTGGTTCGGCAAGTTCAGTTCTCCGGTAATTCCGCTGGTGCGTGCAGCTGTATAGGCCGTTCACGGTAAAGCGAGCACTTTCGAAGCCCTAGTTCCTTTTTTCTTTCAAACAATTTATATCCTTCCACCGCCTGTTAATGTAAAACCTGCCACGTGAGTAACAAACATTGTGTTTACATTCACCATACCTAAAACCAAAAGTTCGAGGCCACAATGAAATGTATTTATTGGTTATTATGTCTGATGAAACAGCTTCAAAAAGAGCTCACTTTACCGTAAACGGCCTATAGTTCACGACACAAGCTGTAGTTTCGCTTCTGTGTAGTCATGCAATCTGCGGCCAGACTGACCACACGTTCGTCTGCAGTCCGCAGAAAGTTGACGGCGCTCCAGGACCACAAGCCGGCGAAAGTTCCTCGCAACGTGTTACTTCACCAGAGGAAGTCTCCAGGCGTATATTATGAGAAAGTCAGCTCGAATGAGACCGCGCTCATTAAAACTAGATTGTTTGTAATTTCCCATGCCACCTGTTCCACGGGAGGAAAATGAAGATGTGTTCTTTTCATAGGGCCACCTGTTTTTCGCGAAAAGATTTACGCGAAGGCTACACTCCAATATCCTATGGCATATGTGAAGTTTTCCTTTCGTTATTGGCTACGTGTCTTTGGCGTGTGACACCTCCTTACCTGACTGTGCCAATCAGAATTACGCAACTCCGACACTGAAAGTCCGTCATTCGCGGGTAGACACCTTCAAAGCGTGACAGTTAAAAATCATCCAAACACGAAAGTGGGTCTCAGCTAAAGTGTTTTGGAGTACTAGTAGTCCTGGAAGCTTTTCGCGAAAAACAGGTGGCTCTATCTATTTGCGATTTCATCACACTTTTTTTTTAACCCTTTGAGGAGTATGCACGTATATATTCGAGGATACCTTCATATGGAAATTTCTTTGCTCTTCAAGACAAAACTCACACATTTATAGTTTTACTGTTTCGCTGGAGTTGATCGGAATCTAAGAAAAAATCACAATTAGCAAACACTGCAATTTGTGAGATTAAAACTTTCCTTTTTTATAATTTCTCAATACATACGTTGGATTGTAAAACTTGTTACCTCTGTCGCGACATGGTAATTGGCACACAGCCAACACGCGACTTCATTGGCGACGGCCAGCCAATTATAAACGTTGCAAAGTAGAGTAAGCGTACCCGGTGTAAACACGACCAATAGGATGAAGGTAAGTGGAAATAAAGAGACCAATACAAGTGATCTTGCGTCAGTGGAGAATATAGGCAGCTCACCTCAGTCATGTCCTTAATGACAGCCAATTTATGCCGCCATCAAAGGGCTAATCAAGCATTTGAAAAATCATCTCATGTATGACGTGTTTGTCTGTTTCCTAACTATGTCATGTACTAACAGCGTTGTATGCTTCTGTTAGCATAAAACTATATTATTTTTTATTGAATTGAACTTTAACTTATATTTTGTCTACAAATTATATTATTTCTTTATTTCTTTTTTACTCGACACGAATGAAAACAGAGAGAAAAATCAGTGTGTTGCTAACGCCTAGAAACAAATCGTTATTATGAATACTTTTTTTTAAAGAGAGAATCGAAGTGTAAAAATGAACAGATTAAAAAACATTTCCTTTTCTAATAATTTCACAGTTTCACTAGACCGGCGCATGAATAAGGTGATGAGGCCCATGGTAATGTTCATTTTACATAAGGCGGAAGAATACACAACGTGCATACAAGTAGATCTTAAGCAGGGCTTTCAATAGTGCTCATTTTACCGTGAACAGTCTTTATCAGCCTACTTAATATTTTCGCTGCTACTAACACACTGAATTTATTGGTGACCACAAACGTAATATCGTACTTTCCACTAAATACTGGAATGACAAAAAAAAAAAATTTGTTGGCGCAACAAAATCTTTTGTCATGTCTATATTGACATATATTTGGTCACCACAAACCTATTTCTTCTTTTTAGTGTGATAGAAACTAACTACAGATCCACCGAGTAGGTAATCATTTTAATATATTGAATTGAGCCACCCGACCTTCCAGTAAACTAAAATGACCCATTCGAGCACGGCCTTAGACCGTATCTCAATTTAAAGAATACTCTCGAGAGAGAGAGCGCTCTTTCGCACAACCTGGCGAGAGCACCGCTTCGCGCTCTCTCATGCTCTCGCTCTGCGGAATTGAGACAACCACTCTCGCGTTTCTCTCAGACGTCAGGCAAACAGCTGATGCCAAAATGCGGGAAATAATGTTAAGTTAAAATAGTGGTCATAGCTATTGTAAGTAACTTATGTGTGTTCAAAATCATTCAGAAATAATTATAGCACTACCAGAATAATCATTAGCGCATAAAATACTATTGTTTCTGTTTTATATTTTACCGTCATGTTACAGTAAAGTGACAAAAAAACGAGACTTATACACATGTTGCGTATGTCATTTCCCTGTATAAAACAGTTGAAATTATTCACTTACAGTTAAAATGCAAAGTGGTTTTGACTTTGATCCAGAAAGCTACTATAACCTTATTCCAATACGGAAATATTGTAAACAAATATGGCGCCTGCGAGAGAGCGCCAGCGAGTATACAACTTCGTGCTCTCTCTGTGCTCTCGCTCTTTCACGGTCTCTCCGACGAATTGAGACGACCAGAGAGCGTTCTCTCTAACGTCATAATGACGTCGCCGCGAGGACGAGAGCATGAGAGAGCGCTCTCTGGGCCAATTGCGACACGGCCTTAGTCATACCGTGACGTGAGACGAAGGGAACGCGCGGAGGTTCGCTGGCCGGACATGCTCCGCCGACACAGATAACCGGACAGCCGCGTGGATCTGCGGGTGAAGCCGGACACCGCCAATGTTATATATATTCCATTCGCGGTTTCTTCACTCTTTCTTAATCAAACCTCTGATAAATCAAACTATGTATGACATGTCAGGTTGTTACCTAAAAACGAAGTCCATCACAAGCCTATTATACAACTATCTACCAAAAAGTAATAGGGCGCCTGTCCACAATATTTGCTCGGTGGTTGTCACCCCGTTAGAATCTCTCGCGGCGCCAGCCACCCTGTCTGGCATGCTCTCTACGAGTGTCTGCAGGACATCCACGGGGATTCGTCGCCATTCCTCTTGCAATCATTCCATGAGTTAAGCAATGGGTTTTGACCGCGCCTGACGAGCCCTCACCCGGCGATCCAATTCGTCCCAAAGATGTGCTATAGGGTTGAGGTCGGGGCTCTCGGTGGACCAGTCCGATAGGCGAAAATTGTTGTCGGTGTACCACTGCATAGTAGCTCTTAAAAAATGGCTCCTGGCATTGTCATCCTGGAAGTAACACGGGTCCATTTCGTAAAAACGCCACAATGTTGGGAGAATTTCATTATCCAGATTGTTAGAATGGGCCTCTGTGTTCATGCTACGACGAACAAACATCAGCGGTCCTACGCTGAAGGCCGTGAAACACAAGTCAACTGACGTACTGAACTACCTATCTTCACGGGTGCCCAGTTACTTTTTGGTAGATAGTGTACTTGTGTTTACATACTTGTGTTTACTTGTGTGTACTTGTGTTTAACCACAACCTTGGTTGTGGTTAAATTGAACTTTTACGTATACTTTATCTATAAATAGAGCCACAAGTATTTCGCGTGTTGAGTTAGCAGCAAGCTAGGCTGGACAGCCCTATATACACTCGAGACATTATCGTTTGCTTATTGGTTGCTGTGATCAAGTGAGGCTTCTGTACAGGACTGCCAAACATTCACTCACACTACTGCTTACAACTGCCTCACGGTTAAACGGGCCGTGTCTAAAGAACTATCGTCCATTCACAACAGTAGGAGAAAACAAGTGTTTGGAGTCTACCTCGCCTCCAAATAAATTCGCGAAATACTCGTGGCTCTATCTATAAATTACAATATTTAATTTATAATCAATATTCACAAAACCAGCGGGAAAAATAGGTGCGTTTGTAATGCCTAGTAATAAATAGTTCTTAAGCAAAATGTTATTAAAATGAGTGCGCACGAATGCAATACGCTGTTCTTTTGGTGTATTTCCAGACTCGTTTAAGGGGAATGGTGCATGAAAGCAACATATTTACCTGATTTTCGTAATAAGTAATTTTCCAAAGGGTTTATCGAAATTTTTGGCTCGTCAAGACGTAAATAATAATTTTCAACATTTTTTTACGTTGTCAGATATTCAGTGCATTTATAATAATGATGGAAGGTAAGGAAGATCCCCCCCCCCCCTTTTTTTTTATCATCAAACAGTGCTACGAGAATAACAAACGCAGTGAATTTTGTAACAATGTAAGAAGACGTTCAAAATTGTTACTTACGTCTTGTCGAGCCCTAAAATTTCAAAAAACCCTCTGTAAAATTAGATGTGGCAAAAATTATACAAATATACTGTTTTCGTGGACCGTTCCCCGTGAGTTTTGTTCGCATGAAGTGAAGGAGTATCCTGAAAGTAAAACTGTAGCAAGACTTCGCACGACACCGGATAAATGATATATCCCAAGGCTTTATCAATGTGTTACACACACCAGGGACCGCGGTTGTTGAGTGGGTAAGCCTGCCCGCCTCCCGCCAAGGCGAACCAGGTTCAATCCCCGACCCGGTCACTCCGGATTTTCGTAAGTGGGAATCGTGCCTAGCGATGCCGCTGGTCGGCGGGTTCTCTCGGGGATCTCTCGTTTCCCCTACCCCCTCAACCCGGCGTTGATCCAATCATACTCACCTCGCTTCACCCTCATCAGCTCTCAAGACCTCGATGTTAAGAGCCACCCAAAGCACCCCGCTCCGCTCTTACCCACAACTAGCCATAAACAAGGAAAGGAATATAATTATTTACCCACGGTTATTTCAAAATCTTGCTCTCGATAGTGGGCATATGGCGGACAACTCGGCATTGACATGGAAATGAAAGAAATTTTACGATAAAAAGCGACCGTTCTCTTAACTAGGTCGTTATAGCTACGTAAATCACCCAGCGGGAGTCTCGGAATCCAGTGTCACCAAGTGTGTGGTTAAATGCCAACATATGTCCTTAAGGTTACGAATATATGGCGCCAAGGTCGCATTCGTGGCCTGTTTGTTTACGGGCGACGGTTGTCCTCTGTTTTTACTTACACAAATTACCTTGAACCGTTCATCATCCTTAAGAATTAGAATTAGAGAAAAAAGAAACAGATGATGTTCTGGCTTGCACGGTACAATTTTAATACTTACTTTCCTGGTGTACGGAAACGTTTAAGTATTGCAACGTCAGAAAATTTATGATGCGTACTGTACAGAGGAAGCAGTCGCTATAAAATACTACAGGAGCCTATTGTGACAAATACCACTACTTGAGCGCTGGCTTTACTCCCAAACTGATGCCACATTTCAGCATCAGTAAAGGCTGTTCACGATAAAGTGAGCACTTTGAAATAAACCTTAGAAAAACGTCAATGCTCCTACCTGCATATATTTTAATGGACGCACTGACTGACATGCGACCAGTAAAGTTGGTAACGATGGAGGGAAATTAGTTCCATATCTTACCGTCGAATAAAAAGTTTTACGTAACAATTTGTGAAGGTTTTGATTATTTATTTTGCTTTCTGTTTTTTTTTTATGCATTGGAATGTAAAATGAGCAGATCTGTAAAATATTTACTTTTATAGTAATTAAGTTTCACTTGATCAACTCGTGAATAAAGTGACGAGGCTCGTGACAATGCTAATTTTAGATATAACGAGCATATAAGTAAATCTTAAACAGGACTTTCAAAAGTTCTCATTTTACCGTGAACAGCCTATATCAATATTAACCAGCAGCACTTGGTTCTAAGCACAGTATTATTGATCACATATTTTATAGCTCTGTGAATTATCCTTGGCAGACAAGTAATCAAGTTTCGCGACCTCAAAAGAACGCCAAATCTTCTACTGTTCAGTATCTCCTGTACGATAAGCATTTGTAATGTGTTGGAAAATATTCCGCGAGTTGGTCTAAAAATTCTGCCTTACTGAGACGAACAATATCGCCCTGGTGTTGACCGGCCAACTCACGTCTACCAACACGTCAGTCAAGGAACGAACTTGGCAAGCGTGATAGCCTTCAGGAGTAGCCAAGGCTACGGAGAACTAGTTATTCCACAATTTATCAAGAACCAAGTAAAGAATACGACGTAGCGTAGAAGAAGCCACTCATAGGAGAGATATGTCCACTGCGAATATTTCTTAACTCAAATTCTATTGTTCGTGTATGAAGCTCTGAGTTATTTATTGTTCTATTAATTGTTTATACTCAAGAAAACAACAGCTGAAGAAAGCGGAATTACATTTATTAACAACTGTTTCATGTACATGAAAGTAATACACCCGCAGTATAATCTAAAAATCGACGGACAATTCATTACATTTACGGAAGTTTCTGTAAAGTAATACAATTATTTACATACGTTTGCGGAATTATTGTTACCAACATTAATGAATAATCTTACGTTTACGAAGGAATCTGCAGGGGCGTATCCAAACATTTGGGGGGGGGGGCACTTATGAGTATTAGTATTGTCACTAGTGGTACATCATTCACAAGTCACAGTGGAATGATAGAAAAGGAAAGGAGAATAGAAACTACTTATGCAAACTCGCTCACATATACACACAGATTTACACTAGGTCAACACAATAGTCATATGTAATTTGCATCACCGTGTAATTAATTATCTTACATTTTAAATCTGTAAATATAGCATTAATATTTTCGCATATGTAAGCTAATCACAGCCACATTATATTACACTAAGAAGGTAACACAGTATAATTTATTTTCCATCGTTTATTCAGAATAACGAAGTTTTGATGCATATGGTGTAATCATGCGTGTGGTTAATAACAAATAAATAAATATGATTGCCATTTTAATATAGGCTATAAAAATAAATGTGGCATGTGGGGAATAACAAATATATAAATACAGTGATTCACATTTTGATTGTAAGGTTTTAAAAAATGTGTGTCATTTCGGGGCCGGGGGGGGGGGGGTTGCAGTACCCTCAATTTCCCCCCCCCCCCCACTCAATACGCCCCTGGGAATCTGGATATTTTTGCTAGTATGTTCTTAACGTATTTTCACGGATTTTTTTTTAAATATATTGTTCCTGCTACGTGCACGAAGGGTCTGCAGTTATGGGCGAGCGCTAGTATACGATGCAACAGTTCGCTCATCCTCCATCGTCAGAAGAATCTTAACACCGGAAGCGAGATGGGCCTGTAATTAGCGCGTTTTGCACTGGTGAGCGTTAATTAAAGCACCGTTACTCTGGAACTGTGCGTCTTTGAACACCGAGATGAACGCTTTCATTACGTCACTTTCTATAGTGAGTATTGTAAACTAGGTGGTCACATACTCTGCGCGCGGATTCTACACCGCCGGAGAACGAAATATGCGTATTCAAACCTATAAATTAAAATTTCCGTCTTGTGTTACACGGTTAAGGGTGGGATGGACCCCGCGTTTTTTGTGAAATAGTTGTTTGCGCGAATACGCGTGTCTCGGTAAATAAATGTTCTGCAAATACGACATTTAATCAGAAAAGATAAAAAACAATTATCTATGTCCCTATTTTATTTTTTTTTACTTTTGTCATATTAAGTGTATTCTTGGAGGAAAAAATTTGTGAAAATGGTTCAAAATATCGCATTTTTAAAGCTTGCTTATGCAGCTTCTTAAGTGGTAAGAGAAAAGGACAAAAATACGGGAGTAGTATAATCTGTGGGCTTTCATCGCGTGCAATGAAACACCGCTGTTACAGTTCTAATTTGCACAGTACAGCGTTACGACGGAAACACAGCAACGCCTTGCGCGTAGGGACGATGAGGCGCTAGAAGTGCGTGTTAGTGTTGCCCGTATCGCGCTCCCTCGCTTCTTGACCTTTGACTCAGGAGCCCATCCCACTCTTAACACGTTCAATGTGGGTCAATAGACCGTACTGGACGTAAGTTATTTATATCCCTTGTATATTATACATACATATAATTCATTTAATTCAAGGAACATAAAATTAAGAAATTTATCTTTAAATTCAAGACAAATTATAAGTGAGCCACCTGTCACCTTAAGGATCATAGGTTCTATTGGTTTTTGTGTTCTTACTCACCGCTGTTCCACAGTTTGACTTGACGTCAGCCACGCTTGCGGTACACTAAAACGTTCGTTATCGACTCGTCCTCAGCCAATGGGGTGGCAAGATGATTATGCCCTAATCTAGTGTCCTTTACAGAGTATATGGGTGTGCAGTCAAACTCGTCCTTTTGAGTCGTTATGATAACGTAATCCAGCCGAGAGATGAAAAATTAAACAGTCTCAAAAAGGGGTACCTCCCGATCCAAGTGGACTATGGACCATTTGAAATTTACTCCGAGCTTACAAAAATTTGACCGAACACTTCACTGGCGCCCGAAGAACAGTTTGCAACGTACGCTGCGTATTGCTCACAACTGTAGGCCAGTGTTATACGCAAAATTCACGTTATGATTTGGGAACATGTTAGAATTCACTTCGTTGTACCTGAAAGAAAGCGTGAGTGAGTGAATAGATTTGGACGGCTCTTAACGTCGAGGTCTTGAGAGCCGGTGAGGGTGGAGCGAGCTGAATATGTAGCAGCGCCGGAATTAAAGGGCGGGGGAAACGGGAGATCCCCGAGAAAACCCGCCGACCAGCGGCATCGTCCGGTACGGTTCACACTTGCGAAAATCCGGAGTGAACCGCTAAATGAAAGCAATGCAGGAATTAACTGGCAGAACGCAGTCACTTAATCTGAGTGAGCTTGTTAAAGGTGATTGATCAGTCTGCTGTTCAACTTATATTACTGGCTGATGAATCCGTCGGGGTGTGCGCAAATAAATATTGGGTGATTACGGTAGTTAAGTGGACGTATAAATAAAACCTTGGAGTCTAGCGCGGTAAAGGCTGTTCACGATAAAGTGAGCACTTTCGAAATGAACCTTACAAAAAAGTCACTGCTCCTGAACGCATATATTTTAATGGGCGCACTGAGCGGCATTTGCCCAGTTAAGTTGGTAACGATGGATGGAAAAAGTTCCATATCTTAACGTCGAATGAAAAGTGCTAGGTAACACTTTGTGATAACTGAAATTATTTCTTTCGCTTTCTGTTTTTTTTTTTTATGCATAGAAGTGTGCAAATGAGCAGATTTGTATAATATATGAGGCCCATGGCGATGTTAATTTTACATAAGACGGAAGAATACATACCGTGCATACAATTAGATCTTAAGCAGGGCTTTCAAAAGTGCTCATTTTACAGCAAATATCCTGTACCAGAAAATAAGGCACGGAAATTTCGCTAACTCATTTGACGTCCAGGCTAGACTTGGCAGTTTTATGTATAAAAACTATTTGTTCAATGACTGCTACATTCATGATAATCATTACAGCCTGTTGCTAGGTTGTACGTGATCCGCTCTCTTTTGACACGTTTATCAATGGTTGGCAAGTTTTTAAGATCATCCGTTAACACGTGATGTCCCGTCAGCTGAAATTATTTTTAGGGCAATTAAAGGCCCCAGACCAGAGCCTAACCCATTCGTGCGTGTCTACTCCAACATTCATACGAGCGAAGTGTGATAAATTGCGAACATGCTCCCTCATTCCGATAAAAAAAAGTTGATTAACCCAACTTTTGTTTTGCGGAATCGAGTTGGGCAACCTAGGACAGCCCACAACACAACACAATGAGAAACATGTATACAAACTAATATTATGATTCGTCCTGGGAGAAATATGTTTTACACGCACGAGTGAATAGTTACCCAGTCTATTTTCGTCCGACAAAGTGCCTGCTTACTTAAGAAGCATGCATACCTAGCAAACTAACGTCAGGCAATACCATCATAATCAAAACTGTTTTCCAAAACAATAAAAAAATTTTACTGCAGGAATTTTGAAAATAAATAATAAATGACACCTGCAAGTAAGATTTCCTTCAGAATATCGAATTTTTGTATTGTTGAAACAGTGTTACACGGGCAGAACCACTACGTGTGTTCAAGCATTGTGTACATCGAAATACGGAAAAATAGTGACTTAACCCTTTCAGATCCACTTTAATTTACGGTTTCAGGTGTTGCAAACAAAACATTTTATGATGCGTTCTGTACTTTTAAGTCGACACAACACTTGTTTCGTTGCCACAGCCAATGAACGGTAGACTGTATGTTCGACTACAGTGATATGAACCAATTATGAGCCAGACCAGTAATACGGTTTGCGAATCATTTTCCCCCTCAGGTAAGATCATTGGTCACTGAGCTTCGCAGTGTGTAGGACGGACCATAAATTACCTACACGTAGGTAATGTACATAATTGTGTATACTGGGTCTTAATGGGTTAAAGTTAAGGTTATTTCAGAATTTGATCTCCTTCTTCTTCGCCCACCTCCGGAGTAAAATCGGTGGCGTTAATAAGCCACATAAAAAATTAAAAATTAAACCTTCGCTTCCTGTCCTCGAAGTGTGGGCTATGACACTGTGAACATGTGACGTCATGCACGAAGTTACAATGTGGCGTGACGGTTTCTGTGATGTGAGTGTACCCATTCTCTGATTGGCCGATCAAAGCTCTCGGGTCGAGCCTTGTGTGTGATTGGCTACTGCTTGCTGCAGAAAGGTTTCCTATTAGATGTGAAGAGATTTTGGCGGCTCTTAGAAAAGAGGTGTTGAGAGCCGACGAGGGTGATTGAGGTGAGTGTGGAAACAGCACCGGAATGAAGGGGCGGAGGAAACGGGAGATACCAAGAAAACCCGCCGACCAACGGCATCGTCCGGCACAATTCCCACATGCAAAAATTCGGAGTGACCTGACCGGGGATTGAACCCGGATCGCCTTGGTGGGAGGCGCATAGGCATACATGTGGGTAAACCATCTGACTGGTCAGAGTCATAATTGGTCCATATAACTGTAGCCTTTCGTATGGCCCACAGCTCGTTGGCTGTGACAGCGAAACAAGTGTTGTGCCGATTTAAGTACAGCACGCATTATAAAAATTTTTGTTTGCAACACCTTAAACCGTAAATTTAAGTAGATCTGAAAGGGTTAAAGAAGCTGTTTGTTCTTTAGGAAGAACAGAATGCTCCGCTATAAGAACGATATTCACAGTTGGTGGTACAATTACAGACAAAACCACGACAAACATTTCTCTTGCTGTTACTACATACGTTAACAATGTTTAAATGGTACCAACAGCCAATCAGTCTAGACAGGTAATGGGTAAGACATGCAAAAATTTCGCGTTATTATTTGAATACAGACGAGACTTCAAACATTTGTGTTTCGTATTGCCTTTATCATTGGACTATAGTTTGTTAGGACACGCCCACCAACGAGAAGCTGGCCCAATCACGTATAATCAAGTCTAAAGGGGAAAATGTGTCCTCGCGGCTGCAGAAGACAGTAAATAAAAGGCGCCAACTCGAACATGTAGGCTATACGGCGGTGAATTTTTAGCGAGCTGCCAGAAAATAACGCGAATTTTGCATGTCTCTAGTTACGGGTACAAAAATTAAGATCATAAAACCATTTTTTTTTTCTCAGCATGCGCGAGACGTTTTGCTCTGAGATTCAGAGGCGACCTTACATCTCGCGGAAGACAACGGCCGCAGCGATCAGCATTCTCTGGACGCCGAAAACGGCGACCCGCTGAAGGAATCCCGTGGGGCTTGCCAGCGGAGGTAACGGCTGTCGCAAATTCTTTGCCGAACGTCAATTCCACGTCGCGACACGCGCCCACGCACGGAATACTATAGGCGGTTCACGGTGAAATGAGCACGTCTGAAAACCCTCCTTAAGATCTACTTGCATGCACGTTGTGTATTCCTCCGCCTTATGTGAACTTAACACTGCCATAGGCCTCATCACTTTATTCATGCGTCGGTCAAGTGGAAACTGCGAAATTATTAGGAAAGTGAATATTTTATGAATCAACTAATTGTTACACTTCGATGCATTGAAAAATTAGAGAGAGCCAAAGAAATAATTTAAGTTATCACAAATATTTACCTAACACTTTTTATTCGACGTTGAGATATGGAACTACTTTCTATCCGTCGATATCAACCTAACAGGGCGAATGCAACTCGGTGTGCCCGTTAAAATACATGCAGGCAGGAGCAGTAACTTTTTTCTAAGGTTCATTTCAAAAGTGCTCACCTTTACTAAAGATTACAAGGTATCCACTGAGGATTCGGGGGGGGGGGGGGAGGAGTCAAGCTCGATCGCACCTCCCCCCTCCACCCCCAGAGTGGAGCACCCTCTTTGATTCAATCGAAGTGGTTCTGGACTAAAGTACGTTGGAAAGCAACTTGTCCTGAAATCTTTTCGCAAAAAACATGCGCCCCTAGTTATAGGTAGGGACCTGAAGAAATCGCGGTTTAATTTAAAGACAAAATAGAATTCAAAACACGTGTGTTTATATAAAATTAGCCATTGGTCCACGCGATGTTTGACACCTCCTGGAAAACGCTGGCCCAATCGTCGCCTTACACTGTGACAGCAGACAACCGATGCACAGTTGACTTAGGCAAATTTGTACATAAAACTGTAGAGTCTAGCCTGCAGGTCAGTGAACTCCCGAATTTTTCATGACCCTAGTGATAGGTTAACTAGAGGTACACTTACGGAGGTAGTCATGACCCTAAACGCTGTCATGGCTACCCAATCTCATGCATGTCTCCTTGCATGGATCCCCCCCCCCCTTTTGTAGGCGTAAGGAGCTCGGCCCTGAGAAGCATCTAGCTCCTGTCCTTATCTCGGATGTACAACTAACACTTCGAATTAGGGTAGGTTAGGTAAAAAAATATATATATATTACAGAAGTAAAATGGTTGCTCGTACAGCAAAACCGAGCAGCACGCGCCGGCAAAATGACAGCATTGGCCAAAAACATGGCGTAACATCGTTCGCCAGTCGGCGGTCGGTACGTTGTATTTGCAAGCCGGAAGCCGATCAATAGGAGGTACTTCAATGCATGCAGTAGCCAATCAGGCACACAGCTCGTTTCAAGAGTCTCGCACAGTCAATCATCAAAGGAACCACTACGCAATTTCGCCTCCGTGTCCTTCATATCCCCTGTGGAATATATCTGGGAAAGTGTGGAGATCTGGGTGGATTGGCAGCTCAACCGCGCCACACCACTAAAGGCTGTTCACGATAAAGTGAGCACTTTTGAAATCAACCTTAGAAAAAAGCCACTGCTCCTACCTGCATATATTTTAACCGGCGCAATGACTGACATTCGTCCATTAAAGTTGGTAACAATTGGGGGGGGGGGGGGAAATTAGTTCCATATATTAACGTCGAATAAAAAGCGTTCGATAAGGATAGGAACTTTTCGCGAGTTCATTTCAGGTCAAGATAGACGTCGAAGTTGACTTTGCAATTGGATCGCAGTTTATTAGACACGTCCTGGGCGACTCTAAGCCAATAGCAGACTTGCAAGGAAACAAGTAGCGCGCGCCATACTGCCAGGTGTGAAGAAACACCGGCTACTCTATGGGGCAGCAGTCAATCAACAAACACCTGAGGCTCGAGTGTAAATATAACTTTGGAATATAACCTACAGGTCACTGAACTCGCGAATGTTTCCTATCCCTAGTGTTAGGTAACCATTTGCTATCACTTGAATTATTTCTATCGCTTTTTTTCATAGCCCGGAAGTGTAAAAATGAGCACATTGTAAGCATTTACTTTCCTAATAATTTCACAGTTTCATTTGACCGGCGCATGAATAAAGTGATGAAGCCCTTGGCAATGTTAATTTTACATAAAGCGGAAGAATACGCAAAGTGTATACAAGTAGATCTTAAGCAGGGCTTTCAAAAGTGCTCATTTTACATGAACAGCCTATACCCCAGAATACCTGCACGTATAGGCCGTTCACGATAAAGTGAGCACTTTTGAAGCCCTAGTTATTTTTTTCTTTCGACCAATTTTTATCCTTCCCCACTTGTTGATGTAAACCCTTCCATGTGAGTAATAAACACAGTTTATACATTCACCATACCAAAACCAAAAGTCCGAGGCCACAATAAAATGTATTTATTGGTTATTAAGTCTGTTGAAACAGCTTCAAAAAATGCTCACTTTACCGTGAACGGCCCTTTAGATGCATGAGAATAAAATCGAACGCGTGGAAAAATTACGTGGTCCCAATAGCAAGGGGGGCGCTGTGATGTAGTGGTCAGACCACTCGTCTCCCGCCAAGGCAAACCGGGTTCGATTCCTGGTGAGATCGCTCCCGGATTTTCACATGTGGGAATCGTGGCGGACGATGCCGCTGTTCGGCGGGTTTTCTCACGGATTTCCCGTTTTCCCCACCCTTTCATTCCGATGCTGCTCCATACTCGCCTCACTTCACCCTCGTCAGCTCTCAAGACCTCGATGTTAAGAGCCGCCCGAATCTCTCCATTCCACTCCTGGACAGCAAGCCAAACGCCAAAAGAAAGAATACATTTTAAACCCCGCATTACTCAGGAAACGACATAGGTGCGGGGGTGATAAAGCGCGTTTGGCCTTTAGATGACCACGTAATATGTGTAGAGTAGAGACCTGAAAAATGCGCGAGTTCAATGACCTGCAGACTAGACTCTACAGTCTTATGAACAAATATGCCGATATCAACAGCGCATTGGTTGTCTGCTATTACAGTGGAAGGCGACGATTGGGCCAGCGTTCTTCAGGAGGTGTCAAACACCGTGAGGACCAATGTCTTAAATTATCTAAACACTTGTGTTTTGAATTTTAGCTTGTCCCAAAACGAATCCGCGAATTCTTCAGGTCTCTCGCGAAGAGGCATGCAAAATTCGCGTTATTATTCGTAAATACGCTGGATTTCATCGCCTTGTATACAGACAATAGAATCAGTGTCATTTGTTTATTGGCTTCTGCAAAAGTGAGGAGCCACAGTGACTTTTAACTAGGCGGGAAGTGATTGGGTTATTTTGTTGTTACTTCTTTTCGATTGTTTCAACGCCTCCCAGGACGTGTCAAACCAGCCGCAGTCCAATGATAAGAGCAATTCAAACGCATATGTGTATGAAGTATATTCTGTCTTCAAATGTTAACGAGAATTTTGCAGGTCTCTAAATATGTGTATATAACACGTGTACGTGTATACATTATATATTCGGGTACATACATATAATAAAACCTCTGTGGTTACGACGTTTCACTTCTGTACACTTACCTGTTCTGCGCCCGATGTCTGCAGGCAGACACCCCGCGAGCCACAGCGCAGAAAAGTAGATCACGCAGAAGCAAATCGACATGTCGGCTAGGCGCACCCAGTCCTAGACCGGCTGCCTTGTTGCTTTGGTATAGGTCGTGGCAATCTCCTCTCTCGGACATCGGCTAGGTAATAAACAAGCGCCATGTTTGGGCGTGGAGATTTATCGAGGAAAATTACGAGCTCGGTGGGAGCCTTGTCAACATTTTATTGGACCCCCTACAGATTTTTTTATGGCGCTGGCTGTTCCTCTCTCTCTCTCTCTCTCTCTCTCTCTCTCTCTCTCTCTCTCTCTCCCCTCTCTCTCTCTCTCTCTCCTCTCTCTCTCTCTCTCTCTCTCTCTCCTCTCTCTCCTCTCTCTCTCTCTCTCTCTCTCTCTCTCTCTCTCTCTCTCTCTCTCTCTCTCTCTCTCTCTCTCTCTCTCTCTCTCTCTCTCTCTCTCTCTCTCTCTCTCTCTCTCTCTCTCTCTCTCTCTTCTCTCTCTCTCTCTCTCCTCTCTCTCTCTCTCTCTCTCTCTCTCTCTCTCTCTCTCTCTCTCTCTCTCTCTCTCTCTCTCCTGCAAAGTTGTGTCAGAGGCGCAGACAATTATGACTAGTAAAGAAGTTAAATAGTTATAAACTCAAAAATAACGCGCAGTGTCCATAAGACATCTGCTTTAGGTGATATTTCTCATTTTTGTAAAATTTGGTTATCTGAGAGAGGTTTCAAAAAGTGCTCCCTTAACGCAGTTATTGGTTGTCAAATCATTATAGTTTTCAAAATATAACACTCAAATTCCGACATAACAGTGTTATAGGCAGGTTCAAAGTGTTGAATTATAATCTATGCGCGGTATACTGAATTTGTGTTACAAACTACGAATTAACAGAAACAACTTTTCCTCCACAGTTTATGGTTTAAACTATTTATTAAATGATTGTTAGTAGTTTCACTTGAATGAACAAAAATGTACTTACGACAAGTCTGGCCCCTATTATCAACCAAATTCAGAGTGCCAATACTCGCTCACCTGTTGATAAATCGCACTCTTACTTAATCATTATGTTCTGCACACGATACAGATTGCATTAAATGCAATTTGACTGGAGAAAATATATCTAGGAGCAAAGACTAGTATGTTGCAGAATTAGGGAATTTAAGACTTTTTAGTGTTATACTATGAAAACAATAATAATTTGACAACTAATAACTGCATTAAAGGGGCATTTTTGAAAGCTCTTTCAGATAACCAAATAAAAAAAAAGTGGAATATCACCTCAACTCTTCCAGGAGTATCGCTTCTTCGGGAGTTTCTTTGTCCTTGAAAACTAAATTCGCAAGGATATAGATACATAGCACCGTTAGTAGCTAACAGAATCTTATTACAACACTGCAGTCCAGGAATAACGATTTTCTAGACTAAAATACAATATTTTGTTGTAACCACTCAAAAAGACATAATTGACTGTAAATAGTTTCACACTCACACGCTAGAGGACATTTTATTGCGACAATATACATCCGGCAGCCCAGTGGCTGATGACCAGCCAATAATGAACGTTGTACAGGCGCTGCCTGGCCAACGGCGTCCCAACATTTTGCTGGCCAGTGACGCCATCTTCCTGGCGCGTGCGGATTTAGTTCTCTATATAGCCGGCTGTTTCACGTCCGTGTTATTAACGCTGTTTCTCAATTGTTGGTAAATACTTGATAAGTATATACATATTCGTACTTGCCGTTGTGTGTTGTTATCTTGACTATTGCGACGGGTTTTTTTTCTGGCTGTACTTGACTCGTCGCACAACCTGGCGTAAATAACACGAACTATTAGAAAGCAAACACGTGATTTGTCATTCCGAGATAACAAATCTACGGTTATTACAAAAATAATAATAATATTTTGTGTTCTATGTTGGGTGTCTTTTATTACGTTTATGTCTATGGTGTTGTTGCAAAAGATATCAATAATTAGTGGCATGCAAAATTCGCGTTAATATTTGGCATCAGACTAAACTTCACAGTACTGTATGCACTAGAGCTGGCGTCGTTTCTCCATTGGCTGCTGCATAGATGTGACGCCAGTCCCTCTCTGATTGAACTACACGTGATTGGAGCACACGATTGTAAAGTGTTCCTTTATTGGAGCAGTCACCCAGGGTGTGTCACATATAGTATGGTCCAATGACAAACGTATTGCAAATTTACATGTGTTTCAAGTTTAACATGTCCCCAAATAATAACGCGAATTTTGCAGGTCTCTACCAATAATGCATTTGTCATGTGTAACAGTTATGTTATTATAGACGCAGAAATAATGTAGCACATTGGTCGCTTCGTGGAGCACTAAGATGGCGGGTAAGTAGAACCACAAAAAGTTTCCATCGTAGGTTATGTACGTGACGTTTGGAAACAAACATGACGACCGCCGTAAGTACGCAAATTCAACCAGCAAGTAAGCAACTTTGTGTACTTGGCATTTACAGACGCTGTGTCTACTATACTAGTAGTTGGGACGACGCTAGTATGTACTTAGCGACGTCACAGGCGGGGCGGAGTATGGACATGTACATATTTGAAACAAATTGGGATACAGCCTAAGTACTCTGTGACACTGCTCTGAAATGTTCTTGAAACATTGCAGCAGTAAAATTACAGGTTTGCACTCAGCGAAATAAAAATACATTGTAGGTCAGTTCATTGTCTTTCCGGTAGAAGCGTCCTGCGCGCCTGACGAGATTCACCATCACCGCTTGTCTGCTTCCGTGCCCTAAACGCAGAAGATATTTTCGTGTAGACGGGCGGCTTAACACTTTGAGGTCGGCACACTTTTACCAGCTTTAAACGCAAGCTAGACGATAGGCACCTGTATCAATACCGATGCAGGGACACAATATTCTATTGGTCCCTATTGTCACGTAACGCCATTCTATTGGTCAAAACGACACCAGTCTTTGCCAACCAATGGAGTGCCGAGTTTACCGTTTACCAACCAAATGTTCTTTCGTATGTAACGCGATATACATCCGATCGTGTTTATTTCCGTAACGAAACAAAAATATGTAGTTACAAAGTTCGTTGTTGATGATGTATTAGTTCCTGTATAGAATCATATGGAATAGGGCATTCATGCTAGTATACCCGGACCAGTTTGGTTTTTTTATGTGAAATGAAATATTTAAAAAAGTTTTGCCCGAGCTGGACACGGCCATAGTCTCCCCAAAGTGTTGATCACATGACGGGACTGTCATCTCAGAAAGTGTCAAAGTGTCAAGAATCGAGTTAACATCTTTGTTGGTCCCCAGTACGCGGGAAACGCGATTTGCACGAGAGTTATGAAATATGTTTTTTTTTTTTTTTCTGACGGTGCGTGGGAAAGATATATCGAGTGTAATTACCCCCCCTGCACGTTACGTGTTCGCCTACGTAATGTGTGTTTCACACGTGACGGGGATAGGTGGGAAGGATAGTTGCGACACGTGACTGGGCGGAGAGAGATGAGAAACTTACCACGGGGAATTAGCTCCTAAGTCATCTGTATGCTTTTCCCACTGGCAGGGGTTCCGGGTGTACAAACTGGCTCGCTAGTTAAGGGGAATGGTGCATGGAAACAGTGCGTATTTACCCGATTTTCGATATAAGTCGTTTACCAAAGGGTCTGTCGAAATTTTTGGCTCGACAACAGACGCATAATAAGTTTCGACGAATTTTTACATTGTTAGATATTCACAGCCGTCATCAGTTTCGGAGCACTGATGGAAGAAAAGAAAGAATTTTGGTTTTGGAAGAAAAGAATGAATTTTGGTTTTCTGATCTTCAATCAGTAGAGACGGTGCAGAATTCACGTTATTGCTTGAAGACCGACGAGACTTCAAACACTTGTGTTTTTGTACTGCCTTTGCCATTGGACTAGTTTGTTAGGACACGCCCAGGACGGCTTTGCGCCAGTAGGAATTCACTAACGAGAAGCTGGACCAATCACGTCCAAACACTGCTGCAGAAGCCAATAAAAGAAGTGGCGCCGGCTTGCACATGTATAGGACGGTGGATTTTAGCGTGCTGCCAGAAAATAACTCGAATTCTGCATGTCTCTATCTATCAGTGCTCCGAGAATAACGAACACAGTGAATTTGTAACAATGTAAGCAGGTGATCAAAATGGTTATTTACGTCTTGTCGAGCAAAAAATTTAAAAAATAATTCGGTGTAGAACGTGTTATGAGAAAATTATATAAACATACGGTTTGCGTGCACCATTCCCCTTAAGGTGGTCGCCTGGGTAGGCCGCCGAACGGCGTGCACAGCTGCAGCAGAAAACGTTTTATTAAATAACCGTCCAATGTGCCTGAGTGAAGTCTGCTTACGAATAGCATTTAAGAAACTTTACACGTCTGTATACGTTTTTCAGTTCTTCCATTTCTCTCTAAAGAATGTTTTTGTTATAGTGAAAATGGTTCAAACGGATGTTTTCACGGTCATTTTGGTATGAACAATCCGGTACAAAAAAAATGGACCAGGGACGTGAATTAAACCTTTATTTTTATTATTGCGTCATAAAATGATAGGGTCTCCGCTGAAAGTCTCGTAGAGGCGCGTTATCGACGGCAAGACTGCACGTCAGCACACGACTGTACTCTGCGAAGCTCAGTGCCCCATGATTTTCCCCGGAAGTAATTGATTCGTAAACTACGCTACTACTCTACTTTACGACTGGCTCATATCTCTAACCACTAGAGACCTGAAGACTCTACAGTATTATGTACTAGGTTAATATGCCGATATCAAATGCGCATTGGTTGTCTGCTTTCACAGCGGAAGGCGACGATCGGACCAGTGTTCTCCAGGAGGTGTCAAACACCGTGTGGACCAATGGCTAAAGAAGTATAAACAAGGTGTTTTGAATTCTGGCTTGTCCCAAAACGAATCCGCGAATTCTTCAGGTCTCTAGAAACCACTGAACACAACGCCCACAGCTTATTGGTTGTTAACAAAGAAACAAGTTCTTAACAAACTTAAGTACAGTACGCATCAAAACTATCTTATTTGCAACGCCAGAAACAATAAATTAATGTAGGAATTGAAGAGCTAAAGGAATCCGTAAGTAAAGTACCTGGCCCTATTCCCGACATGGGCCGAGACATGACACCCCCAAGTATTTTTAAAACACGCGCCATTTGCAGCTAAATGGCTGTTGTGTGCGCTGTGGTGCTGCCACCTGTTGATGAATATGGAACATTGGCTGAGTTGCCGCCATTTTTCCTGCGTCAGCTGATGTCCGTGTATTCACACGAGAGGGCCTTATTGTTGTAAGGTAAGTTTCTCACTTTTTTAAAAATTAATTTATCAATGAAAGCTCTCCATGTCATATGTTTTCTTGTGGCTTATTGTTTCTTCTTTCATAGTATTCATAGAAATAACATATTTTAGATAAACAACTACAGAAACAAGTAACCAAACGCCAGCAAGTACGGTGGCCTTAAACCCGTCACTAACGTGGGTTCCCAAACCCGACACAGCGTTTCGAGGAGTTTAGGAACCACTGTAGTCTCGGATTTAGGGCCACAGGTACTGTATGTCAGACGCATTATTTCTTAATATTTATTTTTATTTACTGTCGTCTAAAGAGATTACATAAGCCTTGCGATTAAATGTTGAAACTGATTTCGAATATTGTGAATATTTGTATAGGGCTAGTAGCTAAAATATACTTATGGAATAAATATTAACAAAATAATCGTAGAATTTTACTGATATAACGTTAGGCGTGCATTCTAAACTTGAATCAGTGAAGATTGGTTTATTGAAATCGGTAAAAGGAGTGTGGTGGAACATTCTGTTCGGTATAAGGTCGCAAGGCAAGGCTGGTCATTTCCGATGGGGCCTCGTCACATCTGGATAGCGATATCGTGGCAGCTGCTGATAAACATAATATCGCACTGTACTGCCTGCCAAGCAATGCTACGCACGAACTCCAGCCCTTTGATAATTTGGTTTTTAAATCATTCGAAAATGCCTGGGATGATGAAGTGCTAAATTTTTATGATATAACTAAACAGAATTACATTAAGAAGAGAGACTTTGGTGAGATTTTCACCAAGGTTTAGAGAAGTTGTATGATCCCATCAAACATCTCAAGTGGTTATCGTGGCACTGGGATATATCCATTCGACAGTCACGTTTTACCTCAAGATGATTTTGCGCCCTCTGCCCGAGACACACCTGTAACTCCAAGCTGAAACTGCAGACTGTGGCATTGCTGGCCTATCGTCATCTATCAGCAACCCACAACAGGCATGTCAAAGGAATTTGTTGTCCGTTGGTGACAACAGCTCTGAAGACATTCCACTGTCCAGAATTACCTCTGTCCCTACCGGCTCTGTTCCTGAAACACCTCTCTGTTCATCTGTAGCTCCTTTATCATCTAAATCTTCAACCCTCCTAGCTACTTTCTCCAGCATCCTTTCAACTCCAAACAAAAGCAGACCACAAAAATCAGTGAAAAAGTATCTGAACTACAAAGGTCAGCGCTTAACAACTGCTCTATTCAAAGAACGTGCATAAGCTAAAGCATCAGCTCTGACGTCAAAGGAAAAAATACGACCAAGTAACCAAACCACAAAAAACCAACCATCAAGGAATGAGAATGAACCAAATCAATCACTACGATTAGCAAGTGTCGCCACTCCTGGTTTTGCTTCTTGTGCGAGGAGGGTTTTCAAGATGAAATGATATTGTGTCAAGAATGTGTGCGATATGTACACACAAAGTGTGGCGGTGTTACGCCGAAACAAAAGGATGATGCACTTTTTATACATGCCCTGAATGCTGAGAATTACATACAAACACTCACTGCCTGTGTTACATCCTGTTAGTTTCTTTAGGTTAGTAACCATTCTTTACTGAATTTCTTGTGACAGTGTAAGTCTTTATGTTTCCAAAAAATTTTAACGCGTGTTTTTTTTTTGTGTAAGTTAGATATTAAAGATTTTATGTACGTATTCGTATTTTTTGTTCCATTTCGCAGTATAACAGAACAGTGAACTTTGCTTAGTTGTAGTTGTGTTTAACTTTTTTTGACATGAGATGATTGTTATTAAGGATTTCGAATAGAAAATATAATTACATTTTTAGCAACAACCTGTAACGTAAAAATTTAAAGACGAGTTTTGTGAACAGGAAAATGGCAAGTAGATACAACAAATGTGATGTTCGTAAAAATGCATTGGTTCATATTTTAAAATTGCAGTGTATTGTTGGCGGTATTAACTCCGTCAGCTTCATTTGTACGAGGGATGTTCTTAAATCCGACACCTTCAATTTAAAAGCTTAACGCATTGAACATCGTTCCTAGACCCGACACTCATAAATTGCGTGGACGGAACAAATTTCTATATTAAAGATAAAATTGCGAAAACAAAACCATTTTTGTCTTATTTTTAATATTTATGCAGGAACCATAACCTAAGATAAAGTGTTCAAATTTATATTAAACAAAAATTAAACTATTGCACTGTACTGTCAGATTTAGGAACACATGGTCCTTAACCCTACATAATGGCTACTGTCTGTAAAAACTTTTTTGCTCCTTCTAGACGAAATCTCGAATATTTTCAAACGTGTATTTCCTATTACAACGCATTATAGAATGCCTGTGATCTATTTCGAGCATTTATCTTTAAGTGCCAGAATTTGGTGAGCTGTTAAAACGTTAAGGTGTCGGGAATAGAGAAAGTTACCTATATATACTTGTTACAACAGAAATATCCTCTGTTCCAACGCTTGAAAAGAACTATTATTGTAGGCCTATAAGTTTCATCTTGACACAGAATTATGAAATAGATATTCTTTTCCTTCTAAAGATAATTCGTAAATATTACTCGCGCCGAAAATATCCTGTTTTGCAACACCCGAAACGAAATATTAAAGTGAAACTTAAGGGATAAAACATTTCATTTCAAAGCGGCATTACGGCATGGATCTACTTTTATTTATTCACCGCCATCGCTAGGAGCACCTGTCATCGCGAAAAGATTTCAGGACAAGTTGAGTTCCAAAAAACTTTAGTTCAGCATCACTTTCGTGGTTGCATTATTGTAGTTGTTACGCATCTTAAATGCTTGCCCGCGAATCATGGACGGTCATATCGGAGAAACTTAATTCTGATTGGCTCACTCATATAACAGACTGTCTTCACACAAATTCAAACCGCCAATAGTCAAATGAATACTGCAAATGTGAACATAGGATGTTGAAGTTTAGCCTCCCCGTAAATCTTTTCGCGAAAAACAGGTGGCTCTAGCCATCACGTAGTAGCGAGCAAGTAATTTTATCAACTGTTGATTTCGAAAGCATTCCGTAAACCACGAACCACATGAAACTTAACACTTTGAGTATTGGCAACGTAATATAAGGTCGTCTGAATTCGCCATAGTTATGTGCATGGAGTCTGCCGTAAAATTACACCGTCCGAATTCCTGAAGTTATTGAAAAAGTTTAGGTACTTCACCAGCAGTTTCCATGACTTTCGCTGCAAAATGATTACACGTTGGGAGCACTCGAAATGTTAAAATTAAATCTAAGTTTTTTTTTTTTTTTTTTTAACCCCATGTTTTTCGCCCTCCCTCGACACTTCTTCTCGTGACACATATATGTGAGTTTATTAGTGGGAATTAGGGATAGGGAAATTTCGCGAGTTCAATGACCTGTATGCTAGACTCCTCAGTCCTCTGCCTACTGGAGCCTCAGCTGTGTGTTAATTGGCTGTTGACCCACACCTGGCAGTTAATGGATTCGCAAGGTGTTTCCTTGCAAGTCTGCGATTGGTTCAGAGGCGTGCCGGGCGGGTCTAATAAACTGTGATCCAATTGCGAAGGTGGCTTCACTGTATATGTGTTCTACGTCTATTTTGTCCCGAAATGAATTCGCGAAATTCTCCTATCCCTAGTGGGAATGAATGTCGTACTTCTCAGAAAAGTGGTCCGTAACATTCACGAATCATTGTTTTGTAACTCTGGTGTTATTGGAAATGAAGAATATCCTCCTCACTTATATTGTGTTGGATTAAAGATATTTATCACTCATACACTTTTCAACTTGATATTGCACATAATATCATTAACACATTCAGGACTAGACTCGAGCTAAGTTCGAGCAACTCCAGTTTAAAAATTTATTCGACCTTGAAAATAAAACTCCCATGGTTATAGAGCCAATATACCTCTAGTATTTCAAATGATGATACAAGAACAATACAACCCAGCAGCCATAGTTTTCCTGCAAAACATGTATTTTCTTTTATACCCTTATAAAAGGACACGATTGACTGTAAACATTTTACACAGTAAGATACATTCGATTAGAGCATAATCAGGTCTGCGACCCTAGTGGCGGATGACCAGCCAATGATGAACGTTGTAGAGCGCAATAAGCACACCCAGTATGGTGTGGACCAATAGAAGAGTGATAAGTGGGAATACAGAAACCAACAGAATAGACGTTCCTGCAGTGGTGTATACAGGTGATACACTTCTAGATTGTTCAATTATAGGAAATATGTACAGACCTGAATGTGTTAACAGAAAATTTTAAACAATCCCACATATATTTGAATAACTATCTACTATTAAAGTCACAAGTATGTTGTTTTTGTGCCACTCAAAATAAATAAAAATATTTGTAATAAAACAGGGAAACAGGGGCTTAAATGAGTTGTCTTAATTCATTTTAAGGCGGGTTACCAAAAATAATATAAATAATCAGGAACCGTCACAGATAAAAAAGACACCCGATTTTTGCGAAAAGATTTCACGACCAGTTGTATTTCATAACAGTTTAGCTCAAATACACTTCATTCGGAGGCTCGGTAGACTCCAAACACTTGTTCTTTTCTTCTACTGTTGTGATTGGACGACACTTCTTTAGACACGCCCCGTTTAACTATGAGCCAGTAATAATCAGGATGTAGTATTGTGAGTGTTTTAACAGTCCCGTACAAAGGCCTCACTTGATCACAGCAACCAATAGGCAAACGATAATGTCTCAAGAGTACAGAGGGCTGTCCAGTCTAGCTTCCTGCCAACTCAATCCGCGAAATACTCGTCGCTCTATCGGGCGATAAAAATGCGTGTGAGGGCGCAAACGCAAATTTTAATATGTTCGCCAAGTAAGCTATACGTAGGGACACCCGCATTTCGCAAAAAGATCTCACGACCAGATTGGACGACCTAGGTGTTACGCGTCCTAGGTGTCTGATCACGAATCACAGACGTACAGTATCGGGGTAACCTAACTCTGATTGGCCAGTCAAGTGAGAAAATGTCTTCTGACAGACACGCGGCCAATAAACAAAGGAAAACAGCTGGTACGCCCGTAGGGTATTGAAATATAGCATGAGAGGAAATCTTTTCGATAAATTCGGGTGTCCCTCGCAGGTACATCTACGCAATAGAAAACTCAGCCTCTTCGCGTCTTCATAGATAAATATTTAGTATGCCAGAGGCGTAGTAAAACAGCGACTAGGAGCACCCCGAGAGAACTCGCGCTCACGTACAAGACGAGAAAGAGTAGTCTCTGAAGTCGGAGACTTTCTACCGAGGACGTCTCTACCGGCTACCTTGGCAGCTCACAAGCTAAGATACGAGATGCAGCCCCAAGGCAGATGATAATTATTTTTGCGAGGCGTAACATCAGCTGGCCGTTAAACACTTAAGCTGTAATCGCTTCTACCATATGGCGCTCGTTTCGACCATGGCATTTTAACCCTTTAAGGAGTATGCGCGTATATACTCGGTCAACGTTAATTTGGAAACTTCTCTGTCCTCGTACACAAGTCTCACACCTTTATGGTTTCGCTGTTTCGCTGAAGTCCATATGAAACTAAGTAAAGAATTACAACTAGTCAGCATTTAAATTCCTAAGAATAAAACTGTTAATTTCAATAATTTCTCAAGTGAACACGGTGGATTGAGTAACATGTTAAATCTGTTACGACACATTGGTTGGCAAATAGTCAACAATCGACTCAATTGGCCGAAGGACAGACAATAATAAACGTGGCGGAATATTGTAAGCGTGTCCGGCGTAGCCAGGACCAATAGGAAGAGGGTGAATAGGAATAGAGAGACCAACACAACTCGTATTGGTAGGGCCACCCTAAATTCGCGAAAAAATTTCCGGGCATGCTAGATTTCAATACGCTACGGGCGTAATAGTAGTTTTGTTATGCTTATTGGCTGCGTGTCTTTATGACAAGACATTTTCTTATTTGACTGGTCAATCATAATTTAATAATTCTGATAGTGGTGATCTGTGATTCGTTAGCAGACACGTAAGAGGCGTTATACGGGAACCGTCCAATCACAAAAGTGAATCTTAGCTAAAGTGTTATGGAATACAACGGGTCTTGAAATCTTTTCGCGAAATTCGGGTGTGTCCCTACTTATTGGTGCAGTGGAGAATTTAGGCAACTCACTTCAACATTGTATTTGGTGACAGTAAATCTGTGCCTTCCTGAACGACTTGCCTTCGACCTAGAACATGAAGTACACACGGAATTTAACTTTTTGAGGACGGCTAAAATTATTGCCACTGAGGACAATATTGAACCGTGCTGCCTATATTCTCCACTAAACCTATACAAGTTGTGTTGGTCTGTGTAGTTCTACTTACCATTGTCCTATTGGTTCTGGCTACACCGCGCACGCTTATATTGTACTCTGCGACGTTTATTATTAGTTGGCCATTGGCCACTGATGTCGCGCGTTGACTATGTACCAATTAATGTGTCGCTACAGATGTAACACGTTTTACAATACTTCGTGTTCATTTGAGAAATTATTATAAAGAGCACTTTATATACTTAACGAATCAAAAGGTTGACCATTTGCAATTTTTTTTTTTCCAGATTCCGACAACTTTCAGCGAAATAGCAAAACTATAAAAGTGTTAGTTTTATATTCAAGAGAAAAGAGATTTACATGTAAACGCATCCCCGTGTATATACGTGCGTACTCCTCAAAGGGTTAATTACTTAAACAAATGTCCTGTCTGTAAATAGTAACCAATGGGTAAGAAACTTGGTTTTACCCGCTAAGGCAAGCTCGGGAGAGTGAGTGAGTGTGTCAGCTGGAACTTTCTTTACAATTACCGGATCCTGGCCGCGCGGCCCTATATGGATCTAGAAGTAGTTAGCTTCTTTAAACCATAGTCCCCGTGAATGTCCACATGCCAAGATATCTTACTGTGAGAATGACGTTAATCGTTGGCATACAGATGCTGCATATAAAATGGAAAAAATTCCTATGTAACTCTATTCAGATGTCCCCCAGTGCTGTCCGCCACGTTATGTGCAATACTGTCTCTTCGGCCGTCCACATACATATATAGTCCATTCCCGATTGGAAGCGACTTATGAAAATCAACCTTTGATAAAACACTCTAGGTATAACATGTCAACGCGTTTTTTTCAATAACCTCTATTCCACTAATATATAACACTTTGGTTAACTTTAGAGTACTGTATTATTGAATAAATGAAACTTTACGTTAATATCTTCTATAACTAGTAATATTTATTTATTTTTAAATATGAATTAACAACAGCGAGAGCAGCGACATGTTGGCAACGGCCGGTAAGAAATAGTTCACAGTTAAAATATTATTTTAACCTATTTTTTTAGTATACTATTTGTAAATTAAACGGTGCCTATTTAAATATTTAGGTAGCCCCGATGGTAAAATAACTCATTTTCACAGTTTAAAATAACAGCGGAAAATATCGTGAGTAGGCCGTAATGGAATGGTGTTGTCTTTTGAGCAAGAAAGTAACTGTCTGCTGAGCGAGGCGTGTCGCTCTCTTTCTTTGTATCTTTCACACTCGGGAAGTTTCACTTTGCTAGTAAGTAAATAATTTATACATGTTTTCAATTGTAGCATATTTCGTACTTATTACAGCAAAATGCTCTTAGAATTTGTAGTTTACAACTGAAAAGATATTTTAATATTTGGATACTTATTTTAATATATTTAGGTATGATGGCGGGGCACACGTAAAGTGAAGTTGGCAGACGTGGCGAGCCATGACATGGCATGTTGCTTTTTTACCAAACGAGGCGTAAATTATACTTACTCCAAAAAATACTTCAAATTTACATCATGTTTATAGACGTGTTTTTTAAACCCACATAAGCAAGTTACGATGTTGTGATAAATCTGTGTTTCCGCGGCAGAAATAAATATACTATCACGGTGTGTTTCGTTAACCGCTGCGTGTGAAATAGTGTGGCGTAGATCGTTACACTGGATCTGTGTGTGTGAGTGATTTCAAATATTTGATGTGAACTATTTATATGTTTTAAATGTGAACTGTTCTATGACGAAGTTATTTATTTAAATCCACGTATGTTTATTAGTCACAACGTTGTACCTTTGCCCTGGGTGTTTGAAGCACAGTCGTGTAACATGATTTACCACCAATACCAACAAAATAAAAAGCCCAGTCGCAATAAATTTCAATAAACCTAATACACAGTAAGTAGTAATACATATAAATACGAGAGGAATAAAAGTTACAGTAGGCTTAATTGTGTGCATGTTCACTGCTATATTTTAAGTTTGTATGACAAAAAATGAGTGACACGAGTTGCGTGTTTGATTTTAATATCTCTTTTTCGTTGGACTGGTTATTCCTTCGTTATTCGAACAGAGGCCGTCATTTTAAAGAAATAACCCAAAACATATCAATAACAAAAAGTTGAATACTATAGCTCATTACCCCGCAGATGTAACAGTGTTAAACACAGTCGCGGCAAAATATTAACTTGCATTGCGTGCAATGTGCTATGTTGTGGAAAACAAATATATTAATGTAACATAACCAGAGACCTGCAAAATTTGCGTTATTATTTGGGGACACGTTAAACTTCAAACACGTGTACCTTCGCAATAGGTTTGTCAGTGGACCATACTTTATATGGCACGCCCTGCGTAACTCTGCGCCAATAAATGAACGCATCACAATTGTGTGCCCTAATCACGTGCTGTTTAGTCAGAAAGGAAGTGAATTCACATTTATGCAGCAGCCAATGGAGAAACGACGTTGGCTCTAGTGCATACGATACTGTAAAATTCAGCTTGATGACAAATAATAACGCGAAATTTGCATGGCCCTAAACATAACCGTAAGAGCTATCGTCAATTCAGGCATTTTTAAAACGTCATAAAGCTGACCTAAATAATGTTATAGGCCTAAACCTTGATTATTCGTACGAAATGGATTTTGAAATAGACCCGCGACAGAATTCTTTGAAAAGCTGTAAACAGTAATCAACACAGTTGACAGGTATAAAAGTAGAAGTCACATTTCAACGTTTATGTTTAGGTGTAGCGAAAGTATACGAACACATGTACACACACAATTGCATGTAAACATTGATTTTGACAGATGCTACATGGCTAGGACCTGCAATATTCGCGTTATTTTTTGGCATCACGTTAGAATTCACAGCACTGTATATACTCGAGCCGGCGTAGTTTCTTTAGTGGCTGCTGCCAAGATGTTAAGTAACTCCCTTTCTGAGTGAACTGCACGTGATTGGGCCACACGATTGTGAAGTGTTCATTTACTGTCGCAGAGGTACTCGGGGCGTGTCAAATAAAGAATAGTCTAATATCAAACATAACGCAGAGGAACACGTGTTTTCAGTTTAAAATGCCGTGAAATAATAACGCGAATTTTGCAGGTCTTTATACATGGCAGTCACATGGCAATGTTTGTTTACATTTGGCGGAAGGATACAAAACGTGCCTGCAAGTAGATATTTAGCAGGGCTCCGAGAAAGTTGCTTCCAGGGGGTAATGGACTATAGGTAGTTTTTTGGAAAAGGATTCAACGAATACTTGTATTGGAAAACAAGTTAGCTCAGAAAAATCTGATCTCTCTCGTGTCTGAGGGGTCTATCAGCCTATTACGGAAGTTCAATGCCGGAGTAACTTAATTCTGATGGGCCCATTCAAATAGAGAATGTATCCTCACAAAGACATCTGACCAATAGCCGAAGGTTACCTGCTTGTGTGCATGTAGAATGTTGATGTCCATCCTGGGCATAAATCTTTTAGCGAAAAACAGGTGGCTCTAAATTCAGGTTAAGGACTCAAAAATACACTCTAAATCTGAATAAGTGAGAATTTCACTGTTGCAATCAATCAGCAGTACCTGACTGATTCAATAGTCACTTCAGTGAATTTAACTGATGAATCAGTGACAAAATGCCAGATTTCCTTCACTTATTGATTCAGTGAAATTTTCCACTGCTTAATCAGTAATTTTTTTCACTTTTTTTTTCAGTGGTTTGTTTTTGGACCGATGGAGCAATTAACAGCGTGAAAAAATGGCCGTCAAACAGGGTTTAAAACAACGAATAAACTAATAAAACCAATACAAAATTCTTTCTGAAACATGTTTCGTCTTTAAAAACACCATTTTACGAGCTAATATGAACATTCAGCCTTTCATTCCGTGTTTATGTCATTAATTTAATTTTCATAGGCATCACAGAGTTCTGTCTGACGGTTTAAACTGCGTATAATGTCGTGACAAGAGTGCACTCATATATACAATTCGTTTTAAACAATCCTAACGGTACGCATTAAACCAAAAACGAAAAGTAAGGGCAAGTCACTATTTTAATAAGACTGTGCGACATACAGTTTCCTCTAATTTTTCAACTTGATTTGGTAACGCAGATGGGAGCCCTGTCCACAATAGCTCAGGGGTAGGGTGTCCGACTTGTAGCGGAGGGGTCGCGAGTTCACGCCATAAACTAAAGATGAGGTAGACCGATCTCGCTGGCTGCTCACAGCCAAACTCCGTGACCCAAAATTGATCTGCTTTTCTGCCTACACGTCTAGTAAAAATGGCGTGGAATGGGTTTGAGGTTAGAACACTGTTTAGTAAACAAGTGCTTTTGAGAAATTTTTATAATTCCTCCAATCAATTTGTAATGCTTTTTGATTACATTGAAACTGGCAAACGTATTTTATTAATATAATAGTGCTTGTCATTTAAAAATTAAGATGTAAACAAACACGTTCATCACTATTGACCATGTGACTTTGACAGTTGTGTAGGATTGGGGTAGGTGAATGTTGGGTACATGCGCAGAAGACGAATAAGCGGTTTACCCCATCTTTTTAGTCTATGGTTCGCGCCTGGCCCCTCCACGACGAATTTTCAGATCGCTTGTCGCACTGGGAATTTGTCTGCAATTCGGTCTAACTTGATATTGTTAATGCCACAAAAAAAAAAAAAAAAAAGAGAGAGAGAGAGAGAGGTAAGGTAACGGCCTAAAAAGCGAAATGGAAAAAGGGCGTGTGTTCAATCCCGGCCAACTCCGATTTTTTTTTTTAAATACGGTAAATTGCGCAATAAAAATATTAAACTATCGTAAATATGTTTATTTCACTATTTTTTTTTGACTAGATTCAATAAAAACAATATTTAATTCGCTACTGCAGTAGGCTGTCACTTATTACACCAATGAAATTGTCCCACGTCACTAATTAGATCAGTGAAATTTTTACACTGAAACAATCAGTGATTTTCCACTGATTTTAAGTGAAGCCATTTTCACTGATTTGAGTAGTTGAATTTCACTGCGAACCAGTGACTTTCCACTGATTCGAATTTAGAGTGCACAGGACACTAAATCATACAGAGGCGGCGAAACAGGTGATTGCACCGCGCACACAAGCAAAACGGTGTCGCTGGCTGGCAACATGTCCGCACAACGTTCACCGATCAACGCCTGGTAAACCTACTTGCCAACCGGTGTAGCAGGCGGATTTTACCCCCTGAATGACTGAGTGGCGGCACGTGCCAAAGCAGCTTGCAGGCCCGCTGACAACCGCGACAGTAGTATAACACTGTTTACAACTCTCGGCTGACCACAATTCATTAGGTTGACACTAGTCCCCGAGAGTATTACCCTCCTCACTTTCTAGCCAGAACGTCTCCCTTGGTAGAATAACAATTTAAGTAACAAGCATTGCCCCCCTCGCAAATAAAATTACTGTTCAAGCATAGCCAAAGATTACGCACCGAGCCAAAGTCCTCAGCGCCAGCAGGTGAGTTAATACCCAAAACAGTGATTCAAGGCACGCCTGCTGTTTTTTATAGGTGGTGAACGCGAAGCGGTCACGCATCGGCGAAGCTTGGAGTTTACCCAGAAATGATTTACAAGTGAATTAATTTCATGTTCTGTGTAATTAGTAGAGTGGAATTGTAGCACTTTCCGAGAAAAAAATTATTTTTTCAGAAAAGCCGCTATTCTGAACACCCCTTTTATTTCCGTACGGAACCCCACTGCCGACATCTCACCAATGGTATAATGATGTACTTAGTACGTTCTTTTCCTGTCTCCATCGCAAGGGTGTCCGTCCTTTCCTTCCTGGGGGTAAAATCCGCCTGTGTATTTATCTGCTCTTTGTCGAATGTTTAATGCAACCAAAGTGTTTAAAGCATTACGTTATTTGTCGTGACCAACTGTGATAATGTAAAACATCACTCCCACATTTCTTTTCTTTTCATTTTTTTTTTTTTTTCAAAAATTTTTTTAATAAAAATTACAGGCTGTTAAAATTAAATATTTACATTATAATATGTTCTTGTCAACAAGCATTAGCGAAAATCGCGTTAAAAATTAGCTGGCAGATAACTCGTATACGACATCCGTTCTGAAGAGAGTTTCCGGATCTCGAAAAACCAAGACGAACATAAGTATTAGTTCAGATCACTTCTACAATTTTAATTTATTACTCACTAAAAAATGCTTATTTGTTTTTTAAAAAATTAATAAAAAGTAATATACTGTAACGCCTGGTAAAATATCACTTTTTATGCTTTCAACAAACTATATAATTGCAACGCTAATTTTACTTTTTGTTAGATACAGGGAAATTTAATTCATTATTTTGTATTGTTGTCTGATGTGTTTGAATATTTTTCTTTTCGTGGCCGTAATAATTTTCTTTATTACGTAATTAAGTAAATGTACTGCTATTATTGTAATTTCATTATTTTCAATCGTTTTCATTTCCTTTATTTCACTGTGGTTAATTATCTAGAAGGCCGTGGGCCGTTGCCAGAGGCAACGAGAGTTTGTTTATTCTAGCTAATTTTGTTGATTTTAATCGAAGAAGCCGCCTTGTGATTGGCTAGTTCTTGGCGTCGTTTCAAAGCCGCTTCTCGTAGGATAGCGTGGTGTGGCTTAAGGTGGCGCTAGGCGAGGCGTAACATGTGTTGGGCTCTCGTAGGATTTTATTTTTGATTTTATAGGGACAGTCCGCGAGTGTTGCAGTGGTTTAAGCCAGACCATGAAGAAGAATAAACGGGACGTTGGAATGAAGAACAGAAGAGGGTCTCAGTGAGTTATTTCTCCGTTTAAACTTAAATTCAAGCTAGCATTCCGCGCTTCCGCGTGTGGTGCTGAAAGTTTATATCGTTGTACCAGGGCCCGTGTGTCCAAACTAGGGAAGAGTTAGCTGACTAGAAGAGCTGCTGGACTTCCTACTCCCATTTATCTACTGAGGCTGCATCGGAATTAGTGGGTTATGAAATTTATTAATAAACTCTTCAAGCATAAATTTTTTTTTAATATGATGGCGGACGATTAAGTTTGATACATCGCTACGCCCACGCCATTTTTTTAACTGACGCCATAGACCCAATCTAATTTTTGACACCTATAGTCCGTGATTTAAAAGAGATCTCAGCTCCCGAAAGGTGTGAGTGAGAATTCGTTTGAATTAAATATCTAAAAGAATAAATATTTTTAATACAATTTAAAGACTGGAAATAATCAACTTAATGTGCATTCCAAGACTACCATATCACAAGGCGACAATTAGATTACGGCCACTTACACTGGTTCGAATATTGATTGAAACAGTTGCAAATAATCTTATTTTTGATCAATTAATCATTTTAAATCAGTCTTCAATTATATTCTTTCAATTATTTGCAATAAACATATTTTTGAATTTTTACAATTTGAGTATTTTTCCAGTAGACGTTTAGTAATTTAGTTGAAGTGACATGTGTTTGGTCCATTTAATGTTCTGGTATTTAGCTGTTTAATCCTGTTGCCTAATATCTAGGCCGATGGTAAGTTTAAGTTACAACTACAGGGAAGCTGGAATTTGTAAGTTTGGTAAGAAAGGTATATTGTGTTTAACCACTTTTGTTTGCAAAATTCATCATTCAGAACACAAGAAAGGCTCATACCTATGCATATTTTACTTTCTCAAAACTTTCATGTAAATTTTATATAATCCACACGTACAGTCAGTTTGCAATTACAGGAATTGACTATTTAACTAAACTGTAAGTGTACGCACTACAATACCTTAAGTAAAGTACCATAAAGTAAACAAGATAAACATCTGACACTGAGATATCTTGAGTATCCTATAATAAATTTCTGTTTTCGAAAACGTAGAGCGTACATCGCTATTTTTCTGAGAGGTATTTAAGAACTATTTATTGTGTGTTCATGGAGATGGGATGGTTACGAAAGTGATAAAGCTATGCCGGCAACGAATTTTATAGTTGAACTAGACTCTGTACTAACATAAAATTATCTTCATACGGCCTACTATTTTTTTTTTTTTTTATAGAAAGTTCCGTAATTTAATTTCCATCTAAATGTTTCCTCCGAGGTAACACCAGAATTAGAAAGTTGTCAGGTATATTGTGTCTGTATACAGTGTTAATAAAAGACTTCGTCATCAAGTGTAACGTTGACTTACATACAAAAATGATAGTGCCAAGTTATGTAAATCAAAAAATTTAAATAAAAGAAGTGAAAAAATACAAGCGACACATATTGAAAACATTTTATTTTGTAGCCGGTGAATTTCCGTTAAGTTTTTTTTTTAAATAAGAAAACCCATGAAATAATAGCTTAAAAAAAATCTTACAATGTTTACAGGTCTTCAATGCTATAAGACTGTTTTCACAGTTAAGAGTTCCTAAGTTATTCAGTTCCTTCAATCAAAGAAGTGAACAACTTAAAGATGAAAAAATACTTTCAATAAAGCTACAGTCCGTTCATAACTGCAACAGACTTTCTCGGAATCTTTCCTGCTCCCATTTTTAAGCAATATATAAAAAAAAATTATGCTTTAAAACATTCAAACTATATTTTCACTCCGTGCTGCCAAACTAACTGTTCCCGCGCCAGTCACTGTTTGTATAGGCTGTTCACGGTAAAGTGAGCACTTTTTTTTAAGGCTCGTCTTGATTTTTCCTTTCGTCCGATTTCCATCTTCCTGCTACTTTTTAATATAAACATTGCAATGTGAGCAATTAACACAGTGAATACATTCACCAAACTCAAAATTTAAAGCCTGAGGCTGCAATGAGATGTATTTATTAGTGGTTAATGCCTGCTGGAAGGGCCTTAAAAAGGCCCTTTCACTTTACCGTGAACAGCCTATAGAAACGATGCACGCAGCTGACGACTAAAATGTTGTTCAAAAGTCTGTTCCAGTTGTGAACCGACCATAGGGGGTTTCATAATCATGTTAAATTGTTTAACAGCTTTGCAGTTTTGGTGTAAAGCGTTAATAGAGAAATTGAAGCGTTGCGCGTCGTTTTAAAACGCAATGGAAATTTCATAAAAAGGCAAGCACAATGTAAACAGTTCACGGTATTTTACACGAATGTTCAGTACCTGAAAATTCTTAACTTGTAATCATTACATACGGTATAATTCAATTAAATAAACAAAATAATTATTCCGCAGGTTTTCGAAAATCGCATGTCAGTATCATAATTTTTCTGCTTTAGAAACGCAGATGAAAATATTATTTCATATTTGAAAACGAGATAACTTGTGTATTTTACAAACATTTTAGATTATTTTTAGGGATAGGAAAATTTCGCGAGTTCAATTACCTGTAGGCTAAGACTACACACTCTTCCTACAGTCGAGCCTCAAATGATTGTTCACTGGCTGATGCTCCAGTGTTACCTCACACCTGGCAGTAAGGGATTCGCTTCTTGTTTCCTAGCAAGTCTGCTAGTGCCTCAGAGTCGTCCAGGGAATGTCTAATAATCTGTGATCCAATTGCAAAGGCTACTCCAGTGTACACGCGTTTTAAATCTGTCTTGTCCTGAAATGAATTCGCGAATTTTTCCTACATCTACTTATTTTGTTTGTTCTCCAGAATCAATCAAGCTGTGATTCTGACATGCGAGTACGCATAATTACGCAAACAATATTTTAGTTTGCTAGAAATTCCACTACATGCAATGTTTAAGCTTATAAGTCAAATGAGTTTAGGAACACATATAAATAGAGACATAAAAAATTCGCGAGTTCAATAACCTGTGGACTAGACTCCAAAGTCATATGTACAAATATGCAGATATCAAATCCACATTGGTTGTCTGCTGTCACAGCGGAAGGCGACGATTGAGCCAGCCTTCTCCAGGAGGTTTCAAACACCGTGAGGACCAACGGCTAAAGTTATATAAACACACGTGTCTTGAATTCTAGCTTGTCGCAAAATGAACCTGCGAATTCTTCAGGTTCCTACTTATAAACCTCCAGTAATAAAATGTTGCTATCTGGCGTCTTCCAAAGCTGACTAAACTATTTGAACAGCAGTGGTTAGAACAAAGACTATTGGTAAAGCAAAATGAATTTCATCTTCTCCAAAATCTTGGATTTAACTTATATTTAGGACAGGAAAATTTCGCGAATTCATTTCGGGACAAGATATACGTCAAACACACATATAGAGAAGTCACCTTCGCAATTGGATCACAATTTATTAGACCCACCCTGCACGCCTCTGAGCCAATAGCAGACTTGCAAGAAAACACCTTGCGAATACCATTAAATGCCAGGAGTGGGGCTACAGCCAATGAACACACAGCTGAGGCTCCAGTATGCAGAGGACTGAGGAGTCTAGCCTACAGGTCATTGAACTTGCGAAATTTTCCTATTCCTACGTATATTCTTCAATAACATAATTCCCACATTCAATATTTAAAAACCAATCTTAACAAAGCACAGGGAACATCTTAACATATTTTTCGAAATCCTATTTCTTTTCCTCGATTGATTCGTTTCACATCTAGAAACGTAATTAAAGGTTCCCTTAATATTAGTGACCGGGAAATTTCTCGTTTTTTAAACGGCCTGTACGCTTGACTCCACGGTCCTGTGTATTTTCCAGTCTCAGCTTTCTTTTTGTCACATTGGCTGCTGTACCAGCGTTCATAGGCTACTCACGGTAAAGGGGGTACTTTTTAAGGCCCTTCCAAATTTTTCCTTGTGGCCAATTTTTGTCTTTCCGTCACTTTTTAATATCAACATTGCCATGTGACTGATAAATATGGCGTATACTTTCAACACTCTCAAAAGTTGATGCCTGAGTCTGCAATGAAACATACTTATTAGTGGCTAATGGCTGGTGAGAGGGCCTTGAAAATGGCTCACTTTACCGTGAACAGCCTATAATCAGTTCCACCTCAGACGAGGTGGCACGGAACTCGGTGCTTGTTTTTTTGTAGGCCTGTTATTGGTTCAGAGTTCACCTGGGAGTGTCTAACGAACAATGGTCCAATTGTAAACATACTATGAACGTACAAGTGTTTGACGTCTAGCTACTCCTGAAATGAATTCGCGGAAATTTCTAATTCAAACTGATTATTTAATTATTAATTTACCACAGGGAAATTATCTAAAATCTTGCAAACTTTGATAATTCTGATCAGTAGTCTTCTATGCCATGCAAAGCTTTGATTTTTGATGTCCTCTCTTTAAATTTTAATCTGAATATTTGTAAGAAAAGAATCCAGGACGGAACAGATACTAATCCATTAAAACTATCAAACTCGCGTGTTAAAATTGTATTGCAATGTAAAGGGCTTTTTAACGTTCCCCGGTTTTATGCTTCAAAGCTTAGCAGGGGAAGGCTTATAGACTAATTTATAACCTACCTTAAATTACACCCATACCTTACCCGGAATTCGAACCCAGAGCCTCCCATACACCAGATCACGTGTTAAAAACAATTTTTTTCTCTTCTTTTGTTTTAGAATAAAGTCGCAGAATAACGAACGAAAAGATTATATTTTGTGTAATTTTATTTCATTGTATCTGCTTTACAACCTCGTCAAAAGGAGTATATTCAAATAATAAAAAGTTAAACTTAAACGAAGGAAGCCACTTGATTTTGACAGTTATGATACAGAATAATTAGGAATACAGAGGTAAAACAGCCGATTATACCACGAACTCCAATCGCACACGCCAGTAAAATGACGTCACTAGCCGGTAGAATGTTGGAGAACTATTCGCCAATCAGAACCTCGTAATCTGCTCACCAGCCAGGCTGTCCAGTCCACAGGGAACCTTTTGCAGCACGCAGCAGCCAATCGGACGCATGGTCCGTTCCCAGAGCATTCCGCAGCCAATCAGATAACGGGTACGCCCAGCATCAATGAAACCGCCTCGTCATTTCGTCTCCGCGTACTTGTCTGCTCTATGGTTAGGTGGGACACATAGATAATTACTGCGCAGCCGGAACGAGCACTCTACCCTATTCCTCTACAGTTAAATGTTTATTCTTCTCAGACTGGGAAAGCTCAATGCTTTTAGTTTGGCAAATAAAATTTTTCGCCACTAGGTAAGCGCTAGTGTCGCATGTGTACCGGATTTTCTCGATTTCCTTGGTTTAGAAAATTGCAATAATCAAAATCAATACAACTAAATAAAATAGTAGTGGCTGTCTGTGATTTTTCAAATTTTCCACTTTTAATAATTTTTTCATACAGTATAATTGATTACTAAGCCATATCTAATGTTATTTTTTTTTTCGTGTCCTGTCCGATCGGATTTAACTCAAGAAACCACTGAACGCATTGACATCAAATTTACACACTGCATAGATAATACGCCCAGGACCAACTTAGTCTTTGTTTCATCGAGATATCTCAAACGGTTCCGAAAATATGATGATCAGGGATATATATAGGTACTGGATTAAGCTTTTCTCAGAATTACTGCAAAAAAAAAGCATTATACAAAAAAAAATTCCGTCATCTCTCCTTTCTTTTTTGTCTATAGGCTGTCCTTTCCTTCGTAAGAGCGGTTCGAAATCCTAAATGTCATGCGTACGACGTAGCACAGGGAAGCTAGATTTAATAGAAAATAACGTCGTAACTAAGTAAAATCTTCCTCTTTTATTATTCACGCAGCTTATCATTTTAATTAAAAGTGACCTATCTGGAACACAACATATTTAGCAGCAGGAATTTTCCCTTATGCCAAACTATCCCGTAAGTAGAGCAACGAGTATTTCGCGAACTCATTCGGAGGCGAGGTAGACTCCAAACACTTGTTCTTTTCTCCTACTGTTGTGATTGGACGACACTTCCTTAGACACGCCCCGTTTAACTGTGAGCCATTCATAAGCAGGAAGCAGTAGTGTGAGTGCGTGTTTGACAGTCCTGTACAGAGGCCTCACTTGATCACAGCAACCAATAAGCAAACGATAATGTATCGAGTGTATAGAGGTCTGTCCAGCCTAGCTTGCTGCCCACTCAATCCGCGAAATACTCGGGGCTCTACCCATAAGGAAATTCATCTTGTTCCTAACCTGGGTAGACGTAACCTCACTACGGTTTAGAATGCAGGTGGCTGTCCGCGACGTTGAAGGCCAGAGGTGCGTGGTGCCAGCTGTTGGCTCAGACTGCGCAGGAGCGGCGCTCACGTCGGAGCTTACACAACGCCTGCGTGCCAAATACCAGGCAATCCAACGTCTTGCCAACGCAACCGTTTTTTTTTTTTTTACTACTCTCTCCGTACGTCTAGCTTTTCCGAAGGAGCATCTGGCAAATCGAGTATGATTACAGCTGCTTCGTGGTTAATTGATCACTTTTGGAAATTTCCCTGGCCGTAGCTGCTTATGGTACGCTTCAAGTAAAGCTGGCAGCAATACAATCGTCCCCACGATCGGTTTGTGTACGTAGTGCTACATATGGCTGGTAAAGACTGTTCACGATAAAGTGAGCACTATTGAAATCAACCTTAGATAAAAGTCACTATCCCTAGCTGCTGCGCCGAAGTTTTAAAATGAGCAGATTTGCAAAACATTTACTTTGGAACAGTTTCACAGTTGCACTTGACCAACGTATGAATAAAGTGACGAGGCCCATGGCAATGTTAATTCTGCGTAAGGTGGAAGAATACATATTGCATATACAAGTAGATCTTAAACAAGGCTTTCAAAAGTGCTCATTTTACCGTGAACCGCTTATACTACAGACAACTAGGTATGAGTGCCAGGTGCTTCAGTGTTTTCCTTGCAGGTAATTTTAACTGCGTTTTCGTTAAAAAGTTTGTGATAAATTTACATGTGGAGACTTGAAATCTCACGGAATTCAATTCATTGAAAGGCAAATGAAATAATTATTTTAGTTCAATCAATTAAATTAAAGTAGTTAAATTCAAATAGTATTTAATCGTGTGAAATAGCCTATAGTTACAAATCAGGGAGTTTTCCAGTGCCACTCACCAAGACTGTTAACAAATGACGAAAACAACTCTAGGTTTGTAGCTGTTTAGCGCGAGGCTTGTGTCCAACTCACGCATTGAAGTCTCCAGCGTTAACTGCGTTGGATACAGATGCTGGAAAACCTTACGGTTTCAAATGCTTGGTTACTGTTGGCGCAGGAATATTCTGCTCTTCTGAGGCACGGAATTAGGGGCATGTTAAAGGCGAGACTGGCAAGCGCGTCAAATCCCTCTTGACCTTTATGTGCGAAACACTCAATTTGCGTGCAGTATTGCGGGAATTGAAGGGGTTGCCTATCATTTTGGTATTAGTTTTGAACAAAAGTTCGATACAGTTGCCTATGAAAGTTTTGCACATTTTCAGTCAAAAACGGGTTCTTTTTTTCTTTCAAGAGTAACAGTTGTTTAATTTCGGTTTTGGATATATAAATGTGCCCCAAAATAAGGTTTTCTATATTAATCGCCTTTAATGTGGTGCATATAAAATTAGTTTTAAGTGTATGTTATGTTAATGAGAAAAGAACTACGGATTTTTTCAATGATTTGTTTTTTAAAAAAACCTGTATTTAAAGTATGTTACAACATAAATTCGTGCACCAGTATGACACTCCCAATTTGTGTAACATATTTTGTTTGAGGATATGCATTATGACATAATATAAAGTGAATATTTCTATACAACGTAGTTTAAACAAACCGAGCCTTTTCCATTCCTATCGCACTTACCCAACCAGTAATGATTGTCATCCGTCGGTCGCTTCAACCATCGTACAATGTGCTATAGACTATTGACGGTAAAGTAAGAAATTTTGAAAGTCCGCTCATTTGGAATAATAATCAATATTTTATTTTAGCCTTAGACGTTAACTTCCGAGTGCGGTGGAATATACGCACTGTGTTTATTACTTAAATGGCAAATACGTATTTAATAATGTGGTTAAAGAATAGAAAATGGTTGAAAGGAAAAAAGTGACTAGGGCCTCAAAAGTGCTCACTTTACCGTGAACAGCATATACCTACCCACCGGTGATTTACACTTAATGCTGGCAGGGGCGCCATCGATAATCTCTCAGGACAGATAGGCGATTCCGTTTATTTCGAAGCCCGCATCAGTTGTGAGACAAAGGAAGCGTTACGTTGCTACTCGTTTGTTTCAAAAGTTATAAATTAACCATAAATAGCGCATATACGTACACAAATACTAGGGGACCCCAGCCGTGACTTTTTTTTGTATCGTCACGGGGCTAGAACAGTTACCATGTTAAAAAATTTGGTTGTCATAAAAATACTGGAAAAAAAAACCTATTTCATAGAAATATCATTTGTGAAATTGACTCCACATTGAAGCGACTGCTGCCCCATTTGATATTTCTCTATCCACTGGGCCACTGCAGCCCCACTTAACATAGTTATATCCACTGACCCATTAAGGCCTCACTTGGAATCGCTGTATCCACTGAGCCGCTACGGCCCCACTTAGAATCTCTCTATCCACTGAGCCACTAAGGCTCCAATTAACTCAACATTGAAAGGAGTCATTCAAAGTAAACAAAAGTGATATACCATTACCTTTATATCTCTATGAATCTCTATGAATTAATACAAAACTTTTCATAGGAAAAAGAGTAATTAAAAAAATGATTTTTTGGGGGTAAAAGGTAATGATTACGTAATCTGACCTTTGTGAAATTCTAGCTTGACCTGTATTTACCCTGAGGATTCGCTGTGCAAAATTTGAAGAACTTCTGTCGAGCTTCAAGGGACTTAGTATTAAAGACAGACAGACAGACAGACAGAGATAAGTCTACTTATTGCATAGGATATGTACACATACATTTACATACATATGAGAATAAAATCTAAAATACTCAGCTGTTGCATATTACTGCTTTAAGTTTTATAATGTTCACGCCTAATTTATTTTTATTTTTACAGTGTTTAACATTGCTGTCAAACCATGCGCGAGTGTTTATTTGAAGAAAAAAAATTATAATGGCCACGGAAAATACATGCACTTGTACTCCACGATGGCCACGACAACGAGTATCTGCAAACCAAATACTCGATTCCCGTTGGCTACACGGATTCACGGATACGGAAGAGCTGGGAGTTGCCTATCTTTCTTACGTGTATCCGTACGTCATCTCCACGCCCGTGTGTGGAACCGTTGTAGATTGAACACGGAGCGTGTTGCGTGCTCCGCTGCTGTGATACGTATCCGTGTCTGTGTCATTGTGGAACGGTTCTAAAGCTCGAAGCTAGGTTTCGTAAAAGCTTAAGAGTAGGGTTTACACCCGGAAGGAGCAATGTCAGGGGTTATCGGGACGACATCCCCCCCCCCCCTTTTTTCAAGAAAAATAAAAATTATAATTATAATTTTCACTAACCTAAATATAAAAGAATGTGTTTCCCTTTTAGCGTGAAGGATGTTTATATCATTTTGTGGTTCAATATCTATAAATTAGCCCATTTTTTTAAACTACAAATAAGTAAACTGATTATTTAAATTTTTTCCACAAGTGAGAAACTTGCAATCTCCCTTGAACAGGAAGGAGTTTTATAGCATTTTGTAGTGCCGTGTCTGTATATTATCCCATTGGCTGTGCATAATGTTTGAAGTAATATGTTTAATATAAAAAATTAAAAAATTTTTTTTTTTTTTTCCAAAAATATAAACGAAATTTGAAATCCCCCCCCCCCCCCCCGTAAATTCTTGGCTATGGTTCTGAGTCACCCGGACTGGAGCGGACAGACTCAACGCGCCACTCTGCATCAACACTCAGCCGTGCGAGTGTGTGTTAGGGGCGGGCCGAGAAGAGAGCGAGAGCGAGAGAGAGAGAGAGAACCTGTTTATTACGACACGCGCGGTCTCTGCCGGAGAGGTCAAACACACGCGCTGCAGGAATGCAACGACTCCCAACCGCCGCCCGCGTGGCGGTGGACCCTCCCCGTGTTTCCGACAACTGCCGTTGCGCGCGCCACCAGTCTCTTCCGTCCATAGACTAAAGGCCCTTACACAATTAAAAACTTTAACATTTGACTTTACCATTTGACTTTATGTTTGCTTTCCGACATGTTGTTTCTTATGGAGCTTCACACAATGGAACTGTCAAAGGTAAAGTCAAGCACTCTTGACTTTACGATTTCGAATAGTTGAAATTTAAAGTCAAAGTTAAGCAGCTATTTTGGCGAGAATATAACAGAGGTTATGTGGAAAGTGCGTTATTTTAATGTTGTGCGATTTTAATCTCGGTATATTAAACAAAATTCGTTTTAAATTAAATAAATGACAAACGAATATAATGTGAAGCAGAAATATATTAATTTGCATATTTTACTAAAGTTAACAATAGTTTCTTGTATGAAATAAATTTCTAAAATAAATATTTAACCTATTTTTTAGAAAAGATACGTAAAATGCATTCCTGAATAATATCATAATTATTTACATAACAAGATACACATTTTTACGAAACTCGCAGAACCGATGTTCAATTGTCTGAACTCTGACTTTACAACTATTCTATTGTGAATTGGTGCTTTCGTCAGAGGAAAGGAAACGTAAAGTCAAATGCTAAAGTTTTCTATTGTGTAAGGAGCTTTAGGCTGTGTCCGAATTCGCTTGAAGGACATACGTCTACGTACCTGTCACCGGAACTGATGTATGTGCTATCCGAATTGAAAAAGTAAAGTATGCACGTATACAAGTAAACGGAAATGTATACTTCTCGCGTACTTGTGGAATATGTGCCGCCATTTTGAGAAGCAATGTGTAGGTTACAATTGATTTTCGACATAATAATTTTATGTAAAGTTTAATACGGCAACATTACTACTTCGTAGGCATAGCATTATGAACTGACTTAATAATTATCGCAAGTGTCACCTTAAAAAAAGGCCTAAACAATAAAGTTGTATTATGCCTATGTTCATAACCTACATAAGCTAAGATAAATAAAAGTAATCAAAATTGCACTCACATACAATAATGCAACATAGTAAATGTAATGTAAATCAAATTGAAATATTATTTAATACTTGATTTAACCCCTAAAACATTCGGTAATTGTCAAATTCGTAGTCGGAATACACATTAAAAGTGGTTAGCTGGGTAATAACTGTTACCGAAGCCAACAAGACTGACTGTCCGAATTCATCAAATTTGGTGCCAAGGGTAAGAGAAGTATGCAAGTATGCAAGTACGCAATTATATACCAGAATTCGGACACGGCCTAATGATCAGGTCGACCGTTTATTCGTTTTCTGCGCATGTACACAACATTGACCTACCCCAAAGGAACACAACTGTCAAAATCACATGGTCAACGGTGATGAAAGTGCTTGTGTATTAATTTTTAGATGACAAGCACTATTACATGAATAAAATACTTTTACCAATTTGAATTTAATCAAACTGGATTAGCAACTTGGTTAGACGAAGTATAAAATCATCTCACAGAATTTGTTTAAAAATCAATTTTCTAACCTGAAACCCACGCCACGCCGTTTTCGCTAGACGTGTGGGCAGAAAAGCAGTTCACTGTTGGGACATGGAGATTGGTTGTGCGCAGCCAGCGAGATCGGTCTACCTCGTCTTTAGTCTACGCTTCCGCCGCCCTCCGTGGTATACCTACCACTGGCAGCTGCGTCATCCACCATCTATCAGGACAGATGGGAGACTGAGCTTGTGTTGAAACACGTATAAGTAGTGGAGCAAAGTAAGCGTTACCTTCGAACGTTTCTGAAAACCTGTATAAGTTATGCATTCAAATTATTACTCCGCCTTATGTAAACAAAGCTTAGCAGAGTTGAGGGAATTACACCGAAAGGGACGACGCACCGCATTCGTAAGCATTCATTTAAATAATATTCTACACAAGAACTATTTCTTACTAGGCATTACCAACACACCTATTATCTAGTTGTTTTGTTTTTCGTATTAGATATAAATTAAATATTATAATTTACGGATAAAATATAAGTAAAAATTCAGTTTAACCAAAAATAATATACTTTCATGTTAACATCCCCGGCCGGGTCGCCGGATTTTCGCATGTGGTAATTGTGCCGGACGATGCCGTTGGTCGGCGGGTTTTTTTCGGGGAACTCCCGTTTTCCCCCGCCCTTTCATTTCGGTGCCGCTCTATACTGTCTTCAATCACCCTCACCGGCTCTCAAGACCACGCTGTTACGAGCCGCCCGCCCAAATCTCTTTACTTGCTTTCATATTAACAGAAGCATAAAACGCTTGTGTTACACAGCACGTTGAGGAACCAACAAAACATGTTATAGGTGGGGTGATTTCTCAAAGGTTTGATTCTGGAAGTGTTAAGAAACCGCGAATACAAATAGACTATTATTAACTGCGGGTGGTTATGGGTCCCCCTTCCGCCACCCATCATATTCGAATCTTGGTTTCCTTTAAGTTTGTTTATGTTTTTAAAAAAGAAAATCCCGAAAATACCTACCCCTACAACCAGCTAACTATTAACCCCACGCAGCAGTGCAGGCATAACGACTGAACTACGACTTGTAGTTATATCAGTGGTGTTAATGCAGGCGTTTCAGCTCACTAAGCTAGGAACGATGTCCTGAACAATCTTACAACGATAACTCCAGACATTCAATAATATTAACGACAAAAGGCGGCAAGCTCCCTTCTCCTATGGTTATTCACTCCGAATTTCTAGTCCAAAACCTCCTAACATCGATTAGAGGATTAATTAATTAGCAAATCCAACTATTCCACTAATCCGATCGAAAAATTGTATGGCCCGCTAATCTCTCAATTAATCCCAATTAATCCTCAGTGGCCCAGAACCTCCCCCCTTGCCGCTACTAATGTATATAGTGATGTTAGGTGGTTTTGGACTAAAAATTCGGAGTGGATACCATTGGAGAAGGGAGCTTGTCGTCTTTTGTCGTTAATACGGTTGAACGTTTGGTGTTATCGTTGTCAGATTGTTCAATACATCGTTCCTCGCTTAGTGAGCTGAAGCGCCTGCCTTAACACTACTTATATCACAATATCAATTTTGCAAAATTTTGGCAGAATTAAAACTGTGACGTAAATATTAGTTTATAGTTACCTTGTCTTGTCTGTATCGCAATATAAGGTCAATAGCCAGTTGGGTATAGTCTAGGAGTGCTTTCGGAATTTTCCTTTTTTTTTTTTTATGTAGACAAGCCAAAAAAAAAAAATTCAGTATGTGGGGAGACGGTTCCCTTAAACAATAAAGTTACAGCACTTGTATACGCGCCATAAAATATTACTGAAGAGAAAAACCTGCGGCTACGGACAGGAAAATTTCGCGGTTTGATTCTAGTGCAAGGTAGACATAACTGCGCTAGTCGCAACTGGCACCTAAAGTATTCGCTGCGTATACGTCACTAAAGAGGCATGTGGCATGCTCTAGCAAAAACTGTCCCGGCCGATCCCGGAGAGGCATGGCTAGGGACATGCAAACTTCACGTGATTACTTGGCATCAGGCTGAACTTCACAGCACTGTATGCACTAGACCCGGCGTCGTTTCTCCATTGGCTGCTGCATAGATGTGAAGAAACTCCCTCTCTGACTGAACTACGCGTGATTAGAGGCGCACAATTGTGAGGTGTTTCGTTATTGGTGTATATTCACCCAGGGCGTGTCACATAAAGTATGGTCCAATGACAAAGGTATTGCAAAGGTACGTGTGTTTCAAGTTGAACATGTCCCCAAATAATAACGCGAATTTTGCAGGTCTCTAGGCATGGCAAATGGCATGCAACAAAAGTCGCGTATCATGCCACTTCACTGTGCAAGGTTGCATCTGTTTATTAACCCGTTTGTGAGACGCAATAATTTGTAAGCAGAAGAGTTGCAATCGGGTAATATTTTAATGCTCACTGTACTTGTGTATAGTGTACATTTTTGCAACCAGTTTTCTCGGGGATCTTCCGCTTTCCCAGCCCTTTCATTCCGGCGCTGCCCCATACTCACCTCAATTCACCCTCATCGGCTCTCAAGACCTCGATTTTAAGAGCCGCTCAAATCTATTCAGTCATTCTGCCGAAAGCCACAAATTATACAACCGTCCAGGACCCGGAATGAGATTTATAGATGGAACTTGGAATGATGACAAGGATCTTCTTGAAAGATCACAAGTGTAGGTATGGAATGACAATGTTTGTGTGTGTGAATGTGTGACGTCTCAGAAAAGAAGCAGTGTGGTTTGACTATGCCCTTTGCGCCCGGAGGCGAGGTGGCGGGGAATGTTTCTGGCTACCGGGCATCCCCCTGAACTAAGTCCGTCACAACTCGGGCGCACTGGGCCGCGAATGCAGTTTACGGGGATACCGTCTTGCTTAAATTCGATCGTGAAGGACAAGCGTGGAACGAGAATAGGCAGTGCATGTGTGAGAAGTTAGTGTAGTGTTCTTTTTCTCTATCGGAAAGCATGGCGGTTTCAAAACTACAAAGTTCCCGGTGGACCCTGAAGATCAAAGGAGCCGATTTATCTTTTGTTTTGCGGGGGCTAACGTAATGATATACGTCGTTCACGGTAAAGTGAGCATTTTTGAAACCCTAGTTACTTTTTTATTTCAACCAATTTATATCCTCCCACCACTTGTTAATGTGAACCCTGCCATGAGAGCAATTAACACAGTGTATGCATTCACCATACCCAAAACCAAAAGTACGAGGCCTCAATGAAATGTATTTATTGGTTATTATGTTTGATGAAACAGCTTCGAAAAGTGCTCACTTTACCGTGAACGGCCTATAGAAATAAGCGCTCTAGTTTGGACTTTTTAATAGGTATCGGCGACCTCAAGGGAAGGTTTGGTGAGGCCAGCGCCGGATCCGCCGGGAAATTTGTCTAAAGCCACAGCCTTCTCTTTATTTCTTAAATGCATATCACAAAAAAAAAACCACGAGGTCGTCAAGGTTGGCTTCGAGAGCAAACACAAACACTCTACGACGGGGAGGTTATTTGCAGACGAGGCCCGCGCTGAAGGAGATTCGGATACACAGCACCACGCCAGTGGACGTGAGTGTCGCGGATGTGGCTGTGAAGGCTCTGCTAAGACTGCCTCACGGCGGTGATGCAACTTCAGGGTCGACGAGAGCGCACTCCAGCTAGCGTGCAGGCTCTTGGGGGCCCACGCGCGTGGGGTACTCGACCAGTCTCTGGCAGCAGGATGTGGGCGACGTGGTGACTTGGCCGTCCCTCGCGAGCTGCATTCGCGAGGTCGCGAAGGCTAATGCAGTTCAGCCACATATAAGCTATTCACGGTTAAGTGAGCACTTTTTAAAGCCCTTTCATTTGGAACAATAGTCAATAAATATATCTTATTTTAGCCTCAGACGTTAACGTCCGAGTTCTGTGGAATATACCATGTTTATTACAAAATGTTTTGACGTGAATACGTCTTTAAATTTGTAACCATAGTGGGAGGCAATCCAGAAACTCAGATGATGACAAAATCGGGGGATACAGTTTGGCATTGTATATCCGAATCTATCGTCTACATTCAAAACTCGGTTGCCAAAGGATCAAAGAATATGTAACGTTGAATGAGGACTGCAAAACATGAAGCGCGGCTGATGAAACCGTAAGGGGGGGGTTTGGGGGGGGGCAATTTTTAAGTTCGTTTCGCCGCGTCTCATAACTTCCGCGTAGTATAACTTTTGACTAGGAGAAGCTACGACGCTCGTTCGGGTTTCAATAGACAGCTCTCGTCAAGATCAAAAGATTGCTCGTGTAAAAACATTTGTGTAGTATGGTTATGGTGAAATTGTATGAGTTTAATGTAAAAAATTATGAAAACTTAACACAATGTCTGCCTATTCTCGTCATAAAGCCACGTCGAAATACAGAAATCGTATACGGTTGGAAAGAGCACCTCAAAAGCAAACCAGTGATACCCATAAAAACCCCATACGATCGAGAGAAGCGGTGCCGGGAACGATGAATGGGGAGGGGGGAACATCAAGGCGTCCGAGCGCGTCAAAGTAGACGTATACACGCGAAATAAATGGCCGTGTCCCCAACACAGCCACACCCCATTTTATTTAAAAAGTTGGTTCAAGAATAAAAATGGCTGAAAGGATAGAGTAACCAGGGCTTCAAAAGTGCTCACTTTACCGTGAACAGCTTATACAGGTTTGTACAATTCTTTAACCCTTACAGCCGTGGTGGTGTGCGTACTGCACACGAAGTAGATTTAACTATATATCTACACTGTAGGCTTACACAGCACAAAAAGGCACCCAGTAAGGAGAGAGTAGAGGGATAGACATCCGGGAACAACTCCACCGGGAATCGAACCCGGTTCGGCTAAGTGGAAGGTGAGTAGTTTGACAATAACAGTGGGGAAGAAAAATTGGAAAGCTCCAGACACGAAAAAGTTATAAAGAAGAACACGATATCTGAAATGAACGCAAGAAGAATCGAAGGAAATGTGGAGAAAAATAGAAGAACAAGAAGGAGGAAGAGAAGAAAAAGAATACGAGGAAAGAAAATGGGGAGGACAGAGAAGGAAAGTAGAAGAACAACAGAAGAGAGAAAATGAGGATGAGAAGCAGCAAGAAAGAGAATAAGAAAGAAAAGATCTGAAACGGATGAAAGAAGAATCTAAATGAAAGAAAGATGTGATTTGTGATAATCTGTTGGTCGATGTCTGTCTATGTGTACGTGTAAAAAAATGGGGGGGGGGGGGAGCCGTAGGAGCGGAGCTCCATTCCCTCGTTCGCCGGGAAACGTAGGCCTGGGTGTCCAGAAGAAGTACTTCGATGTCCTGGACGATGCTTAAGTTGGGGCAAAACGGTGGGCGAGGGGGAAAAAAATAAAGATAACAAAATAGAATAGTACAGATAGGGAGGGGGCTGGGGGCCTTCGGGTTCTTGGGCGGGGCCATTCGACCATTGGGTGCCATGGCTGACCGGCCGAAAGGCTAGTTAGCTGTGTGCGGGCCCGGCGGAGTCTGGTCTCGCGGGCGGATTCGTGGGAATCCCGGTCCCTGGTCTGTTCCGGCTGTGGCTGGCGAAACGGGGGGCGGCCGAAAGGATACCCGTCGGGGAGCAGTCTCGGTCGGGGCAGAATAGCTCACCACCTTCCTAGGAAGTGTGAATGATGCTTTGAATAGAAATAGAATTCGTAGCTTAAATTACGGGCGCTCAGACGAACAGTCGCCCTCCCACAAAAAAAAAAACTGATATACTGTTTGTTAAATTGTAGTAGTCATGGTAGAATTGAACACTCTGGATGGCTGTACTGCCAAGTAGGGTTAATGAAATAAATAAAAATAAAAAAAAGTCTGACCAACACATAACCGCGGCCCCCCGCAAGGCACTGAACTAGCGTGCATTCGGTACGTCGGAAACTCGCCTCTTGAGATTCGCAGTGATAACCCTGTCATTTTACGATACAATAATAAAGAAAAATAAATTTGCCGCACATCCCTCCACTTCAAATATCCTGTACAGATTTTTTCGTGCCTGGAAATGATTGTGAAAATTTTCAGCCTATTTTCACTTTTAAAAAAATTACACATTGTTGGGGGCATGCAAAATTCGCGTTATTATTTTGCATCAGGCTGAACTTCACACTAATGTATGCACTAGAGCTGGCGTCGTTTCTCCATTGGCTAATGCATAGATGTGACGTCAGTCCCTCTCTGATTGAACTACACGTGATTGGGGCACACGATTGTAAAATGTTCCTTTATTGGTGCAGCGTCACCGAAGGTGTGTCACATATAATATGGCCCAATGACAAACGTATTGCAAAGGTAAATGTGTTTCAAGTTTAACATGTCTCCAAATAACAACACGAATTTTGCAGATCTCTACACATTGGAAACGGAAGTCGATAACTTAAACTTTCCGTCGGACGCGTAGTGTTTTTTAAATGCCTAATTTATGTCGACATATTTTACGGATGTGGGAAAAGTTTTCAGTAAGAAGTTTTTTTCTAGTAGTTGTCTTGCCAAGCGTATTTCTTAACAATAGCGAGAGTTAATGGAAAATCGCGAAAAAATTTTCAGCCAACGCCAACTTATCTTCTCTTAAACACTCTTAACTAGTTAATTCATTAATTATTGGATGGACAAGGTTTGGACTCGGCTAAGTTGTTTACAGACCAATCACGAACATTCTGCTTTATAGTATCAGAATCCTCATTGGCCCAGTGAAATGGGGCACTAGCGTCATACATGCATGGCAGCCAATAAGGAAATAAAACTGTCGGACATGTGTACACACGTTGAATCCTAAAAGTCAGTCAACTTTTCCCGCGACAAACCATAATTAAGAGATGAGGGTTTATCGCGGGAAAAGTTGACTGTTTGCTAGGATTCACCGTACCGTACATATGTCCGACAGTTTTCTGTCCTTATTGGCTGCCATACATGTATGAAGCTAGTGTCCCATTTCACTGGTTGGTCTGCAAACAGTTAAAACCTTATCCATCCACTTATGAAAGAATGAACTAGTTAGAGTGTTATAGAAGATATGTTGGCTCAAATATTTTTCGCGATATTCTATCATCTCTAATCATCATTAGTAGAGACCTGAAGAATTCGCGGATTCGTTTGGGACAAGCTAGAATTCAAAATACGTGTGTTCAGATAACTTTAGCCATTGGGCCAAACTGTGTTTGACACCTCCTGGAGAACGCTGGGGCAGTCGTCTCCTTCCACTGTGTCAGCAGACAACCAATTTGCTTTTGATATCCGAATATTTGTATGTAAGACTGCAGAGTCTAGCCTGCAGGTAACTGAGCTCGCGAATTTTTCAAGTCTCTAATCATTAGAAACCCGGAAAATTCGCGTATTCATCCGAAGACAAGTTAAACTGAATTCACTTTTACATGTGTTTGTGTTTGTGTTTCCGTTGGAGCACAGTTTGTTAGACAAGCCCCGAACGACTTTCAGCCAACAGCGAACCAGCAAGGAAACTAAGAACCGAATTACGCACTACCCGACTGAAGCAGCAGCCAATGAACCACGCACTAACTGATGCTCGAATGTACAGAGGATTTTGGAGTCTAGCTTGTTGCCATGCGCGAAATTTCCGAGTATCAAACCATCATCTCTAACAATCGGTAATCATTAGAGACATGGAAAATTCGCGTTATAGTTTACGGACAGACGAGACTCCAAACACGTGTGTTTTGTATTGCCTTTGTCGTTGGACTACTGTTAGGACACGGCCAGGACGGCTTTGAACCAATAGGAGACCGCTAGCGAGAAGCTGGGCCAATCACGTCCAATCAAGTCGAAAGGGAAAGTGTGCGGTCACTGCTGCAGAAGCCAATAAATAAGAGGCACCGGCTCGAACATGTATAGGATGGTGAATTTTAGCGTGCTGCCAGAAAATAACGCGAATTTTGCATGTCTCTATCAATAATTCGTCCCGAGAATACGCAATCCTACCACGTTAATCACCCATACTCCACTGGAGTACAATCTGCTTGCGCAGAGAAGTAAACAAACGCAGGTTTCGTGCATTCACACATGCACGCACATATTTATTACGGGCGTATTACGATGCGATGGCGATCAAATATTACGGAATGACACCTATTTCGGGTTAGTCTCACACTCACTTGTAAACGTTTGGATCCGATCCAAGAGACAACCTGCCGTGTGAGTGTTTTTTTTTTTAAATTGCACATATATGTAAAATGTTTACGTTCGTGTTACACAGATAAGAAACGCACTTTAATGATGAAGCACAAGTTACCGAGCGAATGGCATCAGGGCTACGTCATCCGTATCATGTCGTTACCACACGCATAATTATAACCTGTTACGCAATCGAGATTCGCTTAAGATTCGCGCCGAGTAATCGAAACGACAAGCTGGTTTGTAGATGACCCTGATACTGGAGGTTAATGGTCTTTCTTCTGCGATGACTGCACCTGCGCGGACAAGGAAACCGTGCATGATTATCTTCTCTCTCTCCTTTTTTTTTTTTTTTTTTTTTCCCCTCGCACAAAAGCTGGTTAAGTGCTCAGACAGAAAGTTCGCGACCACTTTTCGACTCCTCAAGGAAAAATAGATTATTTTCTTGGCTCAAACGAAGAGGGAGTCCAAAAACTAATCATGCTCGAAAATGAACCGTTCTAATAAGATTGAAACAGGTTATACGCAGAATTACGATAGTTTCGTACCAAAGAAGCACGTTTAAAGACTGTTCACGATAAAGTGAGCACTTTTGAAGTCAACCTTAGAAAAAAGTCACTGCTCCTAACTCCATACATTTTAACGGGAGCAATGAGTATCATGCCCCCAGTGAAGTTGGTAATAATGGATGGGAAGTAGTTCGATATCTTAATGTCGAATATAAAGTATTAGGTAACTGTTTATAATAACTTAAATTATTCCTTTGGATTTCTTTTATTTTTTTCTGCATCGAACTGTAGAAATTAACCAGATTTGTACCATATTTACTTTTCTATTAATTCCACAGTTTCACCCGACCGACACATGAATAAAGTGATGAGGCCCATAGAAATGTTAATTTTACATAATGCGGAGGAATACATGACATGTATACAAGTAAATCTTAAGCAGGGCTTTCAAAAGTGCTCATTTTACCGTGAATAGCCCTATACTTTAATTACCCAAAGTTATTTGAAGTCGTGCAATTCGGTTTCTGGTATAGCTTATCTCTTTCACCATTGCATAGTCAATTTTGAAACATTTTGTCAATAAATTCCTGTCTATATTTGCACAACATTAATCGACATTAGCCGGCACCGAGGAAGACTCCTTAGTTCTCTACATTACTTTGGTAGAGGTCACGAATTCTTTTTCTACGTAACAGGCAGAAATCATTCTATTGTTTCACCCGGCCACACGGAATAAAGCTACCAGAGTGCTGGAAGTTTACTATTGGTTGTGGGTCGTGTGTGGCCTGTCATATGAGAAGTATTCCAGCAACACGCGTAAACTAACATATATTTGTGCCATATACCTTGAGAAGACTTACGAGAAATTATAGGGTCTAGGTCTGTAGCGATTGAGTACATAGTAGTGTTGACAGTCCTGGTATTAAAGTTTCATTATGGTGTAATTTTTAAAATTGGCGGAAACTGAAACTGATTATTTTTAACCACTTGAAAGCCCTGCTCAAAATCTACTTGTATGCACGTTGTGTATCCTTCCGCCTCATGGAAAATTAACATTACCATGGGCCTCACCACTTTATTCATGCGTCGGTCAGATGAAACCGTGCAATTATCTAAATAAAAAAAAAAAAAAAAAAAGTAAATTTTTTACAACTCTGATCATTTTTACACCCTGATGCATTAAAAAAATTGGAAGCGAAAGAAATAATTAAAGTTTAACACATTTTGACCGACGTTGCGAATTGGAACTATTTTCCATCCATCATTGCCAACTTTACTGGGCGCATGTCACTCAGTGTGCCCGTTAAAATAGATGCAGCTAGGGGCAGTGACTTACTTTTTTCTAAGGTTGATTTCAAAAGTGCTCACTTTATCGTGAACAGCCTTTATGCAGTGTTTATGTGTAACATGTGTGTGTACGCTTGGTCTATAAAGGAAGTGGGCAAGGAAGGAAGGAAGGCTGTTGTTCCGAGCAATGGCCGAGTGGACGCCGCCGTCAGAGACATTAAGAGCAGCAGGCGGCTGCGTGGAGAGACGGTGAAAGGCGACGGGGCTGGCTATAAGCGCGAGTTTCGGTGCCGTAACGGACCCGGGGCGCCTTCACGTGGAATGTTAATGACACGCGCCCCAACTGCTTTCTCCCCCTGGTCGGTCCGGCACTTAACAGTGTACCGCGCGTGTAGGGTATACTGCCCGTTCTCGAGTGCTTCAAACTTTCATGAAGACCTGCTCAAGTTCTACTTTCAGGATGTTCCTCCACCTCCTGCAAACAAAGCTTAACCGCGTCTACGGAATTACAACAAAGGGACAAGGCACTGCATTCGCGCACCCGATTTAACACTTTCAGAACGCAAATATTATCAGCACTGAGGACAAGATTGAAGTCAACTGCCTTTATTCTCCACTACAGCTATACAAGTTGTGTTGGTCTATGTAGTTCTACTTACCATTGTGCTATAGGTAGGGATAGGAAAATTTCGCGAGCTCATTTCGGGACAAGACAGACGTCAAACACTTATATAGTGAAGTCGTCTTCGCAATTAGATCACAGCTTCGCCCTGCACGCATCTGAGCCAACAGCAGACTGGCAAGGAAACACCTTGCGAATCCCATAACTGCCAGGTGTGTGGCAACAGCCAATGAACACACAGCTGAGGCTCCAGTATGCAGAGGACTGAGGAGTCTAGTCTACAGGTCATTGAACTCGCGAAACTTTCCTATCCCTAATAATATGCGAACTAATAACACAAATTTACGAAACAACTAACTTAACACAGAATTCTATATATTAATTCAATCTTAACTTTAAATTACAACCAGGGAACACCTATTAACAATAAGATACAAAAATTTCCACAGGAACATGAGAAAAGTAATACTTCTATAATGAAACATTTTTAGTAATGACCGTCTTTTGTAATTGGATGATTTTAACTGTAACGCATACCAGGTGTCTGCCTGCGAATCACGGACACTCAGTGTCAGAGTTACCTAATTCTGATTGGCCCAGTCAGGTAAGGAACTGTCTCCCGACAAACAAAGACACGTGGTCAATAACCGAAGGAAAACTGCACGTATAACACAGTACCCTGGAGTCTAGCCTCCGCATAAATATTAGCGCGGAAAACTGGTGGCCCTGCCCGGAAGTAGAGACCTGCAAAATTCGCGTTATTTTTGGTACCATGCTATACTTCTCTGCCCTGTACCTATTTGAGGGCAGTTCGCGATTCCACTGTTTACTTGACAACTATGTGAGATCAATAACATTTATGACCCCCTTACTGGCTATTGGTAGCTCGACCGTTGAGCATTTGCTATTGGCTCAAAGCGTCCCTTATGAACGGGCCACGCAAGTTGTTGGCCACTGACAGGAGTTCAAACGAGCACACGGCGTTTCGAAGTTCAGTCTGTAGCCACAAAATAACCGAATTTTGCAGGTCCCTGCCCATAAGTAGGGACACCCAAATTTCGCGAAAAGATTTCACGACCAGTTGTATTTCATAACAGTGAAGCTCAGATACACTTTCTTGATTGGATGATCTAAGTGATACGCGTCTTGAGTGTATGCCCGGGGATCACAGAAGTACAGTATCGTTGCCTAATTTTGTTTGGCCAGTGCAGTAAGAAAACGTCTTCTCACATAGAAACTCCGGCAATAAAAGAAACAAATCTGCTGGTAAGCCCGTATTGTATTGAAATCTAGCATATGCGTAAATCTTTTCGCGAAATTCGGGTGACTCCAAACACTTGTTCTTTTCTCCTACTGTTGTGATTGGACGACAGTTGTTTAGACATGCCCTGTTTAACTGTGAGCCAGTAACAAGCAGGTAGCAGTAGTGAGAGTGAGTGTTTGATAGTCCTGTGCAGAGGCCTCACATGATCACAGCAACCAATGAGCAAACGATAGTGTCTCGAGTGTATATAGGGCTGTCCTGCTTAGCTTAATGTCAACTCAATCCGCGAAATACTCGGGACTCTACCCATAAGTAGCGGTAGTAAAATTTCGCGAAAAGGTACCAAGACACGTAATTTCGAAACACTGCAGGGTTGTTTACCTATCTTCATTGGCTGAATTAATTTTTTACGTGTGTTAACTGTCTGCACACGAATCACGTATAGGAGCCGTGCCGATGTTGCCGAATTCTGAAAGGCCCGGTCAAATATGAAAACGCCTTCTCCGGCTGACAGCAATCAATGGCAATAGACAAACTGCTGTTGAGTCATGGCAGTATTGAAGTCTACCGTGTACTCATATTTTTTCGCGAAAAATCACCAGCTCTACCCATAAGGAATCTCGTGTTGTCGAGCGTAATAGACGTCGGCCTGGGCAGACACGCCGGCTGCCACAGCACGACGGTCGTCGGAACCGACGACCACACCTCAACATTCCTCGTCCGGGAGGGCGCAAGGGAGGACGCCCCGGCCAGCGGCGACCTTGCAACAGGCCGGCCAATCACCGCGCGGCTCCGTCTAGGCCCCGCCGGAGGCGCCGCCAGCGCCGTTGCGTCACGCCCTCCCATTGGCCGGCCGGCCTTGGCGCGCACCGGGCTCGTTACGACACAAGGGCACGGCTCGTTACGTCAGCGCCCTGGGGGGACGCCGTCGTGGCCAGCTGGGGTCGCGAGAATCCGTCCGCGAAGAACACACAACCTTACAGAAGTCCAACAACAGTCTGACTCACGAACGAGTGCGTTTTTTCTGTCACTACAGTATTTTCCTTCTTACAAACTATTTTCTGTTGAATGACTAGACAGGTTGACAGTCAGCTGCGTATGCTCATGTAAACACCGTCTGTGGCACAGACAGACACTGCGGTAGCGATGGAAACAGCTGTATATCAGGAATGCTTTCTGAACTGTCAAAAAGTGCGCTTGTTCGTGACACAGACTGTAGTCTCGTGGTTTCTTCACACCTTTTTAACACAGTGACGTCTGCGCACATTTACTGGCACTTAAGACGAATTGGAAGTGAGTCACCTGTATCACGTACTGCAAGAACATCGCTTCTGTTGGTGTCTGTGTTAGAACTCACCATCGTCCTATTGGTCCATACCACACCGAACACTACCCTGTACTTTACAGCGTTCATTGATGGTCGGTAATCAACCAATGGAAAGCCGAGCTGATATTTACCCAATCAATTGTACTTTATAGTATAAAAGGATTTTTATAATCAATCTTTGAGTGGCTATAAAAATTAATTCTATCGTTATCAATATAATTGTTACTGCGCTGTTGTGTCCTTGTGAAGTCACGTTAAACACTAGCCGAACAAATACTGCACATCCATGCGAGTTTTGTTCTGAACAAGAAATTTTCACATGAGCATAGTCTACAAAATGTTAATCAAACCTTTGAAAAATTATCCAATAAATGACGTGTTTGGTTGTTTCCTATATAGGCCATGTAGCACAAGCGTTTTATACTTGTGTTAACATACTGTTACATGACGGACGCCTGAGAGATGTATCTGAATTCGAGAGGGATGAAGGTCTTAATAGAAAAATAAAAGAATCAACTTTGATGTCTAATTTAGTCACTCCGCTATTATTCACAGCATTTAATTATACATCTCCACTTTTACTCTTTTTAGTTAACATTAAGCGCAATATTTAATGTCTATTTCAACTCTAATTAACGTCCTTCTTTACTATCTTTGTTGATTACAGTGAATCAACACCCACTCATTATTATCACATCTTCAGTATAACTGTTGTCATTATTTATAACGTCTTTCACTCACGCATCTAGTCCAATAGTCAGCCTGCCAACCGTGTCCTTCGCTTCTTGATACTCGCAGTCACAGACTGCCCCTCTGCAGTTCGCTCTTTCTTCTATCGCTTCATTCATCAACCGCAACTCCACTCCTGGCCCGGAGGTCTGTGGCAATATTTATAGCTTTGATCGTGACCAACTGGAAGGTTCTACGCACCCCGAGTCGCGGTGAGAGAACGAGGTCAGTAATCCAGAGTATTCTTCAGATAAACGCATAAAACAATACAACCAGGGTCTACGGCGTGCGTCTGTAATTCGGCACCCGTCATTGACTTGCCTCCACCGTCGCTATCGCATAACGACTTTCTTTCCTCTTCTTCATTCGCTCGCGCGGGAGGCTGAACAGCGAGCACGTAACAATAACTAATTTTTGTTAAATTGAACTAGGGATAGACGTCAACAAACACGTATACAGTGAATTCACCTTTGCAGTTGGATCAGAGTTTATTATACACGCCCTGGACGACTCTGAGCCAATAGCAGACTTGCAAGGAAACAAGTAGCGAATCCCTCACTGCCAGGTGTGAGGTAACACTGAGGCGGCAGCCAATGGAAAAAGTCTGAGGTCCTAGTGTGCACAGGGCAGTGGAGTCTAGCTTACAGGTCATTGAACTCGCGAAATTTTCCTATCCCTAATTATAAAGTATACAATCAATATGAACAAAAACTGGGAGAAAATATGTGTGTTGATAATGCCTAGTGAGAAATAGCTCTTGTATAAAATATTATTACACTGAGTCAACACAATTGCGGTGCGTTGTTCCTTTCGTGTCATTTTCTAGACTTTTTTGATGATAAGGAGGAGGAATATCCCGGAAGTAGAACTTTAGCAGGACTTCAGGAAACTAGGAAGTAACTGGGAATGGACTATATTATTATGTTCCGAGGCGTCAAAGCTCCTCGGATTGTAAAATGTCGTCGAAACGTCGTTGGAAAAACAACCAAAGGTCCTCGAATTATACTCTACGCCAGTTCATACACACGGGCACGGACACACACATACACACAGTCATAGGAAAGTGATCTCATAAGCCTTTTTTTCCTTCAGAAAGTAGGCCGAAATTGGCCAAATGTGGATGGGCTGTAAATTTAAATTATGAAGAACTGCAATTTTTTCTGCCTTTCTAGTGTTGTAATGCAATTCATCGAAAATTCATCGGCAGAATCGCTGTCAACGATTAGTTGTCTTCTTGTCGACAGCGAACATATTATTTGCGCATGAGCCACCGAATAACAATTATTGAGGAGTGCAACACGTAGATATCAAGGGAATAAATCCAAACCTTTTTTCAGAGATGTTAACACAGGTTCTGGGGATCAACAGGCCATCCATAACTAGAGCCTGAACCCGAATATCTTCGTAGGCCACAACTTTAGCTGCACTCGTAATTCGAAAATTTGTTATTTTCTGTAGAGTGTACTACGGTTCGGACACAGTAGGTCGTCTCTGTTTTTAGGACTCCTTAAACAAGTCAGTACAGTGTCATCAAAAAAATCAGTATTGCTTAAAATCCGAAGAAAATAATTTAAGAAAAAAAGATGAATTTAATGATACTACAAAATTCAAATCACAGCAGCACTACATAGTTTGCAATATGTGCAAATGATATTTAATTAAATGTTTACAGCACATCAAACTTTTTGGAATACGGTATTCGTTATGACTACACAAAATCTAACACATAGTAGACTATGCTCGAGTGTAGCTCGAGCAAAGTTGATTTGAATATTGCTTTGTCGTTCAGAACAAAACTCGCATGGATGTGCAGTCTTTGTTCAGCTAATGTTTAACATAACCTCGCAAGAACACGACAGCGCAATAACAATGATATTGCTAACGTCAGAATTTATTTTTTTTATATAGCCACTCAAAGGGACATAATTGATTGTAAATCCTTTTATACGATAAAGGACATTTGATTGGATTAGTAACAGCTCGGCTCTCCATTGGTTGATGACCGGCCAATAATGAACGCTGCAAAGTACAGGGTAGTGTCCGGTGTGATATGGACCAATAGGACGACGGTGAGTTCTAAGACAGACACCAACAGAACCGGTGTTCTTGCAGTAGTGGATATAGGTGACACTTCTAATTTGTCGTAAGTTCCAGTAAATGTGTGCAGATCTCAATGTGTTAACGTTTTGCTTTACATAATATCCTTGTGTCCAGTCTTGTTTATACTCTGTCATCTATTAGGATTTATTTATTACTGCTTTATGTGCTTTGGTTCTGGCTTCTGTTTGTTGGTTATTTTGAATTCCGTAATTTAGAATTCCTGTTATTTATTGTTTGCTTTTTTTTTTTCAAGTGGCTCTTATCCTAGATTGCCATGGCTAAGGCTAGGGAAATTTCGCGAATTCACTTGAGGACAAGATAGACGTCCACTGCGTAACATTTGCAATTGGCTAACCGTTCATTACACACGCCCTGGACGATCCTGAGCCAATAGCAGATTTTCAAGGAAACCGGTAGTGAGTGTCGTACTGTGTGTGGTAACACTGGCTACTCTCTGGAGCTGCAGCCAATGAACACACAGCTGATGCTCAAGTGTACACGGGACTGTGGAGTCTAGCCAACAGGTCACTGAACTCGCGAAATTATGATATTTGCTGAAATAAACAGCACTCTGGGTTTCACTGAGTAAATTATCGTTTTTAGTTATTTTTGCAGTTGTACTGAACTAGTGCAGCATTCTTAGCACTGTACAGATTATTATTTATTTTTGCCTTATAACTTGTACCCTTTTTATAAAAAAGTTGTTTCGACCACTATTATGTTACATAGTAAAAGGCTCAGCCAGTATCTTTGTCTTACCCCCTTTTTGACTTCGACTGGTTATGGCAGCTGGTTTTCAATACTCGTGATTGGAGCCACGAATATTTCACGAGTTCAATTGGAGGCGAGGTAGACTCTAAACACTTGTTCTTTTCTCCTACACCTGTGATTGGACGACACTTCTTTAGACACGCCCCGTTTAACCGTGAGCCAGTAATAAGCAGGAAGCAGTGGTGTGAGTGAGTGTTCAACAGTCCTGTACAGAGGCCTCACTTGAGCACAGCAACCAATAAGCAAACGACAATGTCGAGTGTATATAGGGCTCTCCATTTTAACTTGCTGCCAACTCAATCCGCGAAAGGGATCTACTTATAATGCACAACACTGGTGTAAGTTCTCGTAGCAGGAAGGAAATGAAGAAGCAAGATATAGCATAGAAAAAGACCACGATTAGTTTTTATAAGTGAATTGGAGTTGAATGAATACTTTGTCGGCAGAAATCAGCCAGCTGGAACAGAGCCAGAGTTAAATTGAAAAAAAGTTCTTTGTAAACAAGTCTATACCGACTGATCCATGCCACATGTTTCCTAGCATCCTGCTTACGTTTATGAACTTAACGCGGTTAAATTCTGACTTGGAAGCACTGGTTGTTGAAGAAAAGCAAATGCCGTTTCAGGAAAACGTAGGTCGTCCTCGCAGAATGATGTTTTCGTTGACAGTATCCCGCCTCGTAAGAAATGTATGAAAATCCGTGACCTACCGTCTGCAAAAAAAAAAAAAAAAAACGGTAAGTTGGCCACCAGCAGTATTCGGCTGGCCCACATAAGTTAACCTCCATCTATATTTTCTCTTTCCTTCTCCCTCTCCTCTCTCCGTCTCACTCTATTTTCACTCCCTCTCCTTTTCATTTATTCAAATAGTATCTCCTTTTTTGGCAGCGGTCTGGCAGGTTCATTTCTCTGTAGCCAAACTGGTGATCGCAGTTCCCACATCCTGGTGAAGCAGGTGACATACAAGGACTTGCTTATCGTGGGGGGGGGGGGGGGTTAACATAATAAATTCTTAATTTTTAGTACATACTTTCTACAGCCTCAAAAATATTTCCCCCCACCTTTTCCTACCAGCAGAACTACCATGTTCACGGAATATTCATTCGCCACACACATGCTGGAAAAAAATAATTTATGTCACTACGTATGTGCTATTCGGCGATAATCAAACTGCAAACTTTGTTCTACTGATTATAAAAAGAATACTTATTTTGTAAACAGTGATAGCTACGACGACTGTTAAACCAAACATTTGGAGGAAGACAACGAAAAAATTAACACTTTGTCAGTGCTAGCGAAACTACTAAGGCAAAATGTTCTTCAGCGTCTACTTGTTTTTCCGGTGTCGACAAGAGTGCGTGTCGTATACAACGTTCACGCATAATTCATAACTAGGGCCACCTGTTTTTCGCGAAAAGATTCTACTACCATTTGAACTCCAAAACACTTAGTTCAGATGCACTTTCGTGGTTGGGTGGTTTTAAGTGTCACGCGTCTCAGGTGTCTGACCGCGAGTTACGGATCTTCAGCGTCGGAGCAACTTTATTCTGATTCGTACAATCATGTAAAAATTGTCTTCTCGCATAGACGCGAGGCCAATGACCAAAGGAAAGTTTCAAGAGAGCATGTAGGATATTGAAATTTATCCTTCGCGAAAAACAGGTGGCCCTATTCATAACACCTGTAGCCATACTGAGAATTGCCACAGATCAAGCAAGTGTACAGAGGTGAAATAGCCACTTATGCTGCAAACTGGAGCTGCGCACGCCAACAAAATGGCGTTGCTGGACAGCAACGCGTTGGAACGCCAACGCGTTGGTAACTACTTGTCAGTCGGCAGCCCAGCCAATAGGGAACCTTTCGCAGAACGCGGTAGCCAATCAAACACAAGGTCCGTAAGCACTGACAATCAAGAAACTGAACACGTCCAGATCAAAGGAACTACTAAATTTCGTCTCTGTATTCTTACTTACTCTGTGGTATTGCAATGGTTAAGCTGGGTTCACAATAAAATAATTATGCGTCAATATTTATGCAGTAAGCGCTGATCTGGCACTTGAAACACGTCTTCAGTATTTGCAGTTTCCAACTGATGTTTTCACTCTTAATTTCAGCCAAACGGAACTGGCGACAAGCCTGTCATGTATACTTTTTTTCTAACCCTAACCTTGTATTCCACAACCATATTTAAGCATATCATACTTCAAAGACGAAATTTTCTCTCTGAGAAGCTTATTTTTGTGAACGAATATAATTGTAAACATGGGCACCCAAACGCCTTTTTAATATTTTTTATATTTACAATACTGTGCATAGTAGTTTCCCGCCAACAACTCCTACTGCTCTGTTCTGATTGGTCGTCGCCTCATAAGTTTCACTTACGATATAAAATATAACTCTTTCGTTTAACGCTTAAGGAGATCCCAACCATACATACGACCTGCTAAATAGCACAGGAAACCATTAAATACGATAACACACTTTCGTCTTCTGTGCACGTCTTAACACATAATTTAACGCTTAAATTTTCAATTGTAAACCCAGCTTTACAGCCATGCACTTCCTTGCCTTCAGTATTGTGGATTACCTTTGCTTAGCAGCATGAATGTTTTTAACTCATTCAGTCCTTTTCCATTATCGCGTGCGTTTGTAAACTTCGCACAGGCGTTACATATAATAGCCGTTGTGCACAGCCTACGTCAGTGCCAAGTTATATTACTTCTCTGTGACTTAGCTGATCTGTGGATTTTTTTCTAAAAAATATGGTTTGCGAATGATTCGTGCCAATGTCATCCAGCGAACGTGCTCCTAGTTCAATGGTTGTGAAAAATAAACCAACTCAAGTCTCAACGTAAACTTAGCACGGATGAAAATTAATTGTGTTTGCAACGCGTATGACCATAAATTAATGTGGTTCTAAAGTGGTTAAGCAGGTGAGCATACTTATATCTTATCCACGCCGTTACATCGTTTATGGACACATATATGGGCGAGCTTCGTCATTTACGGGAATGGTTTAAATGGTGCAACTGAACAAATAGTGAAAAATAGCATAGTATACGAAATAAAATTTAACAGTATTCACTCGTGGTCGATCCCAAACAATCTGGTAAAAGCCTTTTGATGCACGCAGTCTTCTATCAGAGCTGTTGCTAATAAATTACTCTCTTCGGGCAGCGCTAATGTAATCCCAACAGCAGTCCCGCTTCTGGAGGCGATGTCGAAACTCGTTTTTGGCGATGGTCGTAAATACAGTCTGTGATAATGACTTGAATAATACCTTCCACGCCCCTTGAGTGCCGGTTTCATCGTCGGGAAGAGAAAAAATTTCACAACGTTCGAGAAAAGATGAAGGCGGGGGAGGGAAAGTGACCAATTTCTCTCGAGGAACAAATTTGTCAAGCACAATTCTCTCCGTCCAAAAAGAAAAATATTATAAGCTTGTACTTCGTGTTGTGTTTCACTTGCCTGGATTCCTTCGTGTTATACACAGGGAAAGTTACTTCGTTTGGGAAACGAATGGGTTTTTCAGTCATTATCATTTACTGAATGTCACGGTTAACAATTAACAATTCGCTTACCTGAAAGAATTTAACAACAGTTAAACATGTTACACAGATAACTGTAGTTTTTTTTAACGGGAAACGTAGTCGATATAAGGTGTCACAACTGATAAGATCCACGCTGGCATGAAAGCGCCGCATGTAGACTTGAACGCACAGTCAGACGAAAAACCCAGCGATTTACTGCAGACAAACCATAAAGGCGACTATTTCTGTGAACTGCCCGAAAAAATGTACTAAAATAAAACGCATAGACCATTATCATTAATATTTACAACAAAAATATTTAAAAAATGATTTAAGCTTATATATCACAAGCGCCCGTAATTAAAGCGGTACACATTGCATTACAATTTGTTTTGGTATAGTGTTCCCTTATCAGCTTTTTCTTGTAATAGTGAAAATAAGAAAAATTCAATTAAAGGAGAGAAATTACGATTACGCCCTACTTATGTAAATATTATAAATGCACCCCAAAATTACAGAACCAAAACACACTAAAACTACAGCATTATTCTGTACTAAGCATCTTGACTGTCAAAAATTGTATTATGAATTTTGACATGTAATTTGTAGCATATATATATATATATATATATATATATATATAACGAAACCCAAACGATGATAGAACCATGAGAGGACGAGATATAGTAATTGTGATTTTAGTGATATTTGTTCACGTTGAAAATTCATATAAAAGTCTTGCAAGACGAGTCTTAGCTCGATTTAGTGGTGAAATAAGGAATACTCTTTGCTATAACTACAACGCAATCGAGTCTGAGCCCTCCTTAGCAGACAGAAGGAAACTTTACAGTGGGCACGAGTAAACCAAACGCTATAATACAGAGTTCCTGGGGCCACGGTGGCTGAGCGATTAACATGCTCGCCTCCCGCCAAGGTGAACCGGGTTAATCCCCGGCCGGGTCACCGGATTTTCGCAAGTTGGAATCGTGCCGGACGATGCCGTTGGTCGGTGGCTTTTCTCGGGGATCTCCTGTTTCCCCCGCCCCTTCATTCCTGTGCCGCTCCATATTCACTTAAAACACCCTCATCGCTCTCAAGACCTCGCTGTTAAGAGCCGCCCAAATCTCTGCCCTCACTCACAGAGTTCCTTTCTCACACGAGCATTCAAATCACCATGGTCAAATATTCGGTATATATCACTCGAAACTAAAATCGACCACCATCGGCACGGAAATGCTTTGAAACGAAGTGCCACAGATTTAAAGGTTGCTACAACGAAAATAGATATGTTGCATTTTGAGACATGGAGACAATAAATAATATTCCTTATTCCGTTTCATCGTTTTTTGGGAGTGACAATAAAACAACATAATCACCCCTCTCTAAATTACAAAAATTATAATAGCTTTTTTATTTGGTTTTGTTACACAGCATGTTAGGTCTGTTACCGACTGCACGAACAGATGTGTAGATTCGGGAGGATGGAAAAACATTCCCCAAACATACTTCCGGAAACATATTAGGGACTTGATATTATCCACTGAGTAATATTGTCAACGTGCACAGTCATATTTGAAAATGTGTAAACATTACAAATAGCTGGACAAACTTTTTCTAGACGACCGCGCGGTTCGGTGTCTTACCACGCGTTCAAGTCTCCTGGACGATACGCACCATGTCAACGGAAATACTTTCGGAGCGGCTAAGCATACAGTCAGAAACTCGTTACAGTGAAGTACGTCTGTCAACCGGTCAAGAAACCCATAAAATCAGGCACAACATTGTAAAGGCATTGCACTGAACTAAAATTTAACCAAGGTTAGCGTAACCTCCATGATCAACGTCGCTATGACAGTATTCTCCGACTACGGCGCTCTAAGTTCATGTCCTAGGTAGATTATGGAGATACGTGTGTCGGTTTCAACAATTCTAGGTTATTTTACTTACTTCTTCCCACCCCCCTTTCAACCGCTTTTTTTTTTTTTTTTTACCACATTTGAATCGCTTACCAACTTCGCTCCACGCTAACCAGATCAGTTATGCGATTCATACATACATGTTATTTTTAAGTTGTCACATAAAAAAGTGGATTTATAAACACCGATGATTACCAACCAGATCTACTTATTCACAAGCTGGAGAAAATGATGCATGCAATAAACTCTGGTTTCTGTACGTATGCCAGGAGATATCGCTAAGTTTCTGGGAATCCCAAGGAACAACATCCGAGCGTGCATTTCGCAGTGTACATCGAAAATTATTCAGTACGCACATCCGTAACATAACCTAAGTACTGATTTTTTTTTTTTTTACATTTAGAATTTGAACCATTAATTAAAAATATTTTTTCTGCTCTAACTTTATTCTTCCTTGGGTACAAATTTTGTTGACTGTACAATTCGTAGTATCAGACGTAACGTCCTCTACAATGACTAAGGTGTCACATGGCGGTATATGGTGCAGTTAAATTGCTTTTGCCTGACGTCCGGTTAAGCGCCGTGCTTCGCGTTGTTAGTATTGCATTACCGCAGAAAGAGCGGTGACGCACGCTTCTAAAATTAAGTTCTGGTGTCTACTACGCACTTGAAGAAGTCAGAAGAAATATGAACACTTTGTAGACTATGCTCGAGTGTAGCTCGAGCAAAGCTAATTTTAAATTTATTTGCTGTTCAGAACAAAACTCGCATGGATGTGCATTCTTTGCTCGGCTAGTGTTTCAAATGAACTCACTAGAACACCACAGCGCAGTAAAATTATATTGCTAACAGTAGAATTTTTTTTTCGACTCAAAGGCACATGACTGATTGCATATCCTTTTATACGATAAAGGACATTTGATTGGGTCAATAATAACTTGGCTCTCCATTGGTTGATGACCGGCCAATAATGAACACTCTAAAGTACAGGATAGTGTCCGGCGTGGTATGGACCAATAGGACGATGGTGAGTTCTAACACAGACACCAACAGAACCAGTGTTGTTGCAGAAGTAGATATAAGTGACTCGCTTTAATTTGTCTTACGTGTCAGTAATTGTGTACAGACCTCAATGTATTAACCTGCAGTGGGTCGTACAGGACCTACGCATAACAAATGCATAGGGAACTCTAGTAGGATTACAATAATTGTTTTACTACAGTATTTGTTATATATTTTTGGCTTCTCCACTCCCTCTTCCCCGCCAAAAAAAAAAAAAACATTTTTGGAAGAACCATTATATGTAGAGATAATGGAAAATCGCAAACAATTTTTGTCCATACATGTTTTTGAAAAAAAACTGTACCGCCTTGCTCCAATTATGGTTGGATGATGCGCTCTGTAAGCGGCTTGACTTTTTGGAAACAAATCACAAATTTTATGCTTCGCAGTATCGAAGTCCTCATTGGCCAAGTGAATTGGGGAAATTGCTCCGCGCACGGACGGTAGCAGTTTACAAACGAAATCTTTCTGACACACGCACACACACACACACACACACACACACACACACACACACACACACACACTGCGCCGAAACCTAATAATCTGTTAACTTTTCCGGCAATAAATCATCTCTAGTAATAAGACGTATCACTCCCTCTAATTCTCTGATGTTCCTTCCCCAATAGAAAGAAGACACACGCACTAGTTGCTAACCCACCCCTGATGAGGTCCTGGGCACAGAATATCCAAGCTCAAACATGTTAAATGACAAGGGTTTTCCTTTAAAGCGGAACTTGTCTATTGCAGATAAAAAAAATTTTCTTCGTCCTCTAGTGTCTAGCTTCCCTTACAAACACTTTTCTCAAATGTAATAACATAGCAATTTAGGCATGCCATTTAATAAAATATTTATTATTTATATGTTATTTATTGTCATTATTTTCTTAAGCCATTCCCCTGTATTATAAGCCCGCCCTGCTTGTTTTCAGATTTTATGATGAGGATAAAATGTTTCCGTTTAACAGGTTATGTAGGCACGTAAATATTTAACCTTCTTGGTAGGTTTCGTTTCGAATTTTCGGAGAATGTTTTTTTTTTTCTCGGTCCATAATGCAATTATCTTTCGTCGTATATGTTCTAAAATCATTGTTAATACTATCTTGCACCGTTATATATTCCTCAAAACACTCCCTGGTTGATAATTTGGTATAGGGAAATACATGTGAGTGAAATTAGGTTTTTTAAGCCAATTTTGAAGATATGAACTTGAAGCAAGAACCTTGTGTGAGAAATGATACACTCAATCTCTGTATCGAAGCAAATATAACAATTTGTTTTTTAGTAATTTTTATTTCATTATTAATTTTCCTGATCTTTCCAAGAAACACAGCATACATATATATGAATGTGTATATATATATATATATATATATATATATATATATATGTGTGTGTGTGTGTGTGTGTGTGTGTGTGTGTGTGTGTGTGTGTGTGTGTGTGTGTGTGTGTAAAAGGTAAACAACAACCTTAATATCTCACAGTAAATGGCTATCACTTGCTATTATCAATTAATAAATAGGCTTAGCGATCGTATCGTTGTGTTACTACGCACAAAACGCTACATAATAACTGAAAGTCAATCTAATACTGATCGAAGACTACGTTGCTGTAACTAGAATACTTACATTATTTGTAATGGAGGTCAGTTCATTAGGTGCGTTTCCATGAACTCTTTCTTCAAATAAAATGTCTGTGGTATCAACATATATAAGTAGATTATATTCGAGAAAAAAGGATTAGGTCCATTGGTGAGACAAAAAATAAAACAACGTCACCGACAAGTTTTACATACAGATTTTTTGTCGTCTATAAAAATCCGGTTCATGGTAACGGGAAACCTTTTAACACCTTTTAACGCCGAACAAGACGAACTATATACTGGGAGAATTGCGCGACACCTTTAAACAAGCCTGAATTCAAAGATCTGAGGTCATTTACCTTCAGTAGACGAACTCAGGAGACGCCAAAAACCCGAATTACATTAAAATGTGTTTCCATATACCAAATTCTCAACCATGCAACAGCCTTAAGTCGGGGACTACACACACAGTCGCGAACGTTCAGATAACAGAATAAACAAACGAGACTAGATAATTTAGAATTGGGTTATATCTTAGAACAGTCATACAACAGAAACACACAACTAAGAACTAATATTTTTTGGAAACAGAAAACCGAACAGTCATACCAGAGAATCACAGGTGTTAGAACAGTCATACAAAATAAACACAGATGTTACAACTATCGTACGGCTGAAACACACATTTTAAAACCACATACGTTAGAAACGTCGTAAAACCGAAATTCACAACTTAGAACGATCATACAGCCGAAACACAGATGTTAGAACGGTCGTAAAAAAAGAAGAAAAAAATTTAGAACAATATTTTCAGAACCACGCATATTAGAAAGGTCGTGCAATCAAAATTCACATTCTAGAACAATCATACAACAGAACCACAGATGTTAGAACGATCGTACAAAAGAAACACACATTTTAGAACCATATATTGTGGAACCACATACGTTAGAAACGTCTTACAACCGAAACCCACAACTTAGAACAATCTTACAGCCGAAACACGTGTTAGAACGGTCGTACAATAGAAACACGCGCTTAAGAACTATCATACACTAGAAACACACATATTAAAACTGTCGTACATTAGAATCACATAACATAGAACTGGTTCTCGCTGGAATTTTCTGTCTTGTGAGGTTCTGTGGTATGTGGTTCTAGTGTATGTGTTTCTAAGTTCTGACAGCACCCCCCTTAAGTCGAGATTACATTCTATAGTGTTTGTAAACAAATTACGAAATTATTATTAACTTTTTATTTAATTAACACCTCTGCCCTTTAAAGGGCATGGCTAATCACACTGACTTTAAGAAATTGTAAAATTATTTTGAAAAAGACTAAGATTACAATCTGGTGATTTTCCAGTCATCGATTTATATAGATTTAGAGACTTTTCTTCGAGAACGTTGGCAACTCTGGCTGAGGAGCGGGCCCGCAGTCAGCAACGGGCAACTCGACGGACAACACTTGTGGACAGCCCTGACGAAGGAAAGCAATACGCTGGGAACGAAAACGACATTACAAAACAGGAAGCAGCGGTCGGATCGGCATGAAATTGTGGGAACTGTGGCAGCCTCGCCAGACAGTTGTCTTCCTCGCCTCACTTTCCGCAGAACTGATTTGTATTGGTTCAAATGCACAATCGGTGAAAAAAGATGTGAAGGTAGCATGAGGGGGGGGGGGGGGTGCGGCGACCATTGTGGGACAGGTTTTCTGCTGGCCTTGACAGCTTATGCCCAGTTACACCATCGTGGTTCGAAACTCTCGATCCCAGATCAGATCAGATCGACACAGAAAACTGTTACACACCATTCGAGTTCAGAGCTGGATTGGAGATCGAGATGAAGTTAATTTCGAACCGCCAAAATTGGCGGTTCGAAATCTCGATCCGAGATCAGCAGCCATCATCAACGAATGTAGTTTGAAAATACCCCAACAGATAGAACTAAGCTTGAATGTTTTCTTGGGAAATTAAAGTTACATTATACGCACTTGAATATTATTCAGTAAAATTCGTAGAAAAATAATTCACTTAGAACAGATAAAACATCGCACATCTAGTACTATCCATAATGAAAAATACGCCTACTTCCATGAAGTCATATATTACGAACCAATAGCAAAATTCGTCTCATAATTAATCTCGATCTCTCACCTTGGAACCAAGATCGACGAATCGTAGTTCCAGAGCCATGAAATTTCGTTGGTGCAACACTTTTACATTGGAACCAAGATCAAATTGGATCCTAGTTCGGAACCAGGATCAATCTATCTCGGATCGGGGAAGATGTTAGTGCAACCGAGCACTAGGCGTCGTGTCGGTGATGTGGCAAGGACACAGTAGATAAGTACAAGGAGGCGAATTGGCGTGGCTGTCTCTCTCTGATTGACTGCGCGAAACTCTGGGAACGGGTATTGTGCCTGATTGGATACTACATGCTGTGGAATGTTCTCTGTTGGCTGCCGGCTGGCAAGAAGGTTACCGAGCTCTAATTGACGAACGCCGTTCCAACATCTCGCTGAGGAGCGACGGCAACTGGCTGGCGTGTACGGGTGGAGTTCGCGGTATAACCAGCTGTTCCACCTCTTTATTTGTAAGTGCTCTGTGACAGGACGGTGATGGTGGCACAAACCCAAAGACGGTATGAATTCGGATAGACCACCTCCCGAACTGAGTAACTGTGATTAGCCTGCAAATTACTGTGTGGTGTCAAAAATGTATCATGAGTATAGACGCCAAGTTTTGAGGGGAAATCTAAAATGTTCCTCGCTGGTTATACTTTAACATCATATTCACACCTACACTGTAAACAATTTTCTGGTAAACTTCTTAAACTGTTGTGAAAGTTTTTAACACGTTCTGGACTACGCTCGAGCTAAGTTCGAGCAACGCCAATTTAAACATTTCATCGTCCTTGCAAATTAAATTCGCTACAGCGACATTGCCCCGCTGGTATTTAACAAGATCTTACAAGAACAATACAACCTAGTAGCAATAATTCTCCTGCAAAAAATTGTATGTTTTGCTAAGCCCTTATAAAAGGGCACGATTGACTGTAAACCTTTCACACAGTAAGAGACATTTGATTGGAGCATAATCAGCTCTGCGACCCCAGTGGCTGATGACCAGCCAATGGTGAACGTTGTAGAGCACAGTAAGCACACTCAGTGTGGTGTGGACCAATAGAAGCGTGGTAAGTTCGAATACAGAAACCAACAGAATAGACGTTCCTGCAGTGGTGTGCACAGGTGATTAACTTCTAACTTATCTTCAATTATAGTAAATAAGTGCAGTCCTGAATGTGTTAACCTATTTATTGTATGGGAATAATACCATATTATCAGAGATCAATTATAGGAATGTTGAGCGACGTTACTATACAAAGTTGTGGATTTTTCTAAGCATTTGACTGTTTCGTGAGCGGATGTAGGAGCGCTACCATATATGTATGGCAAAGTAGTTTACCATTCGCACTTCCTCACTAAAGGCTGTTCACGATAAAATGGGCACTTTATACATGAACCTAAGATAAAAGTCACTGCCCCTGCATGCATATATTTTAATGGGGGAACTGAGTGACATTCGCTCAGTACAGTTGGTAACGATGGATGGAAAATAGTTCCATATCTCAACGTCGAATAAAAAGTGCTAGGTAACCATTTGTGATAACTTTAAATTATTTATTTCGCTCTCTGTTTTTTAACACATTGAGGTCTGCACACTTTTACTGTCACTTAAGACAAATTAGAAGCGAATCATATATATCCACTACTGCAAGAACGCCAGTTCTGTTGGTGGCTGTGTTAGAACTCACCATCGTCCTATTGGTCCATACCACACCGGACACTACCCTGTACTTTACAGCGTTCGTTATTGGCCGGTTATCAGCCAATGGAGAGCCGAGCTGATATTGATACAATAAAATGCGCCTTATCTTATAAAAGGATTTACAGTCAATCATGTCCCCTTGAGTGGCTATAAAATAATTAATTCTATCGTTAACAATATAATTGTTATTGATTGAGCTGTCGTTTTCTAGTGAGGTCATGTTAAACACTAGCTGAACAAAGACTGTACATCAATGCGAATTTTGTTCTGAACAATAAAAAAAAAATTCTTAATTAGCTTTGCTCGAGCTACACTTGAGCATAGTCTGCAAAGTGTTAATTCATCGAAGTGTAAAAATGGGCAGATTTGTAAAGTATTTACTTTCTTAATAATTCCAGAGTTTAATTTCACCGACGCATGAATAAAGTGACGAGGCCCATGGCAATGTTAACTTTACATAAGGGGGAAGAATACACAACGTGCATACAAGTAGATCTTAAGCAGGACTTTCAAAAGTTCTCATTTTTCCGTGAACAGCCTATATTCGTATACACTGATGTAGTTTTACAAATAATTTCTTAGAATGTGCAGTTTCCCTTCGGTCAATGACTGCATGACTTTGGGAGTAAACATTGAGGTATTTGACTAAGCAAATCAGAATTATATTACTCCGTTATTAGACGTCTATGTCTCGCGGATGGCCATCGGGGAAGCGTAGTAGTTCAAGCCAAACCAATGTCGAGAGTGGGTCTAAGTTAAGTGTTTTGAAATACAAGCAGACAGGAACTCTTTTCCGGAACGAGAAAATCGCAAGTTCCTAATCATGATGTTGCAAATAGACGCTATGAATATTTACGATGTCAGGTGTCCTGTAGCAGTCATCTCTACACTCGAACTTCGACCATTTGGACTTCGGCTGGTGTGAGTGCAAGAAGGCGAAAAACCTAAACTGAGTTTCACGCAATCCGTTGCATCCTTCTGTCGTGCTCACTGCTCTTGGGGAATGTCGAATAAAATGTGGTGCTATTGTAGGAGGAAACAGACTTTGTTTTTTTTTTTATAAGCCAAGCCTTTTGGGAATGGAATATGCGGACTATCCCCTTATTTAATGTGCAGGGAGATGCAAAATTCTCGTTAATATTTGGCATCAGGCTGAACTTTATAGTAATGTATGCGCTAGAGCAGGCGTCGTTTTTCCATTGGCTGCTGCATAGATGTGAAGTCACGCTCTCTCAGACTGAACTACATGTGATTGGGGCGCACATTTGTGAAGTGTTATTTTATTTGTGTAGAGTCAACCAGGGTGTGTCGCATATAGTATGGCCCAATGACAAACGTATTGCAAAGGTACATGTGATTCAAGTTTAACATATCCCCAAATAATAACGCGAATTTTGCAGGTCTCTGCGAATGTGATGTGAAAACTACTTTGGCGCAAAATATTTCCGTGAGGAATAACAGTCTCTGGCGAGCGGACAATGGGCTCACTTTCAAGAATTCTTTTTCTTCGCGACGAAGAGAAACGCACAAAAAGGTAATGCAACCTTGGACGTGCCGCGGACGATCCAACAGTTGTGCTTGAGCTCTCCTCTCGGGGTTGGTCCAGCCGTGCACAGGATCACTTTCTTCCGAGACCGCAGATGGACTTTCCACCAATTACGCCGCCGGCTTCGCTGCCAGAGCCCTTCTTACCTTTTGTGCACCAGGACCGCGTCCATTTCTCCGACCAACCCCCTGCTCCCCGCACCGCTCTCCGCCGAGTAGGCGTCGCTACGCGAAGGAATTTACTTGGTTTTTCGTCGTTTATGAATGTGGGACGCAGAGCGGAAAAAAGGTGGAGAGCGACCCGACACTTCGTAAGGAAACGGCTTTCGCGGTTATTAAAATGAATAATAATAGTTCGGGTATGCATTATTAGTACGGATAATAACATTTGGCGAAATCATTTTAGGACAAGATAGACGTCCAACGTGTGTAAACTGAAGTCACCTTTACAAACTGGATGACAGTTCATTAGCCACGCCCTGGGCGACTCTAAGTCGACAGCGGACTTGCAGGGAAACAAATAGTGAATGCAATACTGTCCTAAGTGGAGTAACACTGGCTATTCTCTTGGGCAGCAGCCAATGAACACACATCTGAGGCTCGAGTGTACACAGAACTGTACACAGAATTGCCTATAGGCAATTGAGCTCGCGAAATTTTCCTATCCCTAATTATTAGGTGTGCTTACTAAACGCGCACCGACCCGCGGTATTAAAAATACCCGTACATTCACAGAAATTTTTACGTAAATGTACAGTTATGGGGACGCCCTATTCGTCATACGGGTTTCATTGTGACCAGTTGTGTCTATTCTAAAAAAAAAAAAACTACGGAATATTTAAATATAAATTTTTTTTTTTTCAGGACATGAATGAAAGTCGATATTTCGTCGCCAATTCATAATTTTGGTTATTAAAACATGAATGCAGTCGTTGAAAAGTGTCAAGAGTCATAGAAAGTCGCTGTAGGCAAGTCTCTGTTTACGATAAATATTCTACTATAAAACAGTGTTTTAAACTATAGCGAGACTGCTGTATCTTTTCTGAGTATATTGCTGCATTAAAACCCTATAGTCACCACCTAAATTTCTGAGCACACAGAAAACACGCGAAGGTTGTATGTGCTTGTAATTTTCCATCGCCTTCGAAATGCTTCCTTACAGCTAAACGTGAGCTAGAGGCGTTAAAAATTTTGTGCTAGGGCTGCATTCTGATTCTTTTAATGCAAGTGTCAGAATTAAAAAAAAAAAAAAACTGTGAAATATTTTCTTTTCAAATATTTCCAGAGTATCATTTTAACGATCAGGGCCACGTCAATGTTAATGTTACGTGCGGTGGAAGAATACATAATGTGCGTACAAGTAGATCTTAAGCAGGACCTTCAATAGTGCTCGGTTCACCGAGAACAGCTTTAAACTGTAATTAATTTCTTCTTCCTGAAACACACGACCTAGGTCGTTACCTCCGAGCAACAAGGTTGAGGACTCCAAACCTGTGCCTGTCCTGTTGTGTGCACATCTGCCCTGTTCCGGTTCGACAATAAGACTTAAACAGAAGGACGTTAGCAATAACCAGTTTGTTATATCACACACACTTTCGTGACTGAGGAGTTTTGTTAATACAGCAGGAACGAAACTTTCCGTACGCCAAGTTTCAGCGCTTCTGTGCGGAAAAATGCTAAATTTGTGCTTATTGCAAATAAAACACCAAATACTTTGCTTCATAAAAAAGTACACTTCGCGTGATATTTAGAAGCACATGTTGTAATTATGGGAGTATTCGTGATAGTAAAATAATGATGGTGAAAATTTTTCTGCTAAACAAGTTCGCATGGTTCTGTGAATAGAATTTAATGCATAAAACGTGTTTTAAATATGCCACACCAGTAAAAATTCGGATAATAACCAATATTTTAAGTCCTTAAAAAAACTTGTACGGCCTATAGTTTCACCCTTTCTTACCTGCTAAAGTAATTAAGATAATTTATGCGGAGTACTAATTGCAAACTCACTACAACATAAAAATGTTACGGAGAAATTTGCGTCAGTACTCAAATAGCATGAGTAGAATTAAAATCACTTCTTCTAGGCAACACGTGAAATCGTGATATCTATCTCACGATTTTAGTTAATGAATTGATTATGCAAGAAATAATAGGCACGTCGATGAACTCATAAACCTAGGCTACATGAAATCAGTAAGGTACACCACAACCGCAAAAGAGTAAACGTGCAAAGAGGACAAGGGGTGTTAGAGATAGCTAGGGGTAGTGAAATTTCACAAAAATAATTCAAGACAACTTATATTTCAAAACACGGTAGGGTCGTTTATCTAACTTGATTGACTGAATTACTTTGTGATACGTGGTAAGTGTCTCCATACGAATCACGTAGGAACAGTGCCGATGTTGCCGAATTCTGAATGGCCCAGTAAAATATAAAAGCACCTTCTCAAGCAGACAGCAACCAATGGCAACAGACAAACTGCTGTTGGATGCTAATAGTATTGAAGTCTACCAAGTATTGCTATTTTTTTTTTCCGCAAAAAATCACTATCTCTAGAGATAGCTGTTTGTATACATAACACATAAGCACGATTGATTTGTGAGGATAATGAGTGAATGTGAAAGTACATAATTTTAACTGCAATGGTCGTTTTACTGCACGCAGTTACAAACATGAACATTGGCGATGTTGTAGGCAATAAACAGAGTTCCGGGATGAATGGGTGTCACAGGGAAAATATGAAATGACAAGGATAAAGAGGAGTGTGAGCACTAAGACTCTCAGGGTGAAAGTTAATTACTCATTAACGTCTTCGCTTAATAGTCAGCAGACGAGAAGAGACTACAGTAGTCAAGATGACAGAGGTAGGTGCAGTAAAATGTCATAGGAAATGGTTTCATACAGCTAGCGCAACTGTGCAGGTTGTTCCCAGCCAAATAATAAATTAAAAGTAGCGTCAGGAAATCATTAAGGCCCCCGCCTACCTGGGGCTATTGTACATTTCATATAAGTGGGGTAAAATTTTGGTAGGCAATGTGACCAACCTACACACTGTGTAAACAGTGAATGCTCTCGTTCGTACAGTATTGTATCAGCTGATGAACTGCTGCGGGATCCGTGTTGTTAGGTTGGCTATTTTGATGATGACTTTGGAAGAAAATAGTACTTGGAACTAAATGTTGTAATTAGAAATCTTAGTTATACTTACATCATTTATCGTTTAAATGATTTTTAAAGCTATTTTAAATTTTCTTGGCTATTAATGACTGGACTTTAAAAACATGTTTAGCATTTATGACAAGAGTATGTCGACACATAGGAACAGTAAACGTTTCCAGCCAATGGCTACCCATGTTTATGTTTCCAGCCCGGTGAAGGCGGTTGTGCTTGCGGTTTTTTTTCTCATCGTGTTTATTATACGAATATCTTATTGGTGTTGTCGGAATATTTAATCGGTAGTTAATGGTTTTTTTTTTTCCCCGAACATAATTGGTTTAGGTACCGATGTAGTGCGTTTTCTTGAGTGAAATGTAATATTAATCGGCACGTCGTTAAAAATGCTCGTTCCACCATTTTCCTTTCCGCCTTCCACAATGACGTGACACGAATATAATTTACGTACATAAGTTTAAGTTTGTTTCTATCAGGAAACGTGTGCAGTGTTGATTTTACTGAATGATTCTGCAAACAAATCGTGTAATGCTAGTGACGAGCAAACGTGATTTTAGCGAAGTAAACTCGCAAGGATTGCCATAGAAACACACGTGTTTAAGAGGTGGCTAATATTACAAACAGTAAGTTTGCGTGTTTTGTAAATGTATTTGTAAACCGTTAATATAATTATTGAAATGCGCGTTGCCTGATAAAAGACGCACTTTCCAAACTTTTGTAGTGAGTTAATAATATTTGTTTATTTGTCTATAACGTAAATTCAGCGAATGTAAGGTTAACTTCGGTCAAAGTGTGTGCGTGTGTATATTGCTGCATCTGTACGAATATGAACAGCGATGTATGTATCGCATTTTGTGTTTTCATTAAAGTTATAATTTTCGAAGTTAAATATTTTAAATGTTATTTCCATACGGGCTAAATTTTCCACTGCTCCATCAAAACAATATGCAACTAAAAATGCCACACACTCATAAGAACATCAAAATAATCCCGCCTCAGGAAAGACGTTAATCTAAAGCCCGACCCCTTTTTTTTCCCCCCTCGAAATAAAATAAACAGAACCCCAACAAATATAACTCTGTAATATAAAAATATATGACAGGTTGGAATGCCAACCTAGGTATAATATCCTATATTAATTACTGGACGGAAGTTAGCTAACGTCAGCCTTTCAGTGCCTGCCATGACAGGGAACACGAGGAAGGAGGAAAATGCAAGTGGGCATTGGACTCAAACTATTTGTTTACAAACGTCTTTTCCTTCAGTGACAAAACAGCTGCGGTGGAAGGATACATTGTGGCCGTGCTACTTTTCTAGAACAGTCAAAATTTACTCCGCTCACATGAAATGGACGATATTTCAGTTTCCGAGGCAGAGGAGAGCGGGACTGATAAGGGTGACTCATCAAGCGCGCCATCGCCGCTACACGCATGGCCCTAATCTCCCGTGCGGTGTTCCCGTCGTGATGTACGTAACTGTCGGACTTTCAGCGATGACCCTGCCATTTTATTGGTGGAAAATCTGTAGCACGGTACACTTCAGGGTCATTGATAATTGTCGTATGAATCTGACACGTTATATCTTGAGATACAGTGCTTCGAAAAGGCCGTTTTTTTGCACTGATGTGGAGTGCTCCGGAATGGTTTTTCTCATGTGGGTGACGTCTTAAACACTTTGTAGACTATGCTCATGTGTAGCTCGAGCAAAGCTAATTTGTAAATCTCTGAGTTGTTCACAACAAAACTCGTATGGATGTGCAGTCTTTGTTCGGCTAGTGTTCAACACAACCTCACAAGAACACCACAGCGCAGTAAAATGATATTGCAAACGATATAATTAGTTTTTTTAATGACAGCTCAAAGGGACATGCTTGATTGTAAATTCTTTTGTACGATAAAGGACATTTGATCGGGTCAATATCAGCTCGGCTCTCCATTGGTTGACGACCGGCCAATAATGAACACTGTAAAGTACAGGGTAGTTAGTGCCCGGTGTGGTATGGACCAATAGGACGATGGTGAGTTCTAACACAGACACCAACAGAACCGGTGTTCTTGCAGTAATGGATATAGGTGACTCACTTCTAATTTGTCTTAAGTACCAGTAAATGTGTGCAGACCTCAATGTGTTAAAATCACTCTTTGAAAGATTTTCTGAAGCAATTTTTGATATTTTAGAACAATGTGAATTATCTCTTTTCAGTGAGTTAGTTTCCATTATTTGTACGTCCCAAAAACACCAAAATTGTGATTTTGACATCTCATTACCAAGACCTGCAAAATCCGCGTTATTATTTGTCATCGGGCTAAACTTCACAGTGCTGTATATAAAACTCAGCCGGCGTCGGTTCTCCATTGACTTCGGCATCGATGTGAACTCACGCTTTTTTTTAAGCTGGAATGCACCTGATTGGACTACACAATTATCAAGTGTTCATTTTCTGGAGCAAATTTACGTGTTTTCCCACATAATAACACGGATTTAGCAGGTCTCTAGCCATTACGTAAAAAATATATGGTCCAATTGTTTCATGACAGGAAGTAATACTTGTAAGATTAGGCTGTTCATGGCAAAATGAGCGCTTTTGAAAGCCCTGCTTAAGAACTACTTCATGCACGTCATGTATTCTTCCGCCTTGTGTAATATTAACATTGTCATTGGCCTCATCACTTTATTCATGCGTCGGTTAAGTGAAACTGTGAAATTATTATAAATGTAATTATTTTACAAATTTGCTTTTACGCTTCGATGCATTAAAAATAACATAAAGCGAAAGAAATAATTTAAATTATCACAAATGGTTACCTAGAACTTTTAATTCGACGTTAAGATATGGAACAATTTTCCATCCATCGTTACCAACTTTACTGGCCACATGCCACTCAGGGTGCCCGTTAAAATGCATGCAGGCAAGGTAAGTGACTTTTTTCTAAGGTTGATTTCAAAAGTGCTCAATTTATCGTGGACAGCCTTTACCAACAATGAGCAAGTCGTGGGTGCCAGTTTTACACGAGTGTAGTTTCCTCTACCCCCACCCCCGCAATCCAACTTAGATTTTCAGATACGTATCGGATGATGCCGAGAACATTTCTTTACGTAACGTAAGCTCTTATGCAACACACCCGCACAGTTCCAACAAGCCAGGTAAATCAATGCAGAAATAATAAATAAAAATCAACTCCAGACGTTCGCATTCAACCCTATATATAAAAATACGAAAATAGAAGAAGAAAAATGCGTTGAGAAGGTTATTATTATTTTTTTTAAATATATTTCAGGCTACAAGAAAAAATTTTTTTTACCAGTTCTCTTCTTTTAAAAAAATCGCACCGGCTTACATAATGGATAGTCGTTTTTTCTTTTAATTTTCCCTTCTCTTTCTAAAACCTCTACTGTGGAGGCACGGAAGAAAAAAAAATTATTACTTCAGCATGATTAATTGCTGAAGTAATTACTACAGTCAATCTGAAAGGAAGTAGGGCGAAGAGGAATAAAAAAGTTGAATCCTGTTTTCACTACGCCACCAGGGCTCGATTTTCATCGCAAAGAGGGTAGGTGGAAAATGCAAACGGCAGGCATTGCAAAAGATCAGGGAAGATAAAGTAACGAGGAGCAAAATCGCAAATTTATGAAGATGTCTTAGAAATAAAGACCTGAGAGCGTTCTATGGCGTCCTCTTATCCATTACTACGACTAAAGCGTGCGTTGCTGTTCCACGCAAACGAGAAAAAAAAATCTCAAGATACGGATAAATAAAAAGAGGCTTCTACAAAAATATCACTCAATACAGTCATAGGATTCGGTGTCCAGAAAACTTAACGACACATTTTTAAATGGGGTTTCTATATGGTTTGGGCATATAGAAATAAATTATTTTGTTGGATGAGACCACGATTTTTGATTCACTTTATAATCTAAACTAGCGTTTATTGGCCACAAGGTTAGCATTATTCGCCATGGGCGTATTTCTATATATAATGCACGCTGGAATAGGAAGGACGGACATGTCATATTGAAGTTTGCTTTCCAAATACGAGCATATAAACTCATAAGTTACCGAAAACTCTCGGTAAAAAAAAAACCGCTGCACTTGTGTTAAATAAGTAATGGAAAATCTAGTTTAAAATATAAAATTTGAATGTAGAGGATGGTTTAAATCATGTATACCTCTGAATCATGAACACGGCACAGCTGTGTAAATCAATGACGAATTTCAAATACAAAATATCAGTGTAGTATTGTTAAATTATATAAACGCTGTTCACAATAAAGTGAGCACTTTTGAAATCAATCTTAGAAACAATTCACTGCCCCTGCCTGCATATATTTCCAACGGGCGTACTGAGTGACATGTGTCCAGTGAAGTTGTTAACGACGGTTGGAAAGTAGTTCCATATATTAACGTCGAATAAAAAGTGAGTATTTCACAGTGTCACCTGACCAATGCATGAATAATGTGACGAAGCCCATGTCAATGTTAATTTTACATAAGACGGAAGACTACACAACGTGCATACAAGGAGATATATAAAGCAGGGCTTTCAAAAGTGCTCATTTTACCGTGAACAATATATATATATATATATATATGTGTGTGTGTGTGTTTTGTGTGTGTGTGTTTGTGCCAATGTGTGTATGCATATCCGAGGAAATAATGCATACAACAGCCACATGCCAACAGCTACTAACTTCCTACTGAGTAACACAAGTTTCTATGTAAAAACCTGCTTAATTAATAGTAAACACGTATTGTACTATCATAAAAACTACTTTAGTATATATTCATATTTTTATCCACGAAAACCAAGTTTACGACAGTTAGTCTACTTACCAAAAGAACATCCCACTGACTTTTGCTGCTTGGGCAAACTCTGGCAAAATATTTTAGGTTTTAAACTATATATTGAATAATTAAAGGGCATTTTGAACGAGCGCATCCACTGCTCCAATTTTTTTTTTTACCTTCTTGGCCATACTCTCATCACAGCTCAATCTTCCAAATTATGTCACTGTTTTATTCCGTGGACACTGGAAAGTTCGAAAGAGGCAGTTGAATAGATGATTTCATACCCTTTCGTTTAGGTTACACTAGAGAGTAATAAAAGTCTTCCACGGTGGCTATAAAACAGCGAAGTGTATGAATGTTCGTCAGCAAGAGGTATTTACAGGACAAAAACACTTCCCACACTCGCCGCTTTCCTTAAACCTTTTTCACACGGTTCAATTTGCTTCTTGGCACGGTTGATCTTCTTACTTTCCACGAGCGCGAGTGATTTATGCAGCAGAAACGTTCGCACGCACAGCTTTTGTCAGTGGGTTGTTCCTTGCGGCAATGCAGCCACTGGTAAATGTGTTACGTGAAACGGTGACGATTCTTGTGCGTACACTGGATGATTCAAAACAAACCCGACAACGCTTAGCACGTTTTTGCGGGATGGCTAGAGACATGCAAAATTCGCGTTATTTTCTCGCAGCACGCTAAAATTCACTGTCCTATACATGTTCTAGACGGTGCTGCTTCTTTATTGGCTTCTGCAGCAGTGAGGACACATTTTCCCTTTCCACTTTATTGGACGTGATTGGGCCAGCTTCTCGTTAGCGAATTCCTATTGGTGCAAAGCCGTCCTGGGCGTGTCCTAACAAACTGCAGTCCAATGACAAAGGCAATACAAAACACAAGTGTTTGAAGTCTCGTCCGTCTTCAAATAATAACGCGAATTTTGCATGTCTCTAGGGATGGCAAATAAATAATTTTTTTTTTTTAATGAGGGAGCCCATATCCGTGAAAATCATAGTTTGAGCACAGTGGGGCTCTTCCATTGCCATCACGGTCCTTATATTTGACACCTCTCGACTATTTTCTTCGGGGTGTTATGAAGGACGGCGTATGAGACTCCTGTGCCATTAGAGGAAGACCATATCGCCCGAATCAACACAGCGACTGAACTACTGAGCACACAACAACACATGCGTCAATCTCTGCCCCGCCGATGTAGTCTCCGTAATCAAGTAGCGGGTCGACAATTCAAACGCCTTTTTTGACGTAAATACGTATTTAAATTTGCAACATAGTGGGAGGCAATCCAGAAAATCGGATGATAACAAAATCTGGGGATAGGGGTTTGGCATCGCACCTCCGAATCTATCGTCTACGTTCAAAATTCAATTACACCACTCGGTTGCCAAAGGATCAAAGAATATGTTACTTTGAGTGAGGACGGCGGAGCATCGCGCAGCGTGTCATAACTTCCGCGTAGTATAACTTTTTACTAATAGAAGCTACCACGCTCGGTTGAGTCTCAGTCGACAGCTCTCGTCAAGGTCAATCGATTGCGTGTATAAAATAACTTGTGTAGCGAGGTTATGGTGAAATATTAGGCGTTTAATGTAAACAACTAAGAAAACTTGACATGGCCTATACTCGTCAAAAAGCCAAGTCGAAATACAGAAATCGTATACGATTGGAAAGAGCATCTCAAAAGCAATCTAGTGATACCCCTAAAACCCATATGATCGAGTGAAGCGGTGCCGGGAACGTAAAATAAACATCAAGGCGCCCGAGCGCGTCACCGTAGACGTATTCACGCAAAACAAACAGCCGTGTCCTGAACACAACCACACGTGTCCTGAACACAACCACACCCAATTTTTTTTTTTTTTAACTTACTGCACGATGCGATGCTCTTGTTGGGCTGATGATACGTTCACCCATCACCATATCCGAAGGTAGCTAGGTAGTTGAGATTTAAGTCTCGTCGACAGCGAGGTCACTACAGTCGGAGCAAGTTGTACAAGGAAGAGGGATTGGGGAAGGAATCGGCCATGGCCTTTGGTAGGGGACCCATCCCAGCATTCGCCTTAAGCGATTTCGGAAAAACCATGGGAGACCAAAATCAGGATGGCCGGACCGGATATAGAACCTGGGTCCTCCCGACATATCCGAAGCGTTGTCTAACTTTGAGGCCCCATAGCGCCCGAACAATGCTTTTTTTGGACATGGTCCCCCCTCTTGAAAAATAATAGATATGCCATCACGCACAACATACTGAGCGTTGTCGAAGTTTGTTTGAATCATCCGGTATAAATAACACTCGCAGCAGTGTATACAAAAATGTTACGATATATATCAATGGCAATGATAATCTTGCATTGAAGTTAAAGTAGTTCCACAGTATTCTGTCTGGTAAAGTCAGGTAACGTATTCTGTAGGTTAAAACATTACGTTGATGATCAAATGAAATTGTTACTTGCTAACGTAACATTTATAAAGTTCTACTACGTTCTAAACACTACCGTATATGAAAGAAATGTTTTAACATTAATGAACACTTTTCTTCGGTGTACAGCAAGATTTTGTAACAGTTGACACCATAGCCTCAAAACAATGTTTTTCCTTGCTGTACAGAAAGCTATCCATGTTTTTTTTTTTTTACAGTGATACCTGCCACGAAAAGAATTTGGGGGACTCACATATGTGTAAAGGCTGTTCACGGTAAACTGAGCACTTTTAAAATACTTGTTTAGGATCTAATTGTATGCAGAAAGTGTATTCTTCTATCTTGTGTATACAATTAACATTGCCACGGGCCTATGATCACTATATTTAAGCGTCGGTTAAGTAAAATTATGAACTTATAGTAAATGTAAATATTTTATAAAATTTGCTAATTCATACACTTGTACGAACATTTTAATTCAATCTTAAGAAACGGAACTACTTTCTTTCCATCGTTACCAACTTTACCTGGCACACGCCAGTTAATGTGTCCGTTAAAATATGTGCATGTAACAACAGTGACATTTTTCAAAGGTTGATTTCGAAAATGCTCAGTTTACCCATATTTATTGGCACCGAGGATAAGATTGAAGTGAGCTCTGTATGTTCCACTATAGCAATATCAGTTGTGTTGGTCCCTGTGTTTCCATTTACCATCGTCCTATTGGCCCTGGCTACATCAGACACGCCTACTGCTCTCTGCGACGTTTAGTATTGGCTGGTCATCGACCAGTAACATCGCCCGTTGATTGTGAGCCAATTAATATGTCATGACTGACGTAAAAGGCTTTATAATTCACCATGGTCATTTGAGAAATCATTTAAAACAACAGTTTCATTATTACTGGGGAAAGGAAACATTCGCGAGTTCAATGACCTGTTGGCTAGACTCCACAGTCCTGTGTATGCTCGGGCCTCACATGTTTGTTTATTGGCTGCTGACACAGAGAGTAGCCAATGTTACTCCACACCTGCCACTCGCTACTTCTTTTCTTGCAAGTCTGCTATTGGCTCAGAGTCGTCCAGGATGTGTCTAATAAACTGTTATCCAATTACAAATGTGACTTCAGTGTACACGTGTTTGACGTCTATCTTGTCCTCAAATGAATTCGCGAAATTTTCCTAGCCCTAATTATTAAGAACTGAAATGTTTTGACTAGTTGTGATTTTTTACATAGATTCCGATAAAGTTCAGCGAAACAGTAACACTACAAAAGTGTGAGTTTTATCTTCAAGAGCAAATAAATGTCCATATGAACGTAGTCTCGAGTATATACGGGCATACTCCTCGAAAGGTTAACACTTTGAGGACTATACTCGAGTGTAGTGCGGGCAAAACTTGTCTGGAGATTTCATTTCACATAAAAAACAAAACTGGTCCTAGTATACTTACATGAATTCCCTATTTAATAAAGATTTTAAACAGGAACTAATACATCATCAACAACGAACTTCGTAAATGAACGACAAATTTTTGTGTGGTTACGAAAATCAAAACGATGGGATGTACATCGTGTTATATACGAAAGAACATTTGGTCGGAAAACGGTAAACTCGGCACTCAATTGGTTAGCAGCCGGCCAATACGGGAAGACTGGTGTCGTTTTGACCAGTCGAATGGCGTTACGTGACAATAGGGAACAATAGAACATGGTGTCCCTGCAGCGGCATGGATACAGGTGACTAACGTCTAGTTTGTCTTCATAGCTGGTAAAATTGTGCCCGACCTCAAAGTGTTAATCGTGAACGGCCTGTGTTTATAATTCTTCGGGGGGGGTGAGAAATGTTATATCATTCACCTCTTACAATTGAGATGCTGACTCACCTTTGGGCATGCCGCAGGGCGGCTTGGTGCGGGCGTTGTCGAGGAAGTCCAGTTCATACTTCCTCGCCGGCGGGTATGTGAGTGCGACGTGGGCAAGCGCAGAGTCGAGCAGCAGCAGCAGAACTGCGCACGCGCACAGCAGAGTCCGACAGCACCGCGCCGCCATATTGTCAGGTAGCACGACACACGCGAGTCAGCACGGTCCGCCCGCGCTCAGCACGCCATCGCCTCCACCACACAACACCTGCAACACGTACAAATAAAATGTCACCATTTGTAGAGACCTTCAAATTTCGCGTTATTATTTGGGGACATGTTAAACTTGAAACACGCGTACCATTGCAATACGTTTGTCATTGGACCATACTTTATGTGACACACCACGGGTGACTCTGCATGGATAAAGGAACGCTTCATAATTGTGTGCCTATAATCGCGTATAGTTCAGTCAGAGCGGGAGTGTCTTCACATCTGTGCAGCAGCCAATGGAGAAACGAAGCCGACTCTAGTGCATACAGTGCTGTGAAGTTCAGCCTGATGCCAAGTAATAACGCGAATTTTGCATGTCCCTAACCATTAGACTTTCTTCATCACCAGCACTGCAACTGACAACACACGATGCAATACATAATGCAGAAGAAGGAGCGCACACTAGAAATTTCTTTTATACTTTTACACGAAAAATCCTTGGAAACCCAGTTACCAAGAAAATACTTTGTAAAACTACAAACGGGTTTCTTGTAAAATCTGCAAAACATATATTTGTAATATTACGAATGATTGATAGCGTTGTATTACAACTTATTGAGAAGTGTACATAAAATTATTTTTTCTTCTAGAAAAATTTGTGATGATTTAATAACAGAGAATAACTTAAAAAAAAAAAAATTTACTACGAACTCAACTTATTTGTATAACAAACCTAAATCCCAATTCTTCTAAACATTAAGAAAGTTAATTGACTTAAAAGAATACGTTTATTTAATTTAAAAAAGTTTTGTGTAACTAGGAAACATCACTACCAGTTACGGTAATGAGGAATACGGTCACGTTTTATTGCAATTGTCGCTTTATTATTAAAGCTAGTGATTTATCGCGAAAAAAAAAAATGAGTACACGGTACTGTTCAATACTATAAGCACCCGACAACAGTTTTGTCTTTTGCCATTGGTTGCTCTCTGCTTGAGAAGGCGATTCCATACTTGGCCAGACCACTCAGAACGCGTCAACATCGGCACGGCTCCTACGTGATTTGTGTGTAGACAGTTAATATGTGTCAAAATGTAACTAAGCTAATCAAATTAGGTAAACAGCTCTACAGTGTTTTGAAATATAACTTGTCTTGAAATCTTCTCGCAAAATTTCACTACCCCTATTTATTATTGTTATTATTTTAGTTATTTCAAGTGTCTTACGTTATTTAAACTTGCAATGCATTTATTATATAGGCCTTCACGATAAAGTGAGTACTTTTGAAGTCCTAGTTACTTTTTTTCCTTCAACCAATTTATATCCTTCCCCTAATTGTTTATGTAAACCCAGCACTGTGAGTAATAAACACAGTGTATACATTCACCATACCCAAAACCAAAAGTCCGAGACCACAATGAAATGTATTTATTGGTTATTATGTCTGATGAAACAGCTTCAAAAAGTGCTCACTTTACGGTGAATGACCTGTACATACGAACATTAATTTTTGCACGCAACTATACTTTACATCACCCATAGTTTTTTGCACAAACAGCTATAAACGGATTTACGTCGTTGAGTGTCCGCCATTTTGCTAAAGCTCGTGAACAGGGGGTCAATATAGTACAAACATTCCTTGAGGTATATTACGAACACGGCCCTTGTAGTTTTACAAACGAGTAGATCTACAAAAGAAATCTTTGTGCTGTTACAAGATTTGTAGGTTTACAAACAATTTCTCAGTAAAAATTACAAAATTTTTTTTACAGGAAAAACAGATCGATTTTTGGTCTTCCGTGCATGAACCCAACATTGACCTACCCCACACCAATAATACAGCTGTCAAAGTCACGTAGTCAACACCGACGGAAGTGTTTTGTTTCTATCATAATGAGATATGATGATTTATGGCGGAAAAAGTTGACTGTTTGCTAGGATTCAACGTACTGTACATATCTCCGACAGTTTTTCTTTTCCTATGGTCCGTCATGAAGCTACTATCCCATTTAACTGGACCAATGAGGATTCTGATGCTCTAAAGCAGAACGTTTGTGACTGGCCTGCAAATAACTTAAGACGAGTCAAAACCTTGGTCATCCAATCATAAAAGAATAAACCAGCTCTAGTGTTATCGAAAATATGTTGGTACAAGAATTTTTCGCTATTTTCCATCATCCTCATAATTAAAAAAAAAAAAAAAAAAGCAATTTTAAATTAATAAAATACGTTTAGCAGCTTCAATTTAATCTAATCGCATTAAAAACTAGTTTGAGTGAGTATGCAAACACCTCAAAGAACTATTTTACATATAAAAGGGGCATCGGTGGCTGAGCGGTTAGCCTGCTCGCCTCCCACCAAGGCGAGCCGAGTTCCATCCCTGGCCGAGTGTCCGAATTTTCGCATGTGGGAATTGTGTCGGATGATGCCGCTGGTTTGCGGGTTTTCTCGGGGATCTCCAGTTTCTCCCACCCCTTCCATTCCGGCGCCACTCCATACTCACCTAAATTTAGCATCATCAGCTCTCAAGACCTCGCTTTTAAGAGCCGCCCAAATATATTCCCTCACTCACTTGTTTACATAAGCATAAGCAGTGTTTTAACCTCAAATGCTATCCATCCACGTCGTTAGTTATAGACGTACACTCTAAACCCGAATCAGTGATATCTATCAGTGAAATAACATTCATTTAAAATCAGTTGATAAGCAACTGCCGACTGGTTAATCAAGCAAATAAACTGTGGTACAGGTGACTTGTGGAGATAGGATTATGAACATTCAGTGGTAGTCGCACATAAATCAGTGAAATGTAGCCATCATATTAATTAGTTATATGTAGAGACCCGCAAAATTCGCGTTATTATTTGGGGACATTTTAAATTTGAAACACACGTACCTATGAAATACGTTTGTCATTTGACCATACTTTATGTGGCACACCCCGGGTGACTCTGCATCAATAAAGGAACACTTCACAATTGTGTGCATATAATCACACAATTGTGTGCCTCTAAAAACGAAGCCGGCTCTAGTACATACAGTGCTATGAAGTTGAGCCTGATGTCAAGTAATAACGCGAATTTTGCATGTCCCTAGTTATATGACACTGGTTACCAGTTGAGCCATTTTCACTGTTTTTCACTGATTTAGCTCAATTCTCGCTGATTCGGGTTCAGAGTGTACTGGCAGGAAAGCATACTGGCAGGAAAGCAGTTCAATGTTAACACAAGGACAGTGCACTCTAAATTCGAATCAGTGAGAAAGCACTGATTCGCAGTGAAATTCAACTACTCGAATCAGTGAAAAAGCACTGTAAAAAAAGTGTAAGTATGCACGTACAACCTTTTGGTATTTTTACATTTTCTGTGTGTAATTTGTAAAAACAAGTACAGTACGTATACATTTACAGTAACGTATAACTTTATTCATAACATAGTACACTGAAATTATTAAAAAAAAAAAAAAGAGAAATGTATTGGTATATTAACAATAAGAGGGGTGTAAATTTACAAATTTGAAAGTACGTGTAAAAATCCACGAACGTGAAGTATAAAAACACAAATCTGTGTATTTTTACAACTACACCAATGTTGTATTGAAACATGTACATCGGTGTAAAAGTACTTATTGTTCTATTTCATTCAAAATGTAGTACAATTTTACTGTAAAAAACCCTAATGTCTTATATTGACATTTAAAAGGATGTAAAATTACCCATGCAAAAGTATGTGTAATAATGCACTAATTCAAGGCACTAAAACCATAAGCATGTGCGTTTTTACAACCACGCTAATGTTGTATTAAAACACGTACATCAGTGTAACATTACATATTTTTTCTCTATTTTAATTTCACTCAATAGGTAGTACAATCTTAATTATGTGAAAAAACTCCAAATGTACGTATATTGACATTAAAATGGGCGTGAAATTACAAATGCTAAAGTATGTGTAAAAGTACACTAATTCATAGTACTAAAACCCCAAGTCTGTGTGTTTTTACGACCATACCAATGTTGTATAAACTCGTACATCAGTGTAAAAGTACATGTTTTCCTATTTCACTAAAAATGTTGTACCATCTTACAGTAAAAAAAAACACAGACGTGTGCTGGTATCTTGACATTAACAGGGGTGTAAAATTACAAATTCAAAAGTATATGAGCGAATATGTACACATGTTAATTTATGGAAACTTTACATTTTTTGTGTGTAATTTCCTAAAAGGAGTACACTATTTGTAATTTTACACTATTGTTCCTGTGAATTTAAATACTACAAGTATTTGCTAAACACATGCGATCTAGTGTTAGGGAGAAGAACTACTTCGAACTCCTTTAGTGTTCAAAAGTAAAACTTAACTCCCACTGGTGGCGTTTGTATAAAACTACCTATTCTATATCTGAAGTCAATCGTTATCTACATTTTGGAGATAACTTTTTATAACTCTGTTAATGTACAAAAATGTTGTAATTACAATTGCAGTGAATCTGCGATTTTACTTTTTTGTTAGTGAGAAAATACACATACACAGTGGTGAAATAACTCTTGTGATGTTTGTGTAAAATGACAGCATGTGACAGGAAATCTATAATTTACGTAGTCAAATTGCATGCACGGAGTGCATGTTTTTTAACATCATAATAAGTTAAAATTACAAACTGGTATTGTAATATTACACCTCCAGTGTACATGTAATTAGGTATGATGAACATTACACAGTAACAGACTGGTGTTGTAAAATTACCATAACAATGATTGTGTTAATTTACAATGCGTGGTAGAAAATTAGTAGCAAGTATTGTAAAATAACATGCACAGAGTACACGTGATTTTATGTGATGATTACTAAAGGAAGCTGGCAGGTATGATAAAATTTCACTAACAAAGTTTGTGTAAATTTACATTATGTGGATTGATATTGGAAACAAAAGAAGTAAAATGACATATGCAAAGTACGTGTAATTGAACTTAATGATTAGTAAAAAGAATAACAAGTATAATAAAATTACATTGGCATTGTATTTGTAAATATACATGGGATACACAGTAAAAGTACACGTACACATGTACGTGTAAAAATACACGAACATGTGTTGAGATTGGGCTGCCACGTACATTCGTGTAAAATTACACAATTATTTTTTAAAGTGTAGCTCCACTTAGAATCAGTGGAAAACACTGATTGCTTTAAGAAAAATTCCCACTGATTGAATTAGTGACGTGAAACAATTTCACTGATTGAATAAGTGACGGCTGGCTGCAGTAGCGAATTAAATATTGTTTTTATTAAATGTAGCCAAATGATTACGTGAAATAAACATTTACGATAATATACTATTTACACTGCGCAATTTACCGTAATTCAAAAAAGTAAAACAAATTTACAGCTTGCCCTGATTGAAGTCACACGCTCTTTCCAATTCGATTTTAGGACGTTACCCTACCAGTGCGCTATCAAGCCAACTTGAAAAAGTAATATGTATATACATATGTATCTTATAGTTATAATTAAAATCGTGAAGACTTAAATTATTTGACTTGGTTTTAGTTTTTGGTTTAATTGGTACCGTTATGATTGTTAAAACGAATATTATATATGAGTGCACTCTCTTCGCCACATTATATGCAGTTTAAACCTTCAAACAGAGCGCTGTGATGATTACATGAAAACGAAATGAAAGACGTTCGTTTATTCGTTGTTATTTCCCTTGAAACACTTTGTTTAACGTCCGATTTTAAACGTTGTTTGACGGCCATTTGTACACGCTGTTTAACTGATCCATCAGTAAAAAATAAACCACTGGGTAAACAGTGAAAAAAATGACTGATACATCAGTGGAAAATGTCACAGAATCAATAAGTGAAAGAAATCTGGCATTTCTTCACTCATTCGCCAGTTAGATTCACTGAAGTGACTGGTGAATCAGTCAGGTACTGTTGACTGATTGAAACAGTGAAATTCTCACTGATTCAGATTTACAGTGTGGTTTTGCACATCTACCGTGCGGGATAACTCTACTCCACATAGACTCTACAATATAAAAAGTCTGTTAATGAGTGCTGCGCGGGCAGGTATAGGCTATTCACTTTTGAGGCCATAGTTTGTTACTTTTTCTTTTCAGGCATTATTTATCCTTTAACCACCTTTTTAAATAAATATTGCCACGTAAGTAATACACACAGTGTATATATTCCACCACCCTTGAAAGTTAACGTATATGACTACAATAAGCTATATTTACTGGCTATTATTCTAAATGAGAGGGCTTTCAAAAATACTCAATTTACCGTAAACAGCCTATACCTACGAAGAGGATCAGTCAAAACAATCCAGTCGATGAAAGTTGTTCTCAGATAAAGTATAGTGAAATAGAACCTGGCATGAACTCCTAGAGAAGATCGTGCTTCCCTATTAATGCTTTGTAAAAGCTGTGGCTGTGCACGGTAAAGAAAGCACTTTTGAAACCAACCTTTAAAAAAAATAATCGCTGTTCTCCATTACTTGCATAAGAATATAATGCTACAATACACAACTGCATACAGGCTGCCAACTAAGTTGGCAGCGAATTAATTAAAATAGTTTTCAACACTTGAAATTGTGCTGAGTGTGTGACGCTTATATTTATGACCACCGAAGTCAGTGTTTGTTATTTTATACACAAAGGAGTACAAATTCGCACAATTCAAGCACATTTACTTTCCCAAAAATGTTATGAATAAAGTGATCAGACCCACAGCAAATTTTGCACAGGGCAGAACGATACACAACGAGCAGAAAAGTGTACCCTAACCCATCCAGACCCAGTGGACATGACGCACGTGGAAGTATTTTTTGGGCGTTTGGAACGTGCTCAATTGACCGCGAACGGAGTATGCATGACTGCAACTGTGTCACACACACTGACGTCTCCATGTCTGGTGACGCATGTCAAGTACCTGTTCTCTGACATTTGCCATCGACCATAAAAGAGTTGTATTCATTTAAACCGCTGTCAGCTACTTCCAGCAGCCTACAAATACGGTTCGTACAGCAATTCCATCCACAGGCCTTGCTCACAGCACACGCGTGATCCTCATATGACACAAGTGCGAGCTGAATATAGAAAGTATACGTGCTGGACGCGCGCGTGTGACACAGATGGACATTTGACGACTCGCTATGAGCACGAGAAGGAATCAGACGACACACTGTCAGCTTTCACTTATCGGCCCAACAAAATAAGCATGCGACTTAAAAGAAATCTTACCAGTCCTACCCTACAACGGGTTACGCTAGACGTAAGGACTGGAACATTTCGCATTTGAAACTACCTCTAGGCTAGACTTCAGAGTACTATGTATTTTCGAGTCTTAGCTTTCCGTTCAGTTACCTCAGACCAGGTGACACCGGATTCAGCGTTTGTTTCCTAGCAGGTATCTTACTGGCTCAGAGTTCACCTGCGCGTGTCTAATAACCTATGAAAATATGGTAAACATAACAGAAATACACATGAGTTTTGTCCTAACATAAATTGGTGAAATTTTCCAGTTCCTAGCTATACCTTTTTTTTTCTCGGGGACGAGTACATTCATGTAGCATAAACTCCAGCAAAATTGTTGTGACACTTGTGACTATACTGACAAAACAAAATCTGTAACTATATTTTATTTATTACAGCATTAAATCTTCCTGCAGGTAGCAAAAAATGTGTTTTGTTTTGGTCACTATGGCTAATGTTCGTTAAACTGAAAAAATAAATACAGATTTCCTGCGATGTAGTCTTAAAATGTTGACTCTGGATTCTGGTGAAATTCCCGACGCTTTCTTCCTAAATGTGGGGTGTCGTAATTGGATAGGGTTCGGCCAAAATTTCAGTTATCTCGTGGTGGTGCGCTAGACTTAACATTCAGGTCTGCACATATTTCCTATAACTAGAGCCACGAGTATTTCGCGAATTCATTCGGAGACGAGGTAGACTCCAAACACTTGTTCTTTTCTCCTACTGTTGTGATTGGACGACACTTCTTTAGACACGCCGTGTTTAACAGCGATCCAGTAATAAGCAGGAAGCAGTAGTGTGAGTGAGTGTTTGACAGTCCCGTACAGAGGCCTCACTTGATCACAGCAACCAATAAGCAAACGATAATGTCTCGAGTGTATAGAGAGCTGCCCAGCCTAGCTTGCTGCCAACCCAATCCGCGAAATACTCGTGGCTCTACATATAACTGAAGACAATCTAGAAGTGTATCACCTGTATACACCACTGCAGGAACGTCTATTCTGTTGGTTTTCGTATTCCCACTTACCACTCTTCTATTGGTCCACACCACACTGGGCGTGCTTATTGTGCTCTACAATGTTCATCATTGGCTGGTCATCAACCTCTGGGGTAGCAGAGCTGATTACATTCCAATCAAATGTATCTTACTATGTAATAATTTTACAGCCAATCGTGTTCTTTTATAAGGTTATAACAAAAAATAATTTTTTTGCAGGAAAACTATAGCTACTGGGTTGTATTGTTCTTGTAAGAACCTGTTAGATACTAGGGGGACAATAATTCTGTAACCATCCGAGTTTTATTTTCAAGAACAAATAAATTTTTTAAACTGGCGTTAAACTGTTAACAGTCTTCTGAACCATCGAATCGATGTCGCTTGCTTATCATCGACTTCTGCCGGAGTAAGGACGCAGGTTCCTTTCTAATTTGTTTACACAATTCGATCGTCTCGCGGTCGATTGTTTCTAATCAGACGAGACCGGGAGGATCCGCACGGGTTCGGTGGCACTTGTACGATGGACATCGGCGTCGCATCACCAGCGCCACCTATTTTTCGCGAAAATATATTTACACGCAGACTAGGGGCCGCGGCGGTCCAGCGGTTGGTGCGCTCGACTCCCAAACGAGGTGAACTGGGTTCGATTCCCGGCGTGGTTGCGTTCGAATTCTCACACGTGGGAATCGTGCCGGACGATGCCGCTGGCCCGCCGGGTTTTCTCAGGGATGCCCCGTTTTTTCCCCGCTCCTAGCATTCCGGCGCTGCTCCCTGTCCACCTCGCTTCACCCTCATCGGCTTTCAAGACTCGCTGTTAAGAGCAGGCCAAACCTCTCCACTCTGACCCCTCAACATATTATCCTGGGTGCACCCGTTCACGTATGACGTCTTGCCAAATAGGTAGGGACAGGAAAAATTCGCGAGTTCAATGACCTGTAGGCTAGCTTCCACAGTCCTGTGTACGCTCGAGCCTCAGATGTTTGTTCATTGGCTGCTGCCCCAAAGAGTAGCCAGCGTTATTTCGCAACTGGCAGTATGGCACTCGCTACTTGTTTCTCTGCAAGTCTGCTATTGGTTCGGAATCGTGCAGGGCGTGTCTAATAAACTTCGATCCCATTACAAAGTCAACTTCAACGTGTTTGACGTCTTATCTTGTCCTGAAATGAACTCGCGAAATATTCCTATCCTTACAAATAGATAAAGGCATAGTCAATGCTGTACAAGGGCAGAAGTTAGCACCAATACAGACAACATGTATTTCCTGGTGAATACTACTAGGTGCTGCTCGTACACCAAAATGTTATTATTGGCTACTGCGGATGACGTAGACCAATAGAAATCCTTTACGTAGGTTCAATCGCGTACTTTAGTACAAGGAATTACATTAGAGCCGCTGTAACCTAGGACTTGGGAGCTCTGCCAATGATGGTGGTACGGCAGGTGGCGGGAATTCCTGCACTGTTAAAAAAAATTTCCTTCATTTTACGGAAAAGGACTGGTAAAAACTCTCCGGAAAATTACGGACACGTTGATTTTCAGAAACGGACTTTCCATAAATTTCACGGAACCTCTCCGTTAATTTCCAAGTTACTTTTTTTTGTACGTTCCGTTTAAAATAAACAGATATAATGAATATTTCTTTAATTTTGTTACGTGGGTGTTCTGCCGTGTATAAAAAATGATATTAAAAAAGTTAAAATATTTCGTACTTATGCGAGGTTTGAACGCGAGTCAAGAAATTACTAGTCCACGACTCTAACCATTCTCCTACAACTTTCACTTGAAATTGGGGTATAACTTATTTATTTTCTATTCAAAAGACAAGAGCAAATATTCAGTTTCTATTAAATTTAGTGTATTTTTAGTGTTGCCAAATGTTACAGACGCCTGATGCTATTTTTTAATGTTTGAAATAATAAGTCACATTCGCGTGGATAACCTAACTGACGCAGAAACGATAATTTTCTTGTTACAGTGGCGAAGAAAGCTTCGTGTAGAATCGGCATTGTTCGTCCTCGTAAGTCGAAGCCAAAGGGAATACGGAGACTTTCCGTATTTTGTATTTACGGACTTAACTCCGTTTTTCGTCATTACGGATTGCCTTTCCGTATATACACTGTACATTTCCGTAAAACATTCCGTAAATATATGGAAATTTTTAACAGTGTACAGATTCGTCTGTCTGCCTGCCAGCTTAGCTGAGCTTGGTGCTATGAAAGTCGTCTTGTCCCTCTCCTTCACTTGTGTAGGTGGAGCCAAGTCCGTTCTTAATGCGATATTACACGATACCAGATTCCATAAAAGCTTGTGTAAGGTCCGCCATAGCGGCCGGTATACGGGCTATTGCGGCGCCCATCATGGCATTTCCCGCCTTGTACGGCCAGATTTCCTACCGAGTTTGGTAATTGGTAGAGACATGCAAAATTCGCGTTATTAGTTGAGAACGCGTTAAACTTTTAACACTTTTGCCTTTCCAATACGTTTGTCATTGGACCATACTTTATTTGACACGCCCTGGGTAGCTCTGCGCCAATAAATTAACACTTCACAGTTGTGTTACCCAATCACGTGCAGTTCAGTCAGAAAGGGAGAGACTTTACAACTATGCAGCAGCCAATGGAGAAACGACCCCAGCTCCAGTACTGTGAAGTTGAGCCTGATGCCAAATGAAAAAGCGAATTTTGCAGGTCCCTAATAATTGGACACGTCCTATTTTTCGTGGCAAAATCCATACCAGGTTTCGTATTTGGCAAAGCACATCGCAGTTTCAGAGCGTAGGGCGCTCCCCGTGGCTTCTAGCTGAAACGAGTTGATGATGAAACCGAAAAGGACACCTCCATCTTGATTATACATCCGTGAAGTTGAAACTCTTTCAAATAGATTTAATATACGACAACGACGAATAATATTGGCGATGACAGCTTTTAATTACTGTTTAAAACGGTTCTGAATACTTAAAACATTACCTATCTACATAAAAAATTAATAATTCATACTTTTTAACGTATCTACTCTATACAATCTCAACATGTTGAAACTGGTAGTACAGTGATAAAGTCGCGGCGGCCGCTAATAACATGCGGCCGCTAATAACATGTAACTCTTTGGGCGTGAGTTCGAAACTCCTTCGAACCAAATTATTTGTATCATTTAATTTTACATGCGGAAAATATCCCGGCACATAAAGCAAAAACTATATTTTGCAACCGGTCAGTAATTAGCGTCAAAATTTAAAATAACACACACGAAGGAATTTCTAAACTGGAGTAGCTCGAACTTAGCTCAAGTGTAGTCCAGAACATGTTTAACACGTTTTATCCAAACACCGAAGAGGATCTCACCGTAAGTATTTTGGTCAGGGAATCTTTTCACGGAAAATACGCGCCCCTGCAAGTAAGTCGTGGGCCAATAGCAAACGTAATAAAAAACGCACTAGTGTTTTGAAATCCAGATTCTCCCCGAATGTGATTTTTGGGTAGAAATGAAATACAATGTCTATAGACTTGCAATTAATTCGACACGCACTGAAAATATTTGCGCCAGTGAATATATACACTTTGTAATGGTGTGACCGAATCATGGGTTTCATCAGAAGAGGAATTGCTTCACACCCACACAACAGCCAACGAACTGACACCGGCTCGAGTATTTGTAAGAGTTTGAAGTCTAGCGTGATGCCTAGAGACATGCAAAATTCCCGTTCTTTTTCTGGCAACACGCTAAAATTCACAGTCCTATACATGTTCGAACCGGTGCCGCTTCTTTATTCGTTTCTGCAGCAGTGAGGACACATTTTCCCTTTCGACTTGATTGGACGTGATTGGGGCAGTTTGTAGTTAGTGGTTTCCTACAGGTCCAAAACCGTTCTGGGCGTGTCCTAACAAACTGTATTCCAATGAAAAGGCAATACAAAACACAAGCGTTTGAAGTCTCGTCTGTCTTCAAATAATAATGCGAATTTTGCATGTCTTTAGTGATGCCTAACACAGGCTGTTCACGATAAACTAAGAACTTTTGAAAGCCCTAGGAGCAACTTGTTTGCAAATTGTGTAGTCTTCAACCACGTGTAAAATTTACATTTCCCTGGGGCTGATCACTTTATTCGTGACTCTGTAAAAGGAAATCGTGGAACTATTATGAAAGAAAATATTTTACAAGATTTTAATTCTTACACCTATTTGCCTTAAAATAAAAGAAATAATTTCAGTATTCACAAATGTTTACGTAAAAATTTTAATTCAGCTTTAAAACATGGAACTAAAGGCTGTTCACGATAAAGTGAGCACTTTTGAAATCAACCTTAGAAAAAAGTCACTGCTCCTACCCGCATAATATTTTAACTGGCGTACTGAGTGGCATGCGCCTAGTAAAGTTGGCAATGATGGAGAGAAGTAATTCCATAGCATAACGTCGAATAAAAAGTGTTAGGTAACCATTTGTGACTATTTAAATTATTTCTTTTGCTTTAAGTTTTTTTTTTTTTTAATGCATTGGAGTGTAAAAATGAGCAGATTTGTAAAATATTTACTTTCCTAATAATTTCACATTTTAACTTTACCGACGCATGAATAAAGTAATGAGGCCCATGCCAATGCCAATTTTATATAAGGTGGAAAGGATACACAACGTGCATACAAGTAGATCTTAAGCAGGGCTTTCAAAAGTGCCCAGTTTACCGTGAACAGCCTGTACTCGTATTCCTTCGTTGCTGGGCGCATGGCGGTTTTGGGCGGCCGCTAGGGCAGTGACATTTTCCCAAGGTTGAATGTAAAAGAGTTCCACTTTATCGCGAACAGCTTTTAATACCTCGAATCCCGCAGGTTCCTACAAACGGCGCAAGCAAATAAAAAAGCACAAGTGTTTGACGTCAAGTTCGTCGCCAAATAATTATACTCCATTCACGGTTGTCTTCCGAATTTTCTGAAGCCCAGCTGAAGTTCTACTTCCAGGATATTCCTCCGCCTCGTGCGAACAAAGCTTAACCAAATCTGGGAAAATTACATCCAAGAGACAGCGCACCGCATTCGTGCGCACTAAGTGTAATAATATTTTGCATAAGAACTATTTCTTACTAGGCATTGCCAACACATCCATTTACTCTCTTTTTCTATTAATATTAATTATAGATAAAATATTACAATTATATTATTTTTTCGTTGGGGCCGACTAGGACCACGTTAAGCCTTCGTGCATTTTGGCAGCGAGTTTCGCTTTCTTTTGTGACCAGAATCCCTCATTCGTTGTGAGTGGGCCTGTCTGTTTGCTCTCTTCTGTCCAAGGGGCTCCGCTTCTTCTTTTGGGTTGTTCGTCTCGGATTATCCCATGTGTCACTATCTTCTTCCGAAAGAGATCTCTATCAAAAACATCTTCGGGTTTCACATTCCCAGCAAAAGAAGGTCCTCTTTGGTGTTCACGGAACCAGGGCATCGCGGTTTTGGGTTTTGTATCGAAAAAATTAAAGATTTTTTAGTCAGCCTGTTTTCCTCCATTCGTTTGAGGTGACCGTAGCATCGCGCCCGTCTTTTGCGGCGGATTGTTTCCGTGATTTTCTCTATTTTGCAGTAGACTTCTTTGTTGGCTCTCTTTCGGAGGACGCCATTCTTGTAGTTGGAACACAGAATTCCTCTAATGATTTTTCGTTCTTTTTTCTCCAATTCTCCCAGGAGTCCGTTATCAGCGTCCAGGAACAGGGTTTCGGCTGCATACATAATTACGGGCTTCAGCACTGTTTTATAGTGGCGTATCTTAGTGTTGCGGGAAAAGACAATTTTTTTTTTTTTTGTTGTAGATCTCTCGCGAAGTTTTGGTATTAAAATTTATAGAACAAATATAACTGAAAGTACAATTCAACCAAAAATAAGGTACTTTAATTTTAACAGAATTATAACACGCTTGTGATAAATTATCTATGAAACAACTAAGGACGTCACGAATGGGTAGAGACCTGAATTTCGGGACAAACTATATCCGGAAACAAGTTTTTTTTTATGTAACACTAGCCATTGGTCCACGTGGTGTTTGACACATCCTGCAGAACGCTGGCCCAATCATCGCCTTACACTGTGACAGCAGACAACCAATGCACAGTTTACATGGGCAAATTTGTACTTAAGACTGTACAGTCTAGCCTGCAGGTCATTGAACACGCGAATTTTTCAGGTTTCTGCGAATTAGGTAGTTTTTCAAAGGTTGCATTAAAAAGTGTAAAGAAATCGTGAATAGACTATACGTAGGGACATGAAAAATTCGCGTTATTATTTGGCATCAGGCTGAACTTCACAGTACTGTGTGCACTAGAGCTGGCACCGTTTCTAAAATAGGCTGCTGCACAGCTGTTAAGTCACGCCCTCTCAGACTGAACTACACATGATTGGGGCACACAACTGCGAAGCGTTCCTTTATTGGTGCAGTCACCCAGCGCGTGTCTCACAAAGTATGGTCTAATGACAAACGTATTGCAAAGGTACATGTGTTTCAAATTTAACATGTCCCCAAATAACAACGCGAATTTTGCATGCCTCTAACCATAGGGAAATTTCGCACGTCCGCGTACGCACCGAGTCAGCTGACGGCGGCGGCAGGTTGTCGTTCCCCGGAAAAAGAACGACATTCCTGGTCGGCCGGGGAAACCAACTTTCCCCTGCGTCCGAAAACCTACACGGGGCAAACACGCGCCGGGTAAACTTGTAAACACCGCGCGCGGCGACCGGATTGGTAAATACCCGGAGGTTTCCATTGCGCGTGCACTCTCCACGAGACGTCACGGAGTTATTTGCCTGCGCTTATTAGGCAATCTCCCGCCTGCGGGCAAACGTGTACTGGGGCCATAACAAGATTCAGGGTGTCCCGCGCCGAGTTGAAAACAACTGCGAGGGCTATCGGAAAGCGAATGATGACCACACTATTGCTTTCATGGCATCGTCGCAGCACAGAGTAAATAAGAATACAGAGGTGAAATAGCCGCGTATTCCGCGAACTCCAGAAGCACACGACACCAAAATGGCGTCACTAGCCAGAAAAATGTCGTTGAGTTGTGGGATTTGGATGACGAGGGAGGGGGCCTTAACAACGAGGCCTTGAGAGCCGATGGGGGTGAAGCGAGGTGAGTATGGAACAGCGCCGGAATGCAAAAGGTGGGATAAACGGGAGATCGCCGAGAAAATACCGCCGACCAGTGGCACTCGTCTTCTCCCACTTGCGAAAATCCGGGAGTGACCCGGCCGGGGATTGAGCACGTGTCGCGTTGGCGTGGAGGCGGGTAGTCTAACCACTTAGCCAATCAGCACACTTCCTAGCCAGCCACAGTAGCCCGGCCAATCAGACACAAGACCTGTTCCCAAACACTCGCTCAACCAATCAGAATGGGTACGCTCACATCAAAGGAACTTCCACGCCATTTTTCCTCTGAATATTTATTTACTCTGTGGTCACTGAGTAGGTAAGTAAACACAAGTGAACATTCGTGGTGGCTCCTTTAACCTTAGAGGAATATACGCATGTACAGAAAGTTCACTTTAAAATGAGCACTTTTAGAAACCCTGCTTAAGATCTGCTCGTATACACGATATGTGTTCTTCCGTCTTATGTAAAATTGACATTGCCGTGGGCCTCGTCGCCTTAGGCATGCGTCGGTCAAGTGAAACTGTGTATTAGAAAAGTAAATATTGTACAAATTTGCTCATTTTTACACTTCGATGCATTAAAAATACAGAAAGCATGATAAATAATTTAAGTTATCACAAATGGTTGGCTAACGCATTTTGTTCGACGTTAATGTATGTAATTACTTTCCTTTCCATCGGTACCACCTTTAATGGCTACATGTCGCTCATTGCGCCTGTTAAATTATATGCAAATAGGGGCAGTGACCTTTCCCTAAGGTTGATTTCAAAAGTGCTCACTTTATCGTGAACGAACTTTATATAATCGGAGCTACGTTCATCTGTAAATTTCTCGGAGTACTTTTATAGTTTTACTGCTTTGATGGACTTCATCGGAATCTAGGGGGAAAAAACAATTGCAACTAGTCAACAATAGTTCGTAAGAATGAAACCGTCATATTTAATACTCCTCAAATGAACACCACGAAATGTAAAACCTATTACATCTGTCGCGACACATTAATTGGCTCGCAGTCAACACGCGACTCGAATGGCCGACTGTCAGCCATGCAGTAACAAACGTTGCAGAGTAGAGTATACGCGTGCGCGGAACAGCCAGGACCAATAGGTCGAAGGTAAGTGGAAACAGAACCAACAACACAACTGATATTGCTGTATTGGATAACACAGGATAATTCGGTGTCAGTAAATTTGTGCCGTACCCGAAGGTTTAATGTGGATGTTCTCGTACACCGAAATTTTTTACTCCGTTCAGTTACCCTGCACACGATTGTGCGCGGATTGCAAATGAACGATATTTATGACTAACGACCCGCAAAATTCGCGTTATAATTTAAGGGCAGCCTGAACTCCAAGTTACTGTGCGTTTGAACGACTACGCCTGTTGGCCGGAAATATTATTGTCTCACATGAGAGAAATCTTGAGCCAGTCAGATAATATAGACGCTGGAGTGGCCAATCTCTTTTAAAGAGGTGAAGGAGGTAGGTGACGTTGATTAAAGGCCAGTGGTCAATGAGATCACGGACTGTGGCCGATTGTTTATAAGAAAAGGAGTCTATCCTGTGATGGAAAGATAACGCGAATTTCGCACGTTTCTACTTATGACTGTCCAATACTCCGAGAGTGCTCCTTGTGCCTAATCTGATTCATTGACACGAATAGTTAACGCTTTGAAGTCTGGACGCATCAACAGACATTCGAGACAAGCTAGAAGCGAGCCACGTATATCTTCCACTGCAGGAACAGAATTTCTGCTGGTCTCTATTTTTCAACTGATCGCTATCATATTGGTCCAAACTACACAGTATAGCCTTTGTGTACTACGTAACGTTTGTTATTGGCTCGGTGTTTACCAATGGAGTGCCGAGTTCACAGTACTCCAATCAAATGTTATTTTATATTATCATTTTACACAGGCCATCGTGTTCATTTCCGTAACCATACAGAAATGTAGTATTGTATTCACAACATTGCCTGTTGGTGAGAGGAAACGTTCTTGTGAAACAATGTTAAAAACTAGGAAAACAATGAAACTATATCCGTGTGATTCTTCTCTTCAGATATAGAGATATCTGCAGATTTGCACTGCCCGAGTGAAACTCTGGCATAGCCTTCAAAGTGTCAATGCCAATCTCATCGAGCACGTAGCACGTTATCCTGAATACAAGTATAGTGCATACCAAAAACCACCGTGATTGCAACACTTCAACAGAGAAATCGATGCGTGACCGGGCGTGTTAAATGGGGTAAGTGAATACCAGTGAAAACCAGTTACCATAAGTATATTCCGTGTGCCCCGGCAACTAAGGCTTCTTCGCAAACACGTAAATCCAACAAATAAATACACTTAAAAAATTCAAAATAATTAAAAGCAGAAATATTATTTTGGTGTGAAAAATGAGAATAACCCTAACGCACAACAGAACTAAACTAATTCAGACAACCCCTGATACAAAATTTATTAAAAGTAGAGAAGTGCAAAATACGCGTTATTATTTAGTAACATGATATACTTCACTAACCTATACGTACTTACGCGAAATTCGTGATTATATTGACTACTGGTAGGAGCAGTGGTATTTCGCGAAACGATTTCGAGACAGGATACATTTCAAAACATTGTAGGGTGGTCCAGTTATTTTGATTGGCTGAAATATATTCTCGTCCGTGTTAACTGTTTGCGCACGAATCACGAAGGTTCAGTGTCGAAGTTACGCAATCCTGAGTGGCTCGTTCAAATGCGGAAACAACATGAATAATCAATGGAGGTATGAAAACAGTCGAGGTGTGTGTATAGTGTTAAAGTCTACTCTGTGCTCCGATTTTTTTTCGCGAAACATCACTGGCCCTAACTACTGGCAATTATACGTCGTCATTTACCTTTGTGACTTCATCGGAGACAACTTCACTGGAGACCGCTGCGCCTTTACTATTGGTTGAGTGTATCCTTGGTAAGTGTCACGCAGGTTGTTGGCTAATGACTAGGGATAGGAAAATTTCGCGAGTTCAATGACCTGTAGGCTAGACTCCTCAGTCGTCTGCATACCGGAGCCTTATCTATGTGTTCATTGGCTGTTGCCCCACACCTGGCAGTTATGGGCTTCGCAAGGTGTTTCTTTGCCAGTCTGCTATTGCACTGCAAAAAAAAATTTCTTTCATTTTACGGAAAAGTGCTGGCAAAAATTTATCCAGAAGTGTCCGTAAACTCTCCGTAAAATTAAAGAGACATTGATTTTCAGAAACGGACTTTCCATAAATTTCACGGAATCACTCCGTTAATTTTCGTTATGCGGGTGTTCTACCGTGTATAGAAAAATATATTTAAAAAGTTAAAATATTTTGTACGTAAGCGAGGTTTGAACCCGAGTCAAAAAATTTCCAGCCCACGACTCTGACCATTAGCCTACAACTCTCTCTTGGTAAGAGTGGTATAACTATTATAATGTATTTTTAGTGTTGCCAAATGTTACAGACGCCTGGTGCTATTTTATAATGTTTGAAAGAATAGGTCATAGTCGCGTGGATAACTTTAACTGCCGCAGAAACGATAATTTTATTGTTACAGTGGCGAAGAAAGCTTCGTGTAGAATCGGCATTTTTCGTCCCCGTAACTCGAAGCCAAAGAGAATACGGAGACTTCCCGTATTTTGTATTTACGAACTTAACTCCGTTTTTCGTTATTACGGATTGCCTTTTCGTATATACACTGTACGTTACCGTAAAACATTCCGTAAATATACGGAAATTCTTAACAGTGTGACTCAGATGCGTGCAGGGCGGGTCTAATAAACTATTGTCCGATTGCGAAGATGACTTCACTATATAAGTGTTTGACGTCTATCTTGTCCCGAAATGAATTCGCGAAATTTTCCTATCCCTACTAATGGCAGAAGACACATGATCACACAGCATCTTGGAGTTTAGTATGCAGCCACGAGATAACGCGAATTTTTGCAGGTGTCTACTTATAAGTAATTACTGGGATCAAAGCAATAACAATAGCATCCAATTAGATGCGCCAGGGTCTAGGAGAACAGGTCTTGTGCCTGATTGGCTACTGCGAAAGCTATCAGGCTTGCTCCTGGTGGCACTCTCCGAAAAAGCCTACCAAAACTCATAGAGGTTATTAAGGGTATTCAGCCATAAACTTCAAATGGCAGTGAGAAAAATGTCTGGGATAGACTTCTAAATCTACTTTGGAAATTCTTGTTCACTGCACACAGCTTGAAATCTAAGGAGTATGGGGGGAATGAATTATATCTCTAATGAACAGTGCAAGCAAGTATGCTGGGGTTGAGACTATTACGAAATATATAATGCATGTATACTTTTTATAGAAGAACAATAGTTAAAATTCCCTTTTTTGGCGGCAAGGAAGGCCAAAATTGTATATTTTCACCCTCCAAAAGTTGTATGCTGTGCACCGGTTCTGAGAGCGCTTACGCAAACTAACCGAGGGGGGGGGGGGGGTAGATTTTTTTGTGGACAGCCCTGTTGTTTTGTTTATCTCAGAAGGGTAGAAATTATTTTCCTGTGAACACATGTCGGCACGTAAACATGAAATAAATTTGCGATGATCCGAAAGATGCGCGATGAGCAGTAACGCTGTAATGACGGCCGAGCTGAATCACTACGAGTATTTTGCGGGAAAGAAGATCTGCAAAGCAGATAACGTGCGCCTAGCTTCGCGAACAGGTTCTCCGAAGAGAAAAATTCCGAGACGGGGGATCTTATCAGGGTCTGTGCGGCAAAGACGCTGCCACGACGTAAAACATTTCCAGAAACGCCCATCCGGCGCCCGCTGTTTCCTAACGACCGTAATTAATGCAGCGACCTCGTGGCGAATGTCAGAACTGCGGAGATATTTTATTCCACGGACTTGGGATTCCACTTTTCCCTTCTAATACTTTTTCATAAAATAACCAGTTGCCACAAATCTCCTGTGCAAAGAATTTTTTTTCCTATTACGGGTAAAAAAAAATCGAATACACTGATTTTCCATTTTTTTTTCTTGAAAACGGTAAATTATGTCCTACAATATCTGAACGTACGCCACTGCAGCACTACATTGTAAGTCGCAGAAAAACTCGCGACACGATATTGAAGCTTGGACGCAATAAATAAAAATTAAAAATAATAAAACAAATGAAAAAAGCTTTGCTCCATCGGGATGTCTCAGCCACCTACTGATTTTCTCACGGACCAAGAGAGAGTCTGGGCTGAAAACACACACTGACGGCACAGAATACCTAACCTGACTTGACGACGTCTCTTTGTAACGCATCTACTGTCAACAGCGTAGTACACTTCGTCCAGCTTAAAGATTTTCAGCTTAAAATTATGCTCAATTAATTTTAAGCTGAAAGAGATTTTAGGCTGTGAGTTTAGACTTAACTGATTTTGGGGTGAGTGGTTTTAGGCTGGATGACTTTAGTCTGAGTGATTTTAGCCTGAAAAATTTTAGGCTGAGCGATAGCGGATATTCTTCATGTGCAATCACGTTGCAAGTGGTCCAAAACCTTTTCTGAGGCGCATAAAAAACGAGCCAGTGTTGCTCCTCGCAAATATGCGGGTAACGTACAAGTAATTCAATAGAAGGAATCTAAACAGTTATTTCGAGAGAAGACGATACAGAACATGAATTGCAACCAACAGACAATAATTGAAGTCAGTATATCTAGAAAATTTGCAAAAAAAAAAATAGACGAGACAACGTAAAAAAAAACCAGACGAACACGTGGCAGAACATATGTAGAATAGTGTTTCAACGCCGTATGTCCAAACTAATGGTTTAATTTAACACACCCATTGCAAGGAGCATTCAAAGATCATTTTTAAAAAGTCTGGCTGCCAAAAGGAACAATCAAACACTTTAAAACTGTACAAATTCATATATGTAGTTTACAAGTACAATTTATTTGTAACTTCGCATATCGATTAAATAGGGAACATTCAATATTTCACGTTTCATGCTTATGACTGGATAAGATATTACATGCCACGTTGTATCTGCTTCTATAGGAATCGTGGTCAAATAACACAGCAGTGTTAACGATATCTATTTCTTTCTTTTACTAGGGATGTCGATTAGATTGTTGATGAATTTAGTGGTTTCACATTATGAAATTCCACCACAATCTGCCCAGAGTAAGACTAAAGAAGCACTCGAGGAACTACAACAAAATCCGAAGTGTAGTCTACCAGTGTCGAACCCAGGCACTCCCGAAGTCTTTCAAGAAGTTGAATAGCCTATCCTACACACAGAACATTGCGAGGAGCTTCTGCTTCTACACAAGGCTCATCATAATAGTCCCATTTACAATTAAGCTGCACACTGAGTACAGAAGGGCCTTATTGGGATCTAATACCTTAAACGAAAACTACACATTAGTTATTTGTTTCGCACGTTACAAAAAGAAAAAGAGATTTTTTGGCGTTGCAAATACTTGAAAATTTATTATGATCAATTCGGCAATCGAAGCAACGAAAAGAGAACCCAGCAGCGGTAAACATCATTACTCAAGGAAAGGCACTGTTTGCATCTGCACAGCACCGACCGTGATTTCAACGAATTCTGGAACATGCCGTACGTGAACGACTATTCGGGATAATACGATGAAAGATTAAACTTCCCGAAAACAACAAGGAAAGTAGGGCTAGACGTCACGTCGACAGCGAGCCGTTAGAGACGGAGCAAGTTGCTCAGAAGAACAAGACCGGTTAACACTTTGTAGACTATGCTTGAGTGTAGCTCGAGCACAGCTAGTTTAAAAATGTCTTAGTTGCTCAGAACAAAACTCGCATGGCTCTGTGCAGTCTTTTTTTCGCCTAGATTTTAACACGACCTCACAAGAACACGACAGCGCAGTAACAATTATATTGCTAACGAAATAACTAATTTTTGTAGCCACTCAAAAGGGACATGATTGATTGTAAATCCTTTTATGCGATAGTGGACATTTGATTGGGTCAATATCAGCTCGGCTCTCCATTGGTTGATGACCGGCCAATAACGAATACTGTAGGGTACAGGGCTGTGTCCGGTATGGTATGGACCAATAGACACCAACAGAACCAGTGTTGTTGCAGTAGTGGATATAGGTTATTCAATTCTAATTTGTCTTAAGTGTCAGTACATGTGTGCAGACCTCTGTGTGTTACGGAATCGGACGTGGCCTGTATTCAGGAACCATCCCAGTAATCACCTTGAGCGACTTCGAGAAACCATGGTAAACCAAAATCAGGATGGGCGGGCCGGGATTCGAACCCTCGTCCTCCCGAACGCTAGCCCGATGGTTAGAGACCTGCAAAATTCGCGTTATTATACGGAGGCTCGTTAGAATTCACCATCCTGTATACATTCGAGTTGGTGTCATTTGTTTATTGGCTTCTGCAAAAGTAAAAGCCCATGGTCCCTATTGACTAGGTAGTACGTGATTGGACTAGCTTGTCGTTGCTTGTTTTTTATTGGTCCAGGGCCGCCCAGACGTGTCAAATCAACTGTAGTCCAACGACAGGACCAATACAAACGCATGTGTGTTTGAAGTCTATTCTGTCGTTAAGTGATAACGCGAATTTTGCAGGTTTCTACCGATGGTACATGTACCACTTGCTGGGTTCAGAGATGATGATAATGCACTTGGAGCTCACTGACAACTTCAGGTGAGCGGCTCACGCGGGTATCTCCTTTTCCCCCCTCATATAACTGTACTGAGTGTGAGGCCGTGTCTGAAACGGCAAATTAGTTTATTTGTCATTTCGTAAGTTTCAATTCGGAAAAATTGTCGACAGTCACTTGTTCAGCACACGCAGCAACACATTTTTACATTAACAGTGAAAAATATTTTTATATAAATTTAATGCTTAAAACGGACGTAATATTTGTACAATCATCACTGGAAAGCTGCGAATACGTTAATAAATTAGAAAACAATAAATTATGCAATAACGACTTCTAAAAAAAAATTTGTTGCAAAATATATACACAAAGCACAACACTTACTTGCTTTTTAAAACATGGCTAGTGTATTTTATGAACAGTTATTTGTTTCAAAAAACGTTTTATTTTACGCATTTGGGCATATGTTTTGAAGGTAAAAACCAACAAGGAGCTGATTTTGTCATTTAGTATTTTTGCTAGCATACACTAGATACAAAACACGAAATACCAAATTACCAAATACGTCACCATTTTTGTATACAAAATCGGGTCACGTGATCATTTTGTCAGCAAAATCTGCAATTTCGGAAACGGCCTGAGTAAAGCAACGAGACAACTCTCCAGTGATATTTCATCCCCGTTCTCGTTTAGATCACTGCAGGGCGTCGGCTTTCTCACGGTGAGTCGTCATCGAGATGTTATTCATCTCTCTTCCAGCCAGTTACCGGCTGTCCACGGTAAAACGAGCACTTTTGAAAGCCTTGGCTAACGTCTACTTGTATGCCCGTTGTGTACTCTTCCGCCCTATGTAAAATTAACATTGCCATGGGACTCATCACTTTATTCATGCGTAGATCATGTGAAACTGTGAAAATATTATAAAAGTGAATATTTTACAAATCTGGAAATTTTTACACTCTGGTGCATTAAAAAAAAACAGAAAGCTAAAAAAAATAATAATAATTTAAGTTATCACAAATTGACACCTAACACTTATTAGTCGACGTTAAGATATGGAACTACTTTGCATCCATCTTTACCAAATGTTTTACTGGGAGAATGTCAGCCAGTGCGTCCATTAAAATATACGCATACAGGGGCAGTGGTTTTTTTTCTTCTAAGGTTGATTTCGAAACTGCTCACTTTATCGTGAGTAGTCTTTACTTTTAGTGGAATGGAGTGAGGTCTTGAGAGGCGATGAGGGTGAAGCGAGATGAGCATGGAGCGGCGCCTGAATGCAAAGGCGGGAGATCCCCGTGCGACACGATTCCCACAAGTGAAAGCCCGGGGGGGGGGGGAGTGATCTCGTTGGGAATCGAACCCGCTTCGCACAGGTGGGAGGCGAGCAGTCTAACCACTACACCACCACGGCCCCTAGATACTTCAAGATCACATAACATATAGTCTTATCGCAGTTTCTGTACACTTCTTGAATCGGACCTATGAAAAATTACCCCACGAATGAAGTATGGTTGTTTTCTAAATTTATCACGTATCACAAGCGTTTTATACAGTAATTCTTCTATGGGCTATTCACGGTAAAGTGAGCACTTTTTAAGGCCCTGGGGAATTTTTACTTTTAGCCAATTCCTTTTATTCCGTCACGTTTTTATATAAACATTGCCTTGATACTAACAAACACAGTATGCACATTTTACCATTATGAAAAGTAAACGCCCGAGTTTGCAAAAAAAATACATTTATTAGTGGTTGATGTCTGTTGAAAGGACCTTAAAAAGTGCTCACTTTCCCATGAACAGCCTATAATATAGAAGTATCTTATTTTTGTAGAAATCTAGCAACTACTTTTAGTTTACCTATAAATAGGAATAGGAAAATTTCGCGAATTAATTTCGGGACAAGATAGACGTCAAACACTTATATAGTGAAGTCATCTTAGCAATATGATCTCAGTTTATTAGACTCGCCCTGCACGCCTCTGAGCCAATAGCAGACTTGCAAGGAAACACCTTGAGAATCCTATAACCGTCAGGTGTGGGGCAACAGCCAATGAACACACAGCTGAGGCTCCAATATTCAGACAACTGAGGAGTCTAGCCTATAAGTAATTGAACTGGTGAAATTGTCCTATCCATACCTATAAAACATAATATTTTCTTTATAATTAATATGAACGAAAACAGAGAAAATTTGTAATAAATTTGTAATAAATAATCCTTATGCAAAATATTATTACAATGAGTGCGTACGAATGCGGTTAAGCTTAGTTTGCATGAGGCTGAGGAATATCCTGGAATGGACTAGAATGGACTACACCAAGTTTGAATGTGCCCCATCCCCAGAGGTTAGCAATTACGGGGATTATGATCTTATGTGCCACGGATGTCTAACAATTCGCAGGTCATCTCAAGGACCTGTCGTGCTCTTTCATTATATTATTGTCAATCAGTAGCATGTGGTGAAGTGTTGCAAGGTAAGCTGGCGTTAGCTGTGCGCTATACCTAGAGCCACGAGTAGTTCGCAAATTCATTCGGAGGCGTGGTAGATTCCAAACACTTGTTCTTTTCTCCTACTGCTGTGATAGGACGACATTTCTTTAGACACGAACCGTTTAACTTTGAGCCAGCCATAATCAGGAAGCAGTAGTGTGAGTGAGTGTTTGACAGTCCTGCACAGAGGCCTCACTTGATCTCAGCAACCAATAAGCAAACGATAATGTCTCGAGTGTATATAGGGCTGTCCATCTTAGCTTACTGCCACCTCAATACGCGAAATACTCGGGGGGGGGGGGTCTAGCTATACCCTATTGCTCGCTAGTTTAGACTCCCTACACTAAAACGTAGCTCCGCAGATGACGCCACATGACGTGTAATGGGCCCCTTGCAGCTCGCTTGTGAGTGGTCGGAATACATTGTTTACCTAGGCTGCACAGTGGTTACTGGCTCCTGCTGCGTGCACCGAGAATGTACAGCAGTGAGCAAGCACCAGCTCACCTTGCAACACTTCACCACACGCCACTAGTCGCCGTTGCGAATGCTCTCCAGACTCGGAGCTCGCAAATGAAAAAGGCGGCTTTGCGAACGCTGGAACAACACACACACACACACACATAACCCCCTCTTTCTCTCTCGTGAGTTTCCAGACAGGCCCCGGGCCCGCGGGATATTGTGAAACGTAGCCAGCGGCGATGCGTGTGTGTTTTTGTGTTTGTATGTCGCATTGGGGAAGGAAGTTGCGAAGCCGGCACTCGCGCGCACACACACACACACACACGCACACACTCTCTCTCTCTCTCATAGGCAAGCTTTCTTTCGCCGTTATCCAGGACAATTATGCCCCTCGTGAATCGCAGCTCCGCGGTGGAAAAAGGCACGTTTCATCAGTTCCAGTTTCCTTTCAGCGCTGGATTCCAGGCCAGTCCCACCACAACACCAGAGCGCAGAAAAAAATTGAAGTTTCGTTTCTAACCGTTACTAAACAGGGCTTTCAAAAGTCCTGTTTATAAAGGCTGTTCACGATCAAGTGAGCACTTTTTAAAATCAACCTTAGAAAAATGTCACTGTTCCTACCTGTGTATATTTTAACAAGCGCACTGAGTGGCATACGCCTAGTAAGGTTGGTAACGATAGAGGGAAAGTAATTCCATATATTACCGTCGATTAAAAAGTGTTAGGAAATCATAAGTGATTACTTCAATTATTTAATTCGCTTAATTTTTTTTTATGCATCGGAGTGAAAAAATGAGCAGATTTGTAAAATTTATAATTTGACCGACGCATGAATAAAGCGATGAGGCCCATGACAATGTTAATTTTACATAAGGCGGACGACTACACAACATGCATACAAGTAGATCTTAAGCAGGGCTTTCAAATGTGCCCATTTTACCGTGAACCACCTATAGACGCGGCAGCGCCCACTGAACTGACGTGCACAAGTCTACAAATAGAGTAATGTCGAGGATACTGCACAAATAACTGTAGGGAAATAAAAATAATTATAAAACTTATACTGTTTAGCTTTCTTACGAACATTATAATACGCTGTTCTTTGACGGCCAAACTTGATAGCTGTATCACCTTGTCACCTAAGTTCACAGGACTACGAGACATCTTAGACTCCAGTAACCTGCACAAATCGCATATATATGATACAGCTACTTTGCAGGCTTCTCGCCGCTAAACGAGCAAGTATGCCATTTCTTGTACACTGAGAGAAAATTCAACAAAAAATGTGTATAGGGCAAACTATATATTCAGTTGCCCTAACAAAATATATTGCTGAGAAATCGAAATTTGATAAGCAACAAATTTACTTTTGTTCGTCTAACAAAATATATATTTAAATAAACAAAATCTCTGTGTTGGGCCAAAAAAAATTAGACTGTCAACTAAACGTTTTGTTGAATCAAATGTATGTATTTGTTTGGGTGCTCATTTGACTGCCTTCGTTCGGAACTACAGCTCGAGAGTTTGTTTGCAATTGTTGTGACAATTAGGACAGTGACCGTGTTTGTTAGTGCGTCTATTGGTGATTAACAAACGTATAAACACATTAATAAAACAACGCAACAAGAAACTGACAAGTAAAGCTGTAAAACTTGAAAAATTTGTTCGCATACGTTGCCCAATATCTACAGTATATCACATTAAAGATTTTCCAGCATCTTCAGTTGTCACACTATCCGAGATTGCTAAGGCGTGACGCTCGGAGGCAGGTGATCTAAGTTCGAAACTCGGTCGAACTTGTAAAACCTTTTTCATATCAGCCCAGACTGTTTAATGTTCGTGCAGCCAAACAAATCTTAAGTTGCACCAACCAAATCTTACACTTTAAGGCAACCAAATGAGAACAACAAAACAATTTGGTTGCAGAAACAAAATTTTTTATTGCCATTATGCAAACAAGTAATTAGGTTGCACCAACAAAACCTTTTCCTCAGTGTAGTTTTTACTGTCCTAGACATTGTACTACATGGCCATGAAATGTTAAAACAATAATTAAATCTTTAATCTTTGGGGTTTTGTCCAGGAATATAGGCGTTTCGCCCCACTGTGCGACGACACAGTACCACAGAGTTTCCGGCGTGAAATAGTTGTTTACACGTAAACATACTCGGTACATAAAAGTTCGGGAAATATGACTTTTTGTCAGAAAAGATAAAAAAAAAAAAACTGTTATGTATGGCCCTATTTTTTTTTACTTTTGTCATATGAAGTGTATTCTCGGAAAAAACAATTCGTGAACATGGTCATCGCATTTTTAAAACTTGCCTGTGCAGTTTTCTTAAGCGGCAAGAGAAAAGTACAAACATACGGGAGTAGATTAATCTGTGGGCTTTCATCGTGTATAACAAAAACCCCTGTGTTACAGATCTAATTTACACAGATACATAGTCCCCTTAACTATGAGCCAGCCATGGCATGAGCACACGCGTTTACCGCGGAGTGAAATTTTTTTTTTTTTTTTTCCGCGTGATGAGGGGTTGCGCCCCGAGACTCCGCGAGTCTGTAATTTGTAGAAGAAGCGAGAGGCTCGGATAGATACAGTTTCCAGTTCCCACAGCGCAGATGATCCTAGCTGCTGAGAAGCTGGGAGAAACACAGGCAGAGACAGGGCCATTCGTCGGAATCATCAAGCAGCCTTGGCGAGTCCACTAGTACCATCAGAAAAACTTTTTTTTTAAACCCTTTCAAACCCACTGTAATTTACGGTTTCAGTGTTGCTAACAAACAAAGTTATGATGCATTGTGTACTTAAGTCGACATAACACTCGTTTCGTCGTCACAGCCAATGAGCTGTAGGCTGCGTGTTCTACTACAGTAGTATAAACCAACTATGACTCAGACCAGCAAGGCGGTTTGCTAATAATTTATCCACAGGTAATACTATTGGTCATTAAGCTTCGCAGTGTGCAGTACAGACCAAAAATTACCTACATTTGCGTAATGTAGACAATTGTGTACACTGGGTCTTAATGAGTTGAGGAGGGATATCCCCAACATGTTATATTTGCGTACATTCTTCCACAAATTAACCCATTCAGACCCGGTGTACACAATTGTGTAAGCTACACTATGAGCGCGTAAAAATTTTTGGTTTGTACTGTGCACTGCGAAACTCAAAGACCTGTGGATAAATGATTACTAGTCTACGTCTTAATTGGTACTTATAACTGTAGCCGTACACGAAACCTACAGCTCATTGGCTGTATAGCACGAATCATAAAATTGTTTATTTGCAACTTTCGAAACCATAAATTGAAGCGGGTCTGAAAGGGTTAATCTACAGAATCATGATTTTTTTTTAAAACGCAGCTTGTCAAGTGAGTGAGCAAAGTAATTTGGGTGGCCTTTAACATCGGGATATTGAGAGCCGATGATGGGAGTATGGAACAGCGCCGGAATGCTAGGGCAGGGGAAATGGGAGATCGCCGAGAAAACCCGCCGAACAGCGGCATCGTCCGGCACGATATACCCACTTGCGAGAATCCGGGAGTGACCCAGCCGGGGATTGAACCCGCGGTTCACCTCGGTGAGAGGCGAGCAGTCTAACCGCTCAGCCGCCACGGCCCCCCATTGCGGCTGGAGTTCGTTGTGCAAGAACGGCTTTCTATCACGTCTGTACTGTGAATTATTCTGAGATATTCTGAGCCGTGAACGCGATGGAAGTGTAGGCACGTGTTAAAACGAAAGCAAGTTCTCACCATGACACATTTAATGGTCAACGTGTATGCCTCGGTATCGTTTAGGAACCATCCTCAACGTTCAGTCAACAGGATTGTACGATAAAACAATAATAAGAATTATTTTAAGATTTTTTTCCCGTTTACAAATTACCAAAATACTTATAAGCCATGCTATTTACTTAATAAATGACTACTTCATAAAAATAATTTCTAGGCGTTCAGTCCCACCTAGGCAACAACTGCGAACAGATTAAATAGTGTTTATTATTTTATCAACCTATTCCATGTATTTTGTGTTTAATTATCATTATATATTTTTATTCTGTAGTTATTTGTACATATTTTTTATATTTATTACATATTTTAACTATATTATGTATTATTTATTTTATATTACGTATTGTAATTTTATTATAACTAAGTATTTTATATTCCTATTTTTTTATTCAGCTATGTTTTTCAGCCCTGTTAATATTTGGGGGGGGGGGGGGTAGATTTTCCATCTTATGACCTTTGTTTACCAGGCTTCATAATAAAATTAATTAAACATAATTCACTTTAGATCATAGGTCGAATATATGTTTTCTCTTTCTTTTCACGTGATTAACCCGCAGCCGAAATTTGTCGGTCCAATTTAGATAAACTCTGTATTTTGAGAAACAGCAGTCTAAAAAAGGCGTTTTAACTACGCTGGAGATCATGAAAATAATATTTACAAGGCGCGTGCTGTCTTTAAAGTATCATTCAGTCGTCGTCTGGAATTTGCTTTCTTTTCACAGGTAAACACATTGGTACGGACAGGAAAATTTGGAGTTTTAAACGACCCGCAGGCTAGACTCCAGTCTTAGACACTGTTAAAAAAAAATTCCTACATTTTACGTAAGTGTTGGTAAAAATTTTTCAAGTAAGTGTATTTTTCAAGAAGTGTCCGTAAACTCTCAGTAAAATTACGGACACATTGATTTTCAGAAACGGACTTTCCGTAGATTTCACGGAACCTCTCCGTTCATTTTCAAGTTAGTTCTCTGTACTTTCCGTTTAAAATAAAAATAGATAATGAAAATGTCTTCAATTTTCGTTATATGGGTGTTCTAAATTGTATAGAAAATGATATTAAAAAAGTTAAAATATTTTGCACTTAAGCGAGGTTTGAACTGGAGTCAAAAAATCACCAGTCCACAACTTTAACCATCCACCTACAAATGTAACTTGAAATTGTGGTAGATACAACTTTTATATTTGTATTCAAAAGATAAAAGTAACATTCAGTTTCTATTAAATTTCGTGTATTTTTTGTGTTGCCAAATGTTACAGATGCCTGATGCTATTTTTTAATGTTTGAAAGAATAGGTATAGTCGCGTGGATAACCTTAACTGCCGCAGAAACGATCATTTTCTTGTTACAGTGGCGAAGTAAGCTTCGTGTAGAATCGGCATTGTTCGTCCCCGTAACTCGAAGCCAAAGGGAATACGGAGACTTTCCGTATTTTGTATTTACGGACTTAACTCCGTTTCTGTCATTACGGATTGCCTTTCCGTTTATACACTGCACATTTCCGTAAAGCATTCCGTAAATATAGGGAAATATTTAACAGTGTACATATTTATAAGCATCAATTATTTGCTCATCGGCTGTTGCCCCAGTGTTCAGCCAGTTTTACCTCAGACCAGGTGGCATGGGAGAGGGTCCTTATTTCCTTACGGGTCTGTCATTGGCTCAGAGAACATCTGGGTGTCTAATAAACTGTGATAGAATTGCAAACACAGCAGAAATACACACGTGTTTGAGGTCTAGCGTGTCATGAAAGGGATTCACGAAATGTTCCAGTTCCTACCTATTGGGAGCACGTTTAACACATTGAAGCCTACACACATTTACTGGCACTTGTGAGTCACCTATATCCACCACTGCAAGAACACCGGTTCTGTTGGTTTCTGTGTTAGAACTCACCATCATCCTATTGGTATGTATAGGAAAATTTCGCGAATTCATTTCGGGACAAGATAGACTTCCAACACACATATAGTGAAGTCACCTTCGCAATTGGATCACAGTTTATTAGATCCGCCCGCACGCATCTGAGCCAACAGCAGACTTGCAAGAAAACACCTTGCGAATTCCATAACTGCAAGGTGTGGGGCAACAGCCAATGAGCACACAGCTGAAGCTCCAGTATGCAGATGACTGAGGAGTCTAGCCTACAGGTCATTGAACTCGCGAAATATTCCTGTCCCTACCGATTGTTCCATACCAAAACCGGACACTACCCTATACTTTACAGAGTTCATTATTGGCCGGTCATCAACCAGTGGAGAGCCGAGCTGATATTGACCCAATCAAATGTCCTTTATCGTATAAAAGCATTTACAATCAATCACGTCCCTTTGAGTGGCTATATAAAAAAAGAAATTATATATTTTGCAATATCAGTGTTACTGTGCTGTGGTGGTGTTCTTGTGAGGTCGTGTTAAACACAAGCCAAACAAAGACTGCACATTAATGCGAGTTTTGTTCTGAACAATAGAGAAATGTTCAAATTAGCTTTGCTCGAGCTACACTCGAGCATAGTCTACGAAGTGTTAATACTTTCATCAAAGAATGCATATTTAAAACAAGCTGCAACACACTTCAAGCGCTTGGTAGAAGATCGCCTCAGGTCACACTACATACTACGCAGTAATGACGGTCTGCTCAAAGAAACACACTAAAAAATATTTTCTTCAACAGCAGCAGTGTACCGGGCGTGAACGCAGAAGAGAACAAGAAGGCTCGCAGTTCTGCCACACATTAGATAAGTATATAGGCTGTTCCCGGTAAAATGAGCACTTCTGAAAGCCCTGCTTAAGGAGGGAGTATCCTTGCTATCTTTGATTTACGTATTTTTCTCATTAACTTAATTTTCGGAGTCAATATTTAAAAACCAAGCTAGTCATGACATAGGGGACATTTTAACAGTTATTTCTAAATACCACTTATTTTTCTTACATGATTAGTGTCACATCTGTAACCGTAATCAAACATTATCTAATTATTTAATAATTGCAGCCTCACATGTCAACATACAGGTATATTTGAAACCCAACAAATTAAAAAAAAACCGTTAAGTAGTCATCCATGTCATGTCTAGCTTTGATTTTTTTAATTTCTGGTCATACATTTTCCTTACGAAGATTTGTAAGAAAATTCGAAGATAAAGTGGACACTACTCCCTTAAGATCTACTTGTATGCATGTTGTGTATCCCTCCACCTTATGTAAGATTAACATTGCCATTAACTTGCACGTTTTGTTACTCGTTCATCCCGAGTTTTGTTTTGGCTGTCTTTTGTTTTCATATGTTTATTTATGTAACTGTAAAATGAAATTAAGTTACAGTTCTCCTGAAGATTAATTGATAAGTACGTTTGGAAACACGAGCTCCTTTTGTGCAGTAGTAAAAGTAATACAAACATGCCTTATGTGTAGCGACACACGATTTTCGCGAAAAAATTTCACGACCAGTTGTATTTAATGGCAGTTTAGCCCAAATCCACTTTTCGTGGTTGAATGATCTAGGTGTTACGTGTCTTATGTGTGTGCACGCGAACCATAGACGTATAGTCTTGGAGTTACCTAATCCTGATCAACCAGGCAAGTAAGTAAGAAAATATCTTTCCACAAAGACACGTCTCCGACAAGCAAAAGAAAATTCCTGGTGTGCCCATGCGTTATTGAAACCTAGCATGTGAGGAAACCTTTTTCAGGAAATTCACCTACTTATATGCTATTTAAAATGTTGTCTCTATCGGTTGATTTCCGTGACGTACGTGCATGTGCGTTTTGGGTACTTAAAAACACAATACCGCCAAAAAATTTCACTTTTTATGGAGAGTGTTTTCTTATTTGTAAACATTTTTGTTTTTCTTAGTTTGTAACAATGAACTTACAACGAACGTACGAAGTTTGGTTGTAGATCGCTGGGCTGGGAGCATAGACTAAAGATGAGGTAGACCCTTATATCGCTGGCTGCGCACAATCTCCGTGTCCCAACACTGAACTGCTTTTCTGCCAACACGTCTAGCGAAAACGGCATGGTTTGGATGTTAGGTTAGAAAACTGATTTGTAAACAAATGTTTTGAGACTTTTTATAATTCATCTAGCCAATTTGTAAAGCAGTTTGATTAAACTAAAACTGATAAAAGTATTTTATTGATATAATAGTGCTTGTGATTTAAATATTATCACATTGAGGTCTGCACACACATACTGACACCTAAGACATATTAGAAGTGTCACCTATATCCACTACTGCAAGAACACCGGTTCTATTGGTGTCTGCACTAGAAATCGCCATCGTCCTATTGGTCCATACCACACCGGACACTACCCTGTACTTTACAGCGTTCGTTATTGGCCAGTCATCAACCAATAGAAAACCGAGTTGGTATTGACCCAATCAAATGTCCGTTTATCGCATAAAAGGATTTACAATCAATAATGTCCCTCTGAGTGGCTATCAAAAAAGTAAATGATATCATTATCAATGTCACTTTTACTGCTCTGTCGTGTTAAACACTGGCCGAACAAAGACTAAACACCCATGCGAGTTTTGTTCAGAACAACAAAGAGATTTTCGAATTAGCTTTGCTCGAGCTACACTCAAGCAAGGCCTGCAAAGTGTTAAGAGATAAACAAACACGTTCATCACTGTTGACCATGTGAATTTGACAGTTGTGTTCCTTTGCGGTAAGTAAATTTTGGGTACGTGCGCAGAAGATGAATGAGCGGTCTACCCCATATTTATAGTTTATGGCTGGGAGACGGACCAACGTATGGCGGACGCGACGGTCTATTGTAAACCCTGCCTTACCTTCTCCGTGGTTCCGTTATGGGGGGGGGGGGGGAAGGTTGAGACCCGCGCGTGCACAGACAGCACGAGCTCTGCGCAGCATGACGGGAGAAGTGAAGGGATGCTACACGCGCCCAGCCGCGTATCGGTGTAGCACATGTGGAGCGTGGACTGCTTTGGAATCCACGTCCACTGGAGAAACTACCGCGAGAACTTGCTCGAACGTTCGCGCGCGCTCGACCCTTGGTTTTCTGAAGCGACGCTCGATACAGAGTACTTCGCGCAGCGACTGGGGTTTGTGTATAGGGTTGCCGCTGTATTACCCGGCTCCAAGTCACGTACACTGGTTTTGACATTTACATACCAGAGCATTTTCATTAGAACAGCGTCATGCAGAGAGTTCGTAAGAGCGACCAAAAGAACCGTCTCAAGAGGGCCCTCGGACTCCTCAAGGAGGAGATTAATGGTATTTATATTCCTGAACCACAAGATAGTATGTCATTATTTTCTTTAACAAGAGAGTTCCAGGCAGACTGCCATTTGAATATTTGCAAATATTTGAATATTGCCGTATTTCCCGGGTTCTCCCGTATTTTGGCCTTGTTTTTTGCCAAATCTCCCGTCTCCCTTATTTGTATGATAATCTCCCGTAATTATTTAAATTTTTTTCCTATTTTTATTTCCGTTGTGAAATTTTAATCGGAGGTGGTGTATGAATAATAACAGTTACTCTGTCATCTATGGATAATGTCCATTGGACCTTACGCGATAATGAGAAGTGTGTTTCAGGTTTAAATTTAATTTCTTTTTGTTGTTTGCTTCAATAACGTGCTTCCGTGATTATAAAATTTTGCTTTTAGTTTTGTATGCGAGATTGTAGGTGCACGTGACTAAATAGTTTCCGTTAATTGCTCATAATGGAAGGGAGTGAAAAGAAGAAAAAGGCACGATACATGTGCGTGTGTTTAACGAGATGGGAAGAATCGAGCATGTGGTTGCGACCAGTGAAAACAAATAAACACAACGCGTATTGCTCTCTTCGTAAAACAGAGTTTTCCATTGCACATGGAGAAAAGTTGTTGTGTTTTGTTATAAGCATTCCAGATTCGAATGAACATTCTGAGAGTGTTTTCTTTAATGAACTGTAAATGGTCAGAGTCGAGAAACAAGACGTCTGTTGAGCTCATGAAAGCTGAGTTGCAAGTTGTGGTTAATTTAAAGTATTCTTGCAAAGAATTTTTGAATGTTGTACGGAGCCATCCCGAGTTTGTAAATTCAAGCAGATTAAGCTTAAAGTATGAATTATTATTGGTGTAACTACTGTCATTAAACAGTTTTTGAATTATTCCTTATTTTCAGGCAATCTCCCTTATTTTCACAACTGAAATTTGCCAATCTCCCTTATTTTCAGTTTCGAAATCTGGCAACCCTAGTTTGCGATTAGAACAGGTAGGAAGTTTGAGGAGTATTCATGTATATACACGGGGATGTGTTTTAATGTAAATTTCTTTTCTCTTGAATATATATTATTATATATTTGATAATATAATTCAACACGTTGTGGACTATTGGCTAACATGTGTTTTGAATTCTAACTTGTCCCAAAATGAATCCGCGTATTCTTCAGTTCTCTACGGATAGGATATCGAACTCCATCCTGCCCGCAAATCTTTACGCGAGAATACAGTTGGCCTTACGAGTCGGATAATGGGATCTCCCGCTCTGCGTTCTTCAGAGCGTACTGAGCAGCAAGGTGGCACAGTGGTTCCTTTTTGGGACTCGCACTCGGTAGGTCGTGGGTTCGAATCCGTATCCAGACATCCTGGTTTCGGTTTTCCATGGTTTCCCTGAAATCACTCCAGGCGAATGCTGGGATGGATATTTACCACGGGCCGATTCCTGCCCGTTCCTGCATATTCGAGCAACTAGCCCCATCTCTAACATCCTCGCTGTCGACGAGATGTTAACCCATTCAGTCATAGTGGCCTCTACCTGGTACGTTGCATATGAAGTGACTTGAATTGCCTGCACTGTACGCAGCAGAACATACCGTCCAATGAGAAAGGTTCCCTACGTGCGGGAGACATCATTCGCTACTGAGACTATGTTCCGTATCCTCATAAACCCCTCCTGCCAGTACCATAAAGCACAGATAAATGTATATTGGTCACGATGTAAGACAAAGCGTCGTCTGGATATCAGTACAGTTTGGAACAAAAGATTTGTGCGTTGTAAAACCTAAAATAATACATTTATTTTTGACTGAAATTTTAATACTTCTGAGTACGGCAAAAATTATTGGCACTGAGGACAAGATTGAACCGAGCTGCTTATATTCTCCACTAAATCTATACAAGTTTTGTTGGTCTGTGTAGTTCTACTTACCATCGTCCTATTGGTTCTGGCTACATCGCACACGCTGGTATTGTACTATGAAATGTTTATTATAGACTGGCCGTCAACCAATGATGTCACGCGTTGACTGTGTACCAATTAATGTGTCGTCAGAGATGTAACACTTTTACAATTCTTCGAGTTCATTTGAGAAATTATTAAAAAGAGCAGTGTATATGGTTGGCCAATTGCAATTTTTCCTTAGATTCCGATAACGTCCAGCGGAATAGTAAAACCATAAAAGTATCAGTTTTATATTCAAGAGAAAAGAAATTTACAAGTAAACGCATCCCCGCGTATATACGTGCACACTCCTCAAAAGGGTTAACGTCATGAGTCCTGTTAGTTCGTACATCGAAATGCCTCTCGTCGCTTCATGTAGATGGGCGCCGCGGCACGCTAGGGGCAGCAGCCAACCGCGGTCGAGAGTGCAGGCAGCGGGGCGTGTCCGAGGGACAACGAGCCGTTATTTCACGACTGCAGCCAACTTCCAAGTAGAGTGCTGACCACGCATCGCCAGGGCACTGTGGCTTCCGGGCTCGCGTTTCCTTCTCCCACAAGCAAAAATATAATATATATATATATTGTGCCGTTTGTGAATTCTATAGGATGCCCCTGCTGCGACTCCAAAACTTATAGCTACAGTCAGAGACTTTTTGAGAAAAAAAAATGAACACACGGTAGACTTTAATACTATAAGAACCCAACAGCGCGTTGTATATTGCCATTGGTCGCTGTCTGCTTAAGAAGTCGGTTTCCTATTATACCAGGCCACTTAGAATTCGGTAACATTAACATGGCTCTTACGTGACTCAATCCCCGGCCGGGTCACAGAATTTTCGCACGTGGGAATCGTGCCGGACGATGCCGTTGGTCGGCGGGTTTTCTCTGGGATCTCCCGTTTCACCCGCCCTTTCATTCCTCCTGCAATGCTCCATACTCACCTCAATCGACCTCATCGGCTCTTAAGGCCTCGCTGTTCAGAGCCACCCAAATCTCTTCACTCACTCCTACGTGACTCGTGTGCAGGCAGTTGACACGTGTCAAAAAGTAATTCAGCCAATCACGATAGGTAGACGAGGCTACAGTGTTTTGAAATGTAACTTGTGAATTATTTTCGCAAAATTTCACTACCCCTTCTTATAGCTAGGGCCACCTGTTTCACGCACATGCTAGATTCCAATACCCTACGGCTATACCAGCAGTGGTATTTTGTTCATTGGCGGCTTTTCTCTGTGAGAAGACGGGGCCGCGGTGGCATAGTGGTTAAACTACTCGCCTCCCACCTAGGCAAACTGGGTTCGGATTTCGCACGTGGTAATCGTGCCGGACGATGCCACTGGTCCGCGAGTTTTCTCGGGCATCTCCGGTTTCTCCCCGCCCTGGCATTCCGGCGCTGCTCCATACTCACCTCTCTTCACCCCCATCGTTTCTCGAGACCTCGATGTTAAGAGCCGCCCAAATCTCGTCACTCGCCCACGCTGTGAGAAGACATGTTTCTTACTTGACTGGCCAACCAGAATTTGGTTATTCCAATACTGAACGTCTGTGATTCGCGGACAGACACCTGAAACGGGTGCGAGTTGAAAGTTGGTTAAAATCATCCAACCGCGATATTGGGTCTGTACTAATTTATTTTGGAATACAACTAGTCGTGTAATCTTTTCGAGATAAACAGGTTGCCCATCTTATAGCTGGGACCCTATTACTAGGGATACCCGAATTTCGCGAAAAGACACCCGTACATACCAGGTTTCAATATCGCATGGGAATACCACCAAGTTTACTTAGCTTATTGGTAGAGTGTCTTCGTGGAAAGACATTTCCTTAGTTGCCTGGCCAATCAGAACTAGGCAACTCCGAGATTGTGCGTCTGTGATTCGCGTGTACACACCTAAAGACACGCAACACCTAGATAATCCAACCAAAGAAAGTGGATTTGAGCTAAACTGTTATGAAATACAACTTGTCGTGAAATCTTTCCGCGAAAATCGGGTGTCCCCTACCTATCACTTCACGTTATATTTCGATGCCACGTTAGATGGCATACTATTGAATGTTATCTTCAACTTTGTCACTGGATTTTCGCTCAGCCGAAACGTCCCGCACAACTCACAACCAACAGTAAACGTTCTGCACTCCGGTGGCTTCGTTCCGTATGGCTGGATGGAACAGGAAGACATGTTCCGAATGTGGCTGCAGCCAATGAACGAATAACCTCCGCTCGAGTATGTAGAGGAGTGCGGAGTGTTGCACGGTGCCAATTCATAACGCGATATGGCAATGTCTTTAACCACAAATACAGACAAGACAGTTCTGCAAATTCAACGACCTGTAAGCTACATTGGACTCTTTTATGTGCTGTCGAGCTTCAGATATATTCCGGTGGTCGGCTGGTGCCGCAATGGGGTGGCTAGTCATCCCCCAAACCAGGTGCCACGGTGTTCGGTCCTTATCTCTTTGAATTTCTCTCGTTGGCTCACACTTCTCCAGAGTGTGGCAAATAAACTGTGGGCAAGTTGCAGACGTAACTGCTGTGTACGCGTGCTGAATGAAAAGTGCTAAGTAAACATTTGTGAGTATTAAATCATTTATTTTATTTATTTTTAAAATGCGCATTTCATTCATAACTTATATATATATATATATATTAAAAAACAGGGAGGAAATAGATGTGTTGGTAATGCATAAAGGCGGTTCACAATAAAGTGAGCACTTTTGAAATCAACCTTACAAAAAAGTCACTGCCCATGCCTGCATATACTTCAACGGGCGCACTGAGTGACATGCGCCCGGTAAAGTTGGTAACGATGGATTGAAATTAGTTTCATATCTTAAGATTGAATAACAAGTGTTAGGTAACCATTTGTGATCATTTAAATTATTTATTTCAAATTTCTATTTTTTTATGCATCAGTGTGTAAAAATTAGCAAATTTATAAAATGTTTACATTTCTAATCATTTCAGTTTCACTTGACCAACGCATGAATAAAGTGATGAGGCACAAGGCAAGGTTAATTTTACATAAGACAGAAGAATACACAACGTGCATACAAGTAGAACTTAAGCAGGGCTTTTAAAATTGTGCTCATTTTACCGTGAATAGCCTGTAGTAAGAAATATTTCTTATGCTAAAATATTATCACACCCAGTGCGCACGAATGCTGTGCGCTGTCCTTTTGGGTGTAATTTTCTATACTTTGTTAAGCTTGGTTTGCATGAGGCGGCGGAATAACCTTGAAAGCAGAACTCAAGCAAGATTTCAGAAAAGTTGGAAGTAACCGTGAATATACTATATACTAACTAACGAAATTATAAATTTGGAGCACGGCCTCAGTAACGTCACAGAGTATGTCGGATACAAGACTCTAGCGGCAGAATCTTATACTAACTTTTATGTGACAAATTACAGCAACTGCTGTGTGCCTCTATGGACTTATGTTTTTCAGTGAGAGTGGCGCAGCTTAGATGATGTTTTTTTGTTGTTGTTTTGAAAATAGTAAGTAATTTGTTTGTAGTAAAATAAAAAGTGGCACTCAGAGCGCAAACTGTTTTAATTCAGTGTCTATTTAACAGAGTACTTAGGTTGTAGCCCACTCGTAAGTACATACTTGTAAAGTGTATAGATATTCGTACTTGTGTGTACTTACCCTAACGGACGGTTTTTTTTCTGGCTGTACTTGACTCGCCGCACAACCTCGAACTACTAGAAAGTAAACACATGTTGTGTCATTCTGAGCTAACAACACTGTGGTTTTTGCTGTAAATAAACATTTTGGGGTCTATGTTGGGTGTCTGCTTTCGTTTACGTCTATGGTGTTGTTTAAAATAGTTGTAAAAAAAATTACGATGGTTAATTTGTCATGTTTAGCAAGTGGGTTATTGTAAACGCAGAAATAATGTTGCACTTTGGTCGCTTCGTAGAGCAATAAGACGGTGGGTAAGTAGAACCACAAAAAGTTTCCATCATATGTGATGTATAGGAGTAGTGAAATTTCGCGAAAAGATTCCAGGGAAAGTTATATTTTTAAACATTGTAGGAACGTTCACCTATCTTGCTTGGCTGAATTGCTTTTTGTTACGTGCTAACTATATGCAGACAAATCACGTAGCAGCCGTGCTGGTGTTGAGAATACCGAGTGGACCGGCCGAAAATGAAATCGCCTTCTCAAAAAAGACAGCAACCAATGGCAATAGACACACTGCTGCTGGGTGCTTATAGTGTTGAAGTCTACTACGTTCTCAGATTTTTTTTCGCGAAAAACCACTAACTCTAGTTATGTACGTCACGTTTGAAAACAATCATAACGACCGCCGCAAGTACGCAAAATCACCCAGAAAGTAAGCAACTTCACTTCGTGTACTTGACAAGTACAGACGCTGTGTCTACTATAATAGCATTTGTGATGGCGCTAGTATATACTTGAAGGGAATTGAGACACGGCAGAGGTGGAATAGTACCATCCATTTCGAACACCAGCCACACACGCCAGCAAAATAGCGGAGCGCAGTTCACCAATCAGCTCACGGAGACAAACTTGCCAGGCGACAGCCTGACCAGTAGGGAGTATTCCACGACGTGCAACAGCCAATCAGACTCAAGGACCGTACGTACAGCTTCGCGCTGTCAATCAGCGACCGAGTTCTTTTGCATCAAAGGAACAACCCCGCAATTTCTCTTCTGTATACGCACATATCATATTATAACGACTTGTATAGATTGTTCGAGGTAAAGTGAGCACTTCTGAAAGCCCTCTCATTTGGAAAACTAGTCAAAAAAATTTTCTTTTAGTGTCAAACGTTAACACATTCAGGTCTCCACATACTTACTATAATTGAAGACAAGTTAGAAGTGTATCGCTTGTATACACCACTGCAGGAAAGTCTATTCTGTTGGTTTCTGTATTCCCACCTACCACTCTTCTATTGGTCCACACCACACTGGGCGTGCTTATTGTGCTCGGCAATGTACATTATTGGCTTGTCATCAGCCACTGTGGTCACAGAGCTGAATATGCTCCAATCATAGTGCTATTGGTCCATACCACAACGGACACTTCTCTGTACTTTATAGCGTTCTTTATTGACCGGTCATTAACCAAAAAAGCGCCGAGCTGATATTAACCCAATTAAATGTCCGTTATCGTATAAAAGGATTTACAATCAATCATGTCTCTTTGAGTTGCTATAAAAAAAAAGGCAATATCATTGTTACTGCGCTGTGGAGTTCTTGTGAGGTCATGTTAAACACTAGCCGAACAAAGATTACACGTTCATGCGAATTTTGTTATGAACAACTAAGTAATTTTCAAATTAGCTTTGTTCGAGCTACACTCGAGCAGAGTTTACAGAGTTTTAAAAAAAGGTTTTTAAAGGCTGTTCACAATAAAGTGAGCACTTTTGAAGTCAGCCTTAGAAAAATGTTACTATCCCTATCTGCATATATTTTAACGGGCGAACTGAGTGACATGCGCCCACTAAAGTTGGTAACGATGAATGGAAAGTAGTTCCATTTCTTAACGTCGAATAAAAAGTGTCAGTTAACCATTTGTTATAACTTAAATTATTCCTTTAATTTTCTGTTTTTTTAATGCATCGAAGTGTAAAAATGAACAGATTTTCCAACAAATTTTTTTTATTATTTAACAGTTGCACTTGACCGACGCATGAATAACGTTACGAGACCGATGGCAATGATAATTTTGCATAAGGCGGAAGAATACACTATGTGCATACAAGTATATCTTATGCAGGGCTTTCAAAAGCGCTCATTTTACCGTGAACAGCCGATAGGCAGAGATATGCAAAATTCGCGTTATTGTTTGAAGACAGACAAGACTTCAAACACTTGTGTTTTGTATTGTCTTTATCATTGGATTGCAGTTTGTCAGGACACGCCCGGGTCGGCTTTGGACCAATAGGAAACTGCTAATGAGAAGCTGGCCCAATCACGTCCAACCAAGTCGAAAGGGAAAATGTGTCCTCACTGCTGCAGAAGCCAATAAAGAAGCAGCACCGTCTAGAACATGTATAGGACGGTGAATCTCAGCGTGCTGCCAGAAAATAAAGCGAATTTTGTATGTCTCTATCAATAGGTGTCGGTGCATTAGGCACGGTCTCCTCGCCGGGAACAGACTGTACGTGCGGCCGGCCGGCAGCGGGGCGGACTGTAACACGGCATGGCGAGTTTGACCCTCCTCGCCGGGAACAGACTGTACGTGCGGTCGGCCGGCAGCGGGGCGGACTGTACCTCGGCATGGCGAGTTTGACCCTCCTCGCCGGGAACAGACTGTACGTGCGGTCGGTCGGCAGCGGGGCGGACTGTACCTCGGCATGGCGAGTTTGACCCTCCTCTCCGGGAACAGACTGTACGTGCGGTCGGCCGGCAGCGGGGCGGACTGTACCTCGGCATGGCGAGTTTGATCGTGACGGGAGGTCTCATAAAACGGCGCCAGTTTGAGAAGGATCGCGGCCCGCCTGCCCGGGCAGACGTCGACTATAGCTCCCTCACGCTTGATCCAAGGAGCAGAAGGGAGAAAGAAGCGGCACTCCTGTGCTGGAGTAACAATTTATTTATTTATTTATTTATTTATTTATTTATTTATTTATTTCTACTTTTTTATACTGGCGAAGTTAAGGCTTCTATGCCTTCTCTTACACTTAACCAAGTATAACTCAGTGTACACATACGTAAATATAAAGAACAAGAAAAATACTTGCATTTACAAGAGGCGAAACATAAATATGATAGCTCAAAAAGTAGTAAATGTGAAAAAGATCAGCGGTTTCATATTATGTACATATCTTGAGCAGGACTGGAGACATGGCAATGTTTGAAGCAACTAAAATTAAAATAGCACAATAATACTGATCTACAATAACACAAAATTTGTTTCATAATCCGCATTACCAATAATAAATATAAATCTGCATAACAATGCCCCAACGAATCCGACATGACAGCCCAGCCCTGACCACAGACTGCAGATGAGGTGGACCGATCTCGCTGACTGCGCACCAACAGTCTCCGAGTTCCCGTCATTGAACTGCTTTTCCGCCAACACGACTAAAGGCTGTTTACGATAAAATGCGCACTTTTGAAATCAACCTTAGAAACAAGTCACTGCCCCTACCTGCATAATATTTTAACGGGCGCCCTGAGTGACATGCGCACGGTAATGTTGGTAATGATGGAGGGAAAGTAGTTCCATATCTTAACGTCGAATAAAAAGAGATAGGTAAACATTTGTGATGATTTAAATCATTTCTTACTCGTTCTGTTCTTTTCAACGCCGCAGTGTGTAAAAGTTAGCAGATGTATACAATGTTTACTTTTCTAATAACTTCGCAGTTTCACTTGGCCGACACATGAATAAAGTGATGAGGTTCATGGAAATGTTTATTTTACATAAGGCGTGTGAATACACAACGTGCATGTAAGCAGATCTTAAGCAGGACTTTCAAAAGTGCTCACTTTATCGTGAACAGCCTATAGCAAAAACGACGTGGGTTGGTTTGGAGGTTAGATCATTGTTTAGTAAACAAGTGCTCTGACATGTTTTCATACATCCGCTAACAAATTTGCAATGTAGTTATATTAAATTCAAATTGTTTAAGTATTTTATTAATATAGAAATGCTCGTCTTTCGAAAATTAAGAAATAAACAAACACGTTCATCGCTGTTGACCATGTGACCTTGTCAGTTGTGTTCCTTTGAGGTAGGTCAATGTTGGGTACATGCGCAGAAGACGAATACGTGGTCTACCTCATAGTTAGTCTATGGCCCCGACATGACGACGTCTGAGAAGCAGCCGATGGAAAAGCAAGATCACTGTGACGCCAGTCTGACAAAATCACAGTCCCCGTGGCGTTCCTAAACGTTACACCGGGAGTATAGCAAAGTAACAGCGAGTACCAGCTGAGCGAAGCAAAAGTGAACTGATTTTGGAACGAGCACGATGTAAACGGCATTCTGCGCCCGAGTTTACAAATATGTACTGACTAAACAACCAATACATAAACTCCAAAATATATTTGAAACTTTCCTCGAATTCTTTTTTTTTTTTTCCCCAAAAAAAAAATATTTTTATACATGAACAGTATTTCTTGCCATTACATAATCATAAATATTGCTGTTATTAGTAGCATGACTATACGCAGTGCATTTTCAAGGTTAAAATATACTAAGAAAAGGGAAATATTTTTGGTCAGTCATACCAACAGATTGACAAGTGGCGACACGGATTACTTGAAATTTTTATAATTGGTACGAGAATCAAAACGAAATGGAATATGTTTGTTGTTCCGCCTTGAGAGTTACCAGATAAAACTCAAACTTGACATAAATTACATATTTAAACACTTCCCACTTGTTGATGTGCCGCAATCGACTCTTTGGAAAAGGCAAGAAAGAGACCAGTAAACCTAAGGAAAGAGCTGTTAAATTAATCTTCTCGTTGGCCGTCATAAAGTTTCACTGTCATACTTAAACTGTGATTTTTCATACCACAAAGTTTTAAGTAGGTATATTGTGCTCATACGCTGATATTATTTTCAGGCTATTGTAAAAGACATGTGTAATGTAAAATGTCTTGCAAATACCCATTTTGGTAACTCGGTGATAGTGCACTAGTTGGCAACGCTGCTGCTTCCATCAGATATTCTTCCTTTAGGTATGGCTGCTGTTATTAATTACTTAAAATATTAAACTTTCTTAAATTAATTTCAGGGCAAACGAGACTTTTCAAAAGTGCAGACTTTTCAAAACGTGTGCACTTCATTTTACTCATAGTTAGAGACATGCAAAATTCGCGTTATTATTCGAAGACAGACAAGAATTCAAACACTTGCGTTTTGTATTGCCTTTGTCATTGGACTACAGTCTGTTAGGACACGCCCAGGATGGCATTGGACCAATAGGAAACCACTAAAGAGAAGTTGGCCCAATTACGTCTAACTAAGTCGAAAGGGAAAATGTGTTGTCACTGCTGCAGAAGCCAATAAACAAGTGACGACGGCTCGAACATGTATAGGATGGTGAATTTGAGTGTGCTGACAGAAGATAACACGAATTTTGCATGTATCTACTCATAATCAAACAAGCCATGCATAAATTTGAGTCAGCATGTTGGAAGAAAGTTAGTCACATTGTGAAAAATGATATGTGTGTACGTGAACGTGAAATCTGAAGTGTGTGTGTGTGTATGTATATATAATGTTTGCGTATTTGTGTGTGTTTACTATGTCCAGTGTGTAAACTTTGTATACTGTAATTTGACTTGTCCAATATCTTTGTGCAGCTATGCATTGGAAAAATGATCCTACGAACGCAATAAAACAAAGACACAAACCAAAATTTCAACAGGGCCGAATAACATGATACTACGTCTGACGTAAAATTAGTTGCGCTGTTTGCTGGAATATTAACGAAAAAATTCAGTTGTGTTATATTTATGCATAGGGACATCCGAAATTCGCGAGAAGAAGATTTCCGCCCATGCAAGGTTTTAATATCGTATGAGCCAGTGGCGTGTGGTGAAGTGCTGCAAGGTAAGCTGGCGTCAGCTCTGTGTTGCACCCTGTTGGCTGCTGGTTTACACTTCCGCCACTAGAACGTAGATCCGCAGGTGAAGATACATGACGCGTGTAACAGGTCCCTTGCTACTCGCTTGTGAGTGGTCGAGATACATTCAATTTCCCATAGGCTGCACTCTGGTTACTGGCTCCTGCTGCGTGCACCGAGAGTGTACAGCAGCGAGCAAGCGCCAGTTTAACTTGCAACTTTTCACCGTACGCCGCTGGTACGGGCATTCCAGTACTTCGCCCTTGCTTATTGGAGGCGTGTCGTTGTGGAAAGACATTTTATTGCTTGCCTTGCCAATCAGAATCAGGTAACTCCGAGACTGTAGGCCTGTGAATCTCGCGCGCACACACACACACACACACCTAAGACAGGTAACACCTAGACCACCCTATCACAAAAGTGTATTTGAGCTAAACTGTTATGTTGTACAACTAGTCGTGAAATATTTTCTCGAAAATAGTGTCCCTGTGTATGCATATAAAATGCTGGTTATTGAATCCACGAAAGTTTGCTGCGCCCGCCAATTAGAATTAACCACGCCTAAAAATCGGATCCTACCGTTGGTTTGGAAACAACACGAAAAATTTTAAATTCCGGCGCGATTATCGTGCATGATAAGGTTTACCAACCGGGACGAAGAAGCTCGTAGCAAATACTGCGTCAAATCTATGCAGCTTTTCATAAGCACGGCCTCTCTCGCGCTGTTATAATTGTTTGTTAATTTCAGTTTTTTTTTTTGTACTTGTAAAGACATTCCCTTCAACTCATAAAACAAGTTGATGACACACATGATAACGGTAAATACCACCGTTGGTACGTAAATGTGCGTTTCCTCTGGGCGTCTCAGGCGATGCGGTCTGTTTAGCGTAGTCCGTGTAACGTCCCCAATTAGCGCAGGAGCTACCAATTTCCGGTAACGATTCGTGTTAACCCGGGCAATGTTCGTGTCTGGAAACGGAAGCTATGCCACCCGAATTCCGGCCAGGTTCCGCGTTCTCCGAATACGCAGAGCGACATACTTTTTTTTTTTTTTTTTTTTTCGAGAAACGAGAAACGTTTTCGTTTATTCGCAGTGTACGTCCATAGCGTGCTTTCGAATGAATATTTGCTCTAGTTGCGCGCCGTGCGACTGGGCACAAGGCCGTAAACGATGTGTGTACAATTGCTTTCAAATGTCTTCCATTATTTAAAAAAAAAAAAAAAAAAAGATGAAACTCTACAATTCCGTGGCTAACATACACTCTATATTTTCAGTAGTAAACAAACCCTAAATTATTAAACATTTAACATCATTATGATATCGATTTTTTTTATTTGCATAGGATACGTGACGACGAGACAATCCATTGTACTTTAATAGTGTGAAAACTCACTTCCAGATATAAATAAACAGATGATACCGCTGTTGTGCAGATCACTATGTATATATATATATATATATATATATATATATATATATATATATATATATATATATAACCTTAAGTTGTGTCCAGGAAAACTTTTCTGTTTGAATTCCCAAGGAATATCATGTAGACAAAGTAATTGTGCAATTAAATTCAATTACATTTTTGCATTTACGTTTTTACATTCAAATCTAGGATGTATGCGAAAGTTTCCTTCGGTGTACTGCTATGAAGCCTGATTCACATTTATAACGCCGAACGTACAAAGCAAACAGATCCGCATGATTATTAAAATGTAAGCAGGTTTTTCTGCGTTTGTTATTTACTGCCACGTAGTTTTTAAATACTTGAATAACGAATTTCTAGCAACATAATTTATAAGGCGCAAAACGGACGCATAAACGCAAGAAGTTGAAAGTTGACCAACTTTTGCGTAGCGTTCTTGCGTCCCGCCTGCGTTGTTTATAAACTGCCCCCCCCCCCCTCGGAAATACATGCGTTCTACTGTTTGCGTCTTTGCTGCGTTTCTTGCGTATAATCCATTCACGGTTACTTCAGCCTTTTCTGAAGTCCTGCTGAAGTTCTACTTCCACGGTATTCCTCCGCCTCGTGCAAACTAAGCTTAACTAAGCCTGGAGAATTACACCAGAGGGTAACGCACCGCATTCGTGCGCTCTAAGTGCATAAGGACTATTTCTCACTAGGCATTACTAGAGACCAGCAAAATTCGCTTTATTATTTGGGGACATTTTAAACTTGAAACACATGTACCTTTGCAATACGTTTGTCATTGGGCCAAACTATGCGTGACACACCTTGGGTGACTCTGCACCAATAAAGGAACACTTTACAATCGTGTGCCCCGATCACGTGTAGTTCAATCAGAGAGGGACTGACGTCACATCTATGCAGCAGCCAATGGAGAAACGACGCCATCACTAGTGCATACAGTACTGTGAAGTTCAGCCTGAAGCCAAATAATAACGCGAATTTTGCATGGCCCTAGTTATACCCTTATATAAGAACACGATTGACTGTAAAACTTTTACGCAGTAAGAGACATTTGATTGGAGCGTATTCAGCCCAGTGACGCCAGAGGCTGATGACCAGCCAATGATGAACGTCGTAGAGCACAGTAAGCACGCCCAGTGTGGCGTGAACCAATAGAAGAGTGGTAAGTGGGAATACAGAAATCCACAGAATAGACGTTCCTGCAGTGATGTTTACAGTAGAGTCACTTCTAAATTGTCTTCAATTATAGTAAATAATGTGCAGACCTGAATGTGTTAATGCTGTCGTCTGGTATACCCTGGTAACCCGTATGATACTTCCGCAGAACCCCCCGTAAACATTCCCGTAAACGACCGGGACTTCTCGTGTGTGGGCGCGTACGGCACGGGTCGCACACACACACACACACACACACACACACACACACACACACACACACACACACACACACACACACACACACACACAACGCGTACACTAGCAGGGGGACACCAGTGGAATAAAAAAGGGGAGGGGGAGTATGGGTGAAGCGAACCAGACCATGACGCACTGTTGGGGACAACGGAGCTGTGCGCGGGACCATGAATACCCAAGTAAGCCAGTGGCGAGATGTGGAATTGTTGCTGAGGGTTCGAACTCCTCTGGAGACGGTCGCCTAGTGTACGTGTTAGTGAAGGCCCTTACACAAGAGGAAATTATATCTAGGGATAGGAAAATTTCGCGAGTTCAATGACCTGTAGGCTAGACTCATCAGTCTTCTGCATACTGGAGTCTCCAGCTGTGTGTTCATTGGCTGTTGCCCCACACCTAACAGTTATGGGATTCGCAAGGTGTTTCCTTACAAGTCTGATATTGGCTCAGAGGCGTGCAGGGCGGGTATAATAAACTGTGATCTAATTGCGAAGGTGACTCACTATATATGTGTTTGACGTCTATCTTGTCCCGAAATGAATTCGCCAAATTTTCCTACCCCTAATTATATCATTTAACTTAACCTTTTCCTTTCCTTTGACGAAACCATCCAATACACAATACAACTCTAAATTCAATGTTCAGATAATTGAAAATCAGCTCTGCAAGTTTCGTAAAAATGTATACTTTGTTATGTAAATTATAATTAGTGATGGTGGAAAATCGCGAAAAATTTTTAGCCAACGTATCTTCTATAACGTTCTAACTAGTTGATTCTTTCATCACTAGATGAACAAGGTTTTGACTCGGCTAAGTTGTTTGCATACCAATCACGAACGTTCTGCCTTATAGTATCAGAATCCTCATTGGTCCAGTGAAAAGGGGTAGTATCTTCATACATGCGTAACAGCCAATAGGGAAATGAAACTGTCGGACGTGTGTACAGTACGTTTAATCCTAGCAAACAGTCAACTTTTCCAGCGATAAATCACCATCTCTAATCATTATCAAACTATCCAGGAATCCATTTTAGGTAGGTTATATCAAATTATATCAAAAGTTAATTTTAAAACAAAAAAAATAATAATTTGTTTACTTTATTCAAAAATATCAAGTCGTATATTTCCTCTTCACATTGTATTCATTTGAAATGTGTTTATTTAGAAGGGCTTGGTTTAATATACCAAGATGAAAATAGCCCTACTATAAAATAAAACTCATTCCACAAAATCTATGTTAAATGCGCGGCAAAATGGCTCCTTAAGTTTGACTATAAATTTCAAATTTTCGAAATCGCAAAGTCAAAGAGTGCTTGACTTTACCTTTGAGGGTTCCATTGCGTCAAGTTCCATAAGAAACATCATGTCGGAAAGAAAACATCGAGTAATTTCGTAAAGTCAAATGTTTAAGTTTCCGATTGTGTAAGGGCCTTGAGACAAAAATCGATTACGCGTTACGGACGATGCCGACCGGCGCGGCGTACGTAAAGACGTATCGCCTCTACGCGCAAGACGTTCAACTTGTGTGCATCAGTCTTTCCGACAGCGACTCGCCTGAACGTGACTTTAAGGGGACTATATAACTGCGCGTCCAAGGTCAAGAAGCGAGGGAGCGATACGGGCGACAATAACAGTCACGCCTAGCGTCTCATCGCTCCTACGCGCTAGGCGTGCAGTGTTTCCGTCGAAACTCTGTACTGAGAAAATTAAAACAGTAACATAGGAGTTTTTTTACACGCGATGAAATGCCACAGATTAACCTAGTGAAGTGAAACTGTAAAATTTTTAGAAAAGAAAAAATTTTACGAATCTGCTCATTATTACACTTCGATGCTAAGAAAAAAAGCAGAAAGTGAATTAAATAATTTAAGTTATCACAAATAGTTATCAAGCACCTTTTATTAGACTTTAAGGTATGGAACTACTTTCCATCCCATATTACCAACTTTACTGGGCGCATGTTACTCAGTGTGCCCGTTAAAATATATGCAGGTAGTGAGTTTTTATAAGGTTGATTTCAAAAGTGCTCACTTTATCGTGAACAGCCTTTATTATAGTTTCGCATGTATTAGGTTATTATATTTTGAGATACACCAGTCTGAAATAGCCGTTTTTAGTAATGTTGGAGGGCATGAAAATTATGTTTCCAAAGTACCATTCAGTCATCGTATGGAATGTACTTTATTCTCGTAGGGAAACCTATTGAGAGAAGACCGCGGAGGCTGAGCGGTTAGCCTGCTCGCCTTCCACCAAGGCGAACTGGGTTCAATCTCCGCCCAGGTTTTCGCCAATGGGAATCGTGGCGGACGATGCTGCTGGTCGGCGGGGGTTTTTTTTTCTCGGGGATCTCCCGTTTCCCCGTGCATGCATTCCGGCGCTGCTCCATTCTCACCTCATTTCACCCTCGTCGACTCTCAATACCTCGGTGTTAAGAGCCGCCCAAATCACTCAAATACACTCAACTCAACCCTACTGAGGGCACGTGAAACAGATACGTCAAGATAGGCAATTTTCAAACACGCTGCAACGTGGTACGAACGCTAAAAGCTGTTCACGATAAAGTGAGCACTTTTGATACCAACCTTACATAAAAGTCACTCTTCCTACCTGCATATAATATTTCAACGGGAGCACTGAGTGGCATGCGCAGAGTAAAGTTGGTAACGATGAATGGAAAGTGGTTCCATATCTTAACATCGAATAAAAAGTGTTGTCGTAGGGACAGGAAAAATTCGCGAGTTCATGACCTGTAGGCTAGACTCCACAGTCATGTGTATACTCGAGCCTCAGATGTTCGTTCATTGGCTGCTGCCCCATAGCGTAGGCAGTGTTACTTCACACTTGGCAGTATTGCACTGGCTAGTTATTTCCTTGCAAGTCTGCTATTGGCTCAGGAGTCGTCCAGGGCGTGTCTAGTAAACTGCGATCCAATTGCAAAGTCAACTTCAGTGTACACTTGTTTGGCGTCTATCTTGTACTGAAATGAAGTCACGAAACGTTCCTATCCCTAGTGTTATGTGACCATATGTCATGACTTAAGTCATTTCTTTCGCTTTCTGTTATTTTAATGCATCGAAGTGTAAAAATGAGGATGTTTGTAAAATATTTACTTTTCTTATAATTTCTCAGTTTCACCGGACCGACGCATGGATAAAGAGATGAGGCCCTTGCCAGTGTTAATTTTACATAAGGCGGAAGAATACACAACGCACATACAAGTGAATCCTCAGCAGGGCTTCCAAAATTGCTAATTTATCGTCAACAGCTTATAGGCAGGCGACTACCCGAAGCCCTTGCGCACTGTCAGATTTCATACTTCTCACGTATTTGTCTTCAAGGACAAAAAACGACTGCTACCCGAGCTAGACTTGAGCAAAACTCAAAGTGTTGAAAACTGTTGACATCAGTGATGCTCGAATAAACTAAGGCACGACCCCGGAAGGCATTGTAATTCCCAGAAGCAGATACGTACGACTGATATCACTAATTTGCTTGCTGTCTTCCAGACCATTGTTTCAGAGTAAATAAGCTGATATGTTATGTGGCCCATTTGCTTGAAACGCAATCACTGCCGTTTCAAATACCTCTTTAGCAGGAACCATTTCAATTTATTTTTTGTGAAAATAAAATAGAAAATGCATTTCTTAAAAATACGCCTTGAATACGCAGGATCAAAACTGCACTTCGTCCTCGTATTAAATGCGCCATAGAAATAATATCTTAATTTCATTTGGAATTTCCTTCAAATGAATAAACATAATAATCATACTATTTTTCCAAAAGCAGATCCATTTTAAACAAGGATCTGATGGCATGCCTAAAGCTTACGATTAAAATTCGTTCTTTTTTTTTACCATTTTTTTCGGTTAAAAGGGCAATAACACTTGTGAGGGGTTTGTGTAAACACGCCACTCCCCCACATTCAACAAAACTAATTAAAAAATTAATTTTTTGTTCAGAACAAAACTCGCGTGGATGTGCAGTCTTTGTTCGGCTAGTGTTTAACACGAAATCACAAGAACACGACAGCGCAGTAACAATGATATTGATAACGATATAATTTATTTTTTACATCTAGGGACCTGAAAAATTCGCGAGTTCAATGACCTGCAGCCTAGCCTCTACGGTCTTATGTACATTCAAATATGCCGATATCAACTGCACATTGATTGTCTGCTGTCTCAGTGGAAGGCGACGATTGCGGGCACCGTTCTCCAGGAGGTGCCAAACACCTCGTGGGCCAATGGCTAAAGTTATCTGAACGCACGTATTTTGAATTCTAGAATGTCCCAAAACTAATCGGCGAATTCTTCAGGTAGGGATAGGAAAATTTCGCTAATTCATTTCGGGACAAGATAGACATCAAACACTTACACAGTGAAGCCATCTTCGCGATTGGATCACAGTTTATTTGACTCGCCCTGCACGCATCTGAGCCAATAGCAGACTGGCAAGAAAACACCTTGGGAGTCCCATAACTGCCAGGTGTTTGGCAACAGTCAATGAACTCACAGCTGAGGCCCCAGTATGCAGATGACTGAGGAGCCTAGCTTATAGGTCAGTGAACTCGCGAAGCTTTCCTATCCCAATCGTCAGGCCTCTAATCATAACGAACCGATAAAACAGTATCCACTGGTATCGCAAACGTTACAGAGTGCACGCGGAATATCGCCATATTCTCGACAACAAACATTGTCCGTTCGTCAAATGAGTTAGTTCTGTGTGGACAAGTGGAATGCAATCGCGGCAACGGCGAATTTTCAGCAGTCAACGGAACTTTCTGCTATTCACAGACGTGTGTAGAAGTTTCGCATCTAGCTCGTTGGAAGGGATGATTTCGCCATGTAATTTCATGTGGTGCTGAAAGTGTATACATATAAATATAACATGTTATGCTGCAAGCGTAGAATTTTGGATACTTTATACACAAATGCCACTATTTTGTTGTTTAACCCATTGAGTAAGTGAGTGAATAAAGAGATTTGGGCGGCTCTTAACATCGAGGTCTTGAGAGCCGTTGAGGGCGATTGAGGTGAGTATGGAGCAGCACCGGAACGAAAGGTCGGGGGAAACGGAGGATCCCCGAGAAAACCCGTCGACCAACGGCATCGTCCGCACGATTCCTAAATGCGAACATCCGGAGTGACCCGGCCGGGGATTGATCTCGGATCGCCTTGGTGGGAGGCGAGCAGGCTAACCGCTCAGCCACCGTGGCCCCCTTAACCCACTGAATACCCATGTCAACGATCGAGGACACGGTTACAAATGAATGATATGGCCGCTGCTGTGTACATCAGCGGCCATATGCATGGTGATTTGATAGTTTTCTTTGTGAGTAATCAGCAGAGATATGCAAAATTTGGGTTATTATTTTAAGACAGGCGAGACTTCAAACACGTGTGTTTTTTATTGCCTTTATCATTGGGCTACAGTTTGTTACGACACGCCCAGGACAGCTTTGGACCTACAGGAAACCACTAACCAGAAGCTGACCCAATCACGCCTAAACATGTCCTGATTGCTGCAGAGGCCAATAAAGCAGTGACACCGGCTCGAGCATGTATAGGACGGTGAATTTTAGCGTGCTGCCAGAAAATAACGAGAATTTTGATGTCTCATTAGTAGAGACCTGCAAAATTCGCGTTATTATATGGAGGCTCGTTAGAATTCACCATCCTGTATACATTCGAGTTGGTGTCATTTGTTTGTTGGCTTCTGCAAAGTAAGAACCCATGGTCCCTATTGACTAGGTAGTACGTGATTGGACTAGCTTGTCATTACTTGTTTTTGATTGGTCCAAGGCCACCCAGGCGTGTCAAATTAACTGTAGCCCAATGACTGGACCAATACAAACGCATATGTGTTTGATGTCTATTCTGTCTACAAACGATAACGCGAATTTTGCAGGTCTCTACTCTATAGTAATCAGACTTGTGGAAGTTTCTGCTTCTCTCTAACGCAGCGCCGGTGCCTACATCTCTTCTGCTATCTGCGGTTTCTCGAAGGAGAAAGGCAAGTGCGAGAAGAAAAAACTGTTTTCCAGCACGACTGGCACAATTCCTGGCCTTCGTTCCCTCGCCAATTGCCACAAGTTGCGAGCTCATAGTCTGACAGTAGAAACTGTTTTTTCTGACTTGGAGAATTGCTAAACTACTCAAAAGGCATAATAACATTAACACATTGAGGTCTGCACACATTTGATGGCACTTACGAGAAATTAGAAGTGAGTCACCTATATACCACACCGGACAATACCCTGTACTTAAAGCGTTCATTATTGGCCGGTCATCACCCAATGGAAAGACGAACTGATATTAACACAATCAAATGTCATTTATCATATAAAAAGGATTTACAATCAATCATGTCGCTTTGAGTGGCTATAAAAGTAGAAATTCTATTGCTAGCAATACCAATGTTACTGCGCTGTGGTGTTCCTGTGAAATCATATTAAACATTAACTGAACAAATACTGCACATCCATGCAAGTTCTGCTCTGAAGAACATAGAAATTTCAAATTAGCTTTTCTCGAGCTATACTCCAGCATAGTCTACAAAGTGTTAATATAACTCTAGACTTCAGTATGTATAATCAGAGACAATGGTTTATCGCGGGAAAAGTTCACAGTTTGTTTGTTACGATTCAACGCACTGCACACATGTCCGACAGTTTTCTTCCGTTATATGTAAGGGCGCCTGTTTTCCCCAGGAAAAGATTTCACGACAAGTTGTGTTATAAAGCACTTTAGTTCAGAACCACTTTTGTGATTGGATCATTTGAAATGTTACGCGTCTTGTCTGTCTGCCCACGAATCACGGAGGGTCAGTATCGGAGAAACTTAATTCTGATTGGTTCACTCACGCAACAGACTGTCTTCACGCAAAGGCAAGCAGCCGAAAGTTGGATGACGACTGCCAGTGTGAACATAGCATATTGAAGTCTAGCCTCAGGCATGTCTGTAAAGAATTTATGCTAGTTAAAAGCTAGATAATACAATCATGAAAAGATATACTAGCTTAAGAGGAGGATGTACCGAAACATTTTCTGTGAAATAGTTGTTTGCGCGAATATGCGTATTTCAGTAAATACATGTTCTGCAAGTACAACTTTTTGTGAGAAAAAATATTTAAAAAAACCATTGTCTATGCTCCTATTGTTTATTTTTGCAATATTAAGTGTGTTCTTGGAGAGAAAAAAGTGAAAATGGTTAAATACGCATTTTTAAAGCTTGCTTGTGCAGTTTATACATCACTGCAGGAACGTCTATTCTGTTGGTTTTCGTATTCCCACTTACCACTCTTCTATTGGTCCACATCACACTGGGTGTGCTTATTGTGCTCTACAACGTTCATCATTGGCTTGTCATCAGCTACTGGGGTCGCAGAGCTGATTATGCTCCAATAAAATGCCTCTTACTGTGTTAAAGGTTTACAGTCAATCATGTTCTTTTACAAGGGCGTAGCAAAAATACATTTTTTTGCAGGAAAACCATACCTACTGGGCTGTATTGTTCTTGTAAAATCTTGTGAGATAATAGCGGTACAATGGCCCTATAACCATGCGAGTTATATTTTCGAGGACGAAGAAATTAAAAAAAAAAAAAACTGGAGTTGCCCGAACTTAGCTCGAGCGTAGTCCGGAATGTGTTAAAGGCCACAATAATCTCTCCACTCACACCCGAGCAGTGGCTTCGCTGCAAAATTTCGCCAGAGTGTCTAAAGGTGCAACATTCCCACGCCTGAAGAATCATTTCACATCTCCGCGCAAGGCGCGAGAGCGCACGATGCGCATTTACACGCAGAGGCGATGAATCCCTCCTCTCAAGAACAAAACGCATTGTGTTCGGCGCAAGACGCGCGGTGCGAAGAAGGCAAGAGAATGAAAAGGAAACGAAGGCGGCAGGGAAAGTGGCGTTTTCTGTGCTTGCTCGCCGCTCGACAAGAAAATTACGGATTGTTTTACGCCGCGCGCGCCTTTCCAACGCTGATCTGTAATGCCCGGCGCACTTTCAAAACTGCCCCGTCTCTTTTTTTCCTTCACCCCGGCGTGCTGTGTGCAAATCCACGGACGTGGCAGGCACGCCGAGGCAGTTATTCAAACGTGTGGCAGCGCTGTTCTGTTCTTCGAGGTTAGAAAGTTGAACGTGAGCTGCGATCGGCTGGTTTGATCAAGTTCGATTGAGCTAGTGAAATTTCGCGGAAAAATATACGAGTACACGGAAGACTTCAACACTATAAGCATCCAAAAGCAGTTTGGCTATTGCCATTGGTTGCTGTCTGCTTGAGGCGTTTTCATATTTGACCAGGCCGCTCAGGAGTTCGGCAACATCGGCACGGCTCCTGCGTCATTCGTGTGCAGACAATTGGCACGTCTCAAAAAGTAAGTCAACCAATCAAGATAGGTAAACGACCCTACAGTGTCTTGAAATATAACTTGTCTTGAAATATTTTCGCAAAATTTCACTACCCCTAACGTACGATAAACAGCTGAGTGTAAGCCGAGTTTAAAAAAAAAAAAAAAATAGTCGTTACGTATTCTGTGGATACCGATGTTCGGAATTATACACGAATTTTTATTTGACTCTGCCCACTGCCTATGCTAACTTAAAATAAAAAGGGGGTAACTGGAAAAAGTCTGTTCACGGTAAAATGAGCACTTTTGGAAGCCCTGCTTAAGATCTACTTGTATGATCGTTATGTATTCTTCCACTTTAGGTAAAATTAACATTTCCATGGGCCTCGTCACTTAAGTCATTCGTCGGTCATTTTAAACTTGAAATTATTGCAAAAGTAATTATTTTACATATCTGGTAATTTTTACAATCCGGTGCATTAAAATACAGATAGCGAAAAGAAATAATTTAAGTTATCACAAATGGACACCTAACACTTTTTATTCGACGTTGAGATATGGAACTATTTTCCATTCATCGTTACCAACTTGACTGGACACATGTCACTCAGTCCGCCCGTTGAAATATGTGCAGGCAGGGGTAGTGAATTTTTTGTAATGTTGATTTCAAAAGTGCTCACTTTATCGTGAACAGCCTTTACTTGCAGGTAACAAAGAATAAAAAAAACTGGATAGGTAGGGGCACCTATTTTTCGCGAAAAGATTTTAGGACAAGATTTGTCCCAAAACACTGTGGTTCAAAACTACTTTCGTGACTGGATCATTTGAAATTTTACGCGACTTATCTATCTGCCCGCGAATCACGGACGATCAGTATCGGAGAACCTTAATTCTGATTGGCTCATTCATGTAAGTGACTCGCGTCACACAAAGGCAATGAATACAGTAAGTGGGCACACAGGATATTGACGTCTAGCCTCCGCGTAAACCTTTTCGCGAAAAGCAAGTGGCTATAGATATAAGTAACCCAGCTATATAAACACAACTAGTGATCTTGCAAATGTAGGGACAGGGGTTTTTCGCGAAAAGATTTCAAGACCGTACTCCAAAACACCTTTGGTTCCTATGCACTTTCGTGGTTGGATAATTTTACATGTCACGTGCCTCAAGTGTCTGTCTGCGAATCACGGACGTTCGGTAACGGAGTACTTAATTTCGATTGGCCCAGTCAAATAAGAACATGTCATCTCACGTATACACGCGGCCAATAACCAAAAGAATTTGTGGTTGTGGGCGTAGGGTATTGAGGTCTATCATGGCCATAAATCTTTTCGCGAATTACATCTGTACCTAGATATCGGCGATTTTCTTCCAACTTGTCTTGATTGCTAGGAAATAGAGACCTGGAAATTTCGCGGATTTATTCGGCAATGCGCTGAATACTTCACAATTCTTTGTGCCTTCGAGGCACTGTCCAACGGTAGTTACTCCAGTTTAACCATAAATCACGTAGCAAGCCATTCTATCCTTGAATTTCTTGCAGGTTCATCATTAATCAAGAGTCATCCGGGGCGTGTCTAACAAGATGTGGTCCAATAGAAAGAGAAACTCAAATGTACACACGGTTGAAGTATCATTTATCCTGAAATTAATTCCCGAAATTTCCCGATTATCTACCAGTAAATGTGTACGTACCTCGAAATGTTAACATCTTGACGTCTGTACACATTTACTGACACTTAAGACAGATTAGAAGTGAGACACCTATATCCACTACTGTAAGAACACCGGTTCTGTTGGTTTCTGTGTTAGAACTCACCATCGTCCTATTGGTCCATACCACACCGGACACTACCCTGTACTTTACAGCGTTCATTATTGGCCGGTCATCGACCAATGGACAGCCGAGTTGATATTGACAAAATCAAATGTCCTTTATCCTGTAAAAGGATTTACAATCCATCATGTACCTTCGAGTGACTATTAAAAAAAAAATATTTCGTTGGCAATATCATTGTTACTGCGCTGTCGTGTTCTTGTGAGGTCGTGTTAAACACTAGTCGAACAATGACTGCACATCCATTCGAAATTTGTTCCGAACAATAAAGAAAGTTTTGCTCGAGCTACACTCGAACATAGTCTACAAAGCGTTAAATTTTTCCTGACTGTCCCCTGTTTTCCCAGTGGGTGAACATCCTGTACCAGCAGTTGTGTTTCCCACACGTGAGGGACTTTCTTCATTGGCCAGTGTTATCTGTTGTATACAGCACAGATAATTAACCCTTTGAGGAGTATGCACGTATATATTCGGCGCTACGTTTATATGGAAATTGCTTTACTGTCGAACACCAGACCCGCAATTTTATAGCTTTAATGTTTCGCAGGACTTTGTCGGGAAAGAGTAGAAAAAAAAATAATAATACAATTTATCAACAATTTAGCTCTTAACAATAAAACTTATATTTTTTATAATTTCTCCAATGAACACGATGAATTGCAAAACATGTTACATCTTTCGCGACACTTTAACTGGTGCAGAGGCGAGACGTGACTCCATTGGCCGACAGTCAGCCAATGATAAACGTAGCAGATTTCAGTAGGCGTGTCGGGTGTATCCAGGACCAATAGCAATAGTACGATGGTAAGCGGAAATACAGTAACCAACGAAACTGTTATTGCTGTGGTAGGGAATATATACAAATCACTTCAACATTGTCTTCGATGGCCAGGAATTTGTACCATCCCCAAAGGGTTAAAGCAACTTCCTGTACAACGCCTTACACTGTTAGAATTTTTCGTATATTTACGTACTTTTTAACGAAAATGTACAATGTATATACGGAGAGGTAATCCGTAATGACGAAAAACGGAGTTAAGACCGTAAATACAAAATACGGAAAGTCTCCATATTCCCTTTCTTTTCCAGTTACGGGACGAAAAATGCCGATTCTACACGAAGCTTTCTTCGCCACTGTAACAAGAAAATTATCGTTTCTGCGTCAGTTAGGTTATCCACGCGAATATGACTTATTCTTTCAAACATTAGAAAATAGCACCAGGCCTCTGTAACATTCGACAACACTAAAAATACACTAAATTTAATAGAAACTCAATTTTTTCTTTTGTCTTACTACTACAAATATCAAAGTTATACCACACTTTTCAAGTGAGAGTTGTAGGTGACTTTGTCAGTAAAACCAGTTCACCAAATGTTCATATCGTTTTCTGCCCCCGTGTAAGAATTGTGTAGATACTTTAATGAGTATTTTGTTATTGTTTCTATTGTGTGTTTGAATGTGTGCTGTATAATAGGTTAAGGGTAAATACCTCTGGATATTGTTTGCGACAGTAAATTTATTAAAAAAATATATATTAAAAAATTGTTAGAGTCGTAAACTTGTAATTTTTTGACTCGGGTTCAAACCTCGCTTAAGTACAATATATTTTAACTTTTTCAATATTATTTTTATACACGGTAAAACACCCACATAACGAAAATTAACGACATCTTCACTATCTCTTTTTATTTTAAACGGAAAGTACAGAAAACTAACTTGGAAATTAACGAAGAGGTTCCGTGAAATTTACGGAAAGTACGTTTCTGAAAATCGACGTGTCCGTGTTTTTACGGAGAGTTTACGGACACTTCTGGATAAATTTTTACCAGCACCTTTCCGTAAAATGAAGGAAGATATTTTTTTTTTAACAGTGTATATATTGGACACAATGGCCGTAGGGGTTAGGTCGTCATTCTAAGACAACTTCCCGTGCAATCGGCCACCGGAAACACTCTCGGACAGTTCCTGCAATTAGACACTCCTTGGGACGACCTTCGCGTCTCGTTCGTTCGTACCTCGCAAGGATTGCCCAGAATAGCTGTTGCGCAAGTCGCTTCTCTCGTTCTGCCTGCTGCATCGCAACTGCATGACATCGAGCCGTGTTAGGACCCGCCCTGGCTGCCTGACGAACTAGGACCTCGCGATATCACGTCGACAAGGCAGTGACACAAAGTAGTCAAGAGGTTGTATCACCCTTTATAGGCTGTTCACGGTAAAACGAGAACTTTTGGAAACCCTGCTTAAGATCTACCTGTAAGCATGTTGCGTATCCTTCCGCATTATGTCAAATTAAAATTGCCATGGGTCTCATCACTTTATTCATGCGTCGGTCAAGTTTAATTGTGAAATAATCACGAAAGAAATAATTTTTACGTATCTGATGAGTCTTACACTTCGAAGCATAAAAGAAAAAACATAAAGTGAAAGAAATAATTTATGTTACCACAAGTGAATACTTATCACTTTTTATCCGACGTTGAGATAACTACTTTCCCTCCATCGTTACCAACTTTGCTGGACGCATGTCACTCATTGCGCCCGTTAAAACATATGCAGGTAGGAGCAGTGACATTTTTTCGACGGTTGATTTCAAAAGTGCTCACTTTATCGCGAACAGCCTTTACACAGAAATTATTCGTTCTAGTATCATAACTAGAGAACCAAGTATTTCGCGGATTGAGTTGGCAGCAAGCTAGACTGGACAGCCATATATACACTCGAGACATTATCGTTTGCTTATTGGTGTCTATGATCAAGTGAGGCTTCTGTACAGGACTGTCAAACACTCACTCACACTACTGCTTCCTGCTTATTACTGGCTCACAGTTAAACGCGGCGTGTCTAAAGAACTGTCATCCAATCACAACAGTAGGAGAAAATAAAAGCGTTTGGAGTTTACCTCGCCTCCGAATGAATTTGCGAAATACTCGTGGCTCTAGTCATGACAAAAGAGTCAAAGTCATTAATGCACTGTTAAAAAAAATTTCCTTCGTTTTACGTAGAAGTGCTGGTAAAAGTTCATCCAGAAGTGTCTGTAAACTCTCCGTAAAATTACGGACACAGTGATTTTCAGAAACGGACTTTCCGTAAATGTCATGTAAACTCTCCTCTAATCCTCAAATTAGTTTAGTCTGTACTCTCTGTTTAAAATAAAAATAGATAGTGAAAATGTCTAATTTTCGGTATGTGGGTATTCTACCGTGTATAAAAAATGATATTAAAAAAGTTAAAATATTTTGCACTTAAGCGAGGTTTGAACCCGAGTCAAAAAATCACCGTTCCACGACTCTAACCATTCACCTACAACTCTCACCTGAAACTTGTGGTATAACTTTTATATTTATTTTCGTAACACAAAAGCAAATATTCAGTATCTATTATATTTTGTGTATTATAAATGTTGCCAAATGCTACAGACGCCTGATGGTATTTTTTTATGTTTGAAAGGATAGGTCGCAATTGCGTAGATAAACTTAACTGCCGCAGAAACGATAATTTCCTTGTTTCAGTGGCGAAGAAAGCTTCGTGTAGAATTGGCATTGTTCGTCCCCGTAACTCGAAGACAACAGGAATACGGAGACTTTCCGTATTTTGTATTTACGGACTTAAATTCCGTTTTTCGTCATTACGGATTTCCTTTCCGTATATACACTATACATTTCTAAGACATTCCAAAAATTTACGGAAATTTTTAACAGTGTAGAGACCTGAAGAATTCGCGGATTTATTTTGGGACAAACTAAAATTCAAAACACGTGCGTTTATATAACTTTAGCCATTGGTCCCCACGGTGTTTCACACATCCTGGAGAAGGCTGGACCAATTGTCGCCTTCCACTGTGACAGCAGATAATAAATGTGCATTTTATATCGGCATATTTGTATATTTGCATATTTGTACATAAGACTGTGGAGTCTACCCTACAGGTCATAGAACTCGCGAATTTTTCAGGTCTCTACTCGTTACTGAAAATACTTCAATATTAGGCCCACCTTTTTATCGCGAAAAGATCGTGATTCGCGAACAGACAGATAAGACGCGCAACAATTGAAAAGATGCAATAAATGAAAACTGGTCATGAAATCTTTTTCGCGAAGATTGGGTGCCCCTGGAATGGAGCCACGTATACCCACGCCGCTAACACAGGACCACTCGTCCTGCTGATCTCTTAATTCGAACTCGCAACCGCCACAAAACCCACTCGGACACTACACTTGTCGCAGAGTATTGAAGAATACAGAGGCGAAACGGTGGCGTGAACCGCAAACTGCAGCCACACACGCCAGCAAAATGGTGGACCGTCATTCACCAATCAGTTTCTGAAGGTTAACCCTTTCAGTCATACACACACACACACGCATATATATATATATATATATATATATATATATATATATATATATATATATATATATATATATATATATATATATATATATATATATTATATATATATACATATATATATATATATAATTTTAAGCATTGCAACAAACAAATATTTTGTTCAGAACTGTATCGATATCGATACGACGTTCTGGCATATATCCGCACCAATAAAATATCTGTCCGTGTTTCATCTTCCTGGTGCAGTGGTTTATACCATACGGCTACGGATCGTAGTTTCAACATCGAATGATGTTTCCCCACACGTAGGAAACCTTTCTCATTGGACGGTATGTTCTACTGCGTACAGTGCCTGCCGAAACGACAGTGAGTGCTGAAACGTAGGAGAAGATTTCCACGACGCGGCTCAAACCCAGAAGCCTAGAAATCGACGTCAATGGCCGCGAAAGCCTTCAAACTATTTTTTAAATGAGGCACTTTCGTGTTAACACACGGATAAAACTCCCGTGATGATTGGCGTATCTAGGAAACAACCAAACACGTCATATATGGTGTAATTTGCACAAAGACTGCGAATAAACCATACATCGCTGACCGTAGTCCTGTTTCTTCCTTGTCTACGTGCATGTGCGACATCACAATCGGAGGTGACCTTGCCCCTCAAGGTCGCACGTCAGTGTCAAGGTTGGTCACCCTCGCGATCGGCGGGGTAATTGAACAAATCGCCTCATTGTCGGGACTCGTGTTTACCTGACAGCTCTTTGTAGTGGGCGTCGGCTAGAACCGAGTGCCACGTCATGCCCGAGTCTTGGCGTGGAGAAAGAGGAGATGAGCTCGTCCGGCGATTCAAAGAACGACACTCCAGGTGCGAGGCATTCGAGACTGGATACAATCTTCGTCATGTTTGTGCCAGGCAGACAGCTGACCAAACAACAGTTTTATGTTCTTACCGGTGGCCCACCACTGTCAAAATGACGAAGTATTATGCAAGAGTCGTCGAACGCGCACATTGAACCCAAGTTGCGAGGTTTCTCATTCTTAACTCTTTGAGGAGCATGCACTCATATACACGGGAATGCTTTTACATGTAAATTTATTTTCTCTTGAATACAAAACTAACACTTTTATAGTTTTACTATTTCGCTGGACGTTGTCGGAATATGAAAAAAAAAATTGCAACTGGGCAACCTTTTAATTCGTAAGTATGTCAAATGAACTTCTTAATAATTTCATAAATGAACACGCAAAACGTGTTACGTCTGTAGCGACACATTAATTGGTACACAGTCAAAGCGTGACATCATTGGCCAATAACTAGCCAATAATAAACGTCGCAGACTATAATATAAGCGTATGCAGTGTAGCCAGAACCAATATGACTATGGTAAGTAGAACTACACAGACTAACACAACTTGTATAGATTTAGTGGAGAATATAGGCAGCACACTTCAATCTTGTCCTCAGTGCCAATAATTTTTGCCGTCCTCAAAGGGTTAAGAACTAAGAGAGCAATGTCTTGTGTACTAGTTGACAAGAGAATTTGACAGGCCAAAATACTCTAAACATATATTTAAACCTTTCAGACCCACTTTAATTTACGGCTTCAGGTGTTACAAGCAAAACAAAAATTATGATGCGTTCTACACAACGCTTGTCTCGTCACAGCCAATGAGCTGTAGACTCTATGTTCGGCTACAAGAGAACGAACCAATTATGTCCTAGACCAATAGGACCGTTTGCGAATCATGTATTCATAGAGACCTGAAAAATTCGCGAGTTCAGTGACCTGCAGACTCGAATCTACATTCTTATGAACAAATATGCCGATATCAACAGCGCACTGGTTGTCTGCTGTTACAGTGGAAGGCGACGATTGGGCCAGCGTTCTTCAGGAGGTGTCAAACACCGTGTGGACCAATGGATAAAGTTATCTAAACACACATGTTTTGAATTCTAGCTTGTCCCAAAATGAATCCGCGAATTCTTCAGGTCTCTGTGTATTCACAAGCAAGATCATTGGTAACTGAGCTTCGCAGGGTGCAGAACGGGCCAAAATTTACCTACACGTGCGTAATGTACACAATTGTGTACACTAGGTCTGAGTGGGTTAGGAAATTATAGGTAGAGCCCCGACTATTTCGCGGATTGAGTTGGCAGCAAGTTAGGCTGGACAGTCCCGTATACACTCGAGACATTATAGTTTGCTTATTGGTAGCTGTGATTATGTGAGGCCTCTGTACAGGACTGTCAAACACACACTTTCGCCACTGCTTCCTTCTTACTACTGGCTCACGGTTAAACACGGCGTGTCTAAACAACTGTCGTCCAATCACAACAGTAGGAGAAAAGAACAAGTGTTTGGAGTCTACCTCGCCTCCGAATGGATTCGCGAAATACTCGTAGCTATAATTATAGGATAGACACTTGCAAGGAATAACCTTAGCCACGGAATTTCTGTCATCAACAAAATGATAACGGCACCGGTTATACTCCTGAAATTTCACGATGCGTGAAAAATAGTACTACAGACCAATTTAGTTCCTTCCGTGCTCAGGCGATGACGAATTACATGGCGATGCCAGAATTTCCCTTAACTTTCCATCAATTCTGTGCCTCGTTCACACAAACATCTCACTATAAGGAGCCCTTATGGGCTTCCACGTGTCACTTTCTTTTCCCTTGAGATCTTGAGAATATTTTAGATTTTTACAACGCGATAGAAACGGCAGTTACATCAAAATATCATAATGGGATGAAAAAAGTTTTCCTACATTCCTCAAAGTAACTATGGTAATGGTGAACAAAAATCCTGCACCAAACAATCTATTGAAAATTAAATTTGACAGAACGGTTTGATTTGAGCTATAATGATTCTTGGTATAGTAAGAATAACATGGATAAATTTCTATGAAAAATGACACTTGGTCCGTCTGCGACTACGTTAAATATTTTTTATTTGAATTTTATTGTGAAATTTAAACTGAAACTACAGACAAACCACTTAATGAATCTTCAAGAAATATGTTAATAGTATTCTGGTGAAACCATAAATTAAATTGAGCTGTAACCAAACAAATTTCCGACGAAACATTTTAAAATTTGTTTGCACAAGTAATAAAATTCTAGTCCCATGATGCTGTTAATTTTGTTCTGAAGGTTATTTTCCCGCTTTCACACTTTTACCATCTGAAATGTGACACTCTATTAATAGAGACCCTGAAGATTTCGCGGATGTATTTTGGGACAAGCTAGACTTCAAAACACGTGTGTGTACACAACTTTAACAATTGGTCCACGCGGTGATTGACAGCTCTTGGAGAAGGCTTGTCCAATCGTTACCTTCCACTGTGGCAGCAGGCAACCAGTTGTATCAGCATAATGGTTCATAAGACTGTAGAGTCTAGTCTGCAGGTCACTGAACTCGCGAATTATTCAGGTCTCTATCAATTAAATAATTTATATACTGTATGCGAGAAATATAGAAATATCCTGGCCACTCACTTGAACGGTCTTACAGCTTTTCCCGTGGCGTATTATGACTCTTACTTCCAGAGTCATTTTTCAGACTTACAGGATTATGGAACTTTTCTCGGGCCCGTGGTGGTGTAGTGGGTAGACTTCTCGCCTCCCATCTAGGCGAACACGATTAAGATTTCTGACGGGGTCGTCCTCGCATTTTCGCATGTGGGAATCGTGTAGGAAGATGCCGCTGGTCGACGGGTTTTCTCGGGGATCTCCCGTTACCCCCGCCCTTTCATTCCGGCGCTGCTCCATCCTCACCTCGCTTCACCATCATCGGCTCTCAAGACCTCAATCTTCAGAGCCGCCCAAATCTCTTCATTCACTCACTTAACATTTCCTCAAATATGTTGAAATTTTCATGTAATCTAGGGGATTTCAAGCAGCGTTATGCTATCGGGGCCATAGTCACAATATTCTACGGCGTCTGTCAAGCGAATCGCTTGATTGCGCTGTGAATCACTGGTTTGAAGCAGCTTAATTCAGTGTTAAAATCCGATTTCACAGTTTCACCGGTTCCGGCGGATTCATTCTCTCTGATCTGCAGTCGTTTTCACTGTTTCACGTTTGGAGGGCGCGACAACAATATCTCGCCGGAACTGTGACTTCCATAACACAAAATATCCCAGAAAGTCACTTCTACTATAAGCTGTTCACGGTAAAGTGAGCACTTTTGAAAGTCCTGCTAAAGATCTACTTGTATGTACGATGTGTATTCTTCCGCCTTATGTAAAATTAGCATTGCCATAGACCTCGTCACTTTATTGATGCGTCGGTCAGGTGGCACTGTGGGAATATTAGAAAAGTAAATATGTTACAATTATTTAAATTTTTCACTTCGATGCATTACAAAAAAGCATAAAGTGAAACAAATAATTTAAGTTACCAAAAAGGGTTACCAAACACTTTTTATTCGACGTTAAGATATGGAACTACTTTCCATCCCTCGTTACCAGCTGTACTGGGCGTATGTCACTCAGTGCACCCGTTAAAATATATGCGGGTAGGAGAAGCGACTTTTTTATAAGGTTGATTTCAAGTGCTCACTTTATCGTAAAAAGCACTTATACAGTATCACATGGACAAGGTCAATTCCACTCTGATAAGGAACAAAACGAGATTTCTTACGAGAGTGTTCGTAAAAGGGAAAATTTCCATCACACATCACATTGCGCGTCGGTGCTCCGAAGGGGTCGCCTTTAAGCTGGCGGCGAATTGAGAATTTCTATTAATTCGTGTGGAGTTGCTTGCGTTTGGCTCGAATGGTGATATATACTTGCACCAGCCAAAATACTAAGTAATAATTTTATTTCGTAATTATTATTTGTGCCCTCCAATAGTGTTTACAACAGACAACGGTAAAAAAATACAACCGTGTCTGACATTGAGAGTTTATAAGCAATCTTATTTCGATGGAGAAAGCGTTACTAATTTAAGTGCAAAATAAAAATCATAGTCATCAAAAGGGACTTCGTACTTTACTCCTTTTTCTTCGGGGAACTGTGAAGGAAATGACTGAAAAGAATATTATTAACCAGCATTTCGCTATTTCTTTTTCAATTCAGGTGGCATATTTTAATAACATAATAGTGTAGCCAACGTTTTACTAAATCCAGTTTACGATAGAATATTAAACGTGTGAACATATTTCTTTAAATTTCCATTGTAATGCGAAGAACAAGGTTCACTCTTTACGTAGGTCCTAGCACAACACAAATCGGAAAATTTCACTCAATTATACTTATTTATGAAAATTGCTATTATCCCATTCACTTACATAGAAAACGGAAGGGCGCATGCGATACCAGTGCACCGTGGGGGCAGACATTTTTAGTTACAATATTTAAAAATAAGAACATCTTAACGTGAGAAGAATAAACCTTAACCTAGCCTTGCTGGGAGTTGTTCAGCCATCGTGGGATTCTAAAAAAAAAAATCGTTGCGAAGTGATTCCGAAATCAGGTGACCACATTATAGGTCTACGTTCGTGTTTTATGCAACAGACTGAAAAATGAGACATACTAAATTTCCTCTCTTGTCTATGGCTTACAGAATTGTAACAATCACGTGTAGTTATTCTTTTGATTTTTTTTTTTCAGCATGTCATTCCTTTTATGAAATGTATTGTTATTTAACTTAATTTGATTATAAACTGTTGACGGTAAAATGAGAACTTTTGAAAGCCCTGCTTAAGGTCTAATTGTTTCCACGTTGTGTGTTCTTCCGCCTATGTTAAATTAACATTGTCATGGGCCTAATCACTTTATTCTTGCGTCGGTCAGGTGAAAATGTTAAATTAATAGAAAATTGCCACGGGCATGATCACTTTCCTCATGTGTTGGTCAAGTCAAACTGTGAAATTATTAGAAAAGTAAATGCTTTTTAATTTTTAGTTGTTTACAATAAGGAACATTAAAAAACACAAAAGAGAAAGCAAAATTAATAGTTCCAGTATTCAAGAATGTTAATTTTTGCTAACGTTATGTTCCAGAGTGGCTACCTCCCAGTAGGGAACCGTGGTGTTTACCTAAAGCATATAATTCAACGCTAAGGTACGGAATTACTTTCCTTCCGTCGTTGCCAACTTAACTGGACGCATTCCGAGTCATCGCACCCGTTAAAATATATGCACGCAGGGGAAGTGCCATATTCCAAAATTTGATTTCAAGAGTACTCACTTTATGAACCGCCTGTACATGTCGGTCGTATTAAAACTTTTATGAAAGAGAGTTCCAGAATTTAACTCTAAAAAAGTATAGATAGAGATCTGCAAAATTCGCGTTATTATTTGGTACCACGATAAGACTTCACTGCCATATTCCTACATGAGGACAATTCGTATTTTAATTGGCCGTTTCCATCTGTGGAGCGTCATTAACCTGCGTGTTCTCTCCACTGTAGATTAGTTGTTCATCCGTTGAGCGGTAACTACCGGCTGAAAGCGTCGATGGGGCGTCCCACACCAGTTTTCGACCAATGGCAAACGACAAGCAAGCACACGACGTATTGGAGTTTAGCCTGCAGCTACAAAATACCGCGAATTTTGTAGGTCCCTAAGTATAGATGTCAACTATGAGCTAACTAACCTTTTTGTCGAAGTCACCCGGTTTTGACGATTTTACAGACAAAAAAAATCATTCAAATGTTGCCACTCAGGAGTAACAGCGGCGCTCTACACAATAGACGCCCTCTGCGATTTAGTTTGGGGGCGAGTAGATTCCGGTACGTTGGCGTGTGTGGTAATGAGAACGCAAAAGAGAGTTTTAAATTAAGGTAACTCAATCCTTTCAAATCACGTCGAAATGGACTTCATCCTGCCGTCGTGAAACTCTCCGGATAAACGAAATTTTTCGTTGTGATACTCGCCCTGCGTTAGTATAAATCTTAACTTGACTTCTAATATACTGCCAGTAGGAACATAGGAACAGGAAAATTTCGCGTCTTAAACGACCTGTGGGCTAGACTCCACTATCCAACATATTTTCGAGCCCCAGCTATTTGTTCATTGGCTGTTGCCCAAGTGTTTAGGCTGTTTTTGATCTCAGACCAGGTGTTATGAGATTCGGTCCTTATTTCCTTACGGGTCTGTTATTAGCTCAGAGATAATCTGGGCGTGTCTAATAAACTGTGATCCAATTGCAAACATAACAGAAATACACATGTTTTTGAAGTCTACCTTTTCCAGTCCCTAAGTAATATACTGAATTTTAGGTTTAACTTTAATATTTTTATTCACAGAAAAAAATTACATGCTAATAACGATACATATGTCAGAGGTTCACAAACATAATTTTTTACCCAATTCACAATTTGGGCTGGGAAGGGGGGGCAGGAGCAGCAATTTGATGGGTTTTAGTACCGTATTAATGATACCTAGGACCACCTGTTTTTTCGCGAAAAGATTCCACGACTAGTTTCACTGCAAAACACGTTAGTTCAGAACAAGTTTCATGATTGGATAATTTCACCTATCACGCGTCTGCCAGCCAATCACCGACGTTCAGTGTCGGAATAGCGTAATTCTGATTGGCCCAGTCGAGTAGAAAATGTCATCTCCCACAGACACGTGGCCAATAGCTGAAGCCACGAGTATTTCGCGAGTTTATTCGGAGGCGAGGTAGACTCCAAACATTTGTTCTTTTCTCCTACTGTTGTGATTGGACGACACTTCTTTAGACACGCCCCATTTAACCGTGAGCCAGTAATAAGCAGGAAGCATTAGTGTGAGTGAGTGTTTGACAGTCCTGTACAGAAGCCTCACTTGATCACAGACACCAATAAGCAAACGATAATGTCTCGAGTGTATATATGGCTGTCCAGTCTAGCTTGCTGCCAACTCAATCCGCGAAATACTCGGGGCTCTGCCAATAGCCAAAGCCAATTTGCAAGCGTGGTCGTATGACGGTAACTGTACCGTAACTCTTTCAAACCTGAATAAATTTGTGTCCAAGTGTTGCAATCAAGAAATATTCTGGTTCGTGCTGTACTCGCCCTGATTCAACACCTGCTTCATTCACGCAACCATTGAAATATGTCCTTGGTGCTTAAGAGCCATTCGGAAAACCACTCACAAACAAGAGCTGTAGAAACGTCCACGAGTAACATCCGCCACAGGGAAGTAGCCTAACTGACTCACTGAGCCACGGTATTTGCGGTGTACAGTTCTCGTCATAGAATTCCTTCCTCTGAAACATGTCCAGTGTAACGGACACAGGGAGTGAAAGGGTCAAAATACAATTCCTACAGCACTGTTTCTGAAGCAGATAAAACAGTTCCTTCAACAGTATTCACCAATATTTAAAGTATTCTTGCAGTAATTATAGAACAGTAATAATAATAAATTACGGAAAAATGGTTATATTTCGCGAATTCATTCGGAGACGAGGTAGACTACAAATACATGTAATTTTCTCCTGCTGTTCTGATTGGACGACAGTTCTTTAGACACGCCCCGTTTAACTGTGAGCCAGTAATAAGCTGGCAGCAGTAGTGTGAGTGAGTGTGTAACAGTCCTGTACAGAAGCCTCAGTTGATCACAGCAACCAATAAGCAAACGATAATGTCTCGAGTGTATAGAGGTCTGTCCAGCCTAGCTTGCTGCCAACTCAATCCGCGAAATACTCGGGGCTCTAGTTATATCAGTTCTGAAGTTGGTTTGGCAATACCTTGGAAACACATTTTTCTTCTTAGCGTGCAGCCTGTTATTGAACGCGGCGACATCCGTTTGGAATTCTCCCGGTCACGCCATGAGTTTCCCCCGTGGTTCGCCGTTCTTTGCAAACACAACCGACATTCTTCTGCCATTTGTCACGGCCCTCGGCGCTACCCAAACGCACTTGGCCTTGAAGAGCGCGTGAGCTGCTTGATGGCACTTGGTGGCACCGCTACTCAATACCGTCTTCGATTCCACCACAGAACAAGAAGTTAAGCTGGGTTCACCATTAAAAAAATTTAGAATTTAGAATTATGCAGGAACCGTGGTTCACGCACATGGAATTTACGACGATTTACGACTCGCAATTCACCTGATAATTCTTACATCTCCAACCAACGATAACTTGCGACAAACCTGTCCTACTTACTTTTGTTCATGGCCTAACTTCGTATAACACAGCCATATTCAAGCAGATCATACTTCAAAAGCCGACATTTTATTTCAGAGAAACTAATTTTCGTGGACAAACAGAACTGTAAAGATGTGCACACAGCAGCCTTTTTAGTATTTGTTATACTTACATTACTATAAATAAGAGTTTCCCGCCAACAACACCGATTGCTCTGTTCTGATTAGTCGTCGCCTCACAAGTTTTACTTGAATTGTTTTCAACGCTTAAGGAAATCCCAACAACACACACGACCAGCTAAGTACCATTGAAAACCAATACATACGATAGGACACATTCAGTTCTTCTGTACACGTCACGATGCATAAATTAACACTTAATTTTTCTATTGTAAACATAGCTTAAAGAGTATAGAAAGGAAACTCCCACACTAGGATGCCGAGCACTGTTTGCAGCGCACTCAGTGGCGGAGTGATAAAATAACTTCAGACACGTAGGTTTTTTAAACCTAGAAAGGACTGTGTTTAATCTTCCCTCGGTCCGAAATAATTCCTTGAGCCTTAAAAGTTGGTATTATCTTATGTATTATTAAACATAGTAAGCTTAGAGGGAAATTTTTTAATAGGGGACATATCCTATATGAATTTTTTTTACAGTTTGTGTGTGTATATTGTTACATGTTGCTGGTCCACATACCCCCCCCCCCCCCCGGCTCGGCTCGCGTGAACGAAACAGTGTGGCAAGGGCAGAGTTGTAAGGCAAGAAGAGTGCGGCGATTTACAAAGGCAAGCCACCGCGCGTGCAATACAGGTCTATCGGGACTTATGCGTTCCTGACATTCAGCGTATTGAATGTCTGGGGTTATCTTTGAGATAATGTTCCTGTCATCGCCCTAGCCCTCTCTCAGCTAGTCTCGGGGTGCGGGGAACCCTCTATATCGGACCAGCGAGACTAAAGGGGAATGATGCATGAAAGCAGTACATTTATTCAAATTTCTACATAAGCCGTTTTCCAAAATTGGCTCGACAATACGCAAATGATAATTTTCAACGCCTTTTACGTTGTTAGATATTCACTGCTATCATTATTCTCGGAGCACTGATGGAAGAAAAGAAAGAATTGTTATTTTCTTATAGTCAATCAGTGCTCCGAGAATAACGAACACAGTGAATTTGTAACAATGTAAGAAGGTGATCAAAATGGTTATTTACGTCTTGTAGAGCTAAAAATAAAAACAAAATTTAAAAAACACTGTAAAACAAGTAATGACAAAATGATATAAATATACGGTTTGCGTGCACCAATTCCCCTTAAAGCCGGGACGGGGCTCCGAGCCGACACTTTATAGAGTCTGGAGCGTTGTGCGTCCTCGAGCTTCAGAAGCGCGAGAACGGCGAAGCGACGAACTAGCGGAGCGACGAGTGGCTGCGAGAGTGACCAGTGGGAGTGGAGTCCGAGGACTGCGAGCATCGGTACAGTGAAGAGTGAATCTGCCGGGGCAGGACTAACTGAACTGGATGCGTGAGTGACAAGGCACTTGGGATGATGGCAATAAATAAATTGAATATGTGTGAATGATAATTCAGTGAGTGTGATCAATGTAGAGATTTCAAAATATATATATTTCAAAATAATATTTACCCACGCCTGGTAGGTGCGGCTCGCACAAAACTCGCATTACCACACTGTTGCGTCTGTTAAAGGGAGGGAAAGATCCCAGACAGAGGTACATAACAGTGGCACTGTATTGAACTAGTTCTGCAGTCACAATTAAAAAATGTGCACCTCCTTTTGAATTCATTTTAAACCATAGTTCGTAGCTGTGTAGTTTTTCAACTTCTTTTTTCGTGATTAACAGTTTGTTGGCTATGCTCGAGTGTAGCTAGAGCAAAGCTAATTTGAAAATTTCTTAGTTGTTCAGAACAAAACTCTCATGGATGTGCAGTCGTTTTTCGGCTAGTGTTTAACAAGACCTCACAAGAACACGACAGCGCAGTAACAATTGTATTGCTAACGATATTATTTCTTTTTGTATAGCCACTCAAAGGGACATGATTGTTTGTAAATCCTTTTGTACGCTAAAGAACATTTGATTGTGTCAATATCAGCTCGGCTGTCCGTTGATTGATGACTGGCCAATATTGAACGCTGTAAAATACAGGGTAGTGTCCGGTGTGGTATGGACCAATAGGACGATGGTGAGTTCTAACACAGACACCAACAGAACCGGTGTTCTTGAAGTATTGTAACTCACTTCTAATTTGTCTTAAGTGCCAGTAAATAATGTTTGTAGACCTCAATATGTTAAATTGCAGCCGAAGTATGTCGATAGAAGTTAGATACACCCTGTTTATGTATGTGTGTATAGACACACATTGACGAATTCTTCAAAAAGCAGTTGTAGACGATGTAAGTCTGCGTAATCCCAGCGTAAATAATGTCTGCTGCCACTGCGATTCAGGGGAAAACCTCCGTCGTGTGATGTGGCCGTCCTACGAACTTCTCGGAACGACGACCTCTCGCCGACAGACAGCCGATGCCCGCAGATCATATTTCAGCGGGATATTTCACCTGCCTTCCAGACACCTGAGACGCCAGGTCTGGCTTGCGTGTCGTGGTATAGCCTTCGCCTGCCTCACCTGCGTGGACTAGAGCAAGGCTATCTTGTGCGAGCTGATAAATCGGTAATGACCCTGAACTCATCGGCCCGCTATAATGGGACACATTTCATTCCGGGTTACCTCCAACTTTTCTGAAGCCTTGCTGAAGTTCTACTTCCAGGATATTCCTCCACCTCATGAAACAAAGCCTAACCAAGTCTAGAAAATTACATCAAAGGGACTACACGCCGTATCTGTGCGCACTCAGTGCAATAATAGTTTCCATGAGAACAATTTCTTACTACACATTACGAACACTCCTGCCTTTCATTTCTAGTTTTTATTCATATTAATTATACACGAAATATTACAATTTATAGACAAAACATAGATCACATATAAAACTTTAAGTTTATAAAAATTAGGATCGTTTATGTTAACAGAAGTATAAAACGCTTGTATAGGCTGTTCACGGTAAAATGAACACTTTTGAAAGCCCTGCTAAAGATCTACTTTTACGCACATTCTGTATTCTTCCTCCATATGTAGAATTAACACTTGCGTGGACCTCATAATTTTATTCATGTGTTGGTCAGATGAATTTTTGAAATTATTGGAAAAGTAAATAGTTCACATACCTGCTCATTTTTACACCTCGATGCATTAAAAAAATAACAAAAAGCGAAATGAGTAATTTTTAACTATCGCAGAAGTTTACCCAACACTGTTTATTCAACGTTAATATATGGAACTACTTTCTCTCTATCGTTATCAACTTTACTGGGCGCATGTCACTCATTGAGTCCTTTAAAGTATATACAGATATGAGCAGTGATATTTTTCTAAGGTTGATTTCAAAAGTGCTCTCTTTATCGTGAACAGTCTTTAACCTGGCATGTTTAGGAAATAACCAAATACATTAAACATAGAGTGATTTTTTAGATGTCAGATTCAAAAAGTATGAATAAACCGCAAATAGACTATGACGTAGCCTCACTACATGAGACATTCTCTACTGTTTCCACATCACTACAACTAGAAAAAAAAAAAAATTACTAATACCAAATTGATGCGGAGGGTATGCCATAAGCGAAATAGCCGTTTGAACCGCAAAGCTCTTAACACCACGCGCCAGCAAAATGGCGGTGCTGTCCAGCAACACGACGCAACGCCGTTGACAAATCAGCGCCATGTAACTAACTTGCCAGCCGGCAGACCAGCGAATGGGGAATGTTTCGTATGATGCAGTAGCCAATCAGACACAAAACCCTTCCCAGAGCATCGCGCAACCAATCAAATCACCAAATGCGTACGTCCACATCCAAAGAACCACCCCGTTATTCCACTTCTTTATATAGTATATTCGTGGTTCATTCACTCGTTTAGAAGCATACCTTTGAAAAATCACCCCATGTGTGACGTGTTTGGTTGTTTCCTAAATATGTTATATATCAAAAGCGTTTATGTAAACGTTACTGTATCTTATTTTTCTTAAACTGAATTTGTATTTATATTTTATTTATTAATTATAATATTAAATTTCTAATTAATACGAACAAAGAGGGCGGAAAATACGTAAGTTGGAACTGCCTAGTAAGAAATAGAACTTATGAAAATTTTTTAGAAAACTGAGTGCCACGAATGCGTCCCTTTAGTGTAACTTTCTAGACTTATAGGTTGTTCACGGTAAATTGAGCACTTTAAAAAGCACTGCTTAAGATTTACTTATATGTACGATGTGTGGTCTTCCGCCTCGAGCTAATTAACAGTGCAATGGGCCTCATCACTTTGTTCATGCGTCGGTCAAGTGAAACTGTGAAATCATTAGAAAAGTAAATGTGTTAAAAATATTCTCATTTTTACACTATCGATGCATTAAAAAAATACAGCTAAAGAAATAATTTAAGTTATCACAAATGGTTGCCTAACCCTTTTATTTCGACGTTAATGCATGGAACTACTTTACCTCCATCATTACCAACTTTACATGGACGCATACCACTCAGTGAGCTCGTTAAAATATATGCAGGTAGGAGCAGTGACTTTTTATAAGGTTGATTTCAAAAGTGCTCACTTATAGTGAACAGCCTTTAGTGGAGTTTTGTTTGCGTGAGGCGGAGCAACATCCTGAAAATAAAACTCTAGCAGGACTTCAGAAAAGTTGGAAGTAATTAAGAATGGACCATACCATTTACTTCGTGATATCACTGGGTCTGATAGAACTACAGAATGAAAGGAAGATTCCTATACTGGAGGGACCACGGTGGTGTAATGGTTAGACCACTCGCCTCCCACCTAGGGTGAACCTGGTACGATTCCCACCGGGTTTTTGGGAATCGTTGGGTGGCGGGTTTTCTCGGCGATCTCCCGTTTTACTCCACCGCTTAAATTCGCGCGCTCCTCTATGCTCGCCTCGCTTCGCCCTCATCGGCTCCCAAGACCTCGACGTCAAGAACCGCCTAAATCCTTAACTCCGCTCCAATGCTGGAAAGCGGAACTGACACTTTGATGAAGCAGGCTGCTGTAATGGTGTTGTGTGGGCTCCGACTAGACAATGCTTTCTACGGAATCAAGTCGCCGTTGTAATACAAGGATCGCGATGGGCAACGGAAACGAATAGAAATTTTGTGCTAGACTACCTTATACGGGATGATGAGACCAGGCCCCACTTCGGCTGAAGGCTGACAATGGAAGGAGCTTGCTAAAGGCTGTTCACGATAAAGTGAGCACTTTAGAAATTAACCTTAGGAAAAAGTGACTGCCCCTGAATTCATATATTTTAATAGGCGCAGTGAGTGAAATTTGCTCAATAAAGTTGGTAAGGGTGGATAGAAAATAGTTCCATATCTTAACGTCGAATAATAAAAAGTGTTAGTTAACCATTTGTAATAAATTAAAATATTATTTTCGCACTCTGGTTTTTTTTTAACGCATCGAGGTGTAAAAATAAGCACTTTGTATAATACTTACTTACACTAATAATATCAAGTTTTATTTGACCGACGTGTGAATAAAGTGATGAGGCCGACGTCAAATGATACGTTTACATAAGGCGGAATAATACACAACGTGCATTCAAGTAGGTCTTTAGCAGGGCTTCAAAAGTGCTCATTTTACAGTGAACAACCTCTATTCTAATAACCAAGGCGTTTCTTGCTCCTTTTACGCAAAATTCCCATTAGTTTACATGGTAGGACACAGAAATCGTAAACTTTCGCTTAGTAGGGAGAAAGTTTGTATGAGTCATCGTTTGAAGCGTAAAATATTTTCTTAACCCGTTCGGTCGCAAATTAATTTCTGGGTTCAAGTGTTGCAATCACGTAATTGTTTTGATAACCACTGTACTTGTCATCAGAATTTATCTTGCAACCAGCTAACAACTTGCTGCACACTCGATGGTATTGACGTTAACCATTCGTGTCGAAGAGGAGTAGAAAATTCCACAACTCAGATCAGCAACAAGGAAGAGACTCAAAGTATCGGGCGAGCAACAAGGAAGACTCTCAAAGTATCGGGCGACGAAGCCTTGCTGTGTACAATCTCGAACACAAATATCACTCGTCAGCAACGTGACTCCAATCGTGGACTCGGTGACTGAACGAGTTTACTTAATACATTAGAAGCACGTAACTAAATCACCTCCACACGTGTTTGTTTTCAGTTTTAATCATTTTGCTTGGTTTTCGACGACTTATGTAAATATATTTACTGTTTCGTATCTGCCAGAAAGCAGATTATTTTGTTAAAACATTGCATTATCAGTTATGCTTGGTTGTATTTGTAGTATATTTTTTCTCATTTTATAGTGCATTTTTTCGCTTGATTCTATTTTTGTAATCAACGCATACAGTGGACGAAGTCCAATTTATTTTTGATCATAATTCAATAACGTAATTTCTGCTGACTTTCATAAGCAACTTGGCAGTAGATGGAAATAGTCGGTTCTGGGACAGTTTTTCGTGGATGAATATCGTGAGGCTCACCGCCACCATATTGGATGGTGTTCCACCTCGAAATCGGCCATTTTCCCTCACAATTTCCTTTTTTACTTCAAACTTTTGCTTTATCCCCTCAAAATTTTCCATTTTCTCTCTCTCTAAAAAAAAAAAGGCACCGAGCCTCACATTTGCAAAAAAAACCTGCGCCCGAAAGCACTTTACAGCCAATTTGGTAGACTCGGTGCCTTTTTCTGAGGGAAAAGAGCCTATTTAGAGGGGAAATAGCCGATATTGAGAGAAAAACGGGAACTTTTTGTCATCCAAGATGGCGGCGGTGAACCTCAAGAACCTCACTCACAATCCATTGTCCCAGAACAGGCTATTTCCGTCTACGTTTGACAAAACCCATTGCACACAGTCTTTATGAGCGACGTGAAAGGTGATGTTTCACATATCAGCTACATCAAAACCGCGCATTGAAGTCGCCCACTGTGGAGACCTGAATCAAAGAACACAGAGTTTGAAATCCAGGTATTTTTATAAAACTATTAAACGTATTTTCAATGTGCTGAACCACGAAAAGAACATACACCTTATCTATAGTATATTCGCGGTTTCTTCATACTTTTTGAATCAAACCTTAAAAAAAATTACTCCATGTATGACGTGTTTAGTTATTTACCAAATATGCGCTGTATCACAAGCGTTTTATACATCTGGTAATTTAATATTATCTTATTTTTGTTAAATAGAAGTTTTACCTATATGTTGTTTATAATGTATAATATTTCATTTACAATAAATATTAATACAAAACAGTGAGAAAACATGTGTGTTGGTAGCGCCTAGTAATAAATAGTTCTCATGCAAAACATTATTACAATTAAGTGCGCACGAATTCGGTTCGTTTTCTTTTGGTGCCATTTTCTAGACTTAATTAAGCTTAGTTTGCACCAGGCGAAGGAATATCTTGGAAGTAGAACTTTAGAAGGACTTCAGAAAAAAGCGAAGTAACCGTGAACTTCTTTCAAAATATCACGCACATTAGATACGCCATTCCAGACACTCCAACATCGTTAAAAGCGGCCTTCTCAAAGCGCTTTATGTTCCAAATATACATGTACTATACACACAGGAGTACTCAAGAGGCACGCACTGAATCTTGCTATAGAATTCCAGCCAATAAAATAATGGGTTACCGCTTAAAGTCCGATAGGTACACGCAGCACGGCGAGAACACTGCACGCGAGTTCAGAGCCCTGCGCTTAGCGGCGATGGCGCACTTGCTGCGCGTGCCAGTGTAGCCCTTATCGCTCCTTCACTTCCTGGCGTCAAACACGCTGACCACCTCCAGGTAAAGGCTGTTCACGATAAAGTGAGCACTTTTGAAACCAACCTTAGAAAAGAGTCACTGCCCCTACCTGCGTTTATTTTAACGGGCGCCCTGAGTGGCATGCGTCCAGTAAAGTTGGTAACGATGGATGGGAAGTAGTTCCGTAACTTAACGTCGAATAAAAAGTGTTAGGTAATCATTTGTGATAACTTAAATTGTTTCTTTCACTTCCGTTTTTTTTTATACATCGAAATGTAAAACTGAGCAAATTTGTTAAATGATTATTTTTTAAAATAATTTTACAGTTTCACTTGGTCGACGCATGAATAAAGTAATGATGCCCCTGACAATGTTAATCTTACATAAGGCGGAAGAATACACAACGTGCATACAAGTAGGTACTAAGCAGGGTTTTCAAAAGTGCTAATTTTGCCGTGAATAGTCTATGGGCGCCGAAACCTCGCCACATTCCCACCATCTCGCCGTCGGCGCTCGCGGCTTGGGTTCTCTGGCTGCTCCGCTCGCACGGCCCAGGTGCCTGGCTCCTCAGGCGAGCTGTAGCCTCGAGGGAGGGGTAAGGGAGGAAGGCCACCTGCGCCATGAACGCTGGGCGGTGACTGACTGTTAATAAAGAACGCCCACGACCATCTCGAGCCTGCTCCAAGGTCGTCGTCTCCAGACGAGCCTCGCAGCTACGCAGTTCGCAGCGGGGACGAGTTTCACACGCACCTCACTGCTAGGCAACACAGTATACAGGCCGTTGACGGTAAAATGAGCACTTTCGAAAGTCCTGCTGAAGATCTACTTGTACGCACGTTGTGAATTCTTCCACCTTGTGCAAACTTAACATTGCCTTGGGCGACAGGATGGGGATTTTTGGAAATTCGCCATTGCGATGCAGATGTCCGTCGTGGGAAAAAACAGGACTGAGCACGAAAAATTCTTAAAAAAGACAAGCAACCAATGAACGAGAGAACAAATATATGTATACAACACTGGAAAATTCCTAGAGTAAAATATATATTTATATATATCAAGGGGAACCGGGTTCGATCCCTGGACGGCTCACTCCCGGATTTTCGCACGTGGGAATCGTGCCGGACGATGCCGCTGGTCGGCAGGTTTTCTCGAGGATCTTCCGTTTCCCCGCCCTTTCAGACGATGTTCATATTACGTCGGCAGTAATCTAAAGTGTTACACTAAAGCTGAACGTGTCAAATAAAATTACCGCCGGTGCACAATGATGGTGTTGTAAGACTTTGTTACTTACGGGTGGAATGATGAATGTGTATTCGCCCAAGTTTAGTTTTCAAGGACAAAGTAACTTTCTATGTAGAGCGCTGCTCGAGTTACCGAAACGTTGATGTCGAAATATATATACTTTACTTATCGTAGCACCACATGTAGTAATAATTAGTATCTATGCAATGATTGTTACCTATTGACCTATTTACATAGACCTGCTAAATTCGCTTTGTTATTTGTCATCACGCTAGGCTTCTCAGTCCTGTATACACTTGAGCCACACAGAAAAAGTCTAATGTAATTGTAACAAAAAAAATTGCAAAGAGGCATTTCTTTAAACGTTTATTTTGTAGTATAATTAATAATGCTCTAACTAAGTTAATATTGCTAACCATTTATAACGTCTTATATTACTATAATACAAATATAGGCCTACTGTTGAAGTGTTAAAGTTAATAAAGCCATTAAATAATGTATTACGCTAAAAACCACAGAAAGAACAACATTTTTTGTGTTCTGCGACATCAACGTAATGTCCTACCAACACAAGTTTATACTGACTTTATGTTGTAAAACGGCGGATAGTGAAAAGCGGTAACCTCGTAACATAAAACCATTATATTTTTATTTTAAAGCATAGTATGAGAACTAAATATAGTTTAGACCAGCTCACAATCATTGCGAAGCAGTTTATACCTGTGCCAAATATGCATATACATCTAGAGCTCTTAACAACGAGATGTTTAGAGCCGATGAGGGTGAAATGAGGTGAGAATGCATCAGCGCTGAAATGCAAGGGCGGGGGAAACGGGAGATCCCCGAGAAAACCCGCCGACGAGCGGCATCGTCCGGCACGATTCCCACTTGCAAAAATCCGGAATGACCCGGCCGGGGATTGAACCCGGTTCCCCTTGGTGGGAGGAGAGCTGTCTAACCGCTCAACAACCGTGGCCCCTATATTCTAGAGCATAAAGTACTGTGTTTCCAAAAAACGAAAGAGAACTGCAGTTTGTCGTTATATTGTATTTAATGTCCACAATATGAATCCCATTTTAAAATAAAGCAGTTGGTATAACGTTAGGTTTCGTAAAGTGGCAGGTTCAGCTTCTCTCTCGGTCGCCATTTTTTCCTTAGTTGGTAATTTTGTTTTTGTGATAAAATTATCATAAAGATTTATTTTACATTGAGAATATTTTTAAGCAAAGAGAATAGAAGACAATCTTTAACACAAATTTTATCCACAATTCAACACAAAATTTGGTTTGCCGCAACATAAACAACACCTTAATGTTGGCAGTAGAGTACTGAGGTAACGTTGTAACAAAAGTAGGTTAATGTTACATTAACAAAAATAGCTTAACAATATACTACGTTAGCAAAAACATTAGTTACAGACAGCTCACAGATAACAAAAAAAAAAAAATACTGGAGTAGTAACATTAATACTGTTAGCACAACAGTCAACTCTTTTCTGTGCAGCGTCGTTTGTTTATTGGCTAGTGTCGCACTGAGGGAGGCTACCATGTTCTATATGAGAGGGCGGAGCATGATTCCATTGTACCACTTTGCCAAGTGCCACACAGGTCCAGGTTGTGCAGGCGTATACATGCTGAACTCTTTCAACGTAGGACGAAATTATAAACAGGAATCACCACTTCCAACAGGCTTGATGCGAAACACCTATATGTATAGGTTGTTCACGATAAAGTGCGCACTTTAGAAATTAACCTTAGTAAAAAAAATCACTGCCCCTCCGTGCATATATCTCAATGGGCGCACTGAGTGATATTCGCCCAGTAAAGTGGGTAACTATCGATAGAAAGTAGTTCCGTATATTAACGTCGAATAAAAAGAGTTAGGTAACCATTTATTATAGCTTGAAGATATTTCTCTCGTTTTCTGTTTTTTTTTTTTTATGCATCGAAGTGTCAAAATGAGCAGATTTGTAAAGTATTTACTTTCTTAATAATTTCACAGTGTCATTTGACCAACGCATGAATAAAGTGATGAGGCCCGTAGCAATGTTAATTTTACATAAGACGGAATAATACATAATGTGTGTACAAGTAGATCTTATGCAGGTCTTTCAAAAGTGCTCATTTTACCGTTAACAGCCTATAAAATCGAGCAAGCAGCATGTTATTCACTAGCCGCGAGAAGCACGCTCAACCCGAGTACAGGTCTCGCCAGAATATTACAGGATTGCAACACTCGTACCATGAAACAAATACTGAACCGAACGGGTTAACCCATTCATACATAGTGTACACAATTGTATACTTTTTTCACAGGAATGTGACCCCTTTCATTACCAAGCTTACATCTAATATGTATGGTGTTGCAAATAAGACATTTCTTGATGCGCGCTGTACTTTAGTTGACAAAGAGCTTGTTTCGTTAATACAACCAATGAGCTGCAGACGTTGTGTTTAGTGGTCGCAGATATGGACCAGTCATAACGTAGAGCTGTAGAACGGTTTACGAGACAGTAATTCAGAGGGAAAACCATTGGGCACTGAGACTATAAACTATTCACGGTAAAGTGAGAGCTTTTGAAAACCCCCTCATCTGCAATAATATTCAATAAATATTTTTTTATTTGAACTCTAGACGTCAACTTCCTAGTGTTGTGGAATAACCACGTTGTGTTCATTACTTACATGATCATTATTATTTTATAAGGTTGCTAAAAGATATAATACGGCTGACGGGAAAAATTGTATTGTATTGTAAAGGGCTTTTTAAACGTCCCTCGGTTTTATGCTTGAAGGTTTAGCACGGGACAGCTTACAGACTAACTTATAACCTAACTTAAATTAACACCCATGCCTTACCCGGGATTCGAGCCCAGAGCTTCCTGCACCCCAGATCGGTGGCGCAACAACCGAATGAGCCACGGGAGGTCGGCTAAAAGTAAAAAGTAACTAGGGCCTCGAAAGTGCTCACTTTACCACGAACAGGCTATAGCGTGTATACAGTACCGATCAAACATAACCTTCCCGTACAACGTGTAGCCAATTGTCTACACTGGATAAAAATTGTTAAATTTTACCGGTCCTATACTCTACGAAACACACTGTCCACTGATAGTGTCACACGTTTTTCGCGAGAATATTTCATTTCTAGTTTTATTTTTAAAAAAAAATAGCTCAAATGCACTTTTGCGATTGGATGGTTTTAACTGCTACGCGCCTTACGTGCCTGCTGCCAGCGAATCACAGTCGTTCATTACCGGAGTACAGAGACCTGAAGAATTCGCGAGTTCAGTGATCTGCGGGCTAGACTCCACAGTATTATGTACAAATTTGCCGATGTCAACTGGGCATTGGTTGTCTGCTGACACTGTGGAAGGCGACGATCGCGCCAGCCTTCTCCAGGAAGTGTCAAAGAGCGCGTGGGCCAATGGTTAATGTTGTATAAACACACGTGTTTTGAATTCTAGCTTGTCCCAAAATGAATCCGCGAATTCTTCAGGTCTCTACCGAAGTAACATCATCAATTTCGGCCCAGTCAAACACCACAGTCTTCTTACAAAAAAAAAAAAAAAAACACTCCTATTGACCAAAGGCAAACAGCAGGTTCGCATGTGGTGTCCCGAAGTCATAGCCGGCGCGGAACTCATTCCGCGAAAATCAGACATCCCTATGAATGACTCATTGAATAATTTCAGCACACGAGTCACCACGTTGTTATTCAGCATACCGACATGAGCAAGGAGCCTTGCTTCAGGGCGTATGCAATATCCCGGGGAAGTCATTGCAGTTTCCCGTTGCATTTTTCACACGAAAGGAAAGGCGATACATGCTCCTACCACGTAGACCTTGATATCTGAGGGTATTCTGAGAAACGGTACCGAGTAAACAACTTACACATACATTAATACATCCTGCCTAATGAAGCACTTCCTCTGGCCGAATACAAGTAACTTTCATTTTCTTGTACGTACATAATGTAAATAACGATCAACACGCAGGAAGCGAAACGTGTGTGTGTGTGTATATATACACATACAGACACACACAAACATACACAGTGACCCTGAAGTATAGGCAGGGACAGGAAACGATCGTGTTTTAAACAACCTGTACGCATATGCCGATATCAACTGCACATTGGTTGTCCGCTGTCACAGTGGAAGGCGAAAATTGGACACCGTTCTCAAGGAGGTGTCAAACACCGTGTGGACCAATGGCTAAAGTTGTATAAACGCACCTGTTTTGAATTCTAGCTTGTCCCAAAATGAATCTGAGTTTTTCTTCAGGTCGCTATGTATACGCTGTTCATGGAAAAGTGAGCACTTCTGAGACACTAGTTACTTAAAAAATAATTTCCATGCAAGTGATAAATACAGTGCGTATATTCCAAAGCATTTGAAAGTTAACGTCTAAGTCTAAATTAAAATACATGTATTCACTTCCAAATGAGAGGGCTTTCAAAAGTGCTCACTTTACAGTGAATAGCCTATAGTGAGTTTTGCCTCAGACCACGTGGCACGGGATTAGGTGCTTGTTCCCATGAAGGCCTTTTATTGGGTCAGCATTCACCTGGGTGTGTATAATACACTGTTAGGCATCTACAATTGCAAACATGAGAGAAATGTACGTGTGTTTGAAATCTAGCTTGTCCCAAAATAAAGTCGTGAAATTTTCCAGTCCCTAGGTATCTATTACATATAACTTGCCTACAATATTTAATCTATAATTAATACAAATAAAAGCAGGGAGAAAATAGGTGTGTTGAAAATTCCCTGTAAGGAGTAGTTGGGTTGAGAGATTTGGGTGACTCTTAACGAGGTCTTGAGAGCCGACTTGGGTGAAGGGATGTGAGTATGGAGCAGTGTTAGAGTGCAAGAGTGGCGGGAACGGGAGATCCCCGAGAAAACCTGCCGACCAACGGCATCGTCCAGCACGATTGCCACATGCGAAAATCCGGGATTAAGTAGGAACAGCAGAATTTCGCAACAAAATTTATTAGATTTATTAGATAGATTAGATAATTAGGTCTCAATACACCAAAGGCATGCCAGCAGTTTTCTTTTGCTTATTGGCGGTGTGTCTTTGTGAGCAGATATTTTCTTACTAGACTCGCCAATCAGAATTAGGTAACTCCGATGCTGTACGTCTGTGATTCGCGAGCAGACACCTAAGACGCTTACTACGTCATGGAATTTTTTTCGCGAAAATCGGGTGTCCCTAGCAATAGGGTGTATTCCATAACGTGCAATCGACCTGAAGAATTCGCAAATTCATTTTGGGACAAGCTACAATAAATAAAAAGTGCGTTTATACAACTTTAGCCATTGGTCCACACGGTGTTTGACACCTCCTGGAGATCGGTGTCCAATAGTCGCCTTCCACTGTGACAGCAGACAACCAATGTACAATTGATATTGGCATATTTGAATGTACATAAGACTGTGGAGTCTAGCCTACAGGTCATTGAACTCACAAATTTTTCAGGTCTCTACTCATTTTTAGTCTATGGTTACGAACCGAGTGGCCCAATCCCAAAATTAACTAGCAAGTATAGGCTATTCACGGTAAAGTGAGCACTTCTTAAGGCCCTCCCAACAGGCATTAACCACTAATTAATATATCTTATTGCAGCTTTAGGTGTTAAATTCTGAGAGTAGTGAAATGTATAGACTGTGTTTATTGGTCACATTGCAAGTGTTATATTGAAAAGCAGCAAGAAAATAACAATTGGGTAGAAGGAAAAATTTAGAATGCTCACTTTACCGTGAACAGCCTATACAAATGTTTGAAGTCTTTCCTTGCGCCGTTATACTTTGCGAACTTTCCGGGACCGTAGTGAGTGAACCGGTCTCTCCGACAAGCAGACTAAAGATAAACAGGCGAATAAAACCAACTTAATTAAAAATGCTAGATAACTGACAATCAGTAGATTTACATAGTCCACTCACGGATACTTGCAATTTTTTAAAGCCCTGATAATGTTCTACTTCCAGGCTACCCACTACGTATCATTCCGCCACGCGCAGACAAAGCGCACTAAAATCTATACAAAAACCGCCAAAGGGAATACAACACACAAAAGGTGCGGGGTGGATTGACATTCAAAACCAAATTTAAAAAAAAAAGTGTTTTCTGCAGTTTTACCTGGAAATGTATATCTGTTAGAAAGAAACAAAGTAAAAAAAAATTCAAATTTCATTTTATATAAGAACTGTTTCTTAAAGGCTGTTCATGTTAAATGAGCACTTTTGAAAGCCCTGCTTAAGATATACTTGAATGCACGTTGTGTATTATTCCGCCTTATGTAAAATTAACACTGCCATGGACCTGATCACTTTAGTCGTGCGTCGGTCAATGGGAAACTGTGAAATTATTACGAAAGGAAATATTTTTCAAATCTACTTTATTTTACGCTTCCACGCATAAAAAAACATAAAGGGAAAGAAATAATTTAAGTTATCACAAATGGTTACCTAAAACTTAAAATTCGACGTTAAGATATGGAACTGAACTATTTTTCATCCATCGTTACCAACTTTACTGGGCGTATGCCACTTAGTGCACCTAATATAATACATGCAGGCAAGGGCAGTAAGTTTTTTATAAGGTTGATTTCAAAAGTGCTCACTTTACCGTGAACACCCTTTACCAACAAATACTGACATACCTTATTCCCGCATGTTTTTAATACATGCTGAATGGAACTTATATTATAACTTACGTACAAAACAAAAGTAGGCATTATATTTAGCCCGTTCAGTCTCGAATTACTTTACAAGCTCAAGTGTTGCAATCATTAAATTCTTTGTTGAGCGCTGTACTTGCGTGAAGCGTGCTTTTCGCAAGCAATGAACACACACTGCGTGTTTGCTGATGTCAGCATCAGCCATTCACAAATGAAAAATGCAGAAACTTCAACAATTCGGATTCCTCGAAAGGAAGAAACTCAAAACGCCGGATACTGTGTTCTTGTAGCGTACAGTGCCGACCATAAATATCCTTCACGTTCGACATGTTCTCAGTCATGGACACGAGAACTGAACGAGTTAACCCTGTTATTCCACATTTATTTACATCAATAGGTGTTGCAAATAAGTAATTTTTCGATGCGTGCTGTACTTAAGCTTTGCAAGAATTAGTTTCGTTGTCACTACCGATTAATTGTAGAATTTATGCTTGGTGATCGGTGATTTTAACCAGTCATAACACAGCGCAGTAGTATGGTTTAGGAACCAGTTACCCACAGGGAGGTGATCGGTGATTTGTACCAGTCATAACATAGCGCAGTAGTATGGTTTAGGCACCAGTTACATACAGGGAGGTGAACGGTGATTTGTACCAGTCATAATATAGCGCAGTAGTATGGTTTAGGCACCAGTTACATACAGGAAGGTGAACGGTGATTTGTACCAGTCATAACATAGCGCAGTAGTATGGTTTAGGCACCAGTTACATACAGGGAGGTGAACGGTGATTTGTACCAGTCATAACATAGCGAAGTAGTATGGTTTAGGCACCACTTACCCACATGGAGGTGATCGGTGATTTGTACCAGTCATACCATAGCGCAGTAGTATGGTTTAGGAATCAGTTACCCACAGGGAGGTGATCGGTGATTTGTACCAGTCATAACATAGTGCAGTAGTATGGTTTAGGAACCAGTTACCCACAGGGAGGTAATCGGTGATTTGTACCAGTCATAACATAGTGCAGTAGTATGGTTTAGGAACCAGTTACCCACAGGGAAGATCACTGGTCACTAAGCATCACAATGTACAGTACCGGCCAAATATCACCTTCCTATGCAAAAATGTAGACAAATGTTTACATTTGGAACGAAAGAGTTGACCAAAATTTACGTATTTTGATGATAACGGGATTGCAACAATCACAACAATTACTAATATATTATTTACTTTTGAGTCAATGAAACCAGTCATAAATTTATTCAAGCTACTGTTCTGTTTTTTTTTTTAGCCCACTGAGATTCAGCGTACACAATTGTGTACATTACGCACACGTAGGTCTGCACTGCACACATGATTTGCAAACTGTCTTACTAGTCTAGGTGAAAATTGGTTAATATCACGGTAGCCGAACACACAGCCTACGCAGCTCATTGGCTGGGACAACGAAACAAGTGTCATGTCGACTTCAGCACAGCACGCATCATAAAATATTTTGTTTGCAACACCTGAAACCGTAAATTAATACAGTCAGGTCTGAACATATTTACTATAATTGAAGACAAGTTAGAAGTGCATCACCTGTATACACCACAGCAGGAAAGTCTATTCTGTTGGTTTCTGTATTCCCACTTACCACTCTTCTATTGGTCCACACCACACTGAGACGTGCTTATTGTGCTGTACAACGTTCATCATTGGCTGGTCATCAGCCACTGGGGTCGCAGACCTGATTATGCTCCAATCAAATTTATTTTAGTGTGTCAAAGATTTACAGTCAATCGTGTATAACAAAAACAATACATTTTTTGCAGGAAAATCATAGCTGCTGGTTTGTAGTGTTCTTGTAAGATCCTGTGAAATACTAGAAGAACAATGACTCTATAACCATGCGAGTTTTATTTGCAAGGACGAAAAAATTTCTAAACTGGGGTTGCTCAAACTTAGCTCGAGTGTAGTCCAGAATGTGTTAACGTGGGTCTGAAAGGGTTACATATAATTTCTCAGTTGCGCTCGTTGGGGAGACGTTGCTGCCGGCGGACGCACACGTGTTCAGCGGGCGGCACTGTCGTGTCTGCGGGCAGTTTGGGATTAGCGGAAGGATACCACCGGCACGATGCTGCATAGATTACAGGGGATGATCACGAACGCAACTTCCCCTCAGCGTGGCGTGCGGGAGCAGAGGGTCCTTGCGCAGCACGTGGAACGTGAATACGAAATGCTTGGGGGGAGGGAGGGGTTTACCAGCGGACCAGGGATAGTTGGGCAACGGCCTCCTCTTTCTACACCGAGGCTAAGATGCACGCACGAGCCGTGCAATGAGCGCCTTGTTTACAAATTGGTAGGGACAGGAACATTTCGTAAGTTCATTTCAGGACAAGATAGACGTCAAACACGTGTTGACTTTACAATGTTGGATAACAATTTATTAGACACGTCCTGCACGACTCTGAGCCAGTAGCGCACTTACAAGGAAGCAAGCAGCGAATCCCATACTGCCAGGTGTGAAGTAACACTGGCAGCAGCCAATGAACAAACATCTGAGGCTCGAGTATACTCATGACTGTGGAGTCTAGCGTACAGGTCATTGAACTCGCGAATTTTTTTCTATCCCTACTAATTGGCGATCGCCGAGGAGCTCTCTCCAGGCCACAGACAAGACGCCATTACAGAGGTGAAGCAGTCGCTTATGCTGGATGTACAATAGTCCGACCGTCCGACATCACAGCCCCGACACCGACGAAAATATTTCATCGTCCAATCAGAAGCAAAGTCGCCCCGACAAAATCACAGCTTTGACGGCCCGACAAAAGTAGATTCTATTTCTACTTTCGTCGAGGTGTCGGACTCGCTGGCCAGTATAAAAACATAACACAAACACAACCGTCCAAAACAAAATGTGGAAATTTTCACAGATAAATTTTTAATAAATTAAGTGCACAATTATCCTGAGTTATTTTATATTTGCTCAAAGTTATTTATAACTCAACGTAAGGGCGTGGCATGGGCTGAAATGCTAATAGCAGTAGAATTTTTCGCCTGACGCCTACGATTTTTACTACCACACAAACACAAATAAATAATAAAGAAAAAACTTTGCGCGAAAATCCCGAAATACTCTGTTTACATAGCTTTCGACTGTTTTTCAAAACAAAATAGCGTAGACCTATCGTATTTTATGATTTCTTTGCAATTCCAACGGGGAAGTATAGCACATTACTGCTCATTTTAGGGTTTGCCAAGAGTCACGAAATGCGTGTCGGATGGGAACTGACGAGGTATTGTAAAACCCTGGCAAATTTTGGTGGCGGAAATTATCGGGTTGACATGTCGTGTCAGAGCGAGTTCGTCGTGGCATTGTAAATTCAGCATTACACCGCAGACTTCCAGCCACACGCGCCAGCAAAATGGCCGTCGCCGACTCGGCAACGTGACGGAACTCCGTTCGCCGATCGGCGCCTGGTAACGCACTCGCCAGCCGACAGCTCGGCCAATAGGGAACCTTCACTGCACGCAGTGACCAATCAGACGAAAGTCCCGTTCCTAGCTGCACGCCCAGACAATCAGAGAATTGGTACGCCCACATCGGAGGAACCGCCCACGCAATTTCGTCTTTGTATGCTTAGCTATTCTGTGATATAGGCTGTTCACGATGAAATGAGCACTTTTGAAAGCCCTTCTTAAGACCTACTTGTGTGCACGTTGTGTATTCTTCCGCTTTATGTATGACTAACATTGTCATGGACCTCATCACTTTGTTCATGCGTCGGTCAAGTGAAACTATAAAATTGTTAGAAAAGTAAATATTTTAAAATCTGTTCATTTTTACACTCAATGAATGCTATAAAAAACAGAAAGCGAAAGAAATAATTTAAGACGTCACAAATATTTACCAGCACTTTTATTAGTCGGCGTTAAGATTCAGAACTACTTTCCCTCCATCGTTACCAACCTTACTGAGCGCGTGTCATCAGGGCGCCCGTTAAAATATAAGTTATGCAAGCAAGGGCAGTGATTTTTTTCTAAGGTTGATTTCAAAAGTGCTCACTTTATCGTGAACAGTCTTTACTATCATTGAACTGCAGTTTTTTTAGACACCATCTGTGTTGCTATCAGCCAGAAATAAACAGGAAGCAATATTGTGAGCAAGTCACGAACAATAACCATTCGCGAAGGTTTGTTTACACTAAGGCGGCAAACAATAAACCAACTATAATGGCTCGACTATACAGAAGACAGTATAATCTTCCCGCGATAAAGTTGACTGTTTCTTAGGAGTCAATGAACCGCTGCGAATATGCCCGACAATTCTCATCTCTCATTTTCTGCAATGCTTGTATGAAACTACTACCCCATTTCACTGGACCAAGAAGACTCTGATACTTGAAAGCAAAATGTTTGTAATTGGTCAGCAAAGAACTAGGTCAAATGAGAAACTCGACCATCCAAGGATGAAGTAGCTAGACTGTTTCCGAAGATAAATTGGTTTCAAAGTATTTTCGCTGCGTTCCATTGTCATTCAAATAAGTGTACTGTAGTTTAGCATGCTGCCTGATCAAACCGCGAATTCCTCGGAGCTCCAATAACACCTAAGGCTGATACAAACGAAATTAATGACAAATAAGCGAAGTGCCTCGCACAAAATATGGAAATCATTGATAATTAAATACGACAGGTAACAAAAAGGATTTCAATGGAAGGAGCACGAAGCAGGAAGGCTTATGTGTTATAAAAACATTTAAACTATTCGGCCTACGATGGAAATACATATGAAGTACTGCAAGAATATTAGATGTTAATCATTATTTCCATTATTTACAAGTAGAACTTCACATCTTGTAATTCTGACAGTAATATAACAGCCCACATATTTTTTGTATTATGGCATTGAAAATCGCCATTTAAATTTTTCTGAAACGCAGCAATAATAAATATAGCATTAACTTGAAAGATTTAGATAATTACTTGGAAAAATAATATCACGAGCTGCCTCAAGATAGCAAAGTAATAAAACAGAGTTTATTACTAGTCACTACCAACACACATGTTGTCTCACTGTTTTAATTCATATTTATTAAAAATGAAATATTATATTTTATAAATAGAAAATAGGTAAAATTTAAATTTAATGAGAAATTTAATGAGATACGTTTATGTTAACAGAGGTATAAAACGCTTGTGATACATATCGTATTTAGCAAATAACTGAACACTTCATAAATGGGGTGATTTTTCAAATGTTTAATTCAAAAAGAGTGAAGAAACCCTGAATAGACTATAATAAGGTATATAGGTAGGGGCACACGAATTTCGCGAAGAGATTTCACGACCTGTTGTATTTCAAAACACTTTAGCTCGCATCCACTTTTGTGATTGGGTGATCTAGTTATTAAGCGTGTTAAATGTCTGTCCCTGAATAAGAGACGTACAGTACCGGAGTTAACTTAATTCTTATTGGCCAGTCAACTAAGGAAATGTTTCTCACAGCCACACGCCACCAATAACTAAAGAAACTGCTGGCACGCTCGTAGGGTATTGAAATTTATCATGAGCGGAAATCTTTTCGCGAAATTCGTGTTTCCTTATATATAGGATATGCAAAATATCTACACATTTTGTCTATTGGGCGGACATTTGGATATCTTTTGCTGGTCGTTTGAATGTAACTTTGCTATAAGCTGTTCATGGTAAAATGAGATTTTTAGAAAGACCTACTTGAATGCACGCTGTGTATTCCTCCGCCTTATGCAAACTAGCGAAACTGTGGAATTATTGGAAAAGAAAATATTTTACAAATCTGCTCATTTTTACACTTATACGCATTTAAAAAAAAACGGAAAACGATATGACTAATTAAAGCTATCACAAATGGTTACCTGACATTTTTATTCGACGTTAAGTTATGGAACTATTTTATTTATCTATTATTACCAACTTCAATGGGCGCATGTCACTCGGTGCGCCCGTTAAAATATATGCAGGCAGAGACAGTAACCTTTTTGTAAAGTTGATTTCGAAAGTGCTAACTTTATCGTGAACAGCCTTTACCCTTTGATGTCCTTGGATATTCTGAATGTCAGAGAGTGACATCCGTCAGATATTCTTTGGATGTCTATATGCTACATGGATATATGCAGAGACCTGAAAAATTCGCGAGTTCAATGACCTGCAGGCTAGACTCCACAGTCTTATGAATGTAAAAATATGTCAATATCAAATGTATATTGGTTGTCTGCTGTCACAGTGGAAGACGACAATTGGGCCGGCCTTCTCCAGAAGGTGTCAACCACCGTGGGGATCAATGCCTAAAGTTATATAAACGCACGTGTTTTGGATGCTAGCTTGTCCCAAAATGAATCCGCGAATTCTTCAGGTCTTTAGGTCAGGTTTGGCAAAATGCCACCAATGTTCAGTAAATTCCATACCACTGGTATGGATAATATTGGTTTTTACTGGCAAAAGTAATAAAATTATGTACCTAGGTGTGCAACAAAAGTAGACTATTAGTTAAAGTTATTGGTGTTTAATGAAAATTTGCTTTTACTTATTAATACCAACTAAACAAATCAGCATGTAATTTTTTTGTTCTTATATTAGTTATACGTATACAGATTTATGTTTGAAAGTGATAAATCAACATTTTGATGACATGTAATTCTATGAGAATTATTCCAGTAGGTACTCGTAAAAAGAAGTCTAATAATCCCAGTGTTTAGTTGGGAAATTTAATGTTTATGATTCCAAGTGGCCGCACTATATAATGGAGTACAAAAGAATAAAAATAACTTTGATTAGTATCACATATTCTAAAATGTTAAATATGCCTACATAAAATCGAGCCAATATGTTAAAAAATAAGCCATGCTTGAGACATGATTTTAAAATATTTGACACTGTGGTTCTTATAAAGGTTTCCGTTTTATAATAAAATTTAAATGGTCGTTATAAACTGCTTCAACATTTAGTGATTTCAGGCAAACTTCCCTGCCAAATGGACTGTACTGGCAAATACTAATAAAGTCTGGGACTGTTTTAACCTGGAATTTACCATTACTTTCCACGCAGTGGGGAAAACTGTGCCAACCTTGCTCTAGGTATATAGGTTCCTTCGTGACGGGGGAAAACAAGCAGCAGGACGGCTGCAGAGGTGTCGACGCGCTCAAAAGAGGCGTTCCCACGGCCGAGCTGCGGCTAATTGTCGGCGACGGAAGACGCCCGGGCGAGCCTCGACGCCATTGTGTTTCGGCGTGGGACGGCGCCAGCGGTATCAGCTGCGGGGTCTGTCCCCAAGACCCCCAGACACTCGCAGTCGAGAACCATTTATCTCACTTGTCCTCACTTTCGCGGTGCCGACTGTCCCCATAGTAGCACGAGTACAGAGTGTGCGACGTAAGAGCAGAACATTCTCACGACCAGGAACCTAGTACGAAATTAACCATTTGAGGAGTATACACGTATATATACGGGGCTACGTTCATGTGGGAATTTCTTTGCTCTTGGAGACAAAACTCACACTTTAATTGTTTTACCAATTCTCTGGACTATATCGGAATCGAATTTCAAAAAAATTACAATTAGTCAACCTTTCATTTCGTAAGAATAAAACTGTTATTTTTAACACTTTGCAGACTATGCTCGAGTGTAGCTCGCGCGAATCCAATTTGAAAATGAATTGGTTGTTCAGAACAAAACTCACATGAATGTGCAGTCTTTGCTCGGCTAGTGTTTAACACAACCTCACAAGAACACCACAGAGCAGTAAAAATGATATTGATAAAGATATAATTTGTTTTTTATTGCTACTCAAAGGGGCATTATTGATTGTAAATCCTTTCATACGATAAAGGACATTTAATTGGGTCAATATCAGCTCGGCTCTCCACTGGTTGATGACCAGCCAATAAAGAACACTGAAGGGTACAAGGTAGTGTCCGGTGTGGTATGGACCAATAGGACGATGGTGAGTTCTAACACAGAAACCAACATAACCAGTATTCTTGCAGTAGTGGATTTAGGCGACTCATTTCTAATTTGTTTTATGAGCCAGTAAATGTGTGCAGACATCAATGTGTTAATAATTTCTCAAGTGAACACGATGGATTGTAAAACATGTTAACTCCGTCGCGGCACATTAATTGGGACTTAGTAAACGCGCGACTTCATTGGCCGACGGCCAACCAATAATATAAGATGCAGGGCACAGTAAGCATGCCCGGTGTAGCCAGGACCAATATGACGATGGTATGTGAAAATACAGTGACCAACACAATTGATATTGCTGAAGTGAGACATTTAGGCAGCTCACTTCTATCTTGTCCTCAGTGCCAGTAAATCTGTGCAGTCTTTAAAGGGTTGACACGTTATGGAGTACGCTCGAGCTAAGTTCGAGCAACTCCAGTTTAGAAATTTCTTCGTCCTTGAAAATAAAACTTGCATGGTTATAGAGCCATTGTACTGTTAAAATTTCACAGAACCTTACAAGAACAATATCATCCAGCAGTGATAGTTTTCCTAAAACAATATATATTTTTTTGTTATGGCCTTATAAAAGGACATGATTGGCTGTAAACCTTTAACACAGTAAGAAACATTTGACTGAAGCATACTCAGGCCTGCGACCCCAGTGGCTGATGACCAGCCAATGATGAACGTTGTAGAGCACAGTAAGCACACCCAGTGTGATGTGGACCAATAGAAGAGTGGTGAGTGGGAATACAGAAACGAACAGAATAGACTTTCCTGCAGTGGTGTATACAGGTGATCCACTTCTAACTTGTCTTCAATTATAGTAAGTATGTGCAGCCCTGAATTTGTTAACAGGGATAGGAAAATTTCGCGAATTCATTTCATGACAAGCTAGATGGAGCTAGTGATTTTTCGCGGAAAAATATGAGTACACGGTAGAATTTAATACTATAATCACCCAACATAAAATTGTCTACTGCCATTGGTTGCTGTCTGCTTGAGAAGTCGTATTCATGTTTGACCGCGGGCCACTCAGAATTCGGCAGCATCGGCACGGCTCCTACATGATTCGTGTGCAGACAGCCCGTGTCAAAAAGTAATTCAGCCAATCAAGTTAGGTAAACGACGCTAAGTGTTTTGGAATATAACTTGTCTTTAAATCCTTTCGCGAAATTTCACTACCCTTAAAGATAGACGTCAAACACGTGTACACTGAAGTCACCTTTGCAATAGGGTCACATGTCATTAGACACGCCCTGAATGACTCTAAGCCAATAGCAGACTTGAAAGGAAACAAGTAGCGAGAGCCATACTGTCAGGTGCGGAGTAACACTGGATACTCTCTACAGCAGCAGCCAATGAACAAACATCTGACTGTTGAGTCTAGCCTGCACGTCAATGAACTTGCGAAATCTTCCTGTCCCTAGAAATTAATTCACAAATGAATACTTATCTGTAGAGACTTGAAAATTTTGCGAATTCATTTTAGTACAAGCTATACTTCAAAAAAATGTATTGATTTTCTGTTAGCAACTGTATCACAGTTTGTCAAACACGGCCAGGTGAACTCTTAGCTAAGACCTGCAAAGACCTGCCTAAGATCTACTTGTATGCACGTTGTGTATTCTTCAACCCTATGTAAAATTAACATTGCCATAATCCTCAACACTTTATTCATGCGTCTGTCAAGTGTAACTGTGAAATTATTAGAAAAATTAAACTTATAAATTTGCTAATTTTTACACACTGCTGCATTAAAAATACAGAAAGCGAAATTAATAATCTAAATTATCACAAGTGGTTACATAACACGTTGTATTTGACGCTAAGTTATGGAACTACTTTACATTTATCGTTACCAACTTTACCGGGCGCATGTCACTCAGTGCGCCCGTTGAAGTATATGCAAGAATTTGCAGTAATTTTTTTCTAAGGTTGATTTCAAAATCACTTCATTGTGAACAGCCTTAACACGCTGAGGCAGCAGTCTGAAAACAGACATCTGAGGATCAAAAATACATAAGAGAGTGTGGAATCTGACATACGGGTCGTTTAAAACGCGAAGTTTACCTGTCCCTACTTATGCGTTATTTTTAGCCAATTAAATTTCGCGATGAGTGTGACACTACTTGGAAGTGTTAGTAAATAATGTTTTGATTCTCTTTATGCTTATAATATGCATGATATTTTGTTGAAAATAGACAGCGAATTAACGTAATTGGTAGAGCCACGAGTATTTCGCGAATTCATTCGGAGACGAGGCAGACTTCAAACATTTATTCTTTTCTCCTACTGTTGTGATTGGACGACAGTTGTTTAGACACGCTTGTTTAACTGCGAGCCAGTAACAAGCAGGAAGCAGTTGTGTGAGTGTTTAACAGTCCTGTACTGAGGACTCACTTGATCACAGCAACCAGTAAGCAAACGATAATGTCTCGGGTGTATATAGGGCTGTCCAGCCTAGCTTGCTGCCAACTCAATCCGCGAAATACTCGGGGCTCTAGTAATTGGCATTTTTGTTTTTCTTTAAAATATTTGCTTTTGCGATCGCATATAGATGGATATGCTTAAAAAAAATTCTTTTGGTACGCTGTTGCAGGTTCCTTCCTCTAAATTTGTATCTTGCGACATTTGTTCGCTTCTGCGGGATAACTATGCCTCCATTTTAAATAAACAACTTCGTCTAAGATTCTACACTCAGCTCTGATTGCCCGTTTCCTCTTTCGGCTGCATAACAAATGGAATATAACCATTTATTTTATGTACCAAAGGCTGTTCAAGATAAAGTGAGCACTTTAGAAATGAACCATAGAAAAAAAATCACTGCCCCTGCATGTATGTATTTTAATGAGCGCACTCAGTGACATTCGGCCAGTAAAGCTAGTAACGATGGATGGAAGGTAGTGCCATATCTTAACGCTGAATAAAAAGTGTTAGGTAACCAGTTGTGACAACTCAAAATTATTTCTTTGGCTTTCTGTTGTTTAACGCATCGAAGTACAAAAATGAGCAGATTTGCAAATAATTTGCTTGCTTAATAATTTCACAGTTTCATTTGACCGACGCATTAGAAGAGTGATGAGGTCCACGGCAATGTTAATTTTACATAAGGCGGGAGAATACACAACGTGTATACAAGTAGATCTCGAGCAGGCCTTCAAACGTGTTCATATTACCGTGAACAGCCTATAATCATTCGAGAACGAGTGCACTGCGCACACTTCTAGCATACTGGGAAGTGCACAGAAATGCTGTACACTGAGGACTCGAAGCGACTTACCGCTTGGTATCGTAAACTGGAGAGCTAAACTGTAATTATTCTTCACTTTTTACTGCGTGGGCAGGCGCACACACTAAAGTAGGTTTTATACGGCAGCTGAGTTAGACCTGCTGTGACGCATGCTCTTAAGTGTCTGTGTCGTTTCTGTATTGTTAAGTATCCGTTATCAAGGAAATGTTAGTCGTGAACAGCGGATAGCTCAAGGGCACGTGAACAGAGTTACGTGGCAGCGATTCATTCAAACACAGCTGTACAGTCCATTCAGTGTTTCATCCTACTTTCCTGAAGCCCCGCTTACGGCCATTGGTGCACGAAAGCAGTATATTTATAAGAATTTGTGCCGTAACTTGTTTCACAGCGGATTTTTCAAAATTTCTGGCATCTCAAGGCGTAGACAACAACTTGTAACACCTTCTTACGTTGTTAGATATCCACTGCCGTCATTATTCTCGGAGCACTAATGGAAGAAAAGAAAGAATTTATGTTTCCTTACCTGCAATCAGTGTTCTGGGAATAATAACGGCAGTGAATATCTAACAACGTGAGAAGGTGCAAAAATTTGTTATTTACGCCTTGAGATGCCAGAAAATTAAAAAAATCCGTGGTGAAACAAGTTATGACATAAATTATATAAATATACTGCTCTCACGCACCAATGGCCTTAAGTTCTACTGTTGCTCTATCCCCCCTGATTCGTGCAATCACAGCTTAACTAATTCTAGAAAATTACACCGAATAAACAGCGCACCGCATTCGTGCGCACTCAGTTTAATAACATTTTGCATGAGAACTATTTCTTACTATAGGTTATACACGTTAAAGTGAGAGCTTTTTAAGGCCTTCCAAACAGGCATTAACCACTAATAGATATATTTTATTGCAGCACCAGGTGTTAACTTTCGGGAAATGTTAAATGTCTACACTGTGTTTATTAGCAGCACAGCAATGTTTATATTCGAAATTGGCGGGAAGATCGAAATAGGCCGAAAGAAAAACGTTTGCAGGGCATTAAACAGTGCTCACTTTACTGTGAATAGCCTATAGGTAGAGCCACGAGTATTTCGCGAGTTCAGTCGGAGGCGAGGTAGACTCCAAACACTTGTTATTTTCTCCTACTGTTGTGATTGGACGACACTTCGTTAGACACGCCCCATTTAACCGTAAGCCAGCCATCAGTAGGAAGCAGTAGTGTGAGTGAGTGTTTGACAGTCCTGTACAGAGGCCTCGCTTGATCACAGCAACCAATAAGCAAACAGTAATGTCTCGAGTGTATATAGGGCTGTCCAGCCTAGTTTGCTGCCAACTCAATCCGCGAAATACTCGGGGCTCTACCTATAGGTATTACAAACACATCTGTTTTCTCCCTGTGTTAATTCATATTATTTATAAACGGAATATTAAAATTTATAAATAAAATTAAAGCAAAAGTTCGATTTAACCAAAAATAAGAAACTTTCATGTCAAGAGACGTGTAAGACACTTGTTATACACGACATATTTGGGGACCCACGGAACACTTCATTCATATGTTCATTTTTCGAAGGTTTGTTTTAGAAAGTGTGAAGATAACCACGGTCGGGAGGGGGGGGGGCCCTCAGTGGGGTGTGGTCAGCGAAACTAGGGTTTCTCCAGGCACCTCCTTCTTGACCAACGGCGAGTGCGACTGGAAAGCGGAGCCGCTGCTGGACGCTCCAGCGCCCGCAGCACCCGTTACGTCACCGCTCCAGTGTATGGAGGCTCCGCGCGCAACAAGTCCCACGAGGTAAACTCTGCACTTTTGAAAGCCCTGCTTAAGATATAACCGTAAGCACTTCGTGTATTCTTCCGCCTTATGTGAAATTAACACAGCACTGGGCCTCATCACTTTATTCATGCGTGGGACAAGTGAAAATGTGAACTTATTAGAAAAGTGCATATGCTATAATTTTGCTCCTTTTCAAACTCGATGCAATTTAAAAAAAAAAGTGATAGAAATAATTTAAGTTATCACAAACGGATACCTAACTCTTTCACTTCGACATTAAAGTGTGTAATTACTTTCCGCTCCGTCGTTACCAACTTTACTGAGCGCGTGTCGCTCAGTGCACCCGTTAAAATGTATGCAGGTAGGAGCAGTGGTGTTTTTCAAAGGTTGACTTCAAAAGTGTTCACTTTATCGCAAACAGCCTTTACGAGTTAGTATTTCAGTCTTTGTGTCTGTAATTCGGTGTTAGGTCAACAGCTACATAGTTGGGTACAGGGGTATATTCGGGATTTTTTTTTAAACATAAATATGCTTTAAAAAAATCCAATAGATTCCTTCGAGACTCAGTTTCATGTCTTTTGCAAAAAAAAAAATCCTTTTCGCACCATAATTGCGATTCATAGTAATTTATTACAACGTACAATTATAGCAAATTTATTTTTTACGAGTTGTTTAATATTTGAGTGCGTAATTTTAATTGTGCGTTATCTGCTTGTTGTAGAAATTCAGGAATGTATTTATATTGTATCAATAAGTTCCTGCCTTCTTGTAAGCAGGAAACAACACACCGTGTAAACCAGATACAAACCAGTGATGGGGTAATCTGATAATTATCTGATGATTTTTAATCGAATAAATCGATTACGATTATTTTTGATCGAATGAGTAATCGGTAAAAAAAAATCCATTGTCTTGTTCTAAGCCGTACATGACAATTGACGGCAAATACTTTATATTTATGTAGATTTGTTCAAAACAATTCTTACCGAAAAAATGTTCCGTTTATATATATATATATATATATATATATATATATATATATATATATATATATATATATATATATATATATATATATATATATATATATCTATTTTTAAAAGTTAATGAGGTGTTTCACAAATAAAATGGGGCCTAAACGCTGTTTCAAAAATATATCTTGTAGTTTTAAAAGACGAGTTAATTTATCATAATCCATTATTTAAATGACCTAGTTTTTATTAGTTACATGTTATTCAGGTAATAGCCAAAGAAAATATATATTGTATTTACATTATGTACTTGCAAATATTAAAATTTTATATTTCAAATTTATATTTAATATTTTCAATAAATTTGAAATATGTCGATATCTCCAATTTTTTTTTTTTTATAAACAGCTAAAAATTGTGAATAATCGAATTGTTTAAGAATAATCTATGAATCGATTATAATTAAATCTTCGAATTATCGATTATTTTTCAAGCGATTATCCCATCACTAAACAAACGTATTAAACAACTATAGTAGCGCCACTGTAACCTAGGACTCGGGAGCTCTGCCGATGTCGGGCCACTTCTCCCCTGGAAAGGAAACAATTGAACGACGGTGGTACGGCAGGTGGGAGGGAGTGCTTGCAGATTTGTCTGCCCGCCTGCCAGCTACCTCTGCCTGGTGCTTTGCAAGTCGTTCTGCCTCTCTCTTTCACTTGGGTAGGCAGAGCCAAGCCCGTTCTTAGACCGGCGCGACTATAGTACTTTGTAAGCTCTCCAAAATGAGATATTTTAGATCATACCTCTGAAACTAAAATAATTACACGAAAACGAAGAATTTCTACGCTCGCTGTTAGAGGCTGTTCGCGGTAAAATGAACACTTTTGAAAAGACCTGCATACGATCTACTTGTACTCGCATTGTGTATTCTTCCGCCTTCTGTAAAATTAACATTGCCATAGGCCTCAACACTTTATCCACACGTCGGTCCAATGAAACTGTGAAATTATAAGAAAAGTACACGTGTTATAAACACGTTCATTATTACACTTTGATGCATTAAAAAAAAAAACAGAAAGCGAAATAAATAATTTAAGTTATCACAAATGGTCACCTAACACTTCTTATTCGACGTTAAGATATGAAACTACTTTCCATCCATAATTACCAACTTTACTGTGCGCATGTTACTCAGTGAGTCCGTTCCAATAACTGCAGGTACGAGCAGTGCCATTTTTCTAAGGTTGATTTCAAAAGTGCTCACTGTATCACGAACAGCCTTTATTGGCAGGCACCGAGGTATTGTTTGGTAAACGAGTCAGAAGTTGCGGAGTATTGCAGGACGCGGGTGATAGATAGCGACACAGTCGCGAGCCGCGTGTCCGTCGAGATCCTGCACTACACCAGACTAAAGGCGGTTCACGATAAAGTGAACACTTTATAAGTGAACCCTAGAAAAAAGTCGCTGCCCCTGCATGCATATATTTTAACACATTCAGGTCTGCATTTATTTACTATCATTAAAGACAAATTAAAAGCGAATCACCTGTATACAACACTGCAAGAACGTCTATTCTACAGGTTTCTGTATTCCCACTTCATTCTTCTATTGGTCCACACCACACTGGGCATGCTTACTGGACTCGACACAATATTCATCATTGGCTGGTCATCACCCAATGTGGTCGCAAAGCTGATTATGCTCCAATCAATTGCCTCTTACTGTGTAAAAGGTTTACTATAGCTGCTGGGTTGTATTTTTCTAGTAAGATCCTGTTAAAAAGTAGCGGAACAATGACTCTATAACAATGGAATTTTTTTTTCAAGGACGAAGAAATTTTTTAACGGGAGTTGCTCGAACTTTGTTCGAGCGTAGTCCAGAATGTGTTAATGGGCGCACTGAGTGACATTCATCCCGTAAAGTTGGTAACGATGGCTGGAAAGTAGTTCCATCTACTAACGGCATCGTCCGGCACGATTCCCACTTTCGAAAATCCGGGGTGACCCGACCGGGGATTAAACTCGGTTAATCCTGGTGGGAGGTGAGCAGTCTAACCGCTCAGCCACCGTGGCACCCTTAATGTTATTTTCGATAGGCTATTCACGGTAAAATGAGCAATTTTGAAAGCCCTGCTGAAGATCTGCTTGAATGCACGTTGTGTATTCAGCGGCCTTATGTAAGATTAACATTGTAATGGACCTCACCACTTTATTCATGCGTCGGTCAAGTGAAACTCTGAAATTATTAGAAAAGTAAATATTTCACAAATCTGCTCATTTCTACACTTCAATTAATTAAAAATAAAACGGAAAGCAAAAAATATTATGCAAGTTATCAGAAATGGTTACCTAACCCTTTTTATTCGACGTTAAGATAAGGAACTACTTCCCATCAATCGTCACCAACTTTACTGGCTGCATGTCACTCAGTACGCCCGTTAAAATATATGAGGTTAGGGACAGTGATTTTTTTCTAAGGTTGATTTCAAAAGTGCTCACTTTATCGTGAACAGCCTTTACACATATGTTCACAAAGAGCAACGCCTATTTACATGTTGTACATTCAGTTGAAGTAAACATAATGCTGCGACAGTCCTTCGCGGCCTTATGACAGGCAATGCTTGCGTGTTGATTGCTCCAGTGCACAGAAGAGGTGAGTTATTTTCATGTACGTGCCAATTTCTCAGTTAGGCGAAGACTGCAGCGAGTTTGTTCGACAATTGTGAACGTAAAGAGCAAGAAGCCAGTGCGTGCTGGATCGTGCTTGGCGTGTGTTCGTAGACGGTGCATGTCACGTCGTCTCACTTCAAGGGTAAAATTACGCTGGCGACGTAAAAACTTGTCTACGCCTGTAGTTTATTCGCGGTTTCTTCACACTCTTCGAATCAAACCTTTGAAAAATCACCTCACGTATGAAGTGTTTGTTTCCTAAATATTTGCGTGTATCACAAGCGTTTTATACTCACTCGTGTTCACATAATAATACCTTATTTTTGTTAAATTGAACTTTTACTGATATGCGGTCTATAAATTATAATATTTAATTTATAATTAATATGAACAAAACACGAATAAAATAATGTCTAATAAGATATAGTACTTATGAATAATATTATTACACTGAGTGGGCACGAATGCGGTGCATTGCTCCTTTGCATATCGGCGCTGCTCTATTCTCACCTCATTTCACCCTCATCGAGTCTCAGAATCTCGTTAAGAGCAACTCTATCTATCTATCTCTCTCTCTCTCTCTCTCTCTCTCCTCTCTCTCTCTCTCTCTCTCTCTCTCTCCTCTCTCTCTCTCTCTCTCTCTCTCTCTCTCTGGGTGAGGGTGGTCGACTGTAAAGGCTGTTCACGGTAAAAATGAGCACTTTCGAAAGCCCTGCTTAATATATACTTGTATACATGTTGTGTATTCTTCCACCTTATGTAAAATTAACATTGCCACGGGCCTCGTCACTTTATTCATGCGTCGGTCAAGCGAAAATATGAAATTATTAAAAAAGTTGATACTTTACAAATCTGCTCATTTTTGCAATACGATAGATTAAAAGAAACAGGAAGCGAAATAAATTATTTTAAGTTATCGCAAATGGTTACCTAACACTTTTTGTTTGACGTTAGGAAATGGAATTATTTCCCACCCATCGTTACCAACTTTACTGGCAGTGAGCCCATTAAAATATATGCGTTCAGTAACTTTTTTCTAAGGTTCATTACTAAAGTGCTCACTTTATCGTGAACAGCCGTTAGCAAATTTCTGTATTAAAACGCTATGGTAAACGCTGGAAATTCCAAAAGAACAGAACACACGCGAAGCTTATTTACGCTATTTTACATAGCCGTCGCAATGTTTCCTTGCGGCCGGATATGACCTGACTTTTAATTTTTTTTTTCTAAGGATTTCTCTTAACATTTTATACTTGCACATACATGTGTTTTGAAAGTATTGAAGGTCACACAGTTGTTCAGAAACACAGTTATAATACTTCACATTCCCTCGCTGACATACACCGAGAAAAAAAGTTTCGTTTAAACAAACTAAATTCGTTTGGGGCAAGCAAATGAATTGTTTTTATAGGGGCAATTATATATTTTGTTGTTCTTATTTGTTTGCCGGAATCAAAGATTTGGTTGGTGCAACTAAACATTTGACTCTACGAAAATTATCAGTTTCGTTTAATATAAAAAAGAACGCTCGAGGAGAGACCGGGACTCGAACCCACATCAGCCGCGACTGAAAGCTACGCCTTAGCAACCTCGGCTGAAGTGACTATTTATTTAACATCGATGTTTTAAAATCAATACATAGTAAATACTGGACAACGCGCGCAAATAAACGTTTCAAATTGTAGAGCTCTCGTTTTTAGTTTCCTGTTGAACTTGTTTTATGAGGATGTTAATGCCTTTATCAAGCACCAATAAATGCATTAACAAACACTGTTACAATTATAAAATGTCATAAAAATACAAACAAACTCTCGAGCTTTATTTTCGAACGAAGACAATCAAATGAGTACCAAAATAAATATATATATATATATATATATATATATATATATATATATATATATATATATATATATATATATATATATATATATATATAGGTGATTCAACCAAATAGTTTGTTGACAGTCTAATTACTTCAGCCCAACAAAAGGGGTATTGTTAATTATATCGTGTATTTTGTTAGAGGAACAAAAGTAATTTGTTGTTTTTAAAGTTTTGTGTATTGAAAAGAATATTTTGTTGGGGTAGCTAAATACCTATATAATATTGGCCATATACAAACAAATATTTTGTTGGCTTTTCTCTCAGTGTAGTACTTTGAGAACTTGTTAAATAAAACGCTGTTCTTTTACTCACATTTGTCGTATATAAGAAATTTCGAGCTAACGATAGCATAGCATTCAAGGTGCGCAGGCTTCCAGCGAACAAGGGGCATTAAGCTGTTACCGTGTTTTTGTGGCTTAATATTAAGATGTGTCTACGTCCACATTACGTCATTATCTGTAACTTGATTTGCGAAACTACAAATCATTTCAAAAGTACCCCGTTTTAGAAATTTTAAACTTCGAAGTAAATTCAATAATTCTTCTTTTGTCCGGGTTTGAAAAATCTGCAGCGAAAGCATGAAAGTAACAAACACAAACCTAGAACGCTATAACACACCCCCGTCAAATTTCCCATTTATATACTATACATAAGACGCAATATCTGATCAACTATTATTTTTCGAATCGACAATAGCATTTCCGCGTACATAATTTTACCACAAAAGCTATCTAAATATTTACATCACATGATGAACTTGGCGGGGAAATTTTTTCTTTTTTTTTTTTTTTTTTCTGTGCGTGTGTTTTGACAATCCCACATTCCAAATACTACATTCTGTATTTAATCGCTGTAACTACAAAGAAAGTAAATTTCTTTTCGTAATTAGTTACGAACGGGAAAAGAATTACAAGTGTATCGGAATCACAGAGTGATAACTTTGCATTACAATTTCATGTTTTCTAATAGTGAATTTTGTGAGTCCTTCGTTCTTTTAGAAGTTTACTTATAACCAGTTAGTTACGTGCTACGCCTAGTCTAGGCTGTGAAGTTTATGTACGTTACATTTGTCTCTACGCTTTCTCTAGGTCTATGCGACAATCGGGCAGATTATTACGTATCTAATTTCTGTAGATTACAGTACTAATTGGAATCTAAGTTTTAACCCTTTCAGTCATGGTGGTCTGTATACTGTATGTTGAAAGGAAGTGGGATTTAATTATGCCTACTGTACGCAGTGGAAAACGGTTATTAACTAGGAAGTTCCTCGCGTGTTTGGAGACATAATTAGATCTTTAGACTATATTACGTAGACACATAAACCTCTGCCGAACATAATATTAACGAAACACAAATTGTATTGGTCGCGTCACGTGATATAGCATTTTATTGATACTATACATAGTACAGTTATGGTTACATCCAACATTTCCTGAAGCCCTGTGAAAGTCCAACTTGCAGGAAATAACGTGTATATACGTCTTCCAACGTCTCATTTTATTTAGCTTGATAATCCCCCGCATGTAGATATATATATATATATATAATATATATATATATATATATATATATATATATATATATATATATATATATACACACTCGATAATTTTCAAGATAATCTCAAAATAATAAAGTCACCAACAAAGTCACATTAAGCACAGCGTAGGTCCTTGCAGTGATGTACGATCAACGAAAGTATGTCATTACTAGAACTAGTGATTTTTCGCAAAACAAATATGAGTGCACGTTAGACTTCAATACTATAAGTGCCCAATAGCAGTTTGTATATTGCCAATGGTTGCTCTCTGCTTGAGAAGGCGTTTTCACACTTGGCCAGGCAACTCAGAACTCGTCAATGTCGGCACGGCCCCTACGTGATTCGTGTGCAGACAGTTAATACGTGTCAAAAAGTAATTCAGCTAATCAAAATAGGTAAACGACTCTACGGTGTTTTGAAATATTTTCGAGAAATTTCACTGACCCTAGTTATTACAGCACATTTTTTTCAGCAATCGTTCAAGTATGTTTTGGTCGCAAACACATAACATTTTCTACATATTTACAAGGATCTTTCCCACAGTCATACATATAATTCCCGTGTGGATATAGAAGTCTTCCGTGGTCTCTTTTTCTCGGATTGGAATCGTTGGTGACAAAAAGCCGAGAGAAACCAGAGTTTTAACAGAAAAACATCGCAAGGAATGTTAGTTCAGCCTTGAGATGGCTCTATGCACGGAATTGTCCCGGTTGTAGCGCTAGAAGCGCAGAGAAAGAGAGAGAAAGAGAGAGAGAGAGTGTGTGTGTGTGTGTGTATGAGTGTATGTGTGTGTATATGTGCTTATATGTGTGTATGTGAGAGTGGGGGGGGGGGGGGGATAAACAAGCTCGGATGATTATGTCGTTGCGCACGAGTGTTTACACGCAGGGGCGGCGAAAGAAAGGATGACGAGGTAGCGACAGTTCTGTAAGCTCGTTATCTTCTCAGACTGGTTGACAGTAAAGTGAACATTTTTTGAAATGCAGTCAATTTACTGTAACCACTCACATTTCTGACGCCCTGCTAAAATTCTACTTTCGGGCTGCGCGCTATGTAGCCTTCCGCCACATGTAAACAAGTCTGTAAAAATACTCTATGGGAAAACTAGCGCACCATATTTGTGTGATGGAGATACAATAAAAAATAATTATGTATGCATACGCGTGCCTGTGTTACGTTTTTCCCTGCAATACATTCCTGAAAACCATTTTACTATTTTTTACTAGCCATTACCAACATAAACATTTTCTTCATTTTTTAAAAATTCATATTGACTATGAAATAAATATTATAGAATTAAATATAAGTAAAAATTTCATTTAAACCTAAATTAAAACAGACTACAATGGATCTAACTGTAATTACTATTATATTTGCATACTTCAAGTGACATGCTGAAATCGAAAAATTCTTAAGTATTTAACTATTATATTTATTCTTGATTTGTAATGTTTGATAACATCAAAATAAGTCCATTTCAGCCGCCAATAATTTTATTTTAAAAGAGTTAATTCCCTTACAACAATACTACACTGTTCAGTATTTGCGTTATCCTTTCGGCCGCAACCAATTTTTTTTTTTTTTTTTTATGTGTGTAGCGAAATAACTTCACGTTTTTACCTGTTCCAAAGAAGAACGTAGTACTGTTATTCTCGATATAATTGGTCACTGCGACAGAAAGGGTTAGGAGGCCAAGGTAACCAAGAAAGGTTACAAAGGCCAAACACATTTGGAAAACAACACCTCAACGGGTGCTGTTGTCTACTGTGCACTGTGCAAGTTATTAAATCCACTTCTTCTTTTTCCACGTCCCATGTATACGGTAATGCGACTGACTCAAAATTTATACCATATGTTTCAAACATCTGTTCACAACAGCTAATCTTGTGATCTCTTCAGTGTATGTGTTTATGTCTCCCTCCTGATTTTCTGTGGCGACACAATCATGTATATGCTGTTCACGGCAAACCTAATTGCAAAGCATTTACGGACAGGGATAATGTTAGAAAAGTTAATTGCAATAGTTTTATCCACACTACTTTCATACACTATTTAATTCGTCTACTTTCTTACCGCTTAGTTAATCGTTCCAACTGCAGATAAATAGGGACAGGAGAATTTCGCGTTTTGAACTACCTGTAAGCTAGACTCCGCAGTATTACGTCCTTCGGGGCCTCAGCTTTCTGTTGATTGGCTGTGCATTGCCCCAGTGGGTAACCAGTTTTTAGCTCACATGGGATTCGACGCTTGTTTTCTTCAAAAGTCTGTTATTGGCTCAGAGGTCACGTAGGTGTGTCTAGTAAATAGGGACACCCGAACTTCGCGAAAAGATTTCCGCACGTGCTGGATTTCAATACCCCACGGGCATGCCAACTTTTTTTCTTTTGCTTATTGGTGGCGTGTCTTTGTGAGAAAATCTTCTCCTACTTAACTGGCCAATCAGAATTAAGAAACTTCAATAACGTGCGTCTTTGATTCGCGGGCATACGCCCAAAACGCGAAACACGGAAATCATCCAATCACGAAAGTGGATATGAGCTAAAGTGTTACGAAATACGACTGATCCTGAAGTCTTTCCACGAAATTCGGGTGTCCTTGCTAATAAACTCTGATCTAATTGCAAACATAACATACATGTACCTGTGCTCGAAGTCTAGCATGTCCTGAAATGATTTCACGAAATTTTCGAGTCCCTAAAGATATCATCATCATCATCATCATCATCAACCAGTTTGATCATGAAATGATGTGGCCTCTTAGAGTTAGGAATTCAGGTATAATTTCAATAGTCTTCTCCAGGTAGAAAGGTCTTGGGCGATTATCTGCCAGTTAACTCCAGCAACCCTGCGTTATGTCTTCGTCCCAACGGTCTTGTGGTATTCCTCTTGGTCTCCGTTGATTTCTTGGACTCCATTCCAACACCGTTTTGGTCCATCTTTCATCTTTCGTCTGAGCAACATGGCCGGCCGATGTCTTTGACTTTAGTATCTATCTGCTGCTTTTTCTTATCTTTTCTAGTGTGTGTGTGTGTGTGTGTGTGTGTGTGTGTGTGTGTGTGTGTGTGTGTGTATGTGTGTGTGTAAATATATGCAACTTACAATTTTTTTCGTTTGGAACTGTGCTAGTATCATTACAACGTCCTTTCGTGTCTGGATCAATGAGAATAAGACCTATATTTGTGTTTAATGTTAATGGCAACATGTCTATGAGGGCTGCGGATTATCGTCTCAATAACAAATGGTGTCTTCCGCAAGTCAAAGTCCCTTACACTTTCCTCAACGGGTGTTGTTTTCTACTGTGCACTGTGCAAGTTATTAAATCCACTTCTTCTTTTTCCAAGTCCCATGTATACGGTAATGCAACTGACTCAAAATTTATACCACATGTTTCAAACATCTGTTCACAACAGCTAATCTTGTGATCTCTTCAGTGTATGTGTTTATGTCTCCCTCCTGATTTTCTGTGGCGACATAATCATGTATATGCTGTTCACGATAAAATGAGCACTTTTGAAATAAATTTTTGAAGAATTCCTCTGCCCCTACCTGCATGTTTTAACGAACACACCCACTGGCGAGCGTGCCCAGTAATGTTGGCATAGCCTTTTCACGGTAAAGTGAGCACTTTTGAAAACCCTCTCATTTGGAACAATAGTCAATAAATATAATTTATTTTACCCGTAAACGTTAACTTCCGGGTGCATTGGAATCTACACACTTTGTTTGTTACTTATATAGCAATATTCATTTTAAAAGATGGTTAGAGAATAAAAAATGGCCGAAAGGAAAAAGTAACTAAGGCCCCAAAAGTGCTCACTTTACCGTGAACAGCCTATAACGACGGTGAAAAAAAAAATCCACGTCTTAAATGTCGAGTTAAAATTGCCAGGTAAACGTTCGTGACTACAGTAATTATTTATTTTGTTTCTTTTTAATGCATGTAAGTTTAAAAATTAACAATTTTTTTTTATATTTAATTTCCCTTTTAAATAATTTTACTGTTGCATTCTACTGACTTATGAATAAAGCGAGAAGGCCCATGGCAATGTTGATCTTACCTACACGTGCGTCTGATATCCTTTGGTCACTGAAGCATATTTTGTGTGACACACTCTTAGTAACTTTGCGCCAACCAATGAACACTTCATATTTGTATGGACGTGTGGAACCCTACAAAAACGTAAACGGCTTCTCGCCTAGACATTAGCCAACAAACAGCTGACACTGGCTCTGCAATGCACACACAACACTGTGCATGATACCAAAAAAAAAATACACCAATTTGGCAGGCCCCTAATAATGGCGTATCTCGACAATGGCAGGTTTTAACACGTGGCTAACCGAAGTGGTGCTTTGTAGTGGTCGATAAAGTATCTAATGGTAGTATGTACATGTGTTAAGACTACTCATATGTTGTTCACTAGTATATTGGTTGAGGGCGGGCCTACCCCTCCCTGCTGATGGATTACTTCTCCTTTCCCCTTCTTACCCTGCGAGGTATTCTGTGATTGGGAAATTGGTACTGTAGATGTTCATCCTTCGGTGACCGGCGAGCGACTGAGAGCTCTGACGACGGGATGGGGGGGGGGGAAAGGGGTGGCCAATCGCAGCACAGGAGTGAGGAGGTGGGGAGGGGGTACACATACATCCGGGAAGGGTGAGGGGAGGGGTACACGAATTTATTAAATGGCGCTTGCGCCACTCTTGTACCAGTGGTCAAAAAGTGACATGATCATTCTACTTTCACAGTTAATTACTACTTTGTAGACTATGCTAGAGTGTAGCTAGAGCAAAGCAAATTCAAAAATCGCTTTGTTGTTCTGAACAAAACTCGCATGGATGTGCAGTCTTTGTTCGGCCAGTGTTTAATACAACCTCACAAGAACACGACAGCGCAGTGACAATGACGTTGATAATGATATCACTTACTTTATATAGCCACTCAAAGGGACATGACTGATTGTAAATCCTTGTATTCGATAAAGGACATTTAATTGGATCAATACCAGCTCGGCTCTCCATTGGTTGATGGCCGGCCAATAACGAACGCTGTAAAGTACAGGGTAGTGTCCGGTGTGGAATGGACCAATAGGGCAATGGCGATTTCTAGCACAGACACCAACAGAACCGGTGTTCTTGCAGTAGTGGATATAGGTGACACTTCAAATTAGTCTTAAGTGCCAGTAAATGTGTGCAGACCTCAATGCGTTATTTTTTTAAATCAAGGTTTGAAAAAGTCACCACTCCTACCTGCATATATTTCAACGGGTACGCTGACTGTCAGGAGCCCAGGAAAGTAGTTCCAAATCTTAACGTTAAATTAAAAGTGTTGATAAACATTTGTAAATATACAAATAATTTTATTTGCTTTCTATTTCTTTTTATTCATATAAGTGTAAGAAATAGCCAATTTGTTATATATCTACTTTTATAATAATGTCACAGTTTCGCCTAACTGACGTATGAATAAAGTGATCAAGCCCACGGCAATGTTAATTTTACACACGGTCGAAGAATACACCATATGCATGCACGTATGTCTTCAGCAGAGCTTTCAAAAGTGCTCAGTTTTCCGAGAACAACTTGTAGGTAAACAAACTAGACTTCACAGTCGTCTGTATATACGAGCCACTCTCGTTTGTTTATAGGCAACTGCTTCAGTGCAAAGCCGTTACGCTGGGTTGTTTACGAATCGGTCACGCTATTGCTTTCTGTTTGTTACTGGCTCGCAGCAATAACAAAACGCGTCTAAAGAACTGCGGTCCAACCATAACAGTTACAGATAATGGGATATCACGAAGTATCTTTTTTAAAGAAATTTCTTCAAAACACCGCTGTAGCGTTTCGAGACGGTCAAACTGAGAAAAAGGTTTTGTCGAATCAAACAAAGTTTGTTTAGCGAAACCATATTAATTGTTTGTATAGAGGAAATTAAATATTTCGTTATTGAAACGAAATTATTTGTTGTTGTTTTTTTTTTTTTTTACAAACAACGATTTGGTTGATGCAGCTAAAGATTTGTTTGGGTCGACGCACATTAAACAGTTTCGTTTAATATAAAAAGAACACTTGCGAGAGCGGGATTCGAACCTATATCATCCGTGATCGAGTGCCACACTTTAGAAACCTCGCCTTAAGTGACCACTGATGAAATAACGATGTTTTTGAGTAAATACAGGACAAAGTTTAAACAACAACAGTAACAACAGTGAATACATAAACGTTTCAAGTGTTACAGCTTTCATTTTTTTAGTTTCCTGTTAAACGTGTTTTATCAGGATGTTAATATCGTTATTAGCAATCAATAAATGCACTAACAAACACTGTTAAAATATTCTAACTATAACAAAAAATTACAAGCTCTCAAGCTGTATTTTCAAACGAAGGCAATAAGAAGAGTAACCAAGCAAATGTACACAGGTGATTCTAAACAAGTGTGTCGACAGACTAATTTCTTTCGATCCAACACAGAGGTATTGTTAATCCAATCGTGTATTTTGTTATAGGAACTTAATTAATGTGTTGTTCAAGTTTTGTGTACTGAAAAAAAAAAAAATATTTTGTTGGGGGCAACTAAATATATTTTTGACCATATACAAACAAATATTTTGTTTGCTTTTTCCTCCCAGTGCATGCGTGGATGATGCGCTTTTGACTTGGCTAAGCCTTCAGCGACCATTCACGAACATAAGGTATTAGATTGACTGGATTATTATAACTGACAGGTAATAACGGAAAAGTGGAGTAGAGAGATCTGGGGCGTCTCTTAAGGTAGATTACCACCCGTCATCTTGAATTTATGGAATTTTGGCCATAATCTGAAAATAAAGATTTTTTTTTTTTGGAACGGCAGAACATAGAGCGTTGCCTAGTGCATTGTCTGAGGTCAGTATTTCTTTATTACTGTTGATATCGTCGCCTTTGTAATCGTTCGCAAGAAATAAACTCGCGTTTCGCCTTGACAGGTAACAGCTAAAAAATTAATAAATGTAGCGAAGCTGTGGCAGTTCGATAAAGTTTGGCAAACTGTTCTTTAGGATATATCGTGCGGGAAATTTCATTACACCTTCTGAAATATAAGCTTCGGCCAAAATCGATAAATCCAAAATGTCGGGTGAGAATCCATCTACGTCGGGGTCTCGAGAGCCGAAGATGAAGAAGTGAGGTGGGAGAACGGAGCGCCGCCAGAATGCATGAGCGGGGGAAACAGGTGATCCCGGGGGGGGGGGACACCTACCAGCTGCATCGTCCGGCACGATTCCCACGTGCGAACTCTTTGCGAGAAAAAAAAAAACATTCTGGTACGTAACTGAGCCAATCAGAATCAAGTTACTCCGAAACTGAATGTCAGTGATTCGCGAGCAGAGACCGAAGGCTCGAAGCAGTTAATACCATCCGATTGCGAAAGTTTATTTGAGGACAAGTTAAACTTCAATTACATGTGCATTTGAGTTTCTGTTTATATTCGACACGCCCCCGAACTACTTTTGACCAATTACGACCACGAGAGGAAAGGAAGGGCCCAATCCCGTGCACCTGGTCTCGGATTTAACTGGTATGAACAGCCAATGAACGTCTAACTGAGGCTCGAATACACAAATAACTGTGGAGTCTAGCTTGTCGCCGAATGAACCCGCGAAATTTCCGGCCCTCTAACAATGAACTGAAATATATCTATAGACGAGAATTGTTTTCGCGAAATTCGGGTGTCCCTGGCAATAATATTTACATAACGTTCTGCAAAATCCCTAAGCCCCGGGAGGGGGGGGGGGGGTACATTCGTGATTCTGACGGTCTCGTAGAACTGGAACTGAAACCTACAAGAACCATTCGCCGTCCGCGACAGTGAAAGAGGGCAACCGACTTGAAATGTTACGTCTCCCGGCGAATATGCACGGGAAGTTTTAAAAGTCGACAGGACTTTCGAGACGATAGTCATCTCGGTACCACTTGGCTAAGGACCTGTTGCTCGATAAACTGAGTCACTCCGGAGTTTGAACGACGGCCAACAACGGTCCGACCTCTTCCGTCACACGACCGTGACGACACGACGAGCACGATCACCGCAGACACTTGCCGAGATCGTCAAAAGGTGCAGAATTTCACCCTTCCATAGGGACGGGGACGTCCATTTACCTGGCGTGTGAACTGGGCTACAGTCTGTTTGTCATATACCTTTTTTTTTTTTAAACGAACTCACGTGTGCGCAATCTGTTTGCATACAAAAAAAAAATTACACTGCAGACTAGCACGGTACGTGGGTAGGCAGAGCTTAATACATCGGTTCGCCATTCCGATAGATCGTCGTCGTAATTCATCTCCAACGACAAAGGGTAATCGATAGAGCCCTAGTATTTCGCGGATTGAGTTGGCAGCAAGCTAAGCTGGACAGCCCTATATACACCCGAGACATTATCGTTTGCTTATTGGTTGCTGTGTTCAAGTGAGGCCTCTGTACGGGACTGTCAAACACTCACTCACACTACTACTTCCTACTTATGGCTGGCTCACGGTTAAATGGGGCGTGTCTAAAGAAGTGTCATTCAATCACAGCTGTAGGAGAAAAGAATAAGTGCTTGGAATCTACCTCGTTTCCGAATGAATTCCAGAAATACTCGTGGCTTTAATTATTGGCAATGTTTGATTATTTAAAACTTTCATTTTCAGATGTGTTTAATATTTTGTGTATAATTTCCACTGCGCGTGATTAGCTAACTGTAAAAAATCACGAACATATTAGTATTATATCAATACGTTTCTGCCTATTATCAACCAGCAAATGATGCACATTGAAAATTGCACTGCAAAAAAAATGTGCAATGTTTACTGAGAAATTATTCGTAATTGTACAAATGCTTGTAACAGTATAATGATTTATCTTGTAAAACTACTCGTTTGGAAAACTACAAGGGCCGTGTTTGCAAAAGACCTCAAGAAATGTTTGTATATACTGACGCGTTTCCACGACCTTCAGCAAAATGGCGGACACTCAACAACGTAAAACTGTATATAGCTGTTTGTGCAAAAATATGGGTGGTGTAAAGTGTAGTTGCGTGCAAAAAGAACTGTATTGCAAGTTTTAATAACGTAAAACACTTCAAACAACTCAAATAATCATAGTGAAACGTGACGGTATTATTCAGTAACTGTTATTATTGTTTCCCAGCTACACAGAACTCTTAAATCGACTTTCAATACCTCGTTGTTAAGAGTCGTTGAAATATCTTAACTCAACAACAGAACTGTTAAAATGAAATAAATGTACATATTCTTCTTAACCAAATAACTTCATTAATATGTTGTAGGGTCTTGCAGTTATATTTACTCTAAAACAATAGTTAAATTATTACGTCAAGTTGGTCTCGTGGTTAAAGGTACCGGCTAATAATATAAGGGGCCAAAGTTCTGGTCCCCGTGCTGGCAAAGTATATATATATATATATATATATATATATATATATATATACACACACACACACACATATATAATATATTCGTTAATTATATTTTCAAATATATATATATATATATATATTTTTTTAAGTTATTCTCTGTTACTTATTTATCGTATTTGTTTTCTAGATGAAAAAATAATTTTATGACTGTACACTTCTCGATAATGTCAATAATAATACAATGTTATTATTTGTATTATTTGTAATAAATGTTTTGCAGATTTTGCAAGAAAATTTTTTGTAGTTTCACAAAGGATTTTTTTTGGGAACTGGGTTTCCGGGGGTTTTTTTTTTTTTTTTTGTGAAAGTACAAAAAAAAATTTAAGCCTAGACACAAAAATATCAAACAACCTGTAAAATCTAAATTTTCAACGACTAAACATTTTCAATAATTTTTCTGGAACTGGACACGAAAACGAAGAACTTGTGCATAGCAGATGGAGCTGAGCCTTAATTAATAATGCAGGGGTGAACCAGCCGCTTATTCTGTGAACACTGCCTCACGCGTCAACAAAATGGCGGCACTGCCCACCAACACGTTGGAACGCCGTTCACCAATCAGCGCCTGGGTAACCTCCTCGCACCATGCAGTGGCCAATCAGATGCAAGGCCAGTTTCCAGAGCCTCGCGCAACCATTGAGAGAACAGGCACGCCTGCATCAAAGGGACCGTCACACCATTTAGCCTCTGTGTATAATCCATTCACGAATACTTCACACTTTTCTGAAGCCCTGATAAAGTTCTACTTCCAGGATATCCCTCCACCTCGTGCAAACTAACCTTATTTAAGTCTAGAAAATTACACCAAAAGACTACGCACCGGATTCGTGCGCCCTCAGTTGTAATGATATTTTGCATGGGAACTATTACTCACTAGGCGCTACCACCACACATGTTTTCCCACTGTTTTTTTTTTTTTTTTTTTTTTTTTTTCACGTTTGTAAAACTTCATTTTTTTAAATAAGACTTTCATTTTAACAGAGGTACAAAACGCTTGAGATACATGGTATATTTAGGAAATAACTAAACACGTCATATATGGGGTGAAATTTCAAAGGTCTAAATATTCAGAAAGTGTGAAGAAACCGTAAATAGACTATACTAATGGAGTGAAGAGGTTTGAGCGGCTCTTGACTTCGAGGTCGCGACAGCCGATGAAAGTGAGATGAGGTGAGCATGGAGCAGCGCCGGAATGCAAAGCGCGGTGGAAACGGGAGATCCGCGAGAAAACCCGCCGAATAGCGGCATCGTCCCGGCACGATTACCACGTGCGAAAATCCGGGAACGGACCCGTCGGGAATCGAGCCCGGCTCGCCTGGGTCGGAGTGTACTTTATAGGCTGTTCACGATAAAGTGAGCACTTCTTAAGGCCCTTCCAACAGTCATTAACCAATAGTAAACATATCTTACTACAGCCACAGTCATTAAATTTTGGTGGCGGTGAAATGTATAAACTGTTTTCATTGGTCACATTGCAATGTTTATATTAAGAAGCAGCAGGAAGATGGAAATTGGATGAAAGGAAACATTTATAAGGGACTTAAAAAAAGTGCTCACTTTACCGTGAACAGGCTATATATATCCTGTTTGCGACGCTGACGTAAATATCATCCGAGAGCACGTGCTTTTGATTCCGAGTCACTGACCTAGGTTGCACACTGCGGCGTATTTTGTGGGGAGACTAGCTCACACTGAAGCGTCGAACATGAACATCCCATGTAACATGCGCCGTAAATCAAAAGCCTTCTCTGGTCTGAACCGGTGCTATAAATCAGTCGTTTATCCGACGACAGACTGGAAGCTCGCGATGGTTATAGCCTCCTCACTCGCTCGTATAATTGGATCGCTGTTGAACGAGCAGTTTTGAAATCAATCTTAAGATAGAAAAAAAAATTCCTGGCCGCGGCTGCATACGCACTACATTTGTGGGTTTTGGCGAGAGAATCTGAGTGCAATACACTTCAGTCTTCCGTAAAATACGTTATTAATATACAAATGTTACGTTGTATATTCCACTATGACACTTTGAGAAGTGCACGCATTTACTGGCAATGAAACCAAGTTACACGGTAAAAAACTTTCTGGTAAATTTCCTAAACTCTATTTGAAGTTTTTAACAAATGTATTGTATTTAAATATTACCACATATCAAATTACAAATGCAAGAGCGTTTATTATCACTACCATACAAAGTTGGGAACATCCCTGCGCATTTGACTGTTTCCTGAGCAAATGTACGAACGCTATCATATACGTAGGGGGAATAACTTTACCGTATGTGCTATCCCACTATACATATGCAGTGATGTGGTATATTTGCAAATAATATCGTAAAATGTAGGAGTGAGGCTCCTGTATCTACTGTTAGAACAGCAGTTCTGTGGTCTCCGTATTTTCACTCACCACATTACACACTACACTACACTGTGCTGTAATGTATAACTACAACATTCACTACGACGTTCATTATTGGTAGGACCACGGTGACTGAGCGGTTAGCCTGCTTGCTTCACACCAAGGCGATCCGGGTTCAATCCCCGGCCGGGTTACTCCGGATTTTCGCATGTGGGAATCGTGCCGTTGGTCGGCGGGTTTTCTCGGAGATCTCCCGTTTCCCCCGCCCTTTCATTCCGGCGTTGCTCCATACTCACCTTGCTTCACTCTGATCGGCTCTCAAGACCTCGATGTGAAGAGCCTCCAAAATCTCTTCACTCACTCACTCATTATTAATTTGTGAGTAGCTATTAAAATACTACTTCAGAATACTTAACCGTCTCAGGACCACTTTAGCTTAGTGTTTCAGGTGTTGCAAACAAAACAATTTATGATAAGTGCTGTACTTGTATTGTGTATGGCTTTTTAACGTCCCCCGGTTTTAGCAGGGGATGGCTTACAGACTAACTCATAACCTAACTTAACTTAACACCCATGCCTTACCCGGGATTCGAACCCTGATCCTCCCGCACCCCAGATCGGTGGCGCACCAACCGACTGCGACACAGAATGTCGGCGCGTCCTGTACTTAAGTGCACACAACACTTGTTTCGTTGTGACAGCCAATGAGCTGTAGGCTATGTGTTCAGCTACAGTAACGTGAACCAATTGTGCCCTAGACCAGTAAGACGGTTTGTGAATCATTTACCCGCAGGTAAGATCATTGATCAGCACTGAGCTTCGCAGAGTGCAGCAGAAACCAACACGTGCGTTTCGTATACAAATGTGTATACTGGGTCTAAATGGGTTCAGATAAGAATAGAGAAGTGAAACTGTTGTTTATTCAGCGAACTCCAGCCGCAAACGCCAGCGTAATGGCGTTCTCTGCCCAATTAACATGTCGCCTGCTTGCTAATCGCCGCCTGGTAACTTATACTCGCCAGCTGGGAACGGGGAATCTTCTGCAGCACGCTGCAACCAATCAGACACGAAGCTCTTTCCAAGAGCCTCGCGCAGCCAATCGGAGAACGGGCACGCCCACAGCAAAGGAACCGCCACGTGAGTGTCCTTACACACTCCGTGCTGCAAGTGAGCGAGTGAAGAGATTTGGGCGGCTCTTAGCATCGAGGTCTTGAAAGCCGTTGAGGGTGAAGCGAGGTGAGTATGGAGCAGCGCCGGAACGCAAGCGCGGTGGAAAAAGGTAGATCCCCGAGAAAACCCGCCGACCAGCGGCATCGTCATACACGATTCCCAACATGCGAAAATACGGGAGCGACCCCATTGGGAATCTGGACCGTTTGGGGGAGGTGAGTAGTCTAACCACTACACCACCACGACCCCCTCCTTGCTGTAAGTATTTCCTGAACTAAAAGCAGTCGATAACGATGACAGTTTTTTCCTACGCATCAACATCCAGGCCTGTCCTACGATCGCAGATGTAGGCCAGACGTGCCACTCCTCAACTTCCGCTGGAGACATCTAGGAGAACCGAAGCTGGGCAGGCTCCCTCCAGGCACTTCCGGTTTACCTCCAGGCACTTCCTGTTCCCCTGCCCTCACTCGCCGCGTCTCGCTACTCCAGTTGCAGCTGTTTCACGCTTCGCCAAGCACTTTCGTAAACGTATTAAAATTTAAAAAAAATCGGAGTGTCTGTGTCGGGGCACGACCGTGGGTTTTACGTGAACACGCCCACCTAGGCGAACCGGGTTCGATTCCCGGCGGGGATCGCTCCGGAATTTTCCCACGTGGGAATCATGCAAGAAGATGCCGCTGGTCCGCGGGTGGCTCTCAACACGCTGTTGTTAAGAGCCGTCCAGATCTCTCTATTCCACTCCACGTGAATACGTCTGAGTTAGAGGGTGATACTTTCTATCCGTTAAAGCAAATTAAACTTGAATTTAATGACTTAAATCGACAGATCTAGACGGGAGATTTCGTTCGGCGCCGAGATCTGCGCGTTACCACATCGGAGTCGCGAGATGTACTATAGGCTGTTCGCGGTAAACTGAGCGCTTTCGAAAATCCTGTTTGATATCTACTTGTATGCACGTTGTGTATTCTTCCGCCTTATGTAAAATCAACATTGCCATGGGTCTCGTCACTTTATTCATGTGTCAGTCAAGTGAAACCGTGAAATTATTAGAAAAGTAAACATTTTATAAATCTGCTAATTTTTACACACTGAGGCGAAAAAAAAAAAGAAAAAAAAACAGAAAGCCAAAGATATAATCTAAATTATCACAAATGTTTACCAAACACTCTTTATTCAACGTTAAGATATGGAGCTACTTACCTCCATCGTTATAACTTAACTAGGCGCATGTCATTGAGTGCGCCCGTTAAAATATATGCAGGCAGGAGCAGTGACTTTTTTCTATGGTTGATTAAAAAACTGCTCATTTTATCGTGGACAGCCTTTACCGGGAATTTTTCTCGCATGCGCGACATCAACTCAAGGTATTGCTCGCACTGTAGTTGTATAACTGATCGAACGAGATCGCATTTATTTCAATCGCGTTATTAGTCACGAAGTTATATAGTGTCGTGCTGCATCAGCCTACAAATGTTATGTCGCCCTTTAGCGTCCTGGTGTCAGGTGCGCCGGTCTGATTTCACAGACGTATTCACATAAAAAAAATCCTGGCCCACAACTAGGGTTATTCTGTATGATCGTATTTCGGTTAACACGAAACAATTTCAACTCGTTTAGTAACCATGTCCATGATCGAGAACATGTTGCAAACGAAGGACATATATGCTGGTCAGCACCGTACACAACGATGAATCAGTGGCCGGTGTTCTGAGCACTGTCCTTGTGAGAAATCTTATTCGTTGACGATTCTGCGTCACTCGTTTGTGAATGGTTAACGATGAAGTCAACGAACACGCAGTAGGTTGCTCATTGCTTGCGGGAAGCACGCTCGATACAAGTACAGAGCACATCAAAAAATTAAACTATTGCAACACTTACTCTCTTAAATGAATTCGGGACTGAAAGGGTTAAAAAGTGTAACTGAGATATGGTTCGAAATTGTAGAACAATGTACTGCATATTTATTAGAGACCCTGCCTTTTTGCGATACACTTAAATCGATACCAAGCTAGAGACTCGATTCTCGAGACCTCGATATTAAGAGACGCCTAAATCTCTTCGTCAGGTGATCGAACTGGACTATTCTTAGGTAGGCCCTTCACGGTAAAGTGAGCACTTTTTGAAGCTGTTTCATCAGACATAATAACCAATAAATACATTTCATTGTGGGCTCAGACTTTTGGTTTTGGGTATGGTGAATGTAAACACAGTGTTTGTTACTCACATGGCAGGGTTTGCATTAACAAGTGGTGGAAGGATATAAATTGGTTGAAAGAAAAAACTAACTAGGGCTTCAAAAGTGCTCACTTTACCGTGAACGGCCTATAGGCCTACATATATTGCAACTACAGGAAAACGTACGAAAATAAATATTCCAAGTTTTAGTTTTACATTTTAGTTTAGTATAAACTTGTATTAATTGGATCTTTATGCCTTTATTAAGTATCAGTAAATACAGTAACAGCATTGTTACTATCCTTAGTTATCACAAAACAACATACAAACTCTCGAGCTGTATTTTCGAACGAAGGCAATCAAATGCGTGGCCAAGCAAATATGTGCGGTTGACTCAACTAATTATTTTGCTGCAAGGCACTTTTTTTTTTTTTTTGGTCCAGCGCAGAGTTTTTGTTCATTCAAGCGTGTGTTTCGTAAGAGGATCAAAATCACTTTTGTTGCTTTTCAAGCTTTGTTTGCTCAAACAGAATATTTTGTTGGGGATACTAAATGTATGTTTGGCCATATACAAAACCAATACTTTGTTAGCTGAAACAACACATTCTCTCCGTGCAGTTAGATCCTCGCTGGTACTGAATGTCTGTGATTCACACGCAGGCAGCTAAGGCACATAAAAGGTCCAAACCATCCAACTGTGAAAGTGGATCTGACTTAGTGTTTTAAGAAATAGCTACACAGGACTATTTTTTCGTGAATATGGTGTCTCCCTCAAAAGATTTCCGGTGTCCGTATACGTTAAATAACTAGGGGAACGCAAAATTCGCGTTATTATTTTTCATCAGGCTGAACTTCACAGTACTGTATGCACTAGAGCTGACGTCGTTTCTCCATTGGCTGCTGCATAGATGTGACGTCAGTGCCTCTCTGATTGAACTACACTTGATTGGGACACACGCTTGTAAAGTGTTCCTTTATTGGTGCAGAGTCGCCCAGGGTGTGTCACATATAGTATGGCCCAATGACAAACGTATTGCAAAGGTACATATGTTTCAAGTTTAACATGTCCCCAAATAATAACGCGAATTTTGCAGTTCTCTATATATAACTTAGGTACAAATTGTATTTCGCTGACTTAGGAGTCGGCATTTATATTATATTTTCTCCATTCGATGGTTTACGTCCTTTCTAAACGCTAGAGGTTTAGTTTTTAAATTTAATTTTTTGTGCTGGCGAGTAAAAATGTGTAAAAACCCAAAGTCTTCCGTCATCCCAAACACAGTTTGGAATTAAAGGTGAAGTTGCCGAGTATTTTCCTTTCGGACACGTCTTGAGATTCAGACATCGCAACATCAGAGCACCAGTAAGTGTAAGTTTACTTGTGTTAAGAGGTAGGTTGCGGCAACGCAATTGCAGGCAGACACACAAAACACTCGCGAACACCAGCCGAACTGCGAACGCTACAGACCACAACTCTCGGGGAGGCTTGTTTACACGCGATGGCCACGAACGTTTCTAAAGCATATGCTGCGATAGGGCACGTGAGTTGGTGACGTCACTCTAGCCTGCACGACTGCCCTGGCCGTCGTCGGGGCTGCTTGCTTGCGTTTTCGCGAAACGGACGAGCAACGCCAGTGTTTCACTTGCTGATTGTACAGAAGCGCGTCGGATACGCCACGGGGAACTAAAAATACTCGGGCCACAACTAACCTTAGGCATGAGGTCGTGGGTAAAACTGACACAAGCATTTCATAAACATAACACAGTAGTACACACAATACGTATAGGCTGTTCACGCTAAAATAAGCACTTTAGAAATCAACCCTAGAAAAAAGTCACTGCACCTACCTGCATACCACAGTTTAACGGGCGCACTGGGTAACATGCGCTCAGTCATGTTGGTAACGATGAAGCAGAAAGTAATTTTATGTATTAATGTCGAATGAAAAGTGTTGGAAGTAAGCAAATTTGTAAACTTATTTTTTTCTTTCTGAAAGTTTCACAGTTTCACCTGACCGACGCATGAATAAAGAGACGAGGCCCCTGGCAATGTTAATTTTACATAAAGCGGAAAAATGCACAACTTTCATATAAGTAGATCATAAGCAAGGCTTTTAAAGGTGTTTATTTTACCGTGAACAGCTTATAACTAGAGCTAGTGACTTTTCGCCAAAAAAAAGTATGAGTACACGGTAGACTCCAATACTATAAACAACTAACGGTACTTTGAATATAGCCATTGGTTGTTGTCTGCTTGAGAAGGCGTTTTCATATTTGATTGGGCCACTGAGTATTCGGGAACATCGGCACGGCATCTACGTGATTCGTGTACAGACAGTTAACACGTGTCAAAAAGGAATTCAACCATTCAATATAGGTAAACGAACTTACAGTGTTTTTAAATTTAACTTGTCTTGAAATCTTTTCCCGAAATTTCACTGCCCTTACCTATAACACTATGAACATCACGCACGAGCGCATGTTGGGCTAAAGTAAAAAGTGAAATTAATCTGCCACTGAAAACAAAATTCGCTTCGGCTGTGGGACTTTACGCGTTACTATTGCTGTGGCTCGTTGTTTAGCCAGTCAGAAGCCCTGATGTTTGGAGACGTTATCATGGACACCTCATACTCACGGGCAGCACGCGGGAACAGAAAGATTACAGTTGCTCTACATGAGACAGGGCACATCGTGACGGGATGCCTACGATCGAATCCTGTAAACAAAATCGATCAACCCCCAGACATCGCACGAAGAACAGCAGCGGAAATTGAGAAAAATAAACCAGAAAACGATCACAGTCATCTCATATTTGGGTGCGAACTCCCAAGGCCCTAGGGAACAGGTTGACTCCAAGAAAAAACTTCTTGCGAATAACTGAAACGATAACAGTCATTACCTAAAATTCGCAGATTACAACTTTGGACATAACTTAACACCTGGAGAGCATAGGGAAAATGCCACGGGTTACCATCTCCCTTGTATGACGCGGAAAACATTGAATAGACTTCGGACAAGTGTGTCACGGTGCAAGCAGAACTCAAGAAACGCGGTTACATAACTGGAGACAAACTATGTGGGTGCCGAGAACTTCAAGATATACACTGTAAAAAATTTTCTGGTAAACTTCCTAAACTGTAATGGAAGTTTTTAACCTGTAAACTGTATGGTATTATACCACACATAAAGCTGCAGATGTATGAATGTTTAGCATCGCTATTATACAAGTAAGAACACTACACAATGAATGTATAGAGGAAAACATTACCATTCCTGCTTTCTCACTAAACGTATACACTGGTATGGTAAATTTTCGAATATTTTTTTATAGTGTACAACATATTCTGGTGTCGAAAGCTTGACTTCCCTTGCTCTATGGACAATCTGTTCAAGGCAAATGACAAAGACGCGCCGGCTGCCAAATTCTGGGCATCACAAGCAATTTAAATTAAATAATATAATTAGCACATTTTACTTTGTATGTCCCGGACATATGTAATAATTAAAAAAACTGGTACTTTTGAAATACAAGTTTTCCTGCGAAACTATAAAACGTGCGTCTGAAGTGTTATCCACGAAAAGACCACACTGCTGTCGAGGGCTGCTAAGTGTTTTCAAAACGTTACGCACATCAGAAACACCATTTCGGAGTACTACAAAATGGCTATAAAAACAGAGCTTTTTCATAGCGCTGTATCTCCAAATATAGCGTTGGACCTTCTAACAAACTTTCCACCAATCCAATCAAATAATAGGGTCAATGCTAAAAGTTCCATAGGTATAATCATTCACGGTTACTTAGCACTTTTCTGAAGCCCTCCTAAAGTTCTACTTCCAGGATATTCCTCCGCCTCGTGCAAAACTAAGCTTGTTGAAGTATAGAAAATTACACCAAAAGGCAACGTACCGAATTCGTGCGCACTCAGTTGTAACAATATTTTGCATTAAAACTATTTATTACTAGGCGCTACCAACACGCATGTTTTCTCACTGTTTTTTTTTTCCTCATTTTTATTATAAATTAATTATTATAATTCATAACAAAAATACAGGTAAAACTTCAATTTAACGAAAAATAAGATACTTTCATGTTAACAAAGGTATAAAACGTTTGTGATACACGGCATATTCAGGAAATAACTAAACACGACATACAGGGGGGATTTTTCAAAGGTTTGATTCAAAAAGTGTGAAGAAACCGCAAATAGACTATATACACAGATCTACGAGAACAATTGAGAGCGTTGCTCTTAGAGGTGATGGCGTACTTCAATCCCTAGGTATTTAGAAGTTTACTTTCTCGTAGACCATCGCAATCTCGAAATTTTTTTTATGTTTTCAAATTACGTTAACAGTCAACACTGAAATAAGATTTATCTAATACGGAGATAAAATGTTCTGCTTTAGATAAAATATTTGGTTTTTGAAGACCAAATTACGCAGGATCAGACCCAACAGCAAAATGGTTGCATACGAGGGCAGCAGGCTGTGGGAAAAGGATGCCGCTTATGAATACGACACGACACTAGTCGAGTTCCTGCAACACGAGTATTTCAAAATGTTTGACTTCCTGAAACGGGCGCGTAGCGGCGAATTAAAAAATTTTCTGGTTATTTCAATCACGGAGTAGATAAGAATACAGAGTTCAAACAGCCGCGTATTCCGTGATCTCCAGACGCACTCGCCAGCAAAGTGGCGGCACTCGCCAACAACAGGGAGAAAAGTCATTCGCAATCATTTTTGACCCACTGAGAACCAATGTACACATTTGTGTACATTACGCTAATTTTTGGTCTGTAATGCACACTGCAAGTCCAATCACCAATGATTTTACCTGTGGGTAAATGAATCGCAAACCGTTTTACAGGCCGAAGTTATAATTGGTTCAGATTCTTGTAGTCGAACATATATCCTACAGCTCATTGGCTGTGACGAGACAAGCGTTGCGTAGACTTAAGTACAGCACGCATCGTATTATTTTTGTTTGCAACACCTGAAACCGTAAATTAAAGTGGTTCTTAAAGGACTAAAGAAAAGCTTTTCCTGGTTGGCCACGACTGCAAGCCATGAAACCGTTTCCGAATCATGCCGTTTTGCATCAAATATCTGCAAACGCATTTCATGCGCCGACCAGGCTGACACCTTTAAAAGCGTCGGCCATGGCAGAGTTGTTATTTAATATTTATACCACAAGCTTTCAGACATCAACAGTGATTGCCCTTTCCTCGCAAAATGAATCTTTTCACAGCATAGTTTTTGCGTAAACACACATAAAACTCACAATTCTACTCGTTTGGAAATGTACAAATAATGAAAACTAACTTACGTACAGAAATGAAATAATTCGCGCTGAGAGAAGATGTCAAAAGCTACATCGAGACGTCTATAAAATCGTACAAGTAAATATGATCGCAATTTAAAAAAAAAACTATACAAAAATCCACAGTTTTTTATTTATCCCTGCCCGTGATTTTTTTGTAAAATAACTTTTGCTGGACATACGTTTAAATTAATTAAAACAAGATCTTTCAGTTGCCCTTGTTGTATTTTCTGCAAAAAGGTTGGTTTATTTTATTTGCACATTACGAAAACAGTAGAATTTTGGTCTCGACATGCGATACGGGCGATACTAACACGCATTTTTAGCGCCTCATCGCTTCTACGTGCAAGGCGTGCAGTGTTTCCATCGTGACGCTGTCCTGTACAAATTAGATATGTAATCATGAGTAAACGGCATAGAGTACACAAGTTATGCGATATTTGGCCATTTTCACGATTTTTTTTCGCCACAAATGCACTTAATATGACAAAAGTAAAAAAATGGAGGCATACATAACTGTTTTTTTATTTTATTTTTTTTTTCTTTTCTGACAAAACAAAAGTATTTGCAGAACATTTATTTACCAAATCACGCGTATCCGCGCAAATAACTATTCCACAGAAAATGTTTATTTCAAAATCATTCAACTACATATGGCCACAGAAGAGGAACATTTGCCGACGTAAACAACTATAGTATAACAGTGATCGTTTCTCTGCCTGAAGTCACCCGATAACTGGCGAGAACAGCAGCAAAACACTAGAGTTGATCATCTTCCTGGAAATAGAGTAACCACTAAAGGATTCCGCAAGAGATACTACCGACACTAACTTGTTTTTTTTTTTTTTTTTTTGGTTCGATACGGGAATTTTTTCTCCTGATATAAAATTATAGGTAGCAGCAACCGTGTTCTTCACGCGCCTTCCTGTGTGCGCAGGAGGCGAGGATGAATCCCGGGCAGACCACAACATCGGTCCCTGGTCACCGCACAGTGGCAGAACGCGGAGGAAAAAAAAAAAAAAAAAGATCGCCCTGGAGGGGCACGCCTTTGGTCTGGACGCGACGGATGTGGAGGAACGCAGATTCCGGTACCGCTCGACCAACTCAAGGCCCTTACACAATTAGAAACTTTTTAACAATTGACTTTGTACCCTTTCACTTTACGTTTGCTTTCCGACGTGTTGTTTCTTAAGGAGCTCGACACAGTGGAACTGTCAAAGGTAAAGTCAAGCACTCTTGACTTTACGATTTCGAAATTTCCGTAACCATGTAGAATTGTAGTACTGTATTCATAACACTGAATGTTGGTGAGAGGAAATGTTCTTGTGAAATAATGGCAAAAACTAGGAAAACAATGAAACAATATCCGTGTGTTTCTTATCTTCAGGGATGGAGACATTTCCCGATTCGCCTTGCCCAAGTGAAGCTCGGGCAGTCTTCCAAGTGTTAAGTGCCTAATCACTAGAGACCTGAAAAATTCGCGAGTTCAATGACCTGCAGGCTAGACTCTACACAGGACGCCACAGGACGCGTGTTACTGGTCCCTTACTGCTCACTTGTGAGTGGTCGGAATGCATTCACCTTCCCTTGGCTGCGCGGTGGTTACTGGCTCCTGCTGCCGGGGGCGTCGAGCGCGTACAGCAGTGAGCAAGCGCCAGCTTACCTGCTAGACTCCAATATCCTATGTGCACACTCGCTGTCTTCATTTGGCTATTGGTCGCTTTTCTTTGTGTGAAGACAGTCTGTGTTATATGGGTGAGCCAATCAGAATTAAGTTTCTCCGATACTGACGGTCTGTGATTCGCGGCAAACACATACGATGCGTAACAATTCAAATAACACAATCACGAAAGTGGTTTTTGAACTTAAGTGTGTTGTAAACACAACTTGTCCTGAAATCTTTTCGCGAAAAACGGGTGGCCCTAACTATGCCTAAGGGACTTCAGGCGGTGGCCCTATCAATTTGTTGCTGGAAAGTCTGAAGCAATGATCAGTGAAAGTCTCTATAATGGTTTCTTTTGGTTCCAGCCAGTGTATTATAAGTAGAAATGATGGAAAATCGCGAAAGTTTTTTTGAGCAAACACATCTTGTATAACATTGTAACTAGTTTATTCGTCCATAAATGGATGAACAAGGTTTTGACTCGACTAAGTTGTTTGCAGGCCAATCACGAACGTTCTGCCTTATTAGTAGAGCCATGAAGAATTCACGGATTCATTTTGATACACGCTAGATTTCAAAACCCGTGTGTTTATATAACTTTAGCACTTGGTCTACACGGAGTTTCACACCACCTTGATAACGCTGGCCCAATAGTCACCTTATCCACTGTGATAGCAGACAACCAATGTGCAGTTGACATCGGCATTTTTATACATAACTGTAGAGTTTAGCTTACGCGTCATTGAACCCGCGAATTTTTCAGGTCTCCACTTATTAGTATAAGAATCCTCACTGGCCCAGTGGAATGGGGTAATAGCTTAATACATGCACGGCCGCCAATAAGGAAATAAAACTGTCGGACACGTGTACAGCACGTTTAATCCTAGCAAACAGTCAACTTTTCCCGCGATAAACCATCATCTCTAATTATGAGATACAGAAGCGTGAAAACGCCGTTTTTAGATATGTTGGAAGGCTCGTAAATAGTATTTACAACGTTTTTAGAATAGGTATTATTCGTAACTCGTCTAAAGTGTCTCTTCTATTCGTACATTGGTATAATGGTGATACGTTTAATGGTTTCGTAAAAAAAAAATGGAGTTTGGCTGTGTTGGGGACACGGCCGTTAGCTTTGCGTGAATACGTCTACGTTGACGCACTCGGACGCATTAATGTTAATTTATTTTTATTTATTTTTATTTTTTTTTCGTTCCCGGCACCGCTTCACTCGATCACATGAGGTTTTATGGGTATCACTGGATTGCTTTCGAGATGCTCTTTCCAACCGCATACGATTTCAGTATTTCGACGTGGCTTTTTGACGAGTATAGGCCGGAATTGTGTTAAGTTTTCTTTATTTTTTTTTTACATTAAACTCGTACAATTTCACTATTACCACTCCACGCAAATGTATTTATAGACCCAATCGATTGATCTTGACTAGAGCTGTCGATTGAAACTCAAAAGAGCGTCGTAGCTTCTCCTAGTCAAAAGTTATACTACGAGGAAGTTATGAGACGCGGCGAAACGAACTCAAAATTGCGTCCCCCCCCCCTCCCCTTTTTCCCATCCTTAGCCTACGCGCGGGATGCTTCGCAGTCCTCACTCAACGTAACATGTTCTTCGATCCTTTGGCAATCGGTTGGCGAAATTGAATTTTTGAATGTAGATTCGGAGCTGCAATGCGAAACTGTATCCCCCGATTTTGTTATCATCGGATTTTCTGGGTTGCCTGCGACTATGGTTACAAATTTAAAGACTCATTCCCGTCAAAACGCGTATTCAGAACACACTGAGATGCAGTTCCAGCGAAAGTCACCTGACTGCTCGATGTTGTCAGGAGAGGCGCAGCTGCCGTTGACGTCAACGTTGATGACGACCGCGAGGACTGGCCACCCGCTACGCAACCCTCCCATTGATCGTCGGCGCGTAAAACCGGGGGGGGGGGGGGCGGAAGCTGGTGCGGTCGCGCTCTGGCACCGCCAACCCCTCAGAGAGTCCCACCCCCTCGGCAGGTCAACAAACATACAACCCTCGGAACTTCCCGTGGACCACCCCTTGCTTATCAGCCACTGTACACTGGCTGGGAGGGTCGCCTCCTAGTGAAGGTAGGATAAAATTGGGATGGACCCCCGAGTTTATTGTGAAATAGTTGTTTGCGCAGATACGCGTATCTCGGTAAATAAATGTTCTGCAAATACGACTTTTTGTCAGAAAAGATTTAAAAAAAAACAGCTATCTATGCCCATATTTTTTTTTCATATTACGTGTGTTCTCGGAGAAAAAAAATCGCGGAAATGGTCAAATATCGCATTTTTAAAGCTTGCCTACGCTTAAGCGGAAAGATAAAAAAATACAAAGATACGGGCGTAGTTTAATCTGTGGTCTTCCACTGCGTGTAATAAAACCCCCACTGCTAAAGATCTAATTTGCACGGTACAGCATCACGATGGAAACACTGAAAACCTTTATTTTGGTGGCATTTGACAAAGGATCTGTAAACTGTAACTGTATACATAAAAATTTAAATCTTCTCTGGCCAGGTAATATTTTTTATCTTTGCCACAAGGCACCAAAACAAACATTCTGAGTGGTTCAAAGCTGCCAGAAGATACAAACTGCATTTTAAACAGTAAAAAAAAAATGCTTGTACTTGTTTGAGACATTTATTTGGAAACTGGTTTCCAAAGATTTTTGAAACTTTACAGCTGAAATATTGTATATTTACAACACAACACATTATTTTAGAAAACATACTATCGAGGTAGCTCAATGTTCATAATTAACTCGACGTCTAAACGAAAATTGACGGCACTTGCTTGTTAAAATTAAACATTAGTTTTGCACACCCCGCAATTGAGGTTTTGTGAAATTTACTCTACTTCATTTGTAGTATTACAAAAATATCTTTGGCAGCTAGTTTCCAAAGAATCCCTTGTATAGGCTTTTCACGGTAAACCGATCACTTTTAAAAACCTGCATAAGATCTACTTGAATATATGTACGTTGTGTATTCTTCCACGTTATGTAAAATTAATACTGCCATGGGCCCACTCACTTTATTCATGCGTCGGTCAAGTGAAACTGTTAGATTAATTAGAAAAGGAAATATTTTACAAATGTGCTAATTTTTACTCTTAGATGCTCTAAAAAATAACAGAAAGCGAAACAAATCACAAATGGTTACCTTAACAATTTAAATTCCCCGTTACGAAATAAAACTACTTTCCTTCCATTGTTACCAACTTTAATGGGCGCATGTCACTCAGCGCACCCGTTAACATATATGCAGGTAAAGACTGTTCACGATAAAGTGAGCACTTTTAATAACCAGATATGTAAAATCTTTACATTCTTGATAATTTCACAGTTTCGCCTGATCGACACATGAATAAAGTGATGAAGCCCATGGAAATGTTAATTTTACATAATGCGGAAGAATACGCAGCGTGCGTACAAGTATATCTTAAGCACGGCTTTAAAAATTGCTCATTTTACCGTGAACAGCCTATAGGAGCCGAGACTTTTTCCAAAAGGTTGGTTTGAAAAGTGCTCAATTTACCTTGAAAAGCCTTTATACTACAAACTCAGAGAAAATTTTTACACTGTATGGCATGTGTCGGAAGAGTTCAATGTTTCTTCCAGTACACGAGAATGCTGAATACTGGTGTATCTCGAACACGTGTATAGGCTATTCATAGTAAAATGAGCACTTTTGAAAGCCCTGCTTAAGCTCTATTTGCACGTACGTTGTGTATTCTTCCGCCTTAATTAATAGATTAACATTGTCATCAGCCTCATAACTTTATTCATCGCGTCGAATAAGTGAAACCATGAAATTATTATAAAAGTAAGTATTGTACAAATCTAATAATTTTTACTCTTAGATTCATTAAAAAAGAACAGAAAGCGAAATAAATAATTTGAAGTTATCAGATATGGGTACCTAACACTTTTTATTCGACGTTCAGATACGGAACTACTTCCCAACCATCGTTACCAACTTTACTGGGCGCATGTCACTCGGTGCGCCAGTTAAAAGATATGCAGGTAGGAGCAGTGACATTTTTCCAAGGTTGATTTATAAAGTGTTCACTTTATCGTGAACAGCCTTTACCGCGCGCGCACATCAACCTGGCAGCTGTGGCAGACGGTATAGCAGTAGTATGCGTATAATGGTTGTTCCAGGACGTTGCACTAATCAACGACTGTTCCATTCCGCCAGTTCCCTCTCGTTAACGGTTCCCCCCCCCCCTCCTAAAACACTACGTTAAGGCCCTGCCATTCAGCTGCTGGATGACTCGCGCTTTGTACTAGCGCTGTTCCGGCCCGCTTCACGTGGCAATGTTATCTAGCGACACGCATGACTGACTGCCATTGCACACGCCTCGTAATGCATTCAGATATACACCCCCCCCCCCCCCAACTTTTCGTTTTTCAACCTAGGTCTTGAATAGACAATATGTTCCGGCCACCTTCATAAACAACGTTCCTGCAACAGCAAGGGAACCTTGGACCTGAGTTCTGAGAGGGGTAATACTTAAGGCCGTTCGTGCATGAAAGCAGTACATTTATATAATTTTTGTTATAACTTATTTCACAGCTGATTTTTCAAATTTTTTTGGCTCGTCAAGACGTAAATAACAACTTTTAGCACCTTATTACGTCGTTACAAATTCATAGAGACCTGCAAAATTAGCGTTATTATTTGGCATTATGTTAAACTTCCCAGTGCTGTTTATACTACGAGCCGGCGTCGGTTCTCCATTGGCTACTGCATACATGTGCAGTCTCTCCTTTTTTTTGACTGGACTGCACGTGATTGGATTACACAATTGTGACGTGTTCATTTACTGGCGCAGAGTTACCCAGGGCGTGTCAGATAAAAGTATGGTCCAATGACGAACTTATTGCAAATGTACATGTGTTTGAAGTTGAAAGTGTCCCCACAAACACAAATATTTCAGGTATCTACAAATTCACAATGATCATTATTATCGAAGTACTGATAGCAGATAAGAAAACAAAAATTCTTTCTTTTCTTCCATCATTGCTCCGTGAATAATGATGGCAGTGAATGTCCAACAACGTAAGAAGGTGCTAAAAGTTGTTATTTACGTCTTGACAAGCCAAATATTTTGAAAACTCCGCTGTGCAACAAATTATGACACACATTATATAAATATACTGCTCTCGTGCACCAATAGCCTTAAGGCCCGGCTACAACCACCATAAGAAATAACAATAAAAAAATTGAGCTCACACTTGTATATAGGAGCAGCTACAACACGACGTATCTGCGTAAGATGGCGGCCTGCTCGCGGTAGTGCCGTAAAGAGGATTGAATATTTTCTATTCTCTTACGTCAAGTTCTACGCCGGCCAATCACGAGACATTACGAGGATCAGTGCAATGCAAGCTTGTAACAGGAACATGGTTGTTAAACGAACTATGCGGTACAGTTCCGATTTCCGCTTATGTAAATAGTCAACACATTTATTAACATGCATACCACAAATCATATATCCTGAAACACGATTATCGCGAAACTTTTTTCATCATAAGAAGATAAACAAAACTAAATATCAGGTTAGCCAACATAAAGTTTGAAAATATCCGCGATACATGTACAGCCTGTCTTTTTTTTTTTTTGTGCTCATTTCTCAATAGCCGCGTAACAGTTTTCTAACTGCAGTTGTAGCCAGTACATTTTCATACGTCTACGGCAACGCCACTGTCATTTTGTCACGGGAACGCTACGGTGATTGTAGCTTAGGCTTAAACCGTTTACGTTTTAGTAGCATGCATTTTATTTACAGCGTTATAATTTACTTGAGCTTAATGCCTAAGTGGTACAAATTTCAAAGTTGTATCTGTAGCCGTTCCTAAGATACAGGGAAGCTTACGCAAGAAATCGTAGTTTTCAGAAATCGCAACAGAAAAATTAACTTATAAATGTAGACACCACTCAAAACTCTCTAGCACAGTAATTCTTATCTCCTTGAGTATCATCCAGATGTTAACAGCAACCAATGCACACAATCTTTGCAACGCGCTTTGAAAATCCCCATCATTCTGGAGAAAATAGTTCCTCGAGTTATTGATTTTAACTGAACAAGTGCTCCCGATTAAAGACTGCTCACAATAAAGTGAACACTTTCGAAATCAACCTTAGTCACTGCTCCTACCTGCATGTATTTTAACGGGCGTACTGAGTGACACGCACACGGGAAAGTTGATAACGATGGAGGGAAAGTAGTTCCATATCTTGACGTTAAATATAACATGTTAGGTAACCACTTGTGACAACTTAAATTATTTATTTCGTTTTCTGTTATTTTTTTTTTATGCATCGAAGTGGAAAAGCGAGCAGATTTGTAAAATATTTACTTCCGTGAGAATTTCAGTTTAACTTGATCGACGCATGAAGAAAGCGATGAAGCCCATGACAACGTTAATTTTACATAAGGCGGAAGAATACACAACGTGCATACGGGTAGATCCTAAGCAGGGCTTTCAAAAGTGCTCATTTTACCGTGAAGAGCCTATACCAAAAAATAACTCGTGCGGTACATAATAAAAAAAATTATTAAAAATAATTAGTGTCAGTCAACATGCCGCTTGAAGTACGTGGCAGTGCGATTGAAGTATACGTTTATCAGCGAAAATATATGCTGTTCACGGTAAAGTGAGCACTTTTTAAGGCTAATTTTATTTTCCTTTTAACGCATTTCTATATATCCGCCACTTTTTAATATAAGCATTTCCATGTGACTAATAAACACAGTGCATACATTTCATCACTTTCAAAAGTTAACGTATCAAGCTCCGATAATATATATTTATTAGTGGTTAATTCATTTTGGATGGGCCTTAAAATGTGCTCATTTTACCGCGAATGGGCTGTGTCAAACGTGCGTCCAATGCACTGATCTGCGGAAAGATACACACACTTCAGACGAAGGCTGCTGAGTTCTTCCGAGATTTCACGCACATCAGAACAGAAACGCCGTTCCACAGCACTCCAAGAAATCTAAAAACTGCTCTCTCAAAGCGCTGTATCTCAGCCTATACGCGTCAGAACATACAAAACTATGAACTCAAGCGACCTGCATTGGACCTTCCTGTAGACGTTCCGCCAATAGAATAACAGGGTCACCACTGAAAGTCCAATAGGTAGACGCAGTGCGACGAGAACACTGCACGCCAGTTCAGAGCATTGCGCTTAGCGGCGATGGCGCACTTGACGCGTGTTGCAGTGTCGCCCTTATTGTAACCGCACTTCTCGGCATCAAACGCGGAAAAAATCTCCAGGTAGTCGGGGACCTTAACATGTCATAATTTTTTTGTCACCAAAATCACGTTTTATACTCCCTTAAAGGGCACTACCTACCAACTGGCAGCTGCGAAATTCAAATATGGAATCTCATGTTAAGGAAATTTCGCCCCAGTGCGTTAATTTTAAACATAGGCATTTCAAATAAAATATATTCTTCACGAATTTTTTTAGGAGAAGTTCGCTACATCGGAGATGTTACCTTAACATGTATAATCTGCTCGCATGGAATTAAAATTTATGTTTAAAAAAAAGTGCATACTGCATATCTATATTGAACGTACATGCTCGTAGGGATTTTCACCTATAAAATTCATGAAGAACACATTTTGTTTGTTGTTGCTACACTCGAGCGAAATCTCCTTAATACAGGATTTTAGGATTTCGCAGCTGTCAGCCCGTAGGTTGTATCACCTGTTATACATTAAGTATTAGTTTTAGTTTCATAACAGAATAGTCACGGTCGTTACTGAAAATGTTTCATTATAGATGTTCCTTAGTCGTAATTAAAAGTTGAGAATTAATTAATAGGCCTATACAAAATTTTGTTTTAGGTTAATTGTTGCACGTATTATTAGTTCATATATTATGCATGTAATGATGGGTAAAGTAATTAACTGAGCTTCTATTGTTACATTTTTCAATAAATCCTCCTAAATTTGAATCACGAAGAAATAATTTAAAAAATTCGATATGGCGGGCGACAAGGTCTTCTAAGCTGTAAACATACTGTCGTGGGGAGTGGCGCGGTGGTAGGGGAGATCTTGTCTGCAAAACGTCCCCCCTTCTCGCTCTGCCATTCCTTTCACAGCGATCTGGAGGAGGGGAAAGGAGACCGGAGACGCGGGTCTGGGAGCAGCTCTCTACTGGGAGAGGCGCGGAGATACTGGAGCCGCCTCCTCGAGCCCGTGGACCAGCCCTACCCCCTCCTTCCGCGCAACTCCCGCGACTGGCGATTAATTGGCGGGCGAGGAATGCGCTCCGCGGACCCGGGTCGCAAGAGAAAGCGGTTCTGCAGCCGCCCCCCGGCCACTCTCTCGGCTATTATGTCGGTGTGGCGATCGACCGCAGCCTCGTGCGATACATCGATACGTCGCACGCGATGCGATACCTTCCAAAATCGCTCAGTTGATAGGCTTAAGGGGACTATATAGTCCCGCCCCCTCTCTGCTAGTCTTTCCAACTCTATTAACTAAGATCATGCTTTCCAAACGCCCTGTCTCCTGTAGCATTCTATTTAATTTAATTTAATGCATGCAATAATTTTTGAAATCTTTACTTCTCTGTCGCAAGGGTTTTTCCCTTGCTCTTCATAGTTAAGGCTAGCTCTAAGTACACTTAGGGAGGTAGTCATGGCCCCAAATTGCAGGCCATGGCTGCCCAATCTTTCTTTGCCGCGACGCATGTTTCCTTGCATGATTTTCCTCCCTAGTAGGCGTAAGGGGGTTAGCCCTACCTTCGGACCTTAACTTCACATAACACTTAGAATAAGGTAGTTTAGAAAAAAAGGGGGACTATATAGCTGCGCGTCCAAGGTCAAGAAGCGAGGGAGCGATACGGGCGACAGTTCCACGCACGCCTAACGCATCATCGTTCCTACGCGCACGACGTGCAGTCCTTCCGTCGGAACACTGTACTGTGCAAATTAGATATGTAACATAGGGGTTTTATTACACGCGATTAAAGCCCACAGATTAAACTGCGTCCGTATTTTTGTGATTTTCTCTTGCCGCTTATGGGAACTCCATATGCAAGCTTTAAAAATGCGATATTTGACCATTTCCCCGATTTTTGTTCTCCGAAAATACACTCAATATGACCAAAGTAAAAAACGAGGGTCGGACGATGATAATGTTTTTTTCTGACAAGAAGTCATATTTCCAGAACTTTTAGTTACCGAAATACGCGTTTACGCGCAAACAACGATATCGCAGAAAACGTTTCAGAACATAGGAGCCTTAAGCAGGACCCCTAGTTGTCATATGGGTCTCATTGCAAGCAGTACTGACCATTATTTTTTTTTAATCTATGCAACATTTAAATGTTATTATTTTTCCAGGACATAAATGAAAGTCGATGTTCTATTGCCAATTCATAAGCTTGGTTCTCGAAACATAAATGTAGTAGTTGAAAAGTGTGAAAGTCAGTGAAAATCACTGTCGATAGCTCTCTGTTTACGATATTTATTGTACTGTAAGTTTTTTTTCTTGCCATAGCAACATCGCTGTATCTTTTTTGAACAGACTGCTTTACTAAAGTCCTATGGTCGACACACAAAACTCGGAGGAAACAGAAGATGCGCGATGTTTGCCGCAATGCGCTACAGAGGCGCCTTAGAGGTCGGTTTACGATGGGAAACGTGTACTTGAAGAACGTGTACGTGCCAGAACGAATGAAAGTATTTTTTTTTTTTTACGAAACGGTTCATGGCCATCGCGTACGTGTCGAGGTAGTATCATCCTCGACGTGTGGAACATGTAGGAAATGGCGGTATCTTGTATCTCGTTCCCGTGTGTACGTAAGGCCTTCGGTAAACATAAGTGTATTGGCTGTTCACGGTAAACTGAGCACTTTCGAAAAACCTGCTTAAAATCTACTCGTGTGCGTGTGGTGTATTCTTCCACCACATGTAAGATCAACACTGTCACGGGCCTCATCACTTTGTTCATGCGCCGGTGAAGTGAAACTGTGAAACTATTTCAAAATTAAATATCTAACATATCTGCTCATTTTTACACTTAGGTGCATTTAAAAAAATACCCAGAAAGTGGAAGAAATAATTTGAGTTATCCGAAATAGGTAATCTAACAATTTTTATTCGACGTTTAGATATGGAACTATTTTCCATCTGTCATTACCAACTTTACTGGGTGCATGCACTCAAGTGTGCCCGTTAAAACATATGCAGATACGGGCAGTAACATTTTTCAAAGGTTGTTTTCAAAAGTGTTTAATTATGCATGAACACGGCAGTGAGCTACGTAGACAATTTTACGTTTTATAAAAATAATGCGTTGTAAATATACAATATTTCAGCTGTAGCACAGCGAGAAAATATTTGGCAACTATACGCTATTCACGGTAAAATATGCAACTATGGAAGCCCTGCTTGGGATCTTCTTGTATGTTCGTTGTGTATTCTTCCACCTTATGTAAAATTAACATTGTCGTGGGCCTCATCACTTTGTTCATGCGTCGGTCAAGTGAAACTGTGAAATTATTTGAAAAGTAAATATCTAACATATCTGCTCATTTTTACACTTAGATGCATTTGAAAAAATACCCAGAAAGTGGAAGAAATAATTTAAGTGATCAGAAATGGGTTATCTAACACTTTTTATTCGACGTTAAAATATGGAACTACTTCCCATCCATCGTTACCAACTTTACTGGACGCGTGTCACTCAGGGCGTCAATTGAAATACATGCAGACATTTTTTTTTTCTGACGTTGATTTCAAAAGTACTCACTTTTTTTTTTTTTCGTGAACAGCCTTTAGTTCCCGACGAATTCTTTTTAAAAGGTACGGAAATATTTTACCGAGCGCTGTGACGTCGCACATGTGAAGTCAGCACTCCAGGAGGGTGAAATATGAGCTGAGCGTGCGTAGGACGATTCCAGGAAGCGACCGCAAGCTTGTCATTCCCAGTCGCGGTTGCTTGCGCATGGAAGCAGGTAAGGTATTCGTTCACGGTCTACGACTGTCATTCCGCACGCTACGCTGCTTACCATACGCGCTGTTCGCGGTTGAGGGGGATCAATCGGCGCGGTTGAGGGGGATCAATCGGCGCGGTTGAGGGGGATCAATCGGCGCGATCTCAGGGTTGCCACAGTTTTCCCCACTGTGTGGAAAGTACTGGTAAATTCTAGGTTAAAACAGTCCCGGATTTTATTAGTTTTTGCCAGTATTTTCCACTTGGCAGGAATATTGGTCTCAAATAACTACATGTTGCAGCAGTTTACAAAGCACATTTAAATTTTATTACAAAAAACGAAAACCTTTATAAGAACCACAGTGTGTAATATTTTAAAATCATTTCTCGAGCATGGCCTATTTTTTATTATAGCGACTTGATTTTATGTAGGCCTTTTATGATATTTTAGAATATGTGTTTGTAAGCAAAGTAATTTTTATTCTGTTATATACTCGACAATCTAGTGTGGCCACTTAAAATAATAAACATTAATTTTCCCATCTATACAAGATAATTATTATCAGCCTTCTCTTAATGAGTACCTACTGGAATAATTCTCAAAGAATTACAGTCTCAGAGTGTTTAGTTATCATTTTCAAACATAAATCTGTATACGTATAACACATATAATAATAATCAATGACAATCTGATTTATTTAATTGGTGTTAATAAGTAAATATCGAATTTCATTGAAAACCAATAATTTCAACAGTCTAATTTTGTTACGCATATAGGTACATAATTATATTATATTTTCCGGTAAAAGCCAGTATTTTCCAGTAAAAACCAAGGTTTTTGTTCGTGGCATGGAATTTACTGAAAATTGGTGCCATTTTGCCAACCCTGCGCATGCTTGGATTTTCTTTTTTAAAATCTGCAGTGTGGATTTTGTCTTGTGTACATGACGTTCAGTAAAATCCAATACTTAAGTTTTTCTTTGCGTAACCACTCAAGTCTCAAGGTTAAAAAGAAACTTTTTTTTTTGCCTGTGTTCCGCCATTTTGAAACGGCAGAGGATGGTGATGTAAATGGCGTGTTGCAAGACGCGCGCCATCTAATCATATCCGTGCGATAGGTTGGCAAAACTGTAATGTCCGGAGACAATGAGGTGCGCTTGCCTCTTCTTACTACGTTTTTTTTTTTTTTTTTTTTTTTTTAATTTCCGACGGGGTTTTTTTTTCGACGATTTCGTCATTATGCCAGTGCTTCAGAAATGCATTCTACATCAGGACGGTTGAAGGTCAAGTTGTCCATTCATGGTTACAACGAACTTTTCTGAAGACCTGCTGAAGTTCTACTTTCAAATTTTTTCCCTCCGCCTCATGCAAACAAAGCCTGAATATGATTATAAAATTGCACCAAAGCGACAAGGCAGAGAATTCATGCGCGCCGATTCTAATAAGATTCTGCATAAGTTCATTATAATTAGGCTTAACGAACACACACGTTTTTCACTGTTTTTAATCGTATTAATTGTACATTTAATTATATAATTTATAGATAAAAATATATACAGGATGTTCACGGTAAAATGAGCACTTTTGAAACCCCTGCTTAAGATCTACATGTATAAACGTTGTGTATTCTTCCGCCTTATGTAAAATTAACACTGCCATGGACCTCATCAGTTTATTCATGCGTCGGTCAAGTTAAATTGTGAAATAGTTAAGAAAGGAAAACGAAAGAAATAATTTTAAGCTATCACAAATAATTACCTAACACTTTTTATTCGACGTTAAGATATTGGACTACTTTCCACAAATCGTTACCAACTTTACTGGGCGAATGGCACTCAGTGCGCCCGTTAAAATATATGCATGCAGGGTAGTGACTTTTTAATACGGTTCATGTCTCAAGTGCTCACTTTACTGTGAACAACCTTTACACAGGAGACGGAACCTGTGATCTTCCAGTTGGCAGGCTGGCGCTGTAGCCCGAGTTACAAATATCCCGAACTGTGATGTACATACATGCAGACGAACTAGCAGAAAAGTGTGATAGGTACAGTGGCTCCAGCACGCCCATGTTGGGGAGAATTTTCTGAAATAAGTATGCGAGTCGTAACAAAAATAGATTATTCCATAACAGAACACAATAATGGACATAGCACTAGAGGCAATTTTTCAGTGTGCTACGCCCTTCACTGAAAAAAAAAAAATCCTCTGCCAAAAAAGTATTTGCATAATACGAGTACCAAATGAGAAATACACTCTATGTAAAAACTGAGATATCAATATTTGGTAATTACTCATTCCATAGGCGTCAATAGCGGCTTGTAACCGACTTCGCATTGACTATACCAACAGTTGCTTTAATTCTGGAGTTATTTTACCCCATTCTTCCTAGAGAACAAATTTAGGCTGTTCTTTGCTTGAAATGGCCCTTTCTCGCATGTTCACATTCACCATATGCACAAATTCTCAATAGATTTGAGATCTAGTGACAGTGGTGGTGTTTACAGTCTTCGAGGCGTGTCGTACAACAACCACTACCTCGTATTCAAAACGTCGTACTTGGGGTCGTGGTCTCGCTGGAAATGAAAGGTACCCTCGAGACCTAACTTCTGAGCATTGTCCATTGATGAATGCTATATTTCCGACGTCTGCGGAGACCATGCATCCTCAAACCATCATACGACCCCACCGTGTTTCACCGTAAGTTTCACAGTTTGTCTTCGTAAATCTGCATTTCGCTTGCGCCACACATACGTTTTCCCATCAGAGTCAAATATATTAAACTTGTATTCGTCTGAAAAAATTACAGTGTTTCAAATTTCCGGAGGTTATCCCCGATAGGTTTTGGCAAAATGTAAGTGCTTTTTCCAATTTCTCTCGTAAATAAACGGTTTCTTTTTTGCGCTTCTGCAGTGGAAGCCATTGAAATACAATGTTTTCCTTATTGTTTGGGCTCTAACCTTTATGCCCGACCTCGATGCAATGCCAGCGGCTGAGGTGGCACTAACATATGGAGTTTTCGTGACTTGTCGAACGATGCACCGCCATTCTCTGGAAGTTAGTGCTCTTGGCCTCCCTGTTCGCGGTTTGTTGTATGTTGTTCCAGTCTCTTTGAATCTCTTTAAGACGCACCTCACACTGGAGAAGTACCGCGACAGTATCAGTGCTATTCTGTGATAACTCTGACCTTCAGCGTGTAGCCACATGATCTGTCGCACGGCTGGAGACAGTTCCTTTTGCTACGGACTCTTGGCTGTTCCGTCACTCACGCTTTGACACTGCATTTAACTGTGCATTACCTTGCCCCAATGAGTTGTTTTCAGGCATGGAAAGTAACAGGATGGCATTATCATCCATCAGTAGAAAGTCTGGGCCCACAGTAGGTACCTAAAACAACCGAACATGTTGTGTCATGATCTCGTCATAATACCTGACAGTAGTCAAACCTTGCAGGTTTACCCATACAACATCATGGAGAGGTTGTTGAGTGGTTAGCATAGTGAAACCCCACACCGTTATTGATCCACCTAGACATTGGTCTCTTTCCGTGATGTTTGAGTCCCAAAATTGTCTTCAGGTTCTCTCCAGATGCTAACCCTTCGAATATCACTCTGAAGACAGAACCTGGACCGATCTGTAAAGAGAACATTGGCCCAATGATCCAACTGTCCAGTGGACATGCGGACGGCTCCACTCTAGACGTCTTCGTCTGTGAACACGTTTCAGGAGTACACGTGCAGCAGGTCTCTGGCAATAAAGGCCTCTCTACCTAAGCCATAAGTACACTGTTTTCTTCTATACAACTGTTCCAATGGATGCTGTGAGGTGAGATGCCAACTGCTGTGCAGTACCGTATTGCCCTTGCGGCCAAATAATGGTCTTCTCTTTCTGATGCCACTCTTGGTCGTCCTTGCCCTGGTCTTCGGGATACAGTTCCGGATGCTGAAAACTGCTGATACATCTGAGAAACAGCAGAACCCCTCGCACCGCAAGTCGTATACGCGATCGAACAAGAACACATTTGTTTTAATCGTGTTATTAGTCACGTAGTGCCGGAATGAATCACGCTGCAAATGTTAACTTACATCGCAGTTTCCGTAGATATAGGCTGTTTTTTTTAAATAAATACTACCATGTAAGTAATAAACACAGTGTGTGTATTTGACCGGCCTCAAAATTTAGTGTCTAAGGCTACAATAAACTATATTTATCGACTAATATTCCAAAAGAAAGGGCTTACGAAAGTGCAGCAGTGGCGCAATGTTCTGTGTAGGAAATCTAGATACATGTGGTAACCCAAGCATTTAAAAAACCGAGTAGGAGTTCCCAAAGAATGAGTCATACCAAGTGAGGGAGGACTGTGGAAAAAGGGAGTAGACAAGGATGGGTGTGGGGGGGGGGGGGGTCGAATCATCACCTGTTCGGCCTACTCGCCAGTCGCCAGGTGAGCGAGACTACAGTATCGATCGACGCCATGAAGGCTCGTGGACAAAAGAAAATTATAATTTGATCAAAAAATGTCTATCTGGCAAAAAAAAAAAAAAAAAAAAAGCCGTTGAATGGTCTCTAGCAGTTGATGGGATTTAAAACACCTAAACGGCAGTTTTCCGCAAATATATTATGTTTTACAACATTGTATCTTTATTTATTTCCAGTTACGTACTGTACAAATTAATTCAGCATCATTCCAGTATCAGCGACAGTCTGTGTCGTATGAGTTTTTCTTTGTGACATGTACAGGAGTTCTCATGCAGACGTCTCTTTCAGACGAACCCGATCGTGAGTGAAGCCAGCTTCAATTGGCAGTCCCGCCACACGCTTGCCGGGAAGTACGGGTGCTCTGTTCGCTTCCTGCGTGTACCGGACGTCGCCCCTGCCTTTCTTCCAAGCCGCAGGTGTGCTGCTGCCAAACATGGAGACCTGTAGCTACCTACCGTCAACCCGGGGACAGGGTCGGCGTGGGATGGGAGGACACTGACATTAAGGCTGTTGTCTGGTTGAGAATTTGGTACAGGTTAATGAAATGTTAGCCAATTATGAAGATATAAACTTTAAACCAAAACCTAAGTGTGAGAAATGATACTGTCAAGCTCTGTATCGAGGTGTGAGTGTATATATATATATGTGTGTGTGTGTATATACACACACCTCGATACAGTGTGTGTATATATATATATACACAACGCTTTCTTATAATCGGACGTGACCTTGAGGTGTATAAGATGTTATACTAGACAGGCCCCTTAATGTAGAAGGGAAGTGCCTTCCACTGGAGCACTGCACTTACAGTGCAACGTGCAGAACTCATTAAAATGTAGTACACGCACTTCCGGAACTGTGGAAAAAGTATTATTTGTGTTGGCTACGAAAGAAGAAAGCAAATAACAATGTAAAGGTTGTTCACGGTAAAGTGAGCACTTTTGAGGCCCCAGTTACTTTTTCCTTTTTATCCTTTAACCAAATTTTTAAAATAAATATTGCCACGTAAGTAATAAAACACAGTATGTATATTCACCAAACTTGGAAGTTAACGTCTAAGGTTAAAATAAAATATATTTACTGACTATTATTCCAAATGAGATGGCTTCCAAAGGTGCTCAATTTGCCGCGAACAACCTATAACATAGTGTTACATGGGACGCCTGAGGGTCGTACCTGAGAGTTCGTGAGGGATGGAGGTCTTAATAGAATAAAAATAAAAGAAACTACATTTGATTTCTAATTTATTCACTGCGCTGTTATTTAAGCTACATCATTAAATCATCTGTCTACACTTTTACTCTTTTTATTTAACAGTGAGCGCAATATTTACTGTATATATTTCAACTCTAATCAACGTCCTTCTTAATTGCCTCTGTTGGTTACAGTCGACTCATACTCATTACCACGTGTTCAGTCTATATGTTATGTTAAAAGACATTATAGTCTTTCATTCACGCATCTAGTCCAATAGTCCAGCCTGCCAGCCGCACTCTTCAGAGGAGTGTGCGTGTACCTGCGCATTCAAGGTCAAGAAGCGAGGGAGCGATACGGGCGATACTTAATAACACGCCTAATGCCTCATCGCTCCTACACGCAAGGCGTGCAGTGTTTCCGTCCTGGTCCTGTTGAGTGCAAATCAGATCTGTAACAGTGGGATTTTATTACACGCAATGAAAGCCCACAAATTAAACTACGTCCGAATGTTTGTACTTTTATTTTTGCCCCTAAAAAAACTATATAGGCAAGCCTCAAAAATGCGATATTTGAACATTTTCACGAGTTTCTTTTCTCAATGAATATTATACTTAATATGTTAAAATTAAAATCATAGAGGCATAGATGTTTTTTTTTCTAGCGAAAAGTCGTATTTACAGAACATATATTTACTGAGATACGCGAATACGCGCAAACAACGATTTTACGAAATATGTTTCAAAGCACACCCTTCACTGCTGGATACTCGCAGTCGCAGACTCCTCTTCCACTGGTCACTTTTCTCGCCGCTCGTTCTTCTATCGCTCGGAACTATAGTTTACTACAACTTACTTATTTAAATATTTCAAAGAATAAATTAATAAGAACCAATTTTAATCAAAATTTAACTGTACTGCCATTTTGGATGCTTTAATAAAGCACTCTCGACGCCGAAAACATTATGTTTTCGGAGCACGCTAGAACGTCAACTCTTCACTTTTGTTAATTGTTTTGTCAAACCCAGAACCTTAACACCGCAAACCTTCGCTACTAACATTGAGGACCGTGGGAAGAACGTAGAAATTACACTCTCTTTTTTAATGATGTTTCAATTCGTAATAATAGTATTAACATTACTTAATTAACTTTAAAGAACGCTGATTAACACAAATCATATTCAAGCGTTTACACTGGAATAACAAGATGGGGAAAAAATTTCCCGAGCCAAATTGTTTGAGGTGAAGGAAAAATTATTCTTTGTAACAACAATTAATGTTAGTGATTACGTAATAAGCTCATTCATTTTGTAACTACTAAGAAAAAATTCCGTCATCATTACAAAAATTTTTTCGTGGGTTACGTTTTAACGAAATATTTTATCCCTCCTCCCTAGCCAATCATTTTCGGTACACGATTCGTCATTCATTTCACATACAGGACGCTTGTATCCACTTCCAAGATCTGGCAACCGCCACAGAGCACAAAGATATCTCGCAACTTGATCTCCCTTGCAAGGCTCGACGTGTTCCCACAAAGCTAAGTAGTTTCGCAACCTAAGACACGCACACAATACATAACAAGCAAGGATCGTGCATTTAAGGGACGCCAGACAGCAGATACTTAACCTATAGTCTGTTCGCAGTTTCTTCGCACTTTTCGAATCAAACCTTTGAAATATCACCCCATGTATGACGTGTTTAGTTATTTCGAAGTTTAGTACGCAGTGTTACGTAAGCGTTTTATACCTCTGTTAGTATGGAAGTATCTTATTATTCGTTAAATTGAAGTTTTATCTGTATTCTATATATAAATGTAATATTACATTTATAATAAATATGAATAAATACAGTGAGCAAACAAGTGTGTTGGTAGTGCCTAGTAAAAATAGTCCTCGTGGAAAATATTATTACAACTGAGTGCGCACGAATTTGGTGCGTTGCTCTTTGGTGTAATTTTCTAGACTTAGTTGAGCTTAGTTTGCACGGGGAGGAGGAATATCCTGGCAGTAGAACTTTAGCAAGGCTTCATAAAAGTGTGAATGAACCATGAATGGATTATATACTATATACGTAGTGCTCACAATGGGCGAATCCTCACCAACTGCGTCTCTTTCAGTTCGGATGTAGTCGGCGGTCGCATTTCGTTCGGACAACACGCCGATCTGGCATAGGCTTGCGCAATGGAAGAGGGCTTGGGGTAAAGCTGCACACCCATTGCATAATGCCGTTAGGAAAAAAAAAAACAGAATCTTGCCAATTTCCTATTTTCACTAGTTTGCAAGTTTATAATAACCACTGAGTTAAAATTATGTTTAGTAAAGCACAGACTATTTGTTATATGTTTAAATATATTCTTACTTCGTATGTTTAGATTTGTAAATATGGATATTTATTTTGCTGTTTGCAATCCCCCCCCCCTCCCAAAAAAAAAAATTACCTAACTCTGCGTACGCTTATGCGATTTGGTCAAAATTACTGCAAGACAGTCAGTTTTAAAATAAAGCGCTGTAGATAGAAATTAATTCAAATTCTAACTCTTAAATATCTCAGGTCATACTACATTAAACAAATTAAAACCACAGCGCTGACAAAAAAAAAAGGCTATTAGAATTGATACAAACGCAGTGTTGCAACTACTGAAATTCACTCTTTCGCTATCACACGCAATTCTTCTTTCTTTAACACAATTGTTTGACTGACACAATTCATCGGTGTACATACAAGATCGAAAATAACAACATAGCAGTGATGTGGTATTTTTGTAAGTTTCCACACACATGTTTAAAACGAAAATGCGAGATTAAGAAATGCATCAACAAATTTGTAACACCTGATTGTTTTGTCAACATTCGAAATTCGTACTCGCTGAATACTATTGATGAAATGCTTGTTTATATTATTTGTGCAGTAAACGCATAAACACGAACTTGGCATGATCTCTAGCTGGTCCAGCATATGTTCCAAATAAATCCCCAACTTAAAAAAAAAAAAAAAAAAAAAAGGCAAGTTAAAATGACATCATGTAAGAAGATTTTCGACTGTTTATATAATGAATACTAAATCTGGATGTTCCAAGTAAATACAAAAGGTGAATTTGTAAGCTACACCGTGTGTTATGTACGCAATGATTTCATTCCGTATTGAGTTTTCAAGTTACTGCATAGTTAACAGCAAGGAGGTAAGTATAGAATTAAAAAAATGTAAATATCGTACTTCAATAGCTCGAAGAAGCTGGTAAACACTATCTAACAATCAGCAAACGAATAATCAAACATTTTAGCCATAAATATGTGGCACGGTGTCACTACTATCTCACTTTTTCCCAGATCACGTCTGCGTCCAGCTGTCACTTCCTGTGAACAGAATGGTCACGTGAACCTACTGTGTTTACAAATTTGTTGGTTTTTTGTGACTCGCGTTATGCGTGACAAATCACCACATACCCAAATCACCGCCATACTAGTTTTGTCCCGTAGAAATGTTCTGTAATGTTTACAATTCAAGCAACTGCAGTTAACAAATACTAACAAACGTGGTAATTACTGCTTTATTGCGTTTGACACTGCAGTATTTATAAATTACATACTATTTCATTACATAATCGCGGTTTGGTAAGAACTAATTCACGTCGCAATTACTTCAATTTTCTAATACTGAATGCGAGAGATAACCATAAAAATTTGTTATATTAATTAAACCCGTATTAGGAAACATTAAGTGATTATTTCTAGTCACGTTTTCACATTTTGTAGTAATGTGCGATCTCCTTTGTACAACAGGCGCACGCTTGTAAGTGCTGAATGCAGCGCGTACTTTCAGTAGAGATATTACAAAACGCAATGACCGAAATTACTGGAAAATCAAATCCGAACAATTTTGAACACTGCACAAAATTACGAGTGGTTGTGTTGCCGGTTGTGCGCAAAGAACACAAGTCACTGTTAGTGAGGGCGGCCTCGGATACTCCAAACGGCCAGGCCCTGTTCGAACTGATCATTTGGTATTTTAGGATTTTATTGTACAGTAGCATTCAATTCGGACACCGTAGATAGTCACTTGTTCGAAAATGATTGCGATTTGGTGATTTAATATTTTCGAAAGTGCCGTTGCGTACTAACAGATAATTACTAAACTATCAAATACGTCATCATTTTAGTCGACTACTTCGGGTCGCGTGGCCTCTTAGTAAACTAAAAGCGGCAATTTGTACACGGCCGAAATTGGGCATTCGACTTACGTGAACACCGTCTCCCTCTCTGGCTTATCCCTCGCCGACGGACAATCCGCACTGCTGCAGAAGAGTCTTCACGGACACAAGTTAAAGTCACAACACAGATAAGTTTGAAACTGTCGATCGTCAACTGTCAAACGTCGTGAACAAGACACCCGGAGCGACCAGTCGGCAAAACCTTCCACTCGCGCGGTCTCCCAAAAGACTGGCGGCTTGGAGTCGAGCTTCTTTCTGTGCGCGAGTAAGAAGTGGAGGGGAGAGTGGGGGAGAGCTGACGTCACGCGCATGCGCACCTGTCTCCCCGCGAACCTTACAAGGCGGCCGCCATGGAATGGTGTACACACGCATTCCACAGCAGCAAGTTTCTCCCGTGGTAATGAGAGTAAGACCTCCTTGGAGGCCAGTGTACGCCAAATTACGTGCACAGAACTTTTGAAATCAACCTCTGAATAATGCCACTTCCCCTACCTGTATATACAGACTAGCCCTTCAAGAGTGGTTGTGGAGGGGGAGCAAGGGAGTGCAATGCTCAGTGGCCCGGGTAGGGCCTGACTCGTAAATGTTTATTTATGAAACGAAGTATTACGTAAAAATCTAATTTCTCGACACTCTAAACCTAACAACTTTTTTGAATGGATGACGACTATTTATGTCGTAAATTGCCGATTTTTAAGGGGAAGAGGGGGAGGGTGGCCCACAGCACGCATTGCTCAGGGGCCCGGATTTTCTCCTGATGGGCCTGTATATAGGATGTCCCACTGCAAGCCGAACTCACGTTTTCGTTAGTAAATTTAACAACCTTGAAGTTATAGTAACAAAATTTTCAACAGAACTACTTTGCTTTGATTTCATGACATCCGCGCCCAAACAAGGCCGAACTCGACGATCCACATTGAAAACGTTGCAACGAAATAAAGACTTCGAGATGGGCGTGGGGCTGTCTCATTCCGTTTTGGATTGTGACGCGATGTTGTGTATGCCCAAAGTTGTTTTGCCCCTTGACCGCCAGGCTGCCGCCAGTGAGTCCACTGCTGTGAGGATATCTGTAGGCAGCTGTTGTGCCTCGTGGCCGGAAGTGACCACAGTTTAAGGTAAAGCAACTGCCTGTGGAGCACTGCACCTGACTGTACAATGTGAATAACTCATTAAAAAAAATTAGTACATACACCATCAAAATTGTCAGAAATGTGTGATTTATGTTGTATACGAAAGAAGAATGTTTATATTTTGCAACATTATAAAATATTATACTAAAATATACTACTTTATTGTAAAAAATTAGTTGATCGGTAAAGCCCGCATATTTAACAAAATTTAAGCGCATTTCCGTTTTGGATGCTTCGGAAAGCAGAATTTACTAGAAAATCTTCTTCGAGAAAGATCTTCATAATATTTACTATGATCATGTGTAGTAAAATCACAGTAATAATGTATCGTATCATTTTTAACTAACTATATATATGCCACTTTCAGCCGTAAATGTTTGTAACAAATAGACGCACATAAAATCAAATATAACAATTATTTCCTACATTATTATTACAATTTTCTTACACGCAATCATAGTAAACATTATGTCGATATTCCATGACAAAGATTTTTACACAAATTCTGCTTTTTGAAGCACGCTTAAATTTTGTTAAAAATGCAGACTATTTTAAGCGATTATTTTTTACATTTGAAAAGTATATTTTAATAAAATATTTTATAATGCTGATATATAGATATATATATAGCTTCTTTCATATATAGCATAACTCGCACTTGTCTGGCATTTTTTAGGTTGTCTGTACTACTTTTTTAAAGAGTTCTTATCGTTGTATAGTCGGGTGCAATGCTCCATAGGCAGTTGCTTTTACTTCAACCGCACTGTACACTGGCTGCCAACTGCGGAATTTAAATAACAAAATCCATGTTAAGAGTGGATTAGTATCGATACAAGATCATTCCCGTCTCTCTCTTGGCTATTGGGGATGATATTCGTCAAAAACCTCTAGGAACTAGCGACCACTCATAACCAGCATCCTACAAAATGTTATCATTATCAGACAGTTCTACCCCAATTCACATGATAGTAGTAGGGGCGAGGGGGTTCTAACTCGAAAGGAATGCCGCCTTTATTGGTATCAAAGGTTTAAATTTATTGCGCGGGTTAATTAAATTAATAAAAAGGGTTAGCCAAAAATTGAAAGGGTAAATTAAATTGGTTGAAAGAGTTAATCATGTATCGAAATGGTTAATCAAATTGAAAGGGTTAAAATTATTGAAAGGGTTAAATTTAATGAAGCTGTTAATTTTTTATTTGTGTGTGTTTGGTGCAAGAGTGTACTAACAATCTTCTTTCTTTCATTTTGTGGGGACGAGCTCTGTTATGTCCTCACCCTTGGAGCTCTGGCATTCGATGAGGTGTGGCATGTTGGGGATGGGGTGTATATATATGTGTGTATATGTATGTTGAGTTTTGTGCAAGAGTGGCCTAAGTGTATTTTTTTGGTTTGGTAGTGATATTGCTCGTAAACAGTGCTGGTAGATAGGCGACGACTGTTTCCAAATGCAATTAAATGTTACACACTAGAGAAAAAATAATTTCAGATTGTTAAACGAGTTTTATGTATAAATAAATTACACTAGAGAGAATTATAACTACCTGGTGTTGACAAGTGGTAAATGATCACAATTATGTGAGTCTCCAGTATAAAATAAATTAAATAACAATCTACAATGAATCAAAATTGTCCCTATAAATTAAACTGTAGTCTTCCTAAACACAAGATATATGAAAAATGTGACACTATTTTATACCTCTTGCACATACCTGACAATATTTGAAAACATGTCCATCTGCCTGTGAGACTGGTGAGGAACTTTAGAAAAGGAATCCACACATTAAAATTAATTAATTGATTAACATGTGTAAAAAAAAGTAAATATTTAATACATGTCCATTCGCCGGCTTATAAGCTGTTATGTATACGTTAAGCGCGGTCGGAGGCTGAGAGGTAATTGATTTGAAATTTACGAGAAAAACTCTGAATACACTATTCATACTACAACAGATGCCGAAACAATAATTTTTTATTGAAAGTTTTACTATTGTAATAATAATTCTAAAGTATTAAGCTTTAAATCCCCCAGACCTTGGTACAGTTTAAAACCTGACTTTAAAATGATATTTTGGGACTGACTTACGAGATACATAACCTGCAAAGGGGATTCTGGTAACATAGCTTGCAAGAAACGTTTTCAATATGTAAATTATGCACTACTCGAAGACTATCACCATATATGTGCTTGGAAAAATATGGAAGGAAAATTTAAAAAGTTTAACCAATGCAGAAGTAATAAATATAAGAAAGTATCACGAACGTTCGAGTATTAATTCAACAGTCAAATGCTATAACACTAATCACTGTGAGGAAAAAAATATTTGGTTCACAATACAAAAGCGAAACATTAAGAGAATATTTGTACCAACATCCTACCTACGTGTAGAGATATTAATTTTCCAAAAATGCTTTGTTACTGTATAATATTTCGAGAAAAAAATGGAGAAATTCAACACAGAGAAGACATACTCCAGTATTACTCAAGGATACAAGAAAGTATGGTTCCAGTCTCTAGACAACATATACTTCTAAACACAGATGTGCAACGGAAATGAACATTGGAATTTTGCAAAAAGTTTCGGAGGAAACACGTATACAGAACAAGTGTTGTGTTATGAAGAAGAAGACTGTCCAGTATTTAATATGTGGCCTAACAGCGAACTGCTCTGTTCTTCTTGGGGCCTGTGTTTTAAAAACAGAAGAGTGAAAATAAATAAAGAACCAGGTTTTCATCAAATGTACAATGGAGATGAACAATGGTGTTTCTCGTTAATCAGTCCAACACAAACTTTTAAAGGATTTGACGTATGTTATGGGCGAAATTCTTGTCCTTTATATAAATTACGTCCTTACAGCACGCTACCTTGCAATAGCGGTCAACTAGAATTTGAAGCTCAAAGTGGATACATCACAAAACACAAATCCTACCAGAAAATCAAATACATCATGCAGAAGAAATGTAGTTACTGTTTTCTTACTACCATTTGGACAGAACAATGCAACAACAAGCAACATTTTATGTACATTGGTGACCAAGAATTAACTTCTCCCTGTGGCATGTGGAATTGTAAAGTTTGGCTTAGCAATAACAGTTAAAAATGAAAAAATGTATTATAACAGTTATATAAAGGAGAGCATTCAGTATTAAATTGTCAGTCATGGCTAGAATCTTCGACCCTACAGACATATACGAGATCCTACGAATTGGATACAGAAGAGTGTTCTTTAAACCATATGACTGTATTTTACAGGTTCATGTCTGCAATGATATAGAAAATAGGTGCTACACTTTCGACAACAGTCTCGCCATTCGCTTTGGCAAAGGAATAGCTTGCAACAATTGCACTGTGAGATATATTCACCCCAACAGTACCTTACCAACATCATTAGAAGATTTGATGGTTGCCATTCTTAGCGAGGAAACGAAGTAATTGCCTACCAACATGCCAGACCTCGTCAGGGAATCACAGTTCGTTGGAAGGAGACCTGGAAGCCTAATCTCGACATTGTTAGAGTGCAGTTAGTATACGAGATGTCTCGCTAGTCTGCAACATATACGAGACAATTGTTGTACGCTCCAACCCCTGGAACTTGCTTACATTTTCAGTGTGCGAGGGGAGTGCCAAGCAAGCATATACGAGTGACATTTGGTCATGTTAGTGAACCTATGGCGAGACGGGAACATAAATATAGGGAAACTCAGCTAATCAGAAGCATCACTTGTATTGCGTGTGTTTGTTTATTAACATTGTACGTGGCTGGCTTCGAGTTACGAGGACAAACAATACCGACTCCACATGAAGCTTTCTTCGCCACTGTAACAAGAAAATTATTATTTCTGCAGCAGTTAAGATTATCAATGCAACTATGACCTATTCTTTCAAGCATTACAAAATAGCACCAGGCATCTGTAACATTTGGCAACACTAAAAATACACTAAATGTAGTAGAAATTGAATCTTTTCTTTTTGTTTTTCGAATACAAATATAAAAGTTATACCACAATTTCCAAGTGAGAGTTATATGTGAAGTGTAGATTTTTTATTGAGTATTTTATTATTGTTTTAATTGTGTGTTTGAATGTGTACTGTAAAATAGTTTAAGGGTAAATACCTATGTGTATTGTTTGTGACAGTAAATTTATTTATTTTTTAAAAATTGTTAGAGTCGTGGGCAGGTAGTTTTTCGACTCGGTTTCAAAACTCGCTTAAGTGCAAAATATTTTAACTTTTTTAATATCACGTTTTATATAGGGTAGAACACCCATATAACAAAAGTTTGAAGACGTTACCATTATCCTTTTTATTTTAAATTGAAAGTACAGAAAACTAACTTGTAAATTAATGGAGAGGTTCCGTGAAATTTATGGAAAGTCCATTTCTGAAAATCAATGTGTCCGTAATTTTACAGAGCATTTTCGGACACTTCTGGATAAATTTTACCAGCACTTTTCTGTAAAATGAAGGAAATTGTTTTTAACAGTGCAGGGATTGGTCAGTAAAATTCTTACCTGTGGAAATTACATACAATTTAATTAAGAGAACACAGTTGTGTATCATACATTGCCATAATGTTTACATTGCATTATAAATAATGAAATTTGAATGTATATGTTAAGTTGCCTATCATTTGGAGAGTATTAGCAGTTACATGACACTTTGCTAGACATTGTATTTGAGTAAGAGCAACTGTGAAGTCCATAGATACTTTTAGTGTAATAATCTTGACCTGTTGCCACGTAGTTCAACTTCTTCCAATTCTTCTATTGCCATTAATTCATCCATTGTTCGGCCATAAAAAATTCAATATGCGACTGATGTTATTTAGGCTACTTATCACATGCTAGACTATTTAATTACTTACCAAACAAGTATCTAGACTACTGCCTGTTATAGGCTAACCTAAGTACTTATACTTGACTGTGGTCTATATTAACAACAAGTTTGTGCAATAACAATCACATATGTTATTTACAGAGTTTTATATGACTAAATAATAACTTATGATGTCTAACCACCCAACTACAAGTCTCTGAACAATAATGAACGCCTGTAGTAGGCCTATGATAATTACACTTTTACTCATAACCTCATTTTCACTCTCAACAGTCATCTTATGCCTAATATTTTGTTTGTTTTGATGTGCTACTCGTCTATGACTCCACATCTCGCACAGCAATGATCGAGAGAGTGGCCACTCCCACGATAGCTCTTGTATGGCTCGATCTTGCCATTTTCTACAATCGTGCGAGTTACAGCCACATTTCAAAGATATAGTATACAAGTGCATTTTGAGCTTAGCCCCCCTACAACAGGGACAACCACAACTTTATTTTCGAACAAGGATGATTAGTTTTACTGTCCATGTGTAATTTATATGTGTGTGAAGTGGCTAATTCAGAATAATGTTCTCAATGAAATACAATTATGTGTTTTTTACTTAAGTTTTGTATTCCGTAACTTACAGCTTATTATATTCACATGTTGTTGTCAAATAAATGTGTGAGTCAGACATTAATTTCAAATGTACATATTTATCTCAAGTTTTGACACCTTGTAGTAAACCAACTAGTTATGATTCCACTTTAACTAACTGCAACAGTTCTGAATGTCTTGTAAACCAGTACAGACTGCACAGAGTAGACCATAAGTGCAAGCTTAAGGGCAAATGCATTGTAATGTCATATTGGTAGGAAGATAAATGTTTAAACTATCTTGTTTATTATACAGGCAATGTTTTGCCTTATCAGTATTTTGAAGAATGTGATAATTACCTTCATATCATTATAACAAAAACAAGTTTAGTTACACAGCTCATACTGGGTGTGATTAATCAAAACGTTATGTGCATCGAGCAATAAAATTAGCAAAAATAAAATTTTTTGCTCAAACACATTTCAACTTGCAAATTTAGAGAATGAATTTATCAATATACATACATTGTTCCTTGCTAATTCTTCTCAGTCGAGTGTTGGATGTCATAGTAGTAAAATGACATATTTTCATCCTCAAAATCATTACATCAGTGTCAAATAATGAAAGTCTAATGTAACTTATGACCTATGGTGTAAGAGGCTTTTGCTCTAATATACAGAGACTTGCAACAGTATTTGTAATTTTAAAGTTATTTATTTTCCTCTAGGAAATGAAAAGAGCCACGAAATAATTCAGTGCAGTGATAACAAGAAATATCCAGTTTTCTGTAAGACTGCAACAACACTTCTTCCATCTAGTATTGAAGATGTGCATTCACATTATGTTGAAGCATCCCAAATTTGTTTGACAGCATTGTTTTACATGCTCCTAGTTGTAAAGACATTTGTGTGCAAACAGACAGATTAAAACCAGGGCATAAGAAATGCTGACTCTTTGAAAGCAGAGTTCAATAAGGGGATCTGGATTCAATATTAATCAAATATATTAAGATTTTGTTCATGGAAGTTGCCAACTGTTTATAAAAATATTTGTTTTTAAAGAAAAATGTATATATTTTGAATCAACTTGTACTTGATAGTGTTGTACATAAATGTTCGGGTCTACCTGTATTATTGAAACAATTGTGTAATTTGTGCGACATCCTGTCCTTGTTTATGTGTTTTGAATCAACCTGTATTTGTTTGATGTTATGTTTTGGGACATTCTGTAGCTACTTGTGTAGGTTTTGAAGAAATTTGTACTAGCTCAGTGTTAAAATGATTTTTTGAAACAGCTTGTGTTTGTATATATTTTGTGAATAAATATGATATGAAATGAATTAATTTCGAACATTTATTTAATCTATCCCTTTTTTAAAAATTAACATGTTTCCCTAAGAAAAAAATATTGATAAATAAATGTCTTAATAGAGAAATTCAAGAGAGAGAGAGAGAGAGAGAGAGAGAGAGAGAGAAGTATTTTGCATTAACACAAAATAGTAGTGTAAAGAAAAAATAAATCAGATAACAAACAATTAGTTCACCAAAAATAGTTTTTAACTAACAATATCTTTGAACTTGTCTCCTTGTAAAAATATGTCTGCTGAAAAATCTGAGCAATAGTATTTTGCATAACACTGTAATTAAATTAAATAAATTGCTATATATCACCAGCCCCCATAGAGTAATTAAATTGTGCAAGGGGTTCGAATCCCGGATAAGGCTTGGTTAATATTAGTTTGTTTCTGTCATTCAGTGTCAGGTAGGTATGATTGTAAAATGTAGATTTTGGGTTCGAGTCCTGGGTTAGGTATGTTTGAAACCTTATAAATATAAAAGAATTAACAAATGAATCATGTAATTGAAATGTATATACAATACCTTGATAATCATTTGTTTGTGATAGGGTGTAACGTAGTATCAAATTCATTACCTGGTATTAAAAAAAGGAAGTACTGGAATTACAATTATTCGTGTACAATATTGTTAAATAAGAACATAATTCAAATCTAATGACTTAAAACAGAATAAATGCACATGAAACATGTTAAATTCCAACACAGACATGCTAAAATTCAAAAATTCGCATATAATCATTTTAAAAGTGTTAAATTGGCTTAAAAATGGGTTTTAAATGTTTGAAATACAAAATATGTATATTTGATACATTTTGAGGGTGCATTACACAATATCAATTTTTGCAACGAGGGAGAGATGTGGGCTATAAATAATAGGGGTGGGCGAAACTTCGAAAATTTGAATTCGAATAGAATATTTTCAATATTCGGCTTCATATTAGAAATCAAATTTTTGCTTCGAACTTTGAAACAAAAAAAAACTTTTGGGCAACTTTAATTATTTGTTATTATTCCCCCAAAAAGCAAACGAAGACAACATGTGCTTAATAATATCAATGTTTTTATCCCATGTTTACCACATACATGATTAGTGAAACATGAAAACATAACCTCAACTCAACAGAATGGCCACAAATTAGTAGAAACTGCTTTTGGTGTAAAATAATTGTCAGTATATAACTTTACTCACAATATAGCAAAATGGAATTATCTGGGGAAATATTTTTATATCACTAAACACCTCATTATCTTTCCAAACTTAACTTGGCTCCTCACATTTTAATTTGTATTATATGTTTATTTTCCTCATGTACAACAGAGTTGTGCAGTGTGATAAATATGATATAAAACTGCAAAGTTTACAGACTTAACTGTTGTGAAAAGTGTGCAATTGAACCCACTGCTATTCAAATCTCACTTTTCAATAAAGTAATTTTAACAAAAACAGGATATTGTTAGTAAAATACAAGTGTGGTTTCATGGCAGAAGTATTGTATCGATACTTTACGTATTCAATTATGAATTGATGAATCAAATTTAGTTGAGAAATTGATTTTTCCACGTATTCACAGACAGATTTGAAAGTTCGTCATATAAGCAAAAAAATAATTGCACATCATATAATATATAACTTGAGCCATTTTGCTGCCCAGCAAAGCACTTCCTCTTTGGGGCCATTTGCAAATTAATCGGATTAGGATTAGCCATTAATGTGATTAGCCCTTAATCTAATAAAGGGATCCTTGTCAAAATTGACAGGTACAGTCTCAGCACTACAAAAATATTTCCAACTATAGGACACACTGTTTTTAAGCCTGAAAATTATTGGTCAAAATTCTGTGTCACATAGCAAGCCAATTTTGGAAGATTAACAGCTTCTTGAGTAAAAGAAATTATGAATAGAAACCCGTAGTAATGTTATGCATGTAACACAGACTTAAATACTGAACTAGCAGTGTCACACATTTATGGCATTTGTGTACCTAGGTTTTGAATTGAAAATAACCCCTTTTTTTTCTATTACTTTTTTGTAAAAAAAAACCTCATCTTCCTTTCGGGTAAATACGGTACATAGACAAAAACTATAATTGTTTTTTGCAAATCGGTGGAAAACATTTCTTTATTATCTGCTTTATATGTGTAGTTATTAAATTTATAAAATATATATATAATTGGTGCAATGTATACCTACTTGTCAATAAAACACTTTGAATTCATATTCGATTCGAATTCGCGAATATTTTAACAAATTTGCTTCGAAATGAATTATCCAGCTTCAACCACCCCGAATAAATAGAGGTTCCCACATGCTCCACTTCAATTGTTCCTCTGACTTCATAGGGTCAACACCTAATACTCTCTCGCAAGGCGGACACCCTGTGAACCTGTCCGCACTGCAAGGAGTTACTGCCTGGCCTTGATTATTCAAGGACACCGGTCGCCCGTCCACCAGCCGCTACCTCTGCTGGGACCTGATGTGACAGGGTTGTGCGGTGAAGGAACCCCATGCTTTAGACCTTCAGCCTCGTTTCCAGTTCACTGCTCGCTGGGGAATACGCCCGCTTACTGGGGTAGTGGCCCCCGGCACTTAACTAGCAGAGCGGGCTAGTGCTGGACCAGCCTGACCTACGGTTTAGGTCTCGTTCGAAGCCTAACAGCTGTGCTACAAGAGTTAAAGTGGATAATTAAAATAAATATATATTTCGGATTTTTTTAATTATTTTGCAGTATTTTGTCAAAACTTTTCATAAAATTTATTAGAAACTGTTTCATTTTCACAGCATTTTCTTAAATATTTTAGTAACTTTCTTATCAAATTTGTTAACATTTCTCCTTATATTGTTCAACGTTTATATAATTTCATAAAATGATTAACAAATTGTTCAAACTTTTAATAAAGTCTTCAGAATTTGAAAGATATTTTATAAACTTTTAGTGAATCAAACATTTTAATGAATTGTTTACAACTTGAACGGAATTTTCTTAAAATCGTGAAACATTTTAATGAATCATTTACAACTTAAATTAATTTCTATAAAATCATTAAAAATTTTAACAAATAAAATGAAATTTTCGTAGAAGCATTAAAGATTTCTATGAATCGCTTACTACTTGAATGAATTATTTTTAATTGTTTAACTTATTAAACATGTTTTTAGAATTTGAATGAAAAGACCAAATTTATTCTGAGTGTGATATTATTCTTTTTTATAATTTGTTAAAGTGTAATTTGTTTGTTCATGTTAATTAATGTTAAGTCGAAATGGTGCTTGAGGCGACGTGGTCCCACTTGTTGAATTGTTGTTTATTTGTTTTAAAAATGATTTTTCGTGTGTGTGTGTATGTGCAGGTGAAAAGTGTTTTCATTAAATTTTAGATCGTTTGTTGATGTATATTTGAGAGGAAATTTAATAGAGTTTTGAAGGAGATACTAAATTACCGTCATACTATTGCACTATGGACAGCAGGCCGAGACAATATCTCGAATTCAGGCCTTCTCCACACTCTTAAATATTCGTAAATATATGTTAATACCATCTAGAATAAAATAAAAAGTGCTCTGAGAAAAAAACTTGTAGGTGGTTGACGGCTAGTATGAGTGCACAGGAAAAGTGTTTTCATTGAATTTGAGATAGTTTTGGTTAGTTTTTTAAGAGCTGTTTAGGGTTAATTTTTATGGTTATGTTTGAGAGTATGAATTGAGGAAAAGCTGAAAAAAATGAATAACGAAGCTGGATATGTCTCACATATTCAGGGGGTCCATAACCTCAGCATCCAAGCTTGTTCTGTGTGAGCTGTTTGGCGAAGGATGATTGAAAGATGGATCAATGAGCCTTGAGTAAATTTAACAAATGAAATTTGTTTCATGTGTATGCGATGGGGTGGATTGTTTATCTAAGTAAATTTTATGACATTTCCTTTTCAAAGTTCTTGGAAAACTGCAAGTGTGACAGACAGAGAGTGAAAAAAGGGGGGGGGGGAGTTGAGTAGTATTTCAATTAAATTTAAAAAAATTATTTAAAAAATTTGTAGTTTTAAGAGTGTTTGTTTAATTGGTATAAATAATATCCAGTATGTTGGTCCCTTGCTAAAATTCTTAGGTGGTATTCATTATTGAATTTATGAAAATGTTTCAAACGTGTAAATTATTATTTCGCTGTACCCTAGAACATATTTTTTATGGTGTAAACAATATACCTTAGAATGTATTTTTGATGGTGTAAAATTAATACATTTTTGTGGTGTACACTAGTATTTAATGGTGTTTAGTAACATGCCATATTTTTGAAAAAGTGTATTTAAGTTTGAAAGATTTTAAAATTGGGCTTAAATTGCATTAGTTTCAATTTTAATATTCGAAACACAGTCTGGTTGCAATGAAATTTAAAAATTGTGAAATACAGGCGAGGCAGTTCAAGAAAACTCATTGTGTAATGTAGAGATAATCTGCAGACCAGTAATTCATGCCACTGAGAGAAGTCATCAGAGTGGAATGGCCAGAGGGGAAGTAATGACTCTCCCTCCCAATGGAGCACATGCACGCCCATAGGATTTTTGCAGTGAGCAATAGGAGCGGGAAGGGGAGGGGAGGTTGTCAGGTGGGGTGGGGAAAATGGAGTGTGCTTGGATGGTGGCATAGAGTGTAGACAGCGGCAGTTTACTGAAGCATTTTCTCATTCTCTCTCCTGCTCTGCATGTGGCCCAACTCCCGGCCTGAGTGATCTAACCATTCGTTTTCTGCTCTGGCTCTACACGTGTCACCCTCATCTGCTCTCAAGACCTTGGTTTCTCTCGCTGACCACACAGACCAATTTTCAGGCATCTGCTACCTGGCTTTGTACATGAGGCTTTAGAATAACTCGTCCCTGTATCTTTTGTAAAAACACTTTGCTGTAGTTGATTACCTTTCCCATATAAACCCACAGTTCCCTGAAAAATTATTTTATTTATATTAAACAATCCAGTGTTAATGTTACTCTTAATTTCAACTATGACTTGATGAGGGAATAAAGTGGCCTTATTGTTCTGTTTTCAAAATGACAAGGCAATTTAATTTAATTTATTGTGGTGTAGCTCTTGTAGAGGGAAAACTAAAGAAAATTTAGTACGTTATTTAAAATGGGTGAGCATAAGCGATCCAGTATTTATATTTTCTTTAAAGATCGTTACATAAGCGATCCAATTTCTGAATCGCAGATACAAAGACAGTCTACAGCAAGCTGTCAAGACAGTGTCCCTTCGCCTTAGCAGACACAAGTTACTCTATTGGAGGATGATCTCTACTTAAGTGATTCGAGCATGGATTCACTTATGGAGAGATCGTTTACACCAAAAGGTCAAAACATGTCCACTTTCATCCAAACATGACAAGGTTGATATTTTGAATGATGACTTATTTCTATCAGACTCTGAAAATTCGTGTGATTCAGACAGTGCTCCATCCATTTCACAATCAACTTTCGTTTCGATTAGAGATACTTCGCCAAGGGAGCAGGAAAATAACACGTTTTCCGACTCACCAGCCTCAGTGGAAGCTTTGCCAGACCTGACCTATGAGCTCATGGCTGCGATGATTGCAGGAAGAGTAAATGATGTGCGGATATTTAACGATAAGCTTTACAGAGATGTGGACTTTTCTCATTTTTTTCCTAAGATTTAATGTCCCTTTATTAAGCTAATAATTGCATCACCACGACCAGTTAGAGTTTCAGTTACTGTAGCAGTTAAGTACTTGAAATCCCTCATGACGGAGGAAGGCACTATGGGACCTTTTATTTTCAAAGCAAAGCCCTCCTTGTCCTACATTCATCCGATGTGGGTTTAATCTATGATGAGGATATCGTCAGTTATTTAACAAACAGACTTGAGGAGTTTAGTGCACATGGATCTGGCTGGAGTCTGCAAATATTGATATACATGGATGTACAAGTGTCCCAATACCAGCCATTCACCGTTGGTGCTGCACACACTAAACTACCAAAGTATATTGCTGATAAGAAAGCTTATGTTGATGTACACTCCCTAGAGGGAATGTGTTTCCACTATGCAGTATTAGGATCTTTGTTTCCTGCTACATAAAATGGCGAGAGAATTACTTCATATCCAAATCCTCCCGAGGTTTGGAATACTGAAATGGTATGACAAACATGTGAATATTTTGGCGATTCGCACGAGTGGAAATGCTGCTCATTTGCATTTTGTCTGTATTAGAAACTTTTCCTGGCTGGTTGGTAGTCAGATGAGTAAGAAGAAGTGTAGAAAACATGTATGCGAATGTTGCCTCCATTACTTTGTAGTGAGGAGAAACTCTCAAGTCATATTATTCTTTGCCAGCAAGAAAAAGCTGTTCGCAGTACTTTCCTCACTGGGAACGACAAATATTTGGTATTTAAGGATTACAGCATACAGCAGAGATTGGGTTTTGTCGCCTATTTCGATGTTGAAAGTTGCCTGAAACCCATGTCCACTTGTTTGCCTAATGACGAAACTAGTAATACAACCAACATGTTCCATATGCTTGTAGCATTTTATTTGGTCTGTTCATACAATCCAAGTTTATCTAACTAATTTGAGTTTGTGGGATCTTATTGATTGTACCAATTAGTTGATATATTAGTATACCTTACAAAGTTGGTTGCGGAAATATATATCGTGATTGTTTCGATGAATCCAAAAACCCCTGCCGATGAAGCTAGGTTGGTGACTCAGAAAAGTTGTCACATTTGTAAAGAAATGCTCTGCACTGATGATATTGTGGTGGATCATGACCATTTGATGGCGAAATTAGAGGTCGTGAACATAATAAGTGCAACTTAAATTTCGGACTACCCAAAAGACAACTTGTCGCTGTTTTTCATAACCTGCAAAACTATAATGCTCACTTTCTTATAAAGCCATTGGCTGAACGTCATGTACGACAACCCAATGGAAACGTGGTAATCAAAAACCAGGGTAAAATTCAAGGGATTGGAGTGACCCTTTAAAAATAGCAACATATTACAAATCAAATTCCCAATGGGATTGATTCCAATGGAAAGGCACAATATTCCTAGTTATGATTTATTCATTCATTCCAATTTATGAGTGCCTCTCTAGAAACTTTGGCTGGTAATTTACTACCTGCGCAATTGAGTATCACCTGCTCGATGTTTCCAGACAACACCCAATTCGAAATGTCAAAACAGAAGGGAGTTTTTCCGTATGACTTTGTTAAGTCGCCAGACAGTCTGATGTGCAAGTCACTCACATCAAAGGACGCATTTCATAATTGATGAGAGGCGAAGGCATCAGCGATGAGAATTACACTCATGCCCAAGCCAAATGGAATGTGTTCAACTGCATAAACTTGCTGCAGTATGCTATTCACTACTTACTTGTTTGGCTCATTATGGTATTGACCCTGCCATGTATGTCAGAGCTCTGTCTCTTTCACGGGATGCTTTAATATGAATGGCACGTGCACGGCTACAGCTGTTGACTAACCCAGACATCTATGTTCTTGTAAAATGCAAGGTTATGGACGGCATTACCCAGGTTTCAAAATATGTGCAGAAGCCAACAATACTTACATGGGTGAGGACTACGACACCAGTGGGGCATCGAAATATATATGTTATTTCGATGTCAATGGGCTGTACAGTCATACAATGCGACCCGAGCTTCCGATTGGTAATTTTGAATGGGTTGAGGCTGACATGTTTTCAACATGGGACTTTTCAAACACGGTGAATGATGGTGACACTTGTTTTTTCGCGGAAGTTGATATGTCTTTTCCAGATGAGTGTCATGATACACTATCTGATCTGCCTCTGGACCAGAAAATGGCGTTCCCCAAACGGCTTGCATGGGAAACTTCTTTTAACACTTCTGCCGTGATAGAAATATGTCATACACGGGGAAACTCTAAGGCAGTACTTGACGTACGGGCCAAACTTGAATCTGTTCATCGTGTTTTGCACTTTCAGCAGAAGAATTGGATGGCTCTGTACATCAAGTTTAACATTGATAAACATGCCCAGTATGCGGACATATTGGAAAAATTGTTTTTCAAATTGATGAATAATTCCATTTATGGATAAACCATGCAGAATGTCCACCAGGAAAGTGACATAAGAGTCGATTAGAGGTATGACATGATCTAAGGAACTGCAGAGCCAATAGGGTGTCCTACATTTCAAGCAAGGCAGATTATCGATGAAAACTTGGTCCTTATCGAGATATCAAAGAGTTATGTTGCATTCAACAAATCATTGTACAATGGTGTTGCCATTCTTGATCTTTCTAAATTAACACTCTGCGAATTTCAGTATTAGTACATGCGTACAAAATTTCTTCTGCCAGTGTTAAATCTCCTTTATTGTGACACCAATGCCTTGGTATAGTCTGTTGCTTGTGAGGACATCTATAAAGTAATAACCCAAGATACATCTAATTATGTGCTGGATAAACCGCAAGGATTCTCTCACGAGAACAAAGGTTGCATGGGGTGATGAAAGATGAATGTGCTGAGAGCTTCATACACTTTGTGGGTTTATGGCCCAAGCTTTATGCATATGTTGTTGTAATTGAACAATGTATACGTAAGACAAAGGGTGTAAAACCTAACGTGTTACAGTTACACAGGTATGAGGATTATCGAGATTGCCTCGGAAATTGCACAAGGGTGTTGGGGACCCAATATCAGTTACGTTCGTGTGGTCATCAAGTCTACACCGAATGTGTAACCAAGGTAGTGTTGTCAGATATGGATGTTAAGCGGTACATTGAGGCAGATGCAATATCAACCTTACCTTTGGGGAAATACAGAATACAATTTTGTTTTCCTCTCTAGAATAGTTTCAACACCACAATAAATGCAGCCCACCCAAGACACCACAACTACCACCAACACCACACCACCGATGACGTGCATATGCCGCCACCACAAGCACCTCCTATTTCACGACCAACTTCACAGTTATCTACAGATGTCTACAACTGTTTGCAACATATCTTGCATCATCATTCAATGCTACTGCTCCCTGTTTCCCTCACTGTAAGGCTCGTCAAACTATAATATCAAATATACAACTGTCTTCGATACATTTGACAAAATAATAAGAATAAAAGCGCAGCTGAGGTATCATCTACTGGAAACTGTGTGTGTGTGAGTGTGTGTTGCACCCTATCATCGGCACATGTGAGTGATTGGGAATTACACTACCAGATGTGACAAATGAACGCCCCTCTGTGCATGTCAACGAACACACCACCCGAATTTGTTGTTAATGTAAATAGTTGCTGTAAATAGATAGGAAAAGGACGTTAACACCAACAATGTTTTATATTTGTAAATATTTTTTAAATCATTTTTTTTGTAAATGTTGTTTTTTTGATCTTGTAATCTGCATAAAACACTTTTGGTATGTTGTTACAGTAGTAGTAGTAGTAGTAGTAGTATCAGGTTTAAGATGTAAATAATTTTGATGAAGTGTTAGGTAGTTTAAATAATAAAATATTATTGATAAAATCTCTTGTTTTTTAAATGTCTTATTGTTGTTAAATATGTTTGGTATTTAAGTTTGTAACATGATTCTCGTATAATGCATTCTGGTGCTTCATTTGTTTTAATGTATGTGAAAAAAATGGTCTTTGTATAAATTTGATAAAACATAGTGTGATTGAAATAACGTATCTGTAATTTAAATTTTGTATGAACATAGTGAATATTTAGTTTTAAAGATGATTATTTTTTTTAAGAATTTTGAATAAAATTTTTCTATATTAAAATTGAATGCTGTGAGTTGATATTTATTAGTTTGAAAACTCCTCATGTCGTTTTATAATATCTTGTGGATGATTGGAGATAGGATATGTCTGAAGACGAAGTACTTGTATATGTCTGCATATTAAATGAAAAATTGTTTTATCTTGAGATGAGTAGGTGTTGGCAAGTTGTTTGTTTTAATCTAAAATCAAGTAATCTAAAATCAGCAAGTTGTTTGCTTACAATTTGATGAAGGAGAAAAATATCTATTATACATTTAAAAACTAACATTTAAATTAAAGTAATGTAATAAAACAAACACACTCTGAAGGGGGAATCACAAAAAAATGGTGATAAACGAATACATCTGAATCAATGAATTTGAAAGGAATAGGAACGGACTAATATTCTGAGAAATCTTTGCTGGACTGCTGGTCAATTTGAAGAATTTAACAAAACCAAGTATCACACACGTACCTTTTCAAGGGGCAGGTAGAAAGACCTCTTGGTGACACACCGCAATGTTTGTTGCTGCTCTACAACTCTACAGCTGGGCGAGGCCAGCCAACTTTGAAACAGAAATATTTTTCTCAAAACAACAAGATTACAACTGCTGCAGCTGAAGATTCAACTTGAAGGTGTCTCCTGGTTAAAACACTCATACTTTATACAAAGTCAGAAAACCAAATTGAAGGCTTTTTAAAAATAAAATAAAGTTCAACTCTTTCACAAACATGAATTCTTCTTCTTACAAAAGTGAAATTTCTTCTACAAAATTATCATTCCATTGTCTGTTGTAGGAAAAATAGTGTATTCAGAGTTTCTCTCGTAAATTTCAATTCAGTTGCCTGTCAGCCTCCGACCGTGCTACATGTATATATAACAGCTTATAAGCCAGCACACATCATTCATTCACCAGCCTCCGAGGTGGACAGATGTGTTTTGGGGGAGCTCCTTGTGTGATTTCATTATGTGTTTAGTCATTTCCATGTACTTGTGTTCGTTAGCCGTTTAATTTATTTGATACATTCGTTTTGTATTTTCATTAACATTTCCGAGTTTTTCACCTTAGTCTATAATCAAACATAGGTTATTAGTTGACGTAAGTCCTACATCCAAGTCAGTGCCGCAGTAACCTCCTGAGTGAATGGACCTACATTAAACATTTTCTTTTGTACACATGTTAATCACTTAATTAATTTTAACATGTGTTTCTGTTTCTAAAGTTTCTCACCAGTCTCACAGGCAGGTGGATGTGTTTCTAAATATTGTCAGGTATGTGCGAGAGGCATCAAGTAGTGTCACATTTTTCATATAACTTGTGTTTAGGAAGACTGCAGTTTAATTTATAGGGACATTTTTGATTCATTGTAGATTGTCAATTAATTCATTTTATACTGGAGACTCATGTAATTGTGATCTTTTACCACTTGTCGACACCAGGTAGTTATAATTCTCTCTTGTGTTATTTATTTATTCATAAAACTCGTTAAAAAATCTGAAATTATTTTTTCCTCTAGTGTGTAACGTTTATTGCATTCGGAAACAGTCATGTCTATTTAATCGCATGGGTTTACTAAAACGTAAATCGCATCTTTCAAAGTCACCTATCTACCAACACCTTCTATGAGCAATATCACTACCAACCCAAAAAATTACACTTAGACCACTCTTGCACAAAACTTAGCATATATATACACACACCCCACTCCAAACAAGCCACACCTCATTGAGTGCCAGAGCTCCAGGAGTGAGGACGTACCAGAGCTCCTTTCCACAAAAGAAAAGAAATAATACCCTTAGTACACTCTTTCACCAAATACACACAAATAAAAAAATAACCCTTTCATTATATTTAACCCTTTCAATAATCCTAACCCTTTCAATTTAATTAACCGTTTCGATCTTTGATTAACTCTTTCAATCAATTTAATTAACCCTTTCAATTTTTAACTAACCCTTTTAATCAATTTAATTAACCCTTGCAATCAATCTAATCCTTTGATACCAATAAAGGCGGCACCCCCTTTGAATTAGGACCCCCCTACCCGTATTACTCATTATTTTAAGGAGTTTTTCCCAACTGTCATAATTTTTGTTAAGTTGGCCTTTTTTTTTTTTTTTAGCACCAATACGCCTATTATATTAAGAAACGGGGAAAATGTCGAATTTCAGGTGTTGCGTCCCATAGTTACACACAAAGGGTAGATATCACGATGTCTTCTGATTATGATAACCGCCGAACTACTTGTTAAACCGAATAGGCGCTCGTAGATATATTTTAGTCTTGCTCACGGGTCTGGCCTTTTCGATACGTAATCATGATTAATTTTACATCATAGACTAAAGATGAGGTAGACCGCTTATTCATCTTCTGTGCATGCACCCACCATTTACCTACCCCAAGCAAGTCACATGGTGGTTTAAACCTTAATTTTTGAATGACAAGCACTATTATGTGAATAAAATACTTATACAAATATGAGTTTAATCAATATGCATTACATGTGATTAGAGGAAGTATACATATACCTCTAGGCATTTCTTTACAAATAAGTGTTCTAACCTAAAATCCAAACCATGCCGTTTTCTCTAGACGTGTTGGCAGAAAAGCAGTTCAATATTGGGACACGGAGATTGGCTGCGAGCAGCCAGTGAGATCGTCTACCTCATGTTTAGTCTATGGAGTATATTTATAACAAACTCCCTGAAATTTCCCTTACTTTTCCAAGTGTTTCGGGGGGGTTTTTTTTTTTTCCCCCCCGCAAATAAACTTCACGGTAAAATTAAATTACGAATATTTACAGCATGCTATAAAAATCTACAAGGATGGCATGTGAAAAAAAAAAACTATATGATACAGCATTCGAATACTAGCTATCTCAGGGCTACATACAGAGTTAAAATACAAAGACAATGCATTATAAAATATAGCAATTCACTGAAAACTACTACAAGTGTTCCAAATAATTATTATTCAAGCTAAGCTGCTGCCCAGAATCACATTTTTCATTACGTCACAGCTCGCAGTATGAGAGAGAAAACTATTCAGCCAACAAAATATGTATAATAGCTACGATTTTAATTTAAGTGAAAATACTGGCCAGAAATGCAAAATTTCCTGATTTTTTTTCCCTTCAGGTTTCCCATGTTTTCCCTAAAACTAGCCACCTTGAATATTGAATATGGCCAACATAAACCTCAGCGATAGAGTTGATCAGGGATAACAAATCGCTCATTTAGATAGCGGTAATAACCTGTGGGTTGGTGTTACCAAATGATTGATGACTGAGCAAAATCCTAACACCAACAGAACTGATTTTGTTCTGCCAAAAAAAAAAAAAATTTGGAGTTGGCTGGTTTGAATCGTTTTGTTCGGCATACAAAAAATTATGAGTTTTTAGTTGGAACGGCTTTTTTTTTTTTTTTTAATTTGAATATCGATTTTCAAAAAACTTTTTTACATTTTTTTTTTTTTAGTAAGATATAAAATAATTACTTGAGCGAGGTTAGTTCTCTTACGTGGCTGTGTGAATGTCCAACGCTAATTCTTTCTTCTTGGCTGTCGCGTCTTTTATTCGCTTTGTCTCCATTTGAATTCAAAGCTCAGTGTCTACCAGATGTTCCGAGAAAGGTTCATTACTGGCTCGTCGTGTTCCAAGACGTGGCAAGCTACTCGTGCAAGTTACTTCCACACCAGCAAAGACAATGCATAGTATCATCAGCACATTATCTTCGCTTACATATTTTATGGAAGTCCGTTCCTTTGCGGCAACAGGTTATTTTATGGGGAATATTGTTTTCACTTAACTTCAATGCATACGATACTCCCCGCTCGTGACCTGGCATCTTGGCCCCAGATAACGCACACGGTGATTTAAGCAACGACTCTCAAGTTAATGCTGAGGTGGTTTTTCATTTCCTTCCGCAGTAGACGAGCAACACTTGGCAATGTCTTGCCAAACAAAGGCTGTTCGCGGTAAAGTGGACAATTTTGAAATCAACCATAAAAAAAAAATTGGGTTTGAGTGTGTTTGGCGACACGGCCGTTTGTTTTGCGTGAATACGTCTACGTTGACGCGCTCGGACGCCATGATGTTTATTTTACGTTCCCGGAACCGCTTCGCTCGCTCATATGGGGTTATATGGATATCACTGGATTGCTTTTGAGATGCTCTTTCCAACCGTATACGATTTCTGTATTTCGACGTGGCTTTTTTGACGCGTATAGGCCGTCATCGTGTTAAGTTTTCTTAATTTTTTACATTAAACTCATTCAATTTCACCATAACCATACCACACAAATGTTTTTACACGCGCAATCTTTTGATCTTGACGAGAGCTGTCGATTGAAACTTAAACGAGAGTCGTAGCTTCTCCTAGTCAAAAGTTATACTACGCGGAAGTTATGAGACGCGGCGAAACGAACTCAAAATTCCCCCCCCCCCCCTTTCACTCTCTCTCTCCCCACGCGATACTTCGCAAGATTGCTTTTCCCGGACACGTTGTTACTAGGATTTTCTGGTTATTTAGGCGCCACAGATGCTGTGGCTTCATTTTCTGCACGAATTTCAGGCACACTCTGCACACACTGACATTCATGTTCCCAGTAAGTTGGCAGCAAGATAAATAAAAATATTTCTAAAGCCCCTGTCACACTATCAAATTTTCTTACTTCAAACTGCTTTCAATAAGTTTGGTCAAATAAAGTTGGGCAGTTATGACGTCATTGGAAGGTCATAAACGCCGCCATATTTGTCTGAGTAAGTTGGATTGCTTGAGTTAAAAATCAAACATTTGAAGATTGGACCGGTTCTAAAATTTCTTTGATGTTTGACGATCACAGCCAATCACATTCGTGTACAACAAAACTGAACGTCAAGAAACTTTAAAATATTTGCTGGAAATGAAGTTGGTAATGAAGACAATTAATTTACGTAGAAGCTGTCTGGGCATGCGTGCTTCTTTAATTAAATATTGCATATAAAATTACGAACTCAGAGGCATTAAATTTAATTGCGCAGGAAACATATCTGGTAAATAAAATCTGAATTTATAAAAGAAGCGAAAATAAATTACAACTTTCCTTACAGTTCTCAACTAAATTGAAAAAAAAAAATAAAAAAAATAAAAAATGGAATATCTCACTATAAAAATTATTTTTAAATAATAATTCAAATGAGATTTATCAGTTAAAAACTTGACAGTGTGACACATTTTCAAACACATACAAGATCATTTGATAAAATTTGCTGGAAGGAAAAATTTGATGGCCGTATTTTGTCTTCAAAACTTATTGTCGAATATAGTTAGTTGGAGGCAAAAATTAGACAGTGTGGCAGGGGCTTAAGACTTGACATATTGAGAGTATGATGTGTAAAATTATGAGAACTTAACTCGTTCAGTCACCGTGTCCACAATCGGGAACATGTTGTACGTGAAGGATATATTTATGTTCATCCCTGTACACAGCAAGGAATCAGTATCCAATACCTTGGGAGTCTTACCGACGGGGTCTCAGCCAATCAGAATCGTGCACGACAAAAATGGACGTAAAGAAACTTTAAAATAGTAGGTAATGAAGATAATTAACTAATGTAGAAATGGTGTGAGTATGAAAGCTATTTCAAGTGATTATTGCGCATAATATTACGAACTCAGGGGCATTTTACATTTAATTGCGAAGGACACATCTCTAATAAATAATATATCTGATTTTAGTAAAGAAGCGAAAATATAACTACAACATTCCTTACTGTAAAGGGCTGCATGGAAAAACAAAACCAAAGTCTCGCTATTAAAATAATTATAAAATAATAATTAGATTAGTATAAAGTTTTGGCATTGTGACACATTTAAGGTAGGTTGGTAATAGGGCTTGGCATCTCGTCGACAGCGATGTCATTAGGGACGGTGCAAGTCGCGCAGGGGCAAGGGATTGGGGAAGAAATGGGAAGACCTCTGTGAGAGACCCATCACAACATTCGCCTGGAGTGACTTCGGAAAACTACGTAAGTCCGAAGCCAGGATGGCCGGACCCGGGAATCGAACCCGGGTTCTCCCGAATGCGAGTCCAGAGAGTTACCACTGCGCCACCTCGCTCGGTCAGATACAGTTAAGACTATTTGATGTAATCTGTTGGAAGGAAAAATGGATGTATTTTGTCTTCAAATTTTATTGTCAAATATAGTTGAAGACGAAAATTTGACAAGTGTGATAGGTGTTTGATGGAAAGTGAAGCCATTCCATCTTTCTCAGACGTTCATGACGTACCGATCCCGTCACAACTGTACAACATCATTCGACCAAACTTACTGGAAGAAGTTTGACGGACAAGTTTTACCGTGTGACACGAGCTCTGCGTATGGCGGAAGGATGAAAAATGAGAGGGAAAGTAGATCCCAAGCAGGGTGTTCAAGAGTGCTGGATTAACTGTGAACAGGCAATAAAATAGGTCGACGCTGGCAGGCGAACCGGAATCGCCTCGTTGAAAAGCATCATGAGAAACTAAAATTACTGAGCTTTTTGAACCCGCTTGGAAAAAGGAGTATTGTCTACCGTAGGGTAATTTGCTGGCCGCACAATGGCATCACGAGCAAAAGGAAGCTATTACAGAGCTATTTTCGTGGTTGGGGTAGGAAATCGTTTCCGGAAACGGTGATAAATCATCTTGTGGGTGTGTCCCTTCTATAGGCTGTTCACGATAAAATGAGCACTTTTGAAAGACCCGCTTAAAATCTACTTGTATGTATACCCATTGTGAATACTTCCGCCTTATGCAAAATTAACATTGTCATGGACCTCGTCACTTTATTCATGCATCGGTCAAGTGCAACTGTAAAATTATTACAAAAGAAAATGTTTTGAAAATCTGCTCATTTCTACACTTCGATGCATTAAATAAAACAGAAAGTGAAAGAAATAATTTAAGCTATCACAAATTGTTAGCTGACACTATTTATTCGACGTTAAAATATGGAACAATTTCCATTCATCGTTACCAACTTTACTGGGCGCATGTCACTCAATTCGCCCTTTAAAACATATGCAGATAGGGATAGTGACTATTTTCTAAGGTTGAGTTCAGAAGTACTCACTTTATCGTGAACAGCCTTTACGCTTTTCCTTTAAACTCAAGGGTTGTCGTACAGCGTTGACAGATTGTGGGAGTTTGCAGTGCAATTGTATTTGATTGCAAAGGGCTTATCAACGTCCTCCGGTGTCATGGCTGAAGGCTTGTCAGTGGACAGGCTTGCAACCTAACTTACGACCTAACTCAAACCTTAAACTGACACCCATGCCTCACCTGGGATTCGAACCCAGAGCCTTCCGCACCCCAGACCGGCGGCGCACCAACCGACTGTGTCACTGGAGGTCAGCATTGTGAGAGTTACACGTCGGAGGACGAACTCTTGTCATTAAGGACTATGGAAAAATTCCGCAGTGTGCGGATTTGCAAAATGTAAAAAAAAGAAAAAGTCCATTATGTATTATATTTCAATGGAGCTAGTTATATTGACAAAATATTTGAACACTTACTACAAAGCTATCTGATATATAAAAAAAATTACTGATTAACATTTCTATGAATAAAACAATTTTAGAGTTTTATTTACTCCTTAATTTTCTTCATCCTTATTTATCGTTTTGACAAATGTGGTTATGGTCACTTTAATACATTGAGTAAAAAGCAAGATGACCTATCTTGGAAAACCGTTCGTGCAGGAACTTAAATTAAAAATTAAAATAATAAATCACTAGCCAGAGAATTTGCAGGTTTGAGGAGGTGTCAGGGGAGGAAGTTGCTATTGCAATAGTACAAGGGAAAAACATAAACGTATAAAATAATTTGCTATCTATAGTTTTACTCTAATTTTCTTTTGAAAAATATAAGTAAACCTAGTTTTGTGAAAGGGATTATTTTTTATTAGTTAATGGGAATTCGTTCACTGTGTAACGACGTTTCTAAGGAACAAAACTATTATCACAATCACAGTGAAAGTTTGAAATGTTTCCCATGTCGAATCGACAGCAATAACCAATCAATTATCACACTTCGCAGTAGAGTTCAATCCCTGCATTTCAACTAACTGATAAGGGGACAGTAATTTGAGGCACGAGACGGGGGGGGGGGGGAAGGGGTGGTATTTGAAACCTTGATCTCCAGTTTACTAGACAGGCGCTTTAACCAACTCCCCCCCCCCTCCTTTTCACGATATTTATTGTCACAAACAACATACAAACGCATTCACCCTTAACCTATTGTACAGAACACATTCGAAACCAATAGAAACAATAACAAAATACTCAATAAAATATCTTCGGAATTCTTACATGGCGGTACAAAACGATATGAACATATGGGAACTGGGTTTGTTGACAAAGTCGAGAAACCAAACTTCAATGTTTTCTGGCAATAGTGGAATATTATACTTTGGTGTCCTCTAGTGTTGAAAACTGCCCCAGCTTTGCAGGCAACTCACAATCCGCTAAATGGCACAACTGAGGACCTCGAGCATGTGAGGCGTGAGTCTTTATATATATATATATATATATATATATATATATATATATATATAATATATACACACACATACATACACACACACACACAATTCTTTAACATGAGGGGCAGCGCATGACGTACACCCATCCTCAGTAATATACACGCACTTCCTGTAGGCGTAAACATCAAAATGAAAACAAAAAATTGCCGTACCACTAACGCAATGTGCCACGCCGCGCCATGTTCCACCTATCTTGACGAAGAAGCTGGACAAAGTCTTGAACTGTCACCGGTGTCGAACGGTCCACCAAAAAACAGATCGCTGAAGTACAAACCAGGCCGCAGCTCTTCGTCGAACTGAAGGGAAGGTGAAGAAATCGCAATGAAGCATGTGCGTGTCGCTGACATCTCCACGTTCATCGCGAATTATTTTTCGCACCCGTACACGACACCACTGCCAGATGGGAGCTGCATAAACACAGGAAATTACGCTATGAAGTGCCGTGTCAGTGTTGCCTCACAGCGAACATGCAGGGTCAGCTGTCAGGTGAATGCTGTATTTACGCTGCTGAGTTGCCACGATATTATTGTAGAAGCCGAATGCTGCAGCTCGAAGATCCGAAGAAAGGTTAGGATCGGCAAGTATTTTCCATGGGTGCCTCCAGTGGATGGTTGGGGTGCGATTCACAACAGATACAGATGGTATGACTGCCGACATTTTGGAAGCCCGAATGTACAAATATCTCGCTGATGCGACTGTCCCTTCTACTATCGTTGAGAGTGCTTCCTTTGCCTGACGGTATTGAAGTGGCATACGTCTAACTTCAGACCACATAATTTTCTGTAATGCTGCGTAAATGTCCGCTGGGCGCAGAATTGTTACATTGGCTGAGGACTGATATAAGGCCTCACACTTCAAAACGTGATTAATAAGACTCTGGCCTCCTTCTTGCAAGGAAAGATAAAGATGCGGCCTAGACAGTTAAAAGATATACGATTTACACAACATGTGGCCAACAATATGTATTATTTGTGCATTTTGTTGACGTGGTATTGGGAATATATGGGACACATACCACAGCTTCGCAAGTAAGAAAACATTTATTAAAGCAATCCTCTGTATAATATTTGTACGACGATAATTCATTTCTATTTGACGAGCACGGAGCTTATTTATTGTCATGTTCCAATTATAATGCAACATATGAGTGGCGTCTGCATGGAAGTATATGCCCAATATTTTCACAGTTTCGGCCCTCCGAAAGGTAAAAACGTCTTCAAACGGCTCGCTGGTCGCGCTGAGCTCCAGTACGGCAGTTTTTTTTAGCATTCGCTCGCAGATTGGAGACATTGCGAAAAAGGTCCAGGCATTCTGCCGTCGCTTTAATTTCCCGCTCTGGACGAACGACACATGTGATGTCATCAGCATAGGCATTTAATTTAAAGGACAGGTTTGCTACAAGGAAACCTTGCAAGCGGGACTGAGCACTCTGCAGAGAGGCTCAATGGCGATACTAAATAAAATCATGGATAGCGGGCATCCTTGTCGAACTGAAATCTCGATCTTAATAGGTGGGGTAAGGAATCCGTTAACCAACAGTCGTGACCAAATTCCGGTAACACACCATCCGCACCCACTGTACTGCATTGCCTGGGAAATCGAAATGATGCATAACATGAAGTAAGAATTTATGATCGACTCTATCGAAAGCCTTATCCATATCAATACTTCAGATGGCCATTTTACTGTGTTGTATTGACGAAAGTAATTGAGTGTCCCTCAGGGCAAGCAAACCTTGTAAGATGGAGTGTTCTGGAACAGTGCATGTCTGTGCGGGGCCGATAACATCTGACAATCCCTTGGTTAATCAGGTCGCACAAAACCGAGAGATTATTTTATAATCGACACATAAAAGTATAATTGGTCTATAATCCGTAGGTTGTAATGGACGGTATATTTTGGGTATAAGGACAATTTTCCCTTCTTTATGAGACTTGCATAACTCCTCTCTTTCAAGCACATCGTGAACAACTTCGCAGAAGTCGGTACCAATAATATCCCAATAAGTTGTGTAAAATTCGTATGGAATACCGCCAATACCCGGATATTTTTTTGATGGCAATTGCTGTATTATTGCATTCAACTCCCGCATCTAAACATGGCACCTCCATGCCCGTCTTGCTGTCACAGCTAACTCTGTTTTCACAGTCCTGTAAAACCGGTGGAAGCATAGCATCGTCCGTGTTATGTTTCGAGTATAAATTTGCAAAGTAACTGCAAAGCGTTTGCACTATTCCCGGCCGGTCCCGAACAATAGCGCCATCACTGTCAGTATGCTGGTTGATTGCCTTGCGTCGTATTTGCTGTTGTTCCTTAATGATACTAAACATGCTAAATTTCTCTTCTGCGAATAGACTTTTATCATTTATCATAATATGACGATTTTTAAACTGTTCACTCAATAAATGCACAAACTTCTGTTTCGTGTCTCTAATACGTGGAGTTACGTGTGCACCATTGTTTGCCTGCAGGGGAAGTTCGTGTAGCATACGTTCGTAGAATGCACGTGTTCCCCTACGTTCTTCTGCCAGTCGGTTCGCATGCCTTTTAAACAGCCTCATGATGTTCGGTTTTACACACGCATCCCACACATCGCCACAAAGAGGAACTGGTATTTCTTGCTATGCCAACGTACCCAATTAGCTAGCAAGTCCTCTTCCATTTCTGAACTGTCTAAGAAAAACGTATTTATACGCCATGTACCTCTGCCAAACCTCGTTACATTCGCAAACTTTCCACACGTGATCGCTGAAAGCTACCGGAAGAACGTCATATCGATGCACCTTATGTATATGCTGTGTTTTCACGTAGAACCGATCAATCCTAGACCGACTCTGTGAATTCACATACAGTAGGTGTAATGTATTCCTTGGAAGTTAGATGCAACATCACACAAGTCTAAGAGAGTTATTAAAGCAGATAGGGCAGCATTAGTAGGATAAATGCCACCCTGGTGATCATGGGGGTGAACAATGCTGTTGAAATCTCCACCGAGTATGAACTGATTACAGGGTGGATGGAAAAATGGAATCAAATCCACGGAGAAAAACTGTTTTCTTTCATATCTCGCTTGGGAGCCGGAGGGAGCATAAACATTGATTAGCGACACATCGTTTATTCGTCCTGACATCACTCGGCTTGACGGGTGGTAGCGCAGGTCTTCAAGTTCCAGCCCCGCACGTGCAATAATCGCTGTCCCCCGTCCCCGATCACCAACTTTGTATACACATTGAAGGTGTGAAACCTTATAAAATCTTGAATCGCTACTTCTTGCAAAAATGCAATGTCAACTGCCTGTGTTCGAATCAGTGTCTCTAGTGCTGCCAATCGCGCACCGGCCGAGACTGCACAAATATTTAAAGTTAAAATTGTCAATAACTCAATCATGTGTACCTCAAAAATGTAGTGATAGTATCTGAGAGAGAAGGAAATGGAAAGGTGGGCCAAAAGGAGAAGTGGACATAGAAAAACGGGGGCCGGTTATAGGGCATACAGGTGGGGATGCACACATGTGCCAGTCGCATTGTTAGTAGTTAGTTGGGTTATCAGGACGTTCTTGGCTAGAGGCACACATTTTATTTATAACGGCCTTTGCTAGTTGAAAAGATTCCTTCCCGTCCTGTAGCTGTGATTGTTCACTCTGCGATAACACCTTCGCTTTGCGAACAGGACTTATTCTTATGGCCCGGGCGTCGCGTTCGCAAGGTCGCTTTTCTTTTACGGACATATTTTCATCCGCAGTTGTTACATGCTTCCGTCGTGTGGTTGTATTGTTTACAGTCAGTCTCCAAGTCCATGCTGTCCGCCCACGAAGCAGGCGACAATGGGATGTCTGGCGGCAAGACATCCTGTGTGTGTAGTGGTAGCCCTGAGCGAGCAGTGACAACATAATTAGCCGTCTCCTTTTGTGTTGGGCGAGGCGCGTTTACTAAAGCCGATATTACACGATATGCCCTACCTGCAGCCGTATTTGGTTTTTGCATACGCTCCCACAAGCCCTGGTGCACAAGCCGGTATACCAGCCGCCATATGAGCCGCCATGTAAGATTCATATTACACGACAGCAGTTCGCGTACTACCATTCGGCACCCTCGGTGGGTGCGCAGTGTGTGGTTTGCAGTAAATATGAACCACATTCGTAGAACTTCTACAAGTCAGTAATTTGCGCAGGCCTATGAAAAAACTAGCTAGCACCTCTTAATATTGCTATATCATCATTCGCCTTTTAAATAAATAGATTGCTTACTAGAATAGTTTCATTCATTTTCTTGAAAATGACGCGAGGTCACTAGAGTACGAGAGTGTTGTTTTTAATTTTGACAAAAATTACTGACCGGTTTCGAAATAAAGTTTTTCCTGTACGTGCCGTGATATTACCCGCATGTGAAATTTAATGATGAAAAAATTGTGACTGGCGGAATTTTGAACTCACTTCCATAAGTTAGAGGGTAATGGCTTACGGCGCGACTTTGCTAATATATTATATGCTGTTCACGGTAAAGTGAGCACTTTTTAAGGCCTACCAACCGGCATTAACCACTAATAAATATATATTATTGCAGCCTCAGGCATTACATTTTTAGGGTGGTGAAATGGATACAATGTGTTTATTGGTCACATTACAATGTCTATATTAAAAAGCAGCAGGAAGATAGACATTGTATGAAAGCAAAAATTTTGAAGGGCCTTAAAAAGTGCTCACTTTCCCGTCAACAGCCTATACCACTTCACAATGAAGAGCACAAGTTTATATGTAGTATATACTATACATTGTTGGAATTAATATTTTCATAGAGTAGGTAAAGTTTTAAGTATTTAGAACGGCTTTAAGAAGTAATTAGAAGTTGTCACATCCAATATTATTTGTCGTTGTATGTTTAATCTATTTGAAATAGTTTTAACCTCACGGATGTAAAATCAAGATGGAGGCGTCCTTTTCCGTTTTTTTCATCAACTCGTTTCAAGTAGTAGCCACGGGGAGCGCCCTACGCTCTGAAACTGCGATGCGATTGGCCAGGTACGAGATCCGGTGTGGAACCTGCCACGAAAAATAGGACGTGTCTAATTATAGGCTGTTCACGGTAAAACGAGCACTTTTGAAAGCCCTGCTTAAGATCTACTTGTATATACGTTGTGTGTTCTTCCGCCATATATAAAATTAACATTGCCATGGGCTTCATCGCTTTATTCATGCGTCGGTCAAGTGAAGCTGTGAGATTATTAGAAAAGTTAATATTGTACAATTCAGCTCGTTTTTACACTTCGATGCATTAAAAAATACATAAAGCGAGAGGAATAATTTACGTTATCACAAATGGTTTCCTAACACTGCATGTTCGACGTTAATACATGGAACTACTTTCCCCTCCATCGTTACCAACTTTACTGGACACATATCACTCATTGCGCTCGTTAAATATTATGCAGGTAGGGGCAGTGACTTTTCTCTAAGGTTGATTTCTAAGGTGCTCACTTTATCGTGAACAGCCTTTACCAAACCTGGTACGGAATCTGGCCGTACAAGGAAGGGAAATGCCATAACGGGTGCCACACTAGCCCGTATATCGGCCGCAACGGCGGACCTTGCACAAGCTTTTACTGAATCTGGTATCTTGTAATATGGTATTAAGGTGTCGAGGTTGACTGCGCGCTCGGAAGATGAGTCACCACCAGGTGTTTGTACTTGACGTTGCTGCTCACGTGTGCGCAGTGGAGCGTAATCCTCTCGCGGAGAGTGCTGGGCAGGGGTGGACAATGTAGGCGTGTCAGCTGCGAGATTTTCCGTTGCCGTATCCATCCCCCCTCCCTTCCCCAGGGGCGTATTGCACGTGTGTCCTCTTGAAAACTAGGACACGTAATTCCCTCGTGGGTAGGAGAATAGCACGTGTTTGTCCGGGATATAGCATTACAGCCCGAAAGCCATCAACTGAAACGTAAGATGGAACGCCCGTTTTCATTTCCATCTTTGCTATGCGTGCTCCCATTTTGATTTGGAATTTGTATTTATGATTCCATATTTCGCTAACTCGGTCTGAATTTTTTGGTTGTCTATTCCTACAGGTAGATTTAGAATTCGTGCCAGTTTTAAGTTATCGAAGGCTTGTTCGATGGTGACGTTGATCCTTTCCTGGTCTGCGGTTACTAAAGTTGACTGGCCGTTGGTGCGACACAGTATCGCTTCACAAGGTCCAGAGGAAACAAGTTTTAAAAACAGACTGTTCTGGTGCTCATCCAGTTGAATAGCTTCAATTTGATCTTCTTTTACTTTCAAAAATGTATCAATCCATTCATGTATTCAGAGAAATTTTTTCGATGGTGGGGACTGATGAGATATTGTCATTAGTAGTACATCGTTCACAAGTCACAGTGGAAGGATAGAAAAGGAAAGGTGGATAGAAACTACTAATGCAAACTCGCTCACATATACACACAGATTTATAATAGGTCAACACAATAGTCATATTATGTAGATTGCATCACCGTGTCATTTAAATATCTTACATTTTAAATCTGTAAATATTGCATTAATATATTCGCATATGTAAGTTAATAACCGCCACAATTTATTACATTAAGAAGGTAACAGAGTATAATTATTTCACATGTATGTATTGTACCGTATCATCTTTGGTAACAACAATTTTTTATAAGAAATGTTTTAAGCTTATATGAGACATAATTTACATTTCTCAGCTACATGAATAAAATAACTGTTAAAATAAAATGGTTTAAAGTATGAAAAATGCACTTGAATATTTTACTAAGTCAAAGAACTGAACTACTACACAGTACTATGAGTGATTAAAGCATTAAAAAATCGTAATATACATTTAGACCAGAAATTTTAGGAACTACGTACTTGACTAATCCCCCCCCCCCCCTTCCGCCGTTTATTCAGAAAACGAAGCTTTGATGTATAAGATGTAACCATATGTGTGGTTAATAACAAATAAATAAATATGATTGCCATCTTAATATAGGGTGTAAAAATGTGTCATGTGGGTAATAACAAAAATATAAATATAATGATTGACATTCTGATACTAGGTTTAAAAAAAAAAATTGTGTCGTTTCGGTGGGGGGGAGGGGGGCTGCAACCCCCTCAGCACCACCCCTCCCATGGATTCGCCCCTGCCCATGGCCGAAGGTCGTTTGGCAAAGACTATGCGCAAGGTATCCACGCGGACATTAGACATATTGGACTGACCTAAACGTGACTGACACAATTATAGAACTATTACTACTCGCACCGGAACGTAGCCCCGTTTAAGAGCGCGGGGCGACAACCGCGTACTCCGGACGCGAAGTTGACTCCGCCGCTGCTTGGCCTATATTCCCAACTAAGCCACGGCGCTGGCGATGTTTTTCAGGTTTGTTATCATATCTTTGAACGGTGCAATTTAGTTTTTTTGGGGTGTTAATGTCGTGAATAGAAGCCACTTCAGTCGTTAGCTCTCTCTCTCTCTCTAAAACTGACTGTTTTAACCAAAAACCGAAAGCTAATAATTTGGTAAGAAATGTGCCGTTGGCTCAAATAACCATTTATTTGTTAAAGGTTGTTCACGATAAAGTGAGCACTTGAGAAAATGAACCTTAGAAAAAAGTCACTGCCCCTGCATGCATATATTTTAATGGGCGCACTGAGTGACATTCGCCCAGTAAAGTTGGTGACGAAGGATGGAAAGTAGGTCCGGATCTTGAAGTCAAATAAAAGGTGTTAGGGGACCATTTGTGATAACTTAAATTATTATTTTTCACTTTCTGTTTATTTAATGCATCGAAGAGTAAATATGAGCAGATTTGTAAAATATTTACTTTTCAAATAATTTCACAGTTTCACTTGACCGACGCATGAATAAAGTGATGAGGCCCATGGCAGTGTTAACTTTACACGAAGCGGAAGGAGACCTAACGTGTATACAAGTATATCTTACGCAGGGCTTTCAAAAGTGTTCATTTTACCGTGAACAGCGTATAATGACATTGCCAAAGGAGGCGAGTTAACCGCCAAAACATTGTGCTGAAAGAGGTTACAGTTTCCGGTCATATTGGGAACTGGGAAATATTTCTAGGATAACTTTTTTTTTTTTGTTTTCATCATGCTTATTTTTTTGAAAAGCTATCAAACCCGTTTAAGCCTTAAACTACTTCATAAAATATCACCACGTGGAAAGTCCAAAGTTAATGACTTCCACTGCTCTATATTATAGAAGTAGTCCTTTTTTAAAATTATAAATAATAAAGAAACAGTTGGGTGACTGAGTAGTACGCCCGTTACAGAGAAATATATTATTTTAAAAGTTGCATTGATAAGTACTTTAATATTAAAAATCCGCTTTCAGTTATATGATGTGTTCCAAAATGTAAATTTTTCAAAGCGCAATCTTGTAATTTGTCTTAGGTATATACAGCTATGAATAAATAATTCGTTGTTGAATTGTAACGTTTAATATTTCCGAGCATACAGCTGATATAAAACTGGAAGAAGGTTACATAAGTAAAGCATAAATTAGTAAAGCACATGGATGTTAAGTTATGTCTACATCTCCGCAGAAGTTTATGCACCATTAATTTCTGAATATTCCTTAGAAAAGCTTCAGAACTTTATTCAAGCGCGAAATTGTAGTATTAATATTAAAAATTACACACCTATCCAGGGCATAAATACTTAACAGGTATTATTTGTTTCAAACGGATGTTTTGTTTCTTTTCTCATAGTTTCAAAATGCAAAGCTAAATAATAGTTTCATTTAATTAATGTAGAAAAACTAAAAACCGTAAAATGCAACGGCCCACGTTTGAAATTTTTGTTAGCTGTTGTAGCGCAAATGTTACGATCCAATTGAACCAGTAAATAGATTTTAAAATCCTACATAATACTCGGGACACTTTCTAGTCCAACGACGAAAGTAATTTTTCTTGTGTACTTTGTGTGAGTTTCGCCATTCGTTATTACGCCAGTAAGTTAGTCACTTTGTTATTTTGAGTTTTTTTTTGTAAAAAGTGCTTTCCTGAAGCAGAACTTTTCTTATAAAAATAAGGTAATTACTCAGTTAAAGAATTTGGCGTCGAAACTACTCGACCCATTTTCAGTGTCACATTAGACCTATGTCACATGCATTTTTGTAACCTTTGACTCAGGTGTTTCGTCCAATACTGTCAATTTATGGTTACTTCCAACATTTCTGAAGCTCCGCTTAAGTTATACTTTCAGGCTATTCCTCTGCCTCGTGCAAACAAAGCAACATTTGGCAATTTTAAGGTCGCACAATTCTCTTAACACTAAAAATCTAGACTGTCGGCTAGGAGGCCCGTTGTGGTTTAAGTAGCTTCACTGCCCAGCTCTAGAAGGTTTCTCCGCACCCCGAGTATCACTGAGAGATGGAAGGACGATGACCAGAACATTCTTTCAAAGATAACCTCCGATATTCAATCCACTAGAGGTCAGGAGCACCAAGTCCCGATAGGCTTTTCTAGCAAACGCTGCGGCTTGTCTTTGTAAATCACCGCCCACTTCTCGCGTTACTACGTTTCCCTTGGCACACTGTTTCTCTCGCTCGAGCGGGATTGGGCAAGGAAGGCGATGCATACCAGCAACATGTAACAATATGCTAACGGGTTAATATAGTTTATTCGTCTTCATTAGTAAAATGTTGGAAACCCTTATCTCCCACAGCGGAAAATCAGGTTCGGTTCTCATTGGGGCCAAGCTCGGGACTTCGTTTCTGTGAAACGTGGAGCACACTGTCATTACCAGGTGGTTTTTTTTTTTTTTTTTTTTGGCGCGCTCCCATTTATTTCATTCCGCCATTGGGTTGCGTCGCTGCTCCATCTACCCCGTCTTCATCTGCATCGCTACTAAAGTCCTCAGCTATGTATCGCTGCACAAAGCTCTCTGACTTAACCATCTGCACTCGTCAACGTAGTAGGCAACATTCTGTATAGGAATTTTATTCCAGGTGTGATAAGAATGCAAAAAAACCAAAACTGGAACATAACGTCGAATAAAAAAAAAATTAAGTCATCCTCAATGGAAAGTCCGAACAAGTGTCCAATCCAAAGGCCCTGTCGAGTACCTACTAGAATTACGTATAGCCTTACGATAACTTAGAATTTCTTTATTTTCGAATTCCATACAGGAGGCCCATGGGAAACGACCAGGTCTAGAAAGAGAAGGTAGTTTGGCTACAGCAAATATAAGCTTCGTCTGTAGGTCACTATTCCTAATCACCCTTTCAAAGGTAAGCTCACTGACAAAGCTGAAGTTGCCAGAATGAAAATAATGCCGATGCGCTTTAAAAACTCTCGCATCAAAATTTCGCCCATCGAGATCCTGCAAACCTTACGTTCAATGGGTCACTTGCACGGCAAGTCATTTGAGATATACTAATATAACATTCTTGTAGTAAACTAATTTGTTCGCTGCTTACCCGAAATCTGATTAGAAAACACCACTGCTTCCGTTCCACAAAAAAAAAAGCATAGCAATTCCAGAGGAATACTTGAAGATCAATGGAGAATTGGGGGAATTGTGAATCTTGGAGAGACTGTTCCGTTGCGACTCAAGAACTACCCAGAAACAATTTAAATACCAAATTTAAAAAAAGTATAGTTTTGGATGTTTGATTTCGAAGGCGAAAAAAGGTTAATCTGAGTCACATTGCCTCTACAAAATAAGTACTGGTTTTTAAGAGAACTTTGTTTGTAACATTCCGGATGGCAAGATCTATTTGTAAAAAAATATATAAATAGGGAATGTATGTAAGTATATACATTTCATTGGTTATCTCCGGAAATTCTTATATCGTTATTTTTGTGTGACATTTATATTTGTTCTGAATAATGTTTTAAAAATAAAACACTTTGGTCTGACAAATGTGCAAAGAAAGCTAGTTTCATGGATGGGGTATTGAAGTATCCATAATTTCACTAAGAGACCAAATAACCATTGATGTGTTTAGATAGTTTAACGGAAATTCGTTAATACAGTAATTTCAGAGATTATGCTGTTATTTCAAGAGATGAGCATCACAAAGTCTGAGGAAATTTGATGAGGTCCACATGTACAGTCGTGAGCAACGAGTACTCAACTGCCGTAATAATTCCAAGCAGTTTCAGCTATGAATTAACTGGTGAATAAAGAACGGATCAAGAAGACATTTCGGTTTTATGAAACGTGCGTTCGTTAAGTTTAGTTACAGCAAAATGTTATTTCGAGGCACGGGCAGGACTCGCACCAACGACCTCCTGCTTACTAGACAAACGCTTTTAACCAACTTTCCCCCCCCCCCTTTATTTGACATTGTCGTGACATTTGATATTGACGAAGCTCTAGTGAGGCCGTCTTGCTGACAGATTCCCAGTGCGACAAGCGAACTGAAAATCTGCCGCGTCGGGGAGCACCCGGGCGCGAAGCCGCCACCATCCAGCGCCGATATGTTGCACGGTCCTTCTCGAGTTATTTTTAAGTCGCCAACGCATCCCCCCTTCCCCGGGTAGTGAGTTGCGTTGGTTTTATTGAAGCAATTTTATCACTCTTCCATACATAATATTACGTGGATATTGGACAAGTCATTCAAATCTCATAATGAGAAAGTTTCAGGTTGAACATATTTTATATACCTATACAAGTCGGGCTATACATATAACTAAATATTGTAAAGTCGATATTTCTTGCTCCTCTCATCCGTGGTAAGCTACCAGTACCCATGAATATGTCTTCAATACACTGAAACAAAAAAAAAACTGTAATAGGAGACAAGAAATATGCGGAATGAAATAATATCGTTGTTGATATTTATGATTTAAGTATTATTCTAATGAATAGAAAGCATGTTCTATTAAAAGAATTCTTCAGCTGCTTTGGGTTCAAGAAACTAATTTCTTGTAGATTTTGTGGAAGTTAGTTGAAAATCTGACTACGGAGTAGGAAGGCATTCTTCGTACCGATTTCAAATTTACTGAGGATATGTGAATGTGTTTCTTGATTCTGGCTTGATACATGTGATATATTAATTTTATTTTCAAATAAATTACTGTTTTTGGACATGAAAGTAAGTAACAAATACATGCAGTCACACGCAAATGTTCAAATCCTTTGCTCTTGAAAAAGGGTCTACATGAGTTTGACTGCTTTTTTACCATTAATTATTCTCGCGTCTCTCGTTTTAACGTAAAATATATATTTTTTTTCTCAGTGGATTTCCCCGAAAAATTTGTACCGTATGTGAGTGAGTGCAATTTTGTATCTTTGTTTAAAAACTCAGCAACACTGCGCACAGCAAAACAAGTAGAACAAGCCTGAGAGTCGGCCCTTCCGCTCATGGTCAGATGCCTTTACGGACACCATCTATACGCTGTTCGCGGTAAAGTGAGCAGTTATAGAGGCAGCCTCATCAGATATAATAACCACAAAATACATTTCATTGTGGCCTTGGACCTTTGGTTTGGAGTAAGGTGAAATGTATACACTGTGTTTATTACTCAAATGGCAGTGTTCGCATTAACAAGTGGCGTAAGTACATAAATTTGCTGAAGGAAAAAGTAGCCAGGGCTTCAAAAGTGCTCTTTTTACCGTGAACGGCGTGTAAGTACTGATCACGCCTGGGAGTCCTCCGAGTATATCAAAGCGGTATGGCAATTGACAATAGAAAAATTACATTGTGTCTGTGTGTGTGTGTGTGTATTGAGGCGAAGCATGGTCCGTCAGAGTAAGAAAAATCTAATTGAATACTCCTTGCTTGCTCACTTCCAGCCGGTTCTCTCATGATTCTCACCCCTCATATGTGAACCATAAGCAGAAAAAAAATTGCGGGGGGGGGGGGGGGATGATATCCTCAGAAAAATCCCATAATTCTCTCATACGCCAAGTAAAGCACTCACATTCGTTTTCCAGCGAGAGGTAACACCCCCTAGAAAGCAATTCCGGCCTCTACAGGCCATCATAGTGTTATCCTGCACCAAAGAAAAAAATATATTTAATGTAGCTGATTCTCAATTAACTTTATAAAAAAAATTAACAGAATTTATTCAACATAAATAACAAAAGAATTACATAGTCTAGTAAATTAACACATTCGCAGTGGGAATCGTTAGCAACAGATCAAATTTACGGAATGCACAGACCATGCATATCATTTGATAAAATCTGTTTTAAAACATTGGAAGAAAGGGAGGTATTCCGTAGAGTCTGCTTGGGTCCACAGCCCGAACCTGCCAATAAAATAAGGCTTACGGTAAAGCAAACTCGCAGACTTAACTTTAAATTAACTTTATTTAAATTAACGATATCTATGTTTATGAATTAGCTGCTGTTGTCTGCTCCGCTAGCGTCCACGCCTCTTTACAACCGACACTCGACCACAAGTAGGCACAAATAATTTGATCCGAGGTAAGACTAGACACCTACTGCGGCATTAACCAATGGACACATAGCTGGGTCACATAGGTCAGTGAAGTCTAGCCTACAGGTCGTTGAATTCGCGAAATTTTCCTGTCCCTACAAATAAACTTTAAAAATTAAACCCGAACATCACTTAGGCCCTATACGGCGGGCATTTCTGCACTACTTCAAGACACTTCAGTGCCAAAACAAAGCTCTAGGGCAATAGCCGAAGCCCCTGCTTTAAAAATTAACTACCTTACACTTGCGAACTACACTACACATCCAACTGCGCCGGTTCTACGTGAACTCCACAGAGCCGCGTAGTTCTTTACTACTGAAGTGAGAGTTCTAACAAAAAAAAACATCTAAAATTACTATATTTACACCGGAACAAACTTAATCTGTTAGGTAAAATGTGTGTGCCAGCAGCAAATCTGTATTATAAAAGCTGGCAGCAGAAATAAATTTAAATCGCACAGTCGCACACATCCATATGAGACTTATCAGGAGGTTTCTCATTCTCTCTTAAGTGCGCTGGTCAACAAAACCTCGTTATTTTATAATTGTACGAAGCTCTGTTCAACACGTAGCCCAAAATTATGTTATACATTTTTATTGTTGTGCATCTTTTTTTGTCGTGGTATGAAACAATAGTCTGGAAAACGTATAACAATTAATGAAACTTTACATATACATAATTAATTTTTGAATAATAATTTTCCTCATATATATATATACAAATTTTGAATTTAAATCTTTTCTCGAACAAATGTTAAAACTGAGCAACCAATGAATACGTTAGCGTAGTACTTGAAATAATTGTCAATATTATTAGAATGTCGTGGAGAGTATTTCTTGGAAAAATGTAATGCTGTTCGCCCGTGAACCAAGTGCCGGTTCCAAAAATAATTGCAACATGATATTGATGTGATGTTAATAACTACCCTTGGTGAAACTAGGTTTCGGGTTGAAGAATTTTTTTTTTTCGTAGGGATCAATATTTTGTGTTATAATTATCGTATTTATGCTAAATAAAACACACAATCAATATTATCTTTAAAATGTTTTATTTTAAACAAGTTACTTTCGATATCGTGTCACCGAACCTTAAAATATCGTCAACACACAGAAAAAAGATGTCAGTTCGTGAACACCCTTAAAGAGTTTGAGGAATGCAAGCCATCGCTGATCACGATTGACTATCTTATATGCAAAGAAAACTTGGCGCCAAGAGAAAAATACCGAGACAGCTTTAAGTGTAACGGAAATTACGTAATGTAATGTGTTTCCAGAAGGATCAAGACTTGCGTGAATGTGCAAAGGAAGTTACAGACAGTAATTTTGCATCAGTAGAATTATAAAGGTGAGTCTGGCGCAAGGGTGTGGGGTAGCGGAGCATAGGAGCTGTTCATGCTCTATCGTTACGCTCGCCCGGCGGCCATTTATCCCTCAAAATCTACCATTTCCCCTTAAAATTTTACTTTTTCCCCCTCAAAATTTCCCGTTTTTCCATCAAAAAAAAGCACTGATCCCCCCAGTTGCAGAAACGAGCACCAGAAAGGCATTTTTCGACCCGTCGGAAGGTTTTGGGAGGCTCATTTCTCGAGGGCAGAGCAGTAACAGCCATATTAATTTTATAGGCATAAGGTATGTCAAATCTAAAATATGTATTTATTATCCGATTAACAACATATTTTAATTATATATATTTTTTTATATTGTGCCGACATTGTGCTTAGGGTATTGCGGAAACATTCAAAAGTCTCTCACTCAAATACAATATTTCCAGTCCCTTCTCTTGAGGACTGATTAATACACGATGCCAGAATCTACAAATTATTCACTACCTCGACTGTTCTGTAGGTATAAGTATGCTACTGATTTTTTAAAATGTGTGTACATATGAGTAAACCAAGCCGTCATACTAATAGTGACCACATGCACGATTATGTCATAATCATGGTATGGATCGGCATCTACCAACACTATTACAGGCTTATACCTCAGCAAGCTGAATTTCACCCTGGTAAAAGCTGTACAGGACAACTCCTAAATCTCACGCAGTTTATAGAAGATGGATTTGAAGCTCGTAAGGTGACATAAATGATATTTGTTAATTAATAAGCAGCGTATGACACTGTCAATCATCAGCTACTACTAATTAAGATCTACAACATGACCAGGGATTACAGCCTTAGTAGGTTCATCGCTACTCTTCTGCAGAATCGCAGGTTCTTCGTAGACTTCCAAGGACAGCGCAGCCGATGGAGACTACAGAAGAACGGTCTACCCCAAGGAAGTGTGCTAGCCCTGATTCCACTATATATATATATATATATATATATATATATATATATATATATATATATATATATATGTGTGTGTGTGTGTGTGTGTGTGTGTGGCGTGTGTGTGTGTATGTGTGTATATACACACAAACGATCAACCTAGAGCCCCTAACAGCAGGAGTTTCTTGTATGCCGATGATCTCTCTCTAGCCACACAGAGCACAGACTTTAAATCAGTGGAGAGAACCCTCATTAACACTTTTGAAGGTCTATCAAGGTACTACAGCACAGACCAGCTTAAACCGAATCCCTCGAAGACACACGTGCGCGCTTTTTATTCACGAAACGGGGAAATCACCCGTAAGTTAAAGGTAGTTTGGTCGTAGGTCAGACTGGAACGCTGCGACACTCCAAAATATCTAGTAGTGACCCATGACAGATCTCTTACATTCAAGAACTACTGCACCAGGAACAATCTTCTTAGAAAACTGGCCGGATCACAGTGGGGTAGCCAAACTAAAGCCATCCGAACTTCTGCCTTAGCATTGTGTTATTCGGCTGCAGAGTATGCCTGTCCTGTATGGTACAATTCAGCTCATGCCAAACAGGTGGATGTAGCTCTCAACGACACCTGCAGAATCTTAACAGGCTGTTTAAAATCTACTCCAGTCGAATGGCTTTACCATCTAGCAGGAATAGCGCCACCTTCAGTTCGAAGAGAAATAGCAGCAAACAAGGAAAGGAAGAAAGTGGACCATGAAATAACTCTTCAATTACATGGACATGAACCGCACATGCACAGACTGAAGTCCAGGAAGAGTTTCCTGAGGACATCAAAGGAAATTACAACCACAACCGAAAAAGCCAGATTACAATTGTGGAAAGCAAGGGCCCTATTCCCCTCTGGTTGGAAAAGAGTGTCTAAAACCTTACCACCTGTCTAACATGGAAGTCTCTGAATAGGTTGAGATCAGGGGTGGGCAGATTCAAGGTTAATCTGGCAAGATGGGGCTACGCTAAGGACGACAACATCAAGTGTGACTGTGGAGAAGATCAGACTGTTCAACACATGCTCCAGTGTTGACTGTGTCCAGTCTTCTTCATGGAAGATGACCTGTATCAGGTCTCGGGAAATGCATTGGAAGTGGTCAAGTTTTGGTCCAATATTATTTGATTTTTGTTACTGTGTGAATAAGTATGTTTCTAACACGGGAGTAATACAGGCTTGACCGGCGTTAATTTAAATGCCAATACTGCCTGGTCTTGGAGACTTCGGAATGTACGAGGGTGATAATTAGTCCTAACTTTTGTGCTCTTCTTGACCACCAATCCGCCAATCGTCCAACCATCCCATCGATATTTTGATCAATCTATTAATCTTCCATCTTTTCATCAATTTTTTGCAATATTTCTATCAATCTTTCGCAATCGTTCAATCAAGCTTTCAATCTTCATATCAATATTTCAATAAATCTTTCAATATTCACATCAATATTTCGCAATCTTTCCATCAATCTTTCGCAATATTTTCATCAATCTTTCGCAATCTTTCCATCAATCACCAATCCATATTCAATCGATGGGTTTGTAGTCTCTCTATCCATACATATTTAAAAAAAAAAAAAGGTTCACCAACTTTCTCCAAAATTTATAAGTTACATGTCGACAGAATTAATGATTTGAATGCAGTCAACTATTTATGCATTTTTTGTACGTAAAGTCTATATTATCATTGTATATGCAGATATTTCCATTAGTAGTCGAGTGCTCATAGCACCACTTAAAAGTTGTGAGGGATGAAAGGATACGACACACAAAAAAAAAACATATTATTTACGGTGGATGGGAATAAAAGGCTTAGCATAGAGGCACCGTTGAGAAACAAAACCACGATCTGCTATTTAACTTTATTGACTTTAGTGATCGATACATTTACCGTTTTGCAAGTGCGTGTGTCATTTGTCAGTGTATGTGTAGATTGTCGTGCGAAGAGCTCAAGAAGACCGACTTGATGACAAAGTCACAGTACACATGCGAACTGAAAATCTGCCGCGGAGGAACCGAGTCGCGAAATCACGACCCTCCGACTACAAATCGGACACTCTGCCCGTACACTATGAGGGCAGAGCTCCGATAAATGCCCCGTTGCACCATCGTGGTTCGAAACTCGATCCGAGATCGGATCTAAGATTGACACTGAAAACTGTTGCACCATTCGAGTTCAGAGCTGGATTGGAGATCGAGATGAAGTTCATTTCGAACCGCCTAAATTGGTGGTTCGAAATCTTGATCCAAGATCAGCAGTCATCGTCGACAAATGTAGTTTGAAAATACGCCAACAGACAGAACTACGTTCGATTGTTTTCTTGGGAAATTAAAACAACATTATACGCACTTGAATATTATTCAGTAAAATTTGTACAATAATAAGTCACTTAAAACAGATGAAACATAGAACACTTAGCTCTATCTATAGTAAAAAATACGTCTACTTCCATGACGCCATATATTACGAACCAATAGAAAAATTTGTCTCAAACTTAATCTCGATCTCTCACTTTGGAACCAAGATCGATGAATCGGAGGTACAGAATGATGAAATTTCGTTGGTGCAACACTTTTACATTGAAACCAGGATTAAACTGGATCCTGGTTCGGATCTCGGATCGGGGAAGATGTTGGTACAACAGGGCATAAGCCACGGTGCCGATGGTAAGTGTTTGTTGGTCCTTGTTTATATTTCCAGAAATTTTTTTAACTCTGAATTAAGGCTACCTGAATCATTAGCGCTCTATGAAGCTTGATGTTTTATCCAACTCCTACAACTGAAAACTAATTATGCCGATAAAAAATGTTTTCTCTTAATCGCCGGGTTATTTTTCTGATGAAACATTGCCAAAAAGGATATTCTTTATTAATTATTTGATAATTAACCATTTTGCTTAACAGTGCTACGTTGTTCCGTCTGACTAAGGACAAGGGGACATTTTTTGGAGTTATTTTATGTATGGTTTCATCGTTGCTGGTTATAAAAGTTATTTACCTGTACCGCAAACGGTGTTAAACTTAATGGCTTCATTTTCTCTCATATGCGTGCAGTCTTGAAATTGTTAAGTTATTAACCAATTCTTAATAATGAAGACAACACAGCTTAGTGATTTCTCACGTAGTATGAAGTGTATGTCCGACACAAAAATGATTTTCTTCACTTGCCATAAAGATAGATTTAATATTTAACCTACCTGCCATTTTTATTAGAAATGCGTTACGATTGGTTTCTGCTGGACGATCTCAATATTTCGTAGAACTCTGCAGCTAAAGGCTGTTCGTGGTAATTTGAGCACTTTTGAAGTCAACCTTAGAAAAAAACTCACTGCTCCTACCTGCATATATTTTAACGAGCGCACTGAGTGACATGTGCCCAGTAAAGTTGGTAACGATGGATGGGAAAGTAGTTCCATATATTAACTTCGAATAAAAAGTGTTAGGTAACCATTTTTAATAAATTCTCTCGCTTTCAGAATTTTTTTTTAATGCATCGAAATGTAGCAAAACAACAAATCTTTACAATATTTACTTTTATAATAATTTCACAGTTTCACTTGATCGACGTATGAATAAAGTGATGAGGAGCATGGCTATGTTAATTATGCGTAAGGCGGAAGGATACAAAATATGCATACAAGTAGATATTAAGAAGTGCTTTAAAAGTGCTCATTTTACCGTGAACGGCCTATACCTTCATCTATCAGGAGCTTTTTCCATTTTTATGTACTCATTCTTTAAAAACCTTATTACTTCACCTTTCTTTTTTTCTTGCCACTTGTCCTTAATGCGGTTACATGCTGAAGACAGTTTCTATTTCTGCGCAATATATGGCCAGACCAAAAAGTTTTTCTCTTTTTTATTCCTCCCATCACAATTTTTCATTATCCTGTGTTCGTCAATATTTCTTCATTTCTCATTCTATCAGCCAATTACCTTAATCGTTCTTCTCCTCAACCACACTTCAAGGATTTCTACGTAACTTCAATCTAACTTTTTACCGTCCGTGATTCATTGCCATGTAACACCACGCTCCAAGTAAAACATCTAACACATATCTTTTTTTTTTTTTTTTTTAACTTAGCAATCACTTTTTCTGTCTCAAAGATCCTGCCACCTTTTCAAAAATATATCAAACTCCTTATTACCTTGTCGATTACTTTAGTAAAAACACGTGTTAGATGCACATTTTACAATAACAAATATTAATAGTCCAGTAACAGTTTTTAGTGACAGTTTACCATGTGCCTGGACATAATCTTAGAGTTGATTTAATGGGCGACTGCACGACTTACGTTGTATTCTTTCGATTCTTACGACCACGGAGTTTACTGTTCTGTTTACATGAATTGTACTACTAAATTTACTTAAAATAAATATTTTATTTTCCAATCAGTAAACTTAAATAAACTCCAACCGATTGCGTAAAGGTATTCACCATCTTCACAAGATTCCAATATGACGTCACGACGATCTTTTAACGTCGTCCTCTGAGATTTCTGTGATGACACAGGGGCGTATGTTCTACATAATTATCCGTTAAGTGTGGTAAAACACATACGCTGACTTCTAAATCCTGTCCCCGCTACACCGGGAAAAAGGTTTTGTTGAATCAGACAAGATTTGTTTGGTGCGACCAAATTACTTGTTTGTATAGGTTCAACGAAATATTTTGCTGGCGAAAACAAATTATTTTGTTGTTGTTCTCATTTGGTTGCTTCAGACTGTAAGATTTGGTTGTTGCAACTAAATTTTTGTTTGGTTCCACGTACATTAAACGATTTGGGCCGATATAAAACGAATTTATAAGTTCGATCGAGTTTCGAACCTAGATCGCCTGCGTCCGAACACTACTCCTTAGTAACCTCGGCTAATGTGACAACTGTTTAAGTCGGATAGCATTTAAATAGATATACTGAAAACAGTGGGCAGCGTGTGTAAACAAATATTTCAAGTTTTACAGCTGTGCTTGTTCGTACGATTATTAATCATCAATAGATGCACCAACGAGAACAGTTACTATCCTAATTGTCACAAAAAATACAAACAAACTCTCGAGCTGAATTTTCGAACTAAGGCAGTCAAATGAGTGGTCAAACAAATATATACAGTTGATTCAACAAAATATTTAGTTGACAGTCTAATTTATTTTTTAGCCCAACACAGAGATTTTGTTTATTCAAACAGATATTTTGTTAGACAAACAAAAGTAATTTTGTTGATTTTCAAATGTTGTTTGCTCAACAATATATTTTGTTAGGGCAACTAAATATATATTTGGCCCTAAACAAACAAATATTTTGTTCGATTTTCTCTCAGTTTTTGTGTATTTTTTCTCGAGTTTTTGTTTCTAAAGTCATTCAAGGTATGGGGTAGAGGTCACAGTAATAGGTCAGAGGTCAAGGGCCAAAGGCCACAGTTAGATTGCTAATGGGTACTGGCTCCCAAGATGGTGGACATGTGATGTCTAGGAAGGTGGTGGTCGCCTACCAAGATGGCGGTCACCTACTAAGATGTTGGCCTCCAGTAATGTATAAACAAATAACGAACGAAAAACCAAATATGGCCACTCCAGTAACATATTAACAAATGATGAACGCAAAAACAAGTATTGTGGCATGCGATATAATGAGTATTAATGTGAGGAGAGGACGAGGGAGTCAGTCGTCTGCTGGACGTGGTACTGGGGTTACCTCCAGAAATACAAGGTTTTAAAAATAAATTTAACATAAGTTTTCATAAATTTTTTGGGAATTTTTTAAGAATAATTTTATTGAAAAAAGGGAGATTTTAAAGGGAAAAAGGGAATGAGAAAGAACGGAAATTGTTAGGGAAAATGACCGCCTGGGATTGGAATTTTTAAATTATTTTAAATGATTTTTTAATAATTTTAAGTAAGTTTTAATGTATTTCATGATAACTTTATACTACTAATTTTTTTGGTATTTTTTGGAATCTTTCGTGAATATTTTCATTTACTGAATTTTTTCGGATTTTTGGCATCAAAGGTCAAGGTCAAAGGTTATATTGGTAAAAGATGGTGTACAGGACACCGGAATAACAGAGCTTGATGTCAGCAGGCTCCTGGATTTTTTATAACATTTTAAAGCGTTTTAAATAATTTTAATAATAAATTTTTTAACGGTTTTTAAGAAAAAATTTTGTAAGAAATTTGTTAAAAATTTTTAACGACTTGTAAACAAAATTTTTCTTAATAATCTTTAATAGAATTTAAAAGAATTTTTTCGCAATTTTTAGTGTTTTTGGGGTCAGAGGTCACCGGGGTCAAGGCAAAGGGTCAAAGGTCAAAGTCAATGTCGTATGGGTCCAAGTTGGTGATTGGGTGACTTAACGACATGGCGGCCGGCGAGTCAGAATCCGCCGCCCCACGTCCTTGCGCCAGACTTCCGTAATTCAACTACTGAGTACGCACACCCGTCGAGAAGTCAGGGGTCGACCCCCGGCGGACCACCAGTAGGGAGGTTTGTTTCATCGTGCGACAGGCTGTAAGCACTCCACGGGCGTCGCTGCGCACAGTCCCCAGGGACATGTTCACGGCAGTTGGGCATACACGTCTGTGTCCTCCTGTACCATATCCAGGCGGCTAGCAGAGTAAGATCTGTAGTCGCGGAATCTCTTTCCAAGTCTGCCATTACGACCTGAGCACACCGAGCCCGTGTGACCTTCTACTGGGAACAGGCAGCATGGCAGCTTGCGGATTGGCGACAAGTGGTGTTCAGCGGAGAATCACGGCTCTGTCTGGATACAGACGATCGCCGGATTCAAGTCCGGAGACATCCTGGTTAGCACCGTGTTCCACTCTACAACGTAGAGAGAGACACCGTCCGAACGAGAGGGTTCATGGTGTGGGGTGCCGTTTCATACGATTTCCGCATCCCAGCTGGTGTTGATTGAAGGAATCATGACGGCGCGGCGATGCGTCCAGGAAATTCTACTACCTTGTGCGCCCCCCTTCCTGGTGCAGCTCGACAACCCCATTTTCCAGCAGAATAACGCTCCGCCCGGACATCTCTGGCCGGCCTTCGTGATGTCGACATGCTTCCTTGGCCAGAGAGGTCCCTAGACGTCTCACCCATCGAGAAAGTTTGAGAATGGATGCGGTGGATTCGGAGGGCCATTTGCGTCATCTGTGGCAGGCTCTTCCTCAGGAGAACATCCGGCGTGTGTACACATTTATGCTCGACCGTATCGCCGCCTATCTCTGTGCTACGGGTGGTCCAACACCATACTAATTACTACCTGCAAGTGTTGGTTCTCTGCATTACGTGCTAGCTGTGGTACAATATTTCGATATTTTCTTTTCACATAATACCATGTCCTGTACCTGTACCTACTTACGTGGCCCAACGATGACATTTTGACGGTGGTCAATTTTTTTGCAAGTGAAAGTATTAGTTGTCAGCACCACTCTTGCACACTGCAGAAATCAGACGGAAGGACTGCTCTCAGAGCCATTTGCAGCCAATCAGACAAAGGATACGCGTAATTCGCAAATGCCTCGCGACAAATATGAAACACTACATCTCCAATGTTTCGAGAATGGAATCTCGCGCTACATGCATGGAGTAAAACTAGCTAAAGGCTGTTCACGACAAAGTGAGCTCTTTTGAAATCAACCTTAGAAAAAAAGACACTGTTCCTACCTGCATATATTTTAACGGGTGCACTGAGTGACATGCGCCCGGTAAAGTTGGTAAAGGTGGATGGGAAGTAGTTCCGTATTTAAACGTCGGATAAAAAGTGCTAGGCAACCATTTCTGATAATTTAAATTATTTCTTTAGCTTGCTGTGTTTTTTAATGCCTCGAAGTGTAAACATGACCAGATTTGAAAATGTTTTCTTTTCTAATAATTTCACAGTTTCCCTTGACCGACGCATGAATAAGGCGATGAGACCCATGGCAATGTTAAATTTACATAATGCGGAAGAATACACAACATTTATACACGTAGATCTTAAGCAGGGCTTCCGAAAGTGTTCATTTTACCGTGAACAGCCTATAGTGTCATGTATCACAATCGTTTTATATCTCTGTTAACGTAAATGTACGTCATTTTCGGTTAAATTTAATATTTTATTATTATTCCATGTATAAATTATAATACTTAATTTGATATTTAATACGAATAAAAACCGAGGGAAAATAGGTGTGTTGGTAATGCCTAGAAATAAATAATTCTTATTCAAAAGTCATTACACTGAGTGCGCATGAATGCGGTGCGTTGGCCCTCTGGTTTAATCTTACAAGTTTTGTTTGTATGGGGTGGAAGAATATAATAAAAATAGAACTTAACCGTTTGAGGAGTATCCACGCATATACTCGAGACTACTGTAAAACTTGTTACATCAGTCGTGACACATTAATTGGTACATAGTCTACAGGCAACTTAATTGGTCAATGGCCAGCCAATAATAAACGTCGCACAGTGCAGTAGAAGTATCCGGTGTAGCCAGCACAAATAGGGCGATGGTAGATGGAAACACAGAAACGAACGCAACTGGTATTTAGAGCCACGAGTATTTCGCGAATTCATTCGGAGGCGAGGTAGACTCCAAACACTTGTTCTTTTCTCCTACTGTTGTGATTGGACGACTGTTGTATAGACACGCCGTGTTTAACTGCGATCCAGTAATAAGCAGGAAGCAGTAGTGTGAGCGAGTGTTTGACAGTCCCGTACAGAGGCCTCACTTGATCACAGCAACCAATACCCAAACGATAATGTCTCGAGTGTATATAGGACTGTCCAGCCTAGCTTGCTGCCAACTCAATCCGCGAAATACTCGGGGCTCTACTGATATTGCTAAAGTGGAACGAGCAGGCATCTCACTTCAATATTGTCCTCAGTACCATTAAATATGTGTCGTCCTCAATGTGTCAAGCAGAGCTTCAGGAAAGTGGGGAAGAGTAACCACCCAGCCGACAGCTAATCACAGTACACCTCAGAAGGGGCGCAACAACCCATCAGCCAATAACAACACGCCTACAAAGGGGAGGGGGTTGGGGGGGGATGGGAATGGTCTGAATTAACTTTGGAATGATAGCTCAAATTAGTATCCTTCATTCCAACACCCCTTTACAGGTTAATCGAATGTCCCTTGTGCCACTTTTGTGTTTTTTATGTCATATAAATTCTACGCTACCCCTACTGCTGTTGAGTGTTTTCAAAACGTCAAGTATATTATGTCCAGTTGTGTTGGAACTTATTTCATTTAGTTGTAATTCCAATAATTCTTTCTTAATTCATTGGTATTTCACAAAGAAATTGTTTTTTTCTTTTTGAAACGTGCTCCATCTATACCTAATTAATTTGTTTGTTCAATTTGAATCTGTAAAGCAAAAAAGTTACCAGCAAAAGAGCTTGTACTATTTGCCTTAGTAATTCATATATATTCCTATGTTTGTATTAAAAATAATTAATTTTCATATTGTTTGTCAAGTATTTACGTTAATAATATGATACAAACCTTAATTTAAATAAACAAAATTAAAAAAGGTCAGTTGTGATTGTTTTATAAGTGTTTCTGATTTTCGAGTTATGAGCACACCCTGATTTATATACTGTCTATCTCATATAAGATGGCAAGATTTTGACAATCAGTGAGTGGCAACTTGACGTATACAAAACAAACAAAGTGCCGTTTACAAAATCGCGGATTAGCTGATGCACGAACGAAATAAAGTTAATATTAAGTTGGTTATTCTGAGTGCACTGGCGACGCACATTAGACAAGTGTAAAATACGCGATAACAAAGAGTTCCTAGATTAATTGATATATTATATTTTACGTGGTCACAAAACAGCGGTTATAGGTGTTATAAACTAATCTTCGTGTTAAAGTGGTAATTTATAGGTGTTAAAAATTAAATGCTCAATAAGACGATTCATAGCCGGATGAAACGCAACTTCAAACCTTAGCTCTGTTTATGTCGTATTCCCACTGTCCACCCATGCTTTCCATATGTGCTTGATATCGATTCCAAAAGACTACAGAAATATTGCATGATAATATTGATTTATTTTTTCAAATAATTTGACGAAATATATTTTTAATTCATGTCGTTTCGAGACAGTAATAGGAGGAAAGTCAAGTTTTAAAAAGCAGGATTAGAGTCGGCGAACCTGCTGCTATCTGTCGATACACACACTTAACCATGTCGTGCGCGCCATCTGTGTGTTCTTTCTTAAACCTAGTCAGCTATAACGCTCAAATGAATATGTTTCGTATATAAAATAACAAATATACGAACAGATACCAATAGTTTTATTTTTTCCTGGAGCTCTGCATAATTTCCAAAGCAACAAATATTTCGTGTACAGCGATTTAGATTACTAGTAATTTCTATTGGGTCAGTAATTGTTCGTCAATGATCCAAACACGCCATGTTTTTTTCCCGAAACCCATTTCCTTGTTTTCATCTAGCTTCCAACTGACACACCAGCTGATGGTGAAAGGATACATAAACTAAAAGTAAACATTAGTTGAACTGTCAAAATCTTGCCATCTTATATGAGACAGACAGTAGCTTTGCGCTCAAGGTTAACTTTTTGTTCACAGCTGGTTGCTTGCATTTATTTTATAACACGAAGTACAAAATTCCTGATATTTAGCCGGGATGAAGATGCTATTAGAGTGGTAATTTTGGTCTAATAATCGCCCCTTTCGCCGTACGTACCTCCATGGAGTAGGTAGCAAATGTGCTCGCTTCATGCCCTTGAAGTAAATTATGCTTTTGTGCAATTTTTAGATGCAAGTTTACATAAATCTAGCTTATAAGTCATTTATACCTCTTTCGATTTCCTCAGAATTGCCAACCTACCAAGAAAGAAAGCTGAGACGTTAACAAGTGGATATACTAATAATCCTCCGCAAGCTACCAATGACATTGTTAATGGGCAACCTGAATAGTGACCAGATGAACATTTCAAACTTTGAGATATCTAAGCTCCGTGTATCAGAGTCTTCTTACTACAGGCTGTTCACGGTAAAATGAGCACTTTTGAAAACCCTGCTTAAGGCACGTTGTGTATTCTTCCGCCTTATATAAAATTAACATTGCCAAAGGCCTCGTCACTTCTTCATGCGCCTGTCAAGTGAAACTGTGAAATTATTAGAAAACTATATATTTTTTAATCTGTTCATTTTTACTCTTTGATGCTTTAAAAAAAACAGAAAGAGAAAGTAATAATTTAACCTGGCACAAATGTTTACATGACACTTTTAATTCAATGTTAAGATATGGAACTGCTTTCCCTCTATCGTTGCCAACTTTACTGGGCCAATGTCACTCAGTATATCCGTTAACATACATTCAAACAGAGGCAGTGATATTTTTCTAAGGTTAATTTCAAAAGTGCTCACTTTGTCGTGAACAGTCTTTACAAGCCTTTCCCACGCAACTGACCAGCCGTAGAAGGATGCACACAGAGTTTACGGACGCGTCCGTTACGTAAACTCTAGACCCGGATGGACTCCCGGATGTAGGCTACGTACCGCAGACGGTTAGTTGACGGATGGGTCTTTATAAAGGCGAGCAAGTTTCGCCGTGGTCATCGGTCCGCGAAAATACCCTCCCTTTGAGCGCAGCCGGCTCTGGTTTGCCCAGGCCGTTTAATAAAAGCGGTCGGCATTGGCGGCAGCCGCGAGGACGGGAGAGAATGTCCGGGCGTCGTAACGCGTCCAAGGATGCGCCTTCACGACTGGCTGGACGCCTCAGCGACCTTGAAGCGTCCGAAGCTGCTGTCCAGTCTGTCCGGGTGATAAACAACAAACAGTCCCTCAGCAGAGAAAGAGCACGCTTAGAAAAATATAGTTCCACGAACCAAACTCCCATCTTTACCCCTGAAACCCCTGGCATAATAGGCGTGTGGTTTTGATGTTGGTACTGGTAATTGGTTTTGGAGGCTGTTGAAAGGACAGTGCAGTACTCACAGTATGTGTCTATATTCCCATTACACAATGTAAGGGCTTGTAGTGGGGACCAAGACAGTTACATTTTGCATAGGAACCTAGGTGCGGAAACGTACCGTTTCCCCACGACAAACAAAACACAACCACATCACATGTTGACCTCTCCCACGTCTGCAACATACTGTACGTCATTTTCCTTCAGGGTCCACTTACAAGAAGGGCTCGATGTGACGACCAGCGACGTCTTACACATACACGGCACCTACGTACCATGTTCTGGTACACACGATCACCAATACCTGGAAGTCCAAGATCCGCCGCAGCCATTATCCCCACCAGCAGGTCTTCCTCTGATTCCACAGGGGTATCGCGAATCAAGCCCTTCATGTGTCACGACATGAAGTAGTCTAGCGGAGTCAAGTCGGGTGAAAGTGCAGGCCAAGCAATCGGGCCACCTCGACCTATCCAACCCGTCGCTTGGCCTGCACGTTCACCCGACTTGACTCAACTAGACTACTTCCTGTTTGACCACACGAAGGGCGTTATTTACGATACCCCTGTGGAATCAGAGGAAGACCTGCTGCGCGGATTACAGCTGCGGCGGATCTTGGACTTCCAGGTGTTGGTGATCGTGTGTACCAGAACATGGTACGTAGGTGCCGTGTTTGTGTAGGACGTCGCTGGTCGTCACATCGAGCCCTTCTTGTAAGTGGACCCTGAGGGAAAACAACTTACAGTATGTTGCAGATGTGGAATAGGTCAACATGTTATGTGGTGGTGTTTTGTTTGTCGCGGGGAAACGGTACGTTTCCGCACCTAGGTTCCTATGCAAAATGTAACTGTCTTGGTCCCCGCTACAAACCCTTACAATGTGTAATGGGAATTTAGACACACCCTGTATATGTGTAATGGCACACTTTCCGGTCGGTGGTTGGTGTTGATGGTAGGTGGTTGGTCCTAAAATAATTTCAACTCGCGGTTCGTGGTTGTTGTTATTGTTGCTGTTGTTGGTGGTGGTGGTGGTGTAGCGAGTTGGAATACATTAAACTTTTATCACCTAAAACCCATTAAAGAGCGTGCTCTATGTTCTAAACAAGTGAGAGCGGAAAATATTTGAGATAATGGGAAATGATTGCGAAAATAAAAATATTGATATCAAGCACCTGATAGATGCTGTTACTCAGCATTCTACAATATTAATTGTTAAAAAATTTCCGTGTGAAATAACATGGCAAATCATCGTAGCAAATTGCATTTGTAGGCTTGAATGAAACAATTGCATGCCTACAGACTGAAATGTCTCAGCAGAAAAAATATTATTAGGTCCATTTAAAAAATTAATATTTCTGCAGAAACCAATTGAAAGAAATTATGCGTGCCTTTCTTAAGATTTTACAGCTATCTGCTGGAACAGCCAAAAAAAAAACAATTTACGCCAACGCTAACTAACTGCCTTTTGCGCCAGAGACTTAACTCATATACAAACTGTTTCGGTGAAAGCACGCAAAAATGAAACTGGTAATAGGAGCCGTACCATGGGATGCTGTGAGATTGTAGTCCGCGAAGCCAGAGTAAGGAGATACGGGTGTAAAAATGTCTAACATGAATTGTAGGTTGCGTGTATTGTTCATATTGCATGTGTACACTTTTGACGAGATTCTGTCGCACCCGTTCAAATATCTCATGCGAGTTGCGTCTGTCGTTGGTACACGCACGTGACTGTGGCAGCGCGGGGACGACCGAGCCACCTAGACAAACAGTTTTATACAAACACAAATCACTTTCAACAGATCAGATCGAATGCAACCTTATAGCGGTAAAAAGAAATTGGCCGAAGGAAGTATTCCGAGCTCGAATTCTACCCGCGCAGTTCAATGTCGTGGCACAAGTTGGTTTCGGGCAGCTAAACTCTAAAAAAAAATTTTTGTACTTTTACAAGAAAAATCCTTGGAAACCCAGTTGCCAAGAAAATCCTTTGTAAAACTACAAAGAGTTTTCTTGTAAAATCTGCAAAACATTTCTTTTGTAATATTACAAATGATAGCCTTGTATTACAATTGACATTACTGAGAAGTGTAAATGAAATTACTTTTTTTTCTTCTAAAAAGAAAAACAAATGCAATGAATTAGTAACAGATACCAACTAAAAAAAATAATTTCAAAATAAAAATTTTCAAAAAAAAGTTACACCTCGCCATTATAAGATTATGACTCACAACTCTTGTATTACTAACACGTGCCTTGAACCAAAAGATCAACTTGACTTACGTTATTAATGCTTATTTTTACTATAAAGATAGGTGCAAGTACATACAAAATAATATTGTAGTTATACGGCTAAGAAGAATATGTACATGTATTTCTTTTTAAGAGTTCAGTTGTTGAGTCAAGAGATTTGACGCCTCTTAACAACGAGGTATTAAGAGCCGATTTAAAAGTTCTGTGCAGCTAGGAAACACTAACAAACAATGAATAATACGATCCCGTTTTATTGAAATTGTCGTTTTATTATTATTATTCGAGTTGTTTTAAGTGTTTTACGTGATTGAAACTTGCAATGCATTTCTTTTTGCACGCAGCTACACTTTACATCACCAATAGTTTTTGCACAAACAGCTTTATACGGTTTTGCGTTGTTGAGTGTCCGCCATTTTGCTGAAGCTCGTGGATATGGCTCAGTATAGTACAAATATTTCCTAAGGTCTGTTACAAACACGGACCTTGTCGTTTCACAAACGAGTAGTTATACAAGAAAAAATATTTGTACTGTTACAAGCATTTGTAAAATTTCAAAGAATTTTACAAACATTACTCTACCCCACATTCACTCAATGTATTCGATAGCTGGCAGCATGTTGACTGACTGGCAGTGACTGATGTCGCCGATTCCGGTTCAGGGTGTAGTGAATCAGTTATTTTATTTTTCGTACTTCCAAAGTAGATGTCACATTTGTTGAAAAAGTATTCCCAAACGACCCCGAACAAATTTCGAGACGAACCTAAGTTACTCTGATTAGTAAACCTGAGCCACTGAGACGTATGCTAGAGAGTACAACTTAAAAGTCCCTCGCAGGGTATACGCGAGTCTAACGATTTCTCTCTCGGACGAAAAGGAAATGTTGGCTCACGGCGTGAAGTACTGGCGACTCTACTCTCACACCTGTTGATGTTTCATTGGTAGAGACCTGAAGAATTCGCAGATTCATTTAAGGATGAGATAGAATTCAAACACTTGTACGTTTGTGTTACATCTGCGATTGGCCTGGGATCAATCTGACACTTCGTAGAGGACACTGAGCCAATAAAGAGGCGGCGACAAAATACAGGCCCAATTAGAGCCTATCCCTGTGGTAGCACGAAGCCAGTGGACAATTGATGTCAGCTGAAGTTGCCAAACTAATGAGGAATCTACCCTACAGGTCACTGAACTTGAGAATTATTCCGTTCTCTATTCATTGGCTTATAAGCTGCTGCTCTGACATTAAGAGCTATGCATTTTAATTACTGTCTCCCAAATGTATTGTAAGCTTTGGTCTTAGTATTTTCTCTAACATTTTTATGGCTATTATAATTGTTCGTTGGAAATTAATTTTGTTTACTGTACGAGATATCCATGCTTCTAACACTATTGACATATTATCTCCTCATTTCGTTTATTCATTATAATTTAAAATAATTCTATAATTTTCATTTATTGTTAAAGCCCTATATAGGCTATTCACTGTAAAGTGAGCACTTCTGAAATAATAGTTAGAAAAATTAACTTTATTTTATACCTCAACGTTAACTTCCGGGTGCGGGAGAATTTACTCACTGTGTCCATTACCTACATGGCAATATTTATTTTTAAAGGTGGTTAAAGGATAAAAAAGTTGGGTGAAATACATAAGTAACTAGGCCTCCAAAAATGCTCACTTTACTGTGAACAGCCTTTAATAGGCCTTACAAACGATTCGAGTCACACAGTAGCACTTGAGACCATATGTAGGCTATATCAGACAATTACGAGACCAATTTCGTTTGCGATCCAACTGTGGTTAAAAGGTTAAGTTATACGCTTAGCACTCTCATAAAAGCCTATTTGCTCTTTGAGAGGTGAATTAGTTATATCTGTTAAGAAGTAGTAATCATATAATTGTGATTCCCATTTAGCATACTTCCTGCAGTTTCAACTTCTACAGCTTGGATTCCAATCTAATTTTTAAACATTCAGTCATGTTTGTGACAAAAGAATGTTCTGTCAGTGACAGTCTGCTCAAGGGAAAACTTAATTAATTAATATTTTTGTCTTCAGGTACATGATTAATTATTTTTCAGTTCCTCGTATGCTTTGGCATGCCATTTTCCTCAAGATTCAATTCGAATAACTCACCATTAGGAACTTAAACTTCTTGAATGATAGCATATCTCGCTAATTTCATTGAAGTATTTTAGTATTTTTAGTAAAAATGTTAATTATGATTTCGTAGGGAAAAATCTAAATAAACTGATAAGGTGGGCCATACTTGTTTCCTAATTCTTCCGCGTGGATCATCCTGTATATAAGAGCGACCGTCAGGTGTAGAAATAAGGTTTGGCAGCCTTGTAGTAAAAATCTAATCTTAAAATATCTCATTTGATCGAAAGCAATCTTTATTTAAATCGCGCTTCATTTTGTGCTGTAATTACTGATATTTTACTAGCCAGCCTCATGACATTTAGAATCAATCAGCATCCGTCATAATTAAATCAATTTTACGCCCTGAAAGCTAGCTTAATTATGGGAACAACCGAGTGGAACAAAACGGGGCGTTTAGCGGGGGTCAATATCGCTGTATTGGGGGGGGGGGGGCGGTAAGAACATCGAAGACAAGGATCAGCATTTGGCCATGTGGCGGCGCGTAAGTGCTCGTTTCCGGCTGGAGTATCTCAGTAGAGCTGTAGCAATCACCTGATGGGGGACGAAACAAAGGATCTCACTGGCCCCGGCACAACAAATCGTCTCAGCTAACGGGGAATTATAGAGCAGATTGCCGCCAGCTGTGGGCAATGGATGGCCTTTCCCCGTGCCCTGAGGTGTCTGTTACGTGTGCTTACAGCAGTGAGTGGAGGTACAGCCTGTTCGTTTACCACTGGACACTTTTAAAAGCTCTGCAGTTATTTATTTATAAAGGTTTTTACTAACGGGATACTGATACAGTTATCATGACCTAATACACGAAAGAAATATCACCAGACAAACATCACAACATACCAGTCTTCTGGCGTACGTGAAAAATAAATTGAAAACAATATAAGCTGTTTATAAATCAACTGTTATAATTTACTCAGCAAGTACACTCTAAGAAATTACTCGGAAATTTACCATACCAGTGTATACGCTTAGTGAGAAAGCAGGAATGGTAATGTTTTTCCCTATACATTGTTCCTGCATTTGCTCAGGAAACAGTCAAATGCATAGGGAAGTCCCCGACTTTGTATAGTAGCAATGCTTAACATTCCTGTATCTGCAGCTTGATGTGTGGTATTATTGTCATACAGTATATAGGGTAAAAATTTCGATTAGAGTTTAGGGAGTTTACCAGAAAAAATTTTACTTTGTAGAAAGCATTAAATAACTACTGTGGTGAACACTGTAGAAAAAAAGTTAGGTCAGTTTTAATGTGGCTAAGGAAAAAAAAAATAGAATAATAAGTTTTTTTTTAAATTTAATATAGTAATTGATTATTACCAAACACATGTCTAAATAATACTCGTAAATACAAATCTTGTAGTTCATCCTTCTGTAAAGCAAACGGTGTCTTGTACTCGGTGAACAATTATTCAAACAACATAATATTGACGAAACAACGCACATAATGTCTATACGTGTACAAATATTTAGTATAGATCTTTTATTTATTACACATAATTACTTAGACGTAAAAAAAGACAAATCCGACGGGGCGCTTTCATTAGCTTCGAAATCGGGACTGCATCCGTTCGAAACGGAACGCATGGCTAGCTTCCGTGGGCCTAATATCTGTTATGCCCAGTTGCACCATCGTGGTTCGAAACTCAATCCGAGATCGGATCTAAGATCGACACTGAAAACTGTTTTACCGTTCGAGTTCAGAGCTGGACTGGAGATCGAGATGAAGTTCATTTCGAACCGCCGAAATTGGCTTTTCGAAATCTCGATCCGAGATCAGCAGCCTTCGTCCACAAATGTTGTTTGAAAATACACCAACATCAAAATACACAACACCAACGTTCGATTGGTTTCTTGGGAAATTGAAACAACATTATACGCACTTGAATATTATACAGTACAACAATAATTCGCTTAAAACAGATAGAACATCGCACATCTAGTTCTATCTATATTAAAAATACGCCTACTTCCATGACGTCATAAATTACGAACCAATAGCAAAATTTGTCTCAAACTTAATATCGATCTCTCACTTTGGAACCAAAATCGACGAATCAGAGATCCTGGTTTGGATCTAGGATCATTCGATCTCAGATCGGGGAAGATGTTGGTGTAACCGGGCATTAGTCATGCATGAATCAAGTGGCATTACGAAAGAGTTAAAAACGCTAAAAGAACCAGTTTTTTTGTACAGTCTCTCTTATGGTTATTTAACAAAATCACGTATGTCCTACTTTGAACATTAAACTCTTAATATTATTCTAGAGGCGCCCCCTACAAGGACGAAATTTGCATGTCAGAAGGCCTGAAAGCACGGGACAGCTAAAGACGACTTAGGCTCGCTCCACACGTGCCTCGTAATAAACAACACACGCAAGACACTGAACTAGCGTGCGGTCTTTCCGTCGGTAACTCTCGTCGATAGTCAATTCGCGGTTACTTCCAACTCTCTTGAGGCCTTGCTAAAGTTCTACTTCCAGGATATTGCTCCATCTCACGCAAACAAAGCTTAACTATGTCCAGAAAATTACACTAGAAGGACAGCGCACCGAATTCGTGCGCACTCAGTATGATAATATGAACAACGTGCGCACAGTAAAGTTGGTAACGATGGATGGAAAGTAGTTCCATATATTAACGTCGAATAAAAAGAGTTAGGTAACATTTTGGGATAACTTAAATTATTCCTTTCGTTTTCTGTTTTTTTTTTTTTTTTATGTATCGAAGTTTTAAAATGAGCGTGTTTTTAAATTTTTACTTTTCTTATAACTTCGCAGTTTCACTGGACCGACGCATGGATAAAGTGATGTGGCCTTTGCCAGTGTTAATTTTACATAAGGCGGAAGACTACACAACGTGCTAATTTTACAGTGAATTGCCTATAGTCATTACCAACTCAACTATTCTATATATTTTTTTATTCATATTAATTATAAATATAACATTATTATTTCATATATAATGCAAGTAAAAGATACATATAACCAAAAATTAGATGTTTCTATGTTATGCTTGTGATTCATGGCACAATTAGGAAACAACAGAACACGTCACACGTGGGGTGTTTTTTCAAAGGTTTGATTCAAAAGGTACGGATATACCACGAATAGACTATATAAGACTTTCAGCAACGACCTTATCAACAGGCACGTGTCCAAGAGACAACACTGTGTCGTCCGGACCGTTCCCAGTAAAGGTAATATCACTCGTGAGTACACCAGAAGGAAAAGTAACACACGAAAATAATATTTAATAAAGTATAATAAAGTTAATAACTGCCGTTATACAAGCAACTAATTTGGTTGTGCCAAACTAACTTCGAATTTTCAACAGAGAGTTCTTAGTTACCACCAGACCACTCTGTCACGTGTCTAAACCTCGCCCCCAACTCCGCAACTATGGTATCCATGATTAACACACATCGGAGGCAAATAAAAATGATTAAAAAAGAGGGTGACTGCAGAAAGTGAAACATATTAATTTTCCTTTTTAAATTTAATTTCCGGGCACTTCTCCTCTTTTAATGTTTCCCTTTGCCCCAAGAAAAATACAGACAGTTTTCAAAAAAACTAACGTTACAAAATTTATGAAAATATTACATTAGAACATTTAAATATTACACTTACCTGAATTACTTTAAAACATTATAAAATGTATGGGTTAAAATAAAAATGTGCCATTAAAAAAAGTATATAGTTACACAAATATGTACAATTACTTAACAGGCACAATTTCACCAATAAATCTTGCATTCCCAAATTTACATGTCTCAAAGTGAGACCAAAATTCGCACGTGTGACTTCCCCCGAGTGTCCGCCGTCACTTAGTTTGCGGGACCGCGGTGGCTGAGCGGTTAGCCTGCTTGCCTCCCACCAAGGCGAACCGGGTTTAATCCCCGGCCGGGTCACCGGATTTTCGCAAGTGGGAACCGTGCTGGACGATACCACTGGTCGGCGGGTTTTCTCGGGGATATCCCGTTTCCCCCGGCCCCTTCATTCCGGCGCCGCTCCATATTCACATTCAATCACCCTCATCGGCTCTCAAGACCTCGCTTAGTTTGCCAGGGTACTAGACAGCGAAGATTTCGTAACCGCCGTCCACCCCAAAACTGTGGAGAACATCCTCGAAACGGCAGCAGATCTTCGTCCAATCCAATTCAAAGGCGGTGATGACGTCATAAGGCGGCCCCCACTCAGCCGCCCCAGCCGCCGCTAGGTGGAAGGAAACGTCGCGAGCTCAGTATAGCTCCGACCTTCGTCGAAACCTCCAAGTACCCGAGTCGCAGGTACTAACGCCTCCTCGGGGTGCTGTCAACAGGCAACGTCTTCGAAAACATCAGGGAAACATTTCCGACCTCATGTTCCTACAAGAAAAATGATCGTCCTGGTGTGGTCCATCATCCCTTAAAATTAATGTATTGAATTCTCAAACATCTTGTATAAATTAAGCTTAACCCGTTCGGTCACAGATTAATTTCCGAGTTGAAGTGTTGCAACCACGATTTTTTTTTGGTATGAACTGTACTTGTGTTCAGCATTTGTTTTTCAGTTAATGGGCAGCGTGATGCTTGTTCGATGATGTTGGCACTCATTCGTGTCAACGAGGTGTAGAAAAGTCCACAAATAAGATTAACCACAAGCGAGGCTGGGCTCTGGTGCCCCTGCTGTGTACAGTTGTTGTCATTACTCTAATTAATTTGCAACATGTCCACAATTGTGGACACGGTGACTGAAAGGATTAAATCTGGTCTGTGTTGTACACTGCGATGCTGAGTGCCCAACGATCTTCCCTCTGGTAAAGAATTCGTAAATCTCACTACTGCTCGACCTAAAGCCTCTGTTACGCCATCAAATTTTTTCTATCAAACTGCTTCCAATAAGTTCGGTCAAACAAAGTTGGACAGTTATGACGTCATTGAAACGTCACAAATGCCGCCATACTTGTCTGAAAAAGTTGGATGCCTTCAATTTCCATCAAACATTTGAACATTGGACCGGTTCTGAAATTTATTTGATGTTTGACGGTCTCAACCAATCAGAATCGTGCACGACAAATATGTACGTCAAGAAACTTTAAAATAACGAACACTTGCTGGAAACGAAGTAGATTATAAAGATAATTAATTTGTCTAGAAGTTGTGTGGGCATGAATGCTATTTTAAGTGAATATTACTTCCAATATTACGAGCTCGGTGGCAATAAATTTCATTGTGCAGGAAATATCTCTGATAAATACAATTTTAATTTAGTAAAGAAACGAAAATAATTTACAACATTCCTTACATTTCTTCCTGTAATGGACCGCATAGAAAAACAAAAGCAATATCTCACTATGAAAAATAGTTTTTAAATAATAATTCAAATTAAATGTTCCCGGTAAAAAAAATTTGACAGTGTGACACATTTTCTAACACATTCAAGATTATTTGATAAAATTTGTTGGAAGGGAAAATTTGGTGGCCGTATTTTGTCTTCAAATTTTATTGTCAAATATAGTAGAGGGCGAAAAATGTTCAGTGTGACAGGGGCTTGATGGATGTTGCGAATCACTGAAGCACAATACAATACATACAGCCACGACCGAGGTACACCGTGTTGTTTAAGATAATGAAACAAGTGCTGTGTCGGGTTGAGGTACAGTACACATCACCATAGTTAAACTGTTTTACTGATAGAGACCTGCAAAATTCGCGTTATTATTTGGGAACACGTTCAACTTCAAACACATGTACCTTCGCAATAAGTTTGTCATTGGACCATACTTTATATGGCACGCCCTGGGTAACTCTGCGCCAGTAAATGAACACTTGAACAATTGTGTTGTCCAATCACGTGCAGTCCAGTAAAAAGAATAGGAGTGACTTCACACCTATGCGGCAGCCAATGGAGAACCTACGCCGGCTCGAGTATATACAGTCCTGTGAAGTTAAGCCTGGTGACAAATAATAACGCGAATTTTGCAGGTATACGCTGTTCATGGTAAAGTGGGCACTTTTGAAAGCCCCCCCCCCCCCCTCATTCGGAATAATAATCAATAAATATATTTTAATTTAGGCTTAGTCGTTAACTTCGGAGTGCGGGGGAATATACACTCGGTGTTTATTACTTACATGTCAATATTTAGTTTAATATGTTGGCTAAAGGATAAAAATTGGCTGAAAGGAAAAAGTAACTAGGGCCTCAAAAGTGCTCACTTTACTGTGAACCGCCTATAACTATGTATTGAGTATTGCATTCAGTACGACTACTGTATTGGCCATTAATCAGTATAGCCTAGGTGCTTACCAGTATAGCATATCCCTAGACACCTTTATACTCCCGTCAAGGCTCTGTGTTAGTAGAGTAATTTAATATTTTTAAATTGTAATCTGGTTTATTAAAATGAATGCTTTCGCGCCATGTTTCAATGTTTGCACTCATATCCCTTGCCAAGGGCTACGGAGGTATTACATGTGCTGAAGATCACATGATCTGAATGAAAGCTTATATCCTCCATGTCCGTAACTGGTTAAACAAAGGCAAGCATTAATTTTAAGAGAAATTTTTAACATTCATATATTTTTTGTTTTAATAATTGAGTTTGGTTTCACACAGGAAACACTTACTGAAATTTTTGCCGCAATATAGCATATAACGTATCTGGCAAATTTCTTTGAGTTATTATTTCCACAGTGTTGACCCTATCCAAATAAAATTCCTGGATATGTGACTGTCTATCATCTATGGTGAAATAATGAAGAAAATTGTCTGATGCATGTCTCTAAAACTACCTTTAAAATAACCTTTACCTAAGTTTCTGTTCCTGAAAAATTCACATTAGAACATTAGAAAATATGAAAACGTAGTCTTCATAGGTGAAATGTTTCTAAAATATGCGACTCGTAAGTAGATTTCGCTAAATCGCTGAGCAGCAAAAAAACAAAACATGCCTGAAATATGGTTTATTTTACTCACGTTGGGAAGCTCGATGCCTTTAGTCTGGCAACTAAAATTTTTCTCCACTAGGTAAGCGCTAGTGTCGCATGTGTACCAGATGTTAACTATTTTCCATGGTAAAAAAAAAAAACAAAATAATTGCAATAATCATAAATCAAATATAAAACAACTGCGTAACTAAGTAATAAATTTAGCTTTTACTATTCATGTAGATTAAAATTTTAGTTAAAAGTGACCTCTTTGGAACACTGCGCACCTAGCGGCGGTAATGTTCCCTATTCCAAACACTCCCATAAGAAAACTCGTTTTTTTTTTTTTCTAACCTAAGGAGAATTAACTTTAACTGAAGTTTCGTTTGTCGTTCGTCGTCCTAGTTTTGCGGCAGTTATAATACATATAGGCTATTCACGATAAAATGAGCACTTTTGAAAACACTCTACTTAAGATATACTTGTATGCACGTTGTGTATTCTTTCGCCTTATGTAATATTAATATTGCCATGGGCCTCATAACTTTATTCGTGTATCGGTCAAGCGAAACTTTGAAATTTTTTAAAAAGCAAATATTTAAAAAAAATCTGCTAATTTTTACGCTTCGATTCATTAAATAAAAATCGAAAGAAAATTAAATAATTTAAATCATCGCAAATTATCACCGAACACTTTTTATTTGATGTTAAGTCACGGAACTACTTCCCATCCATCGTTACCAACTTGTCTGGGTGCATGTCACTCAGTGCGCCCGTTAAAATATATGCAGGCAGGGGCAGTGACTTTCTTCTAAGGTTGATTTCAAAAGTACTCGCTTTATCGTACTGAGGCTACTTCCTCTTCGTGGATAGGCTCTTAGCCTGTTACGACCTCAGATTTCAGACCATCTCTTCATGGGTCGGCCAATATCCCTTCTTCCAGTAGGATGGTATTCCAGGGCAAGCTTCGGAAATATGGCCTATCACTGATCTAAGGTACTTCATTTCTGATGATTTTTTTTTTCCTATGTTGTACTTTGTTTACCCACGTTTCACTACCATGCATCAGAGCCGGTACAGCCGTCTTTTTATGAAATTTTAGTTGGGTCTCCTCTCGGACTTCACCTTTCAGTGATCGTCGAATTGTTCCACACGTATATCGAAATCAGTGAGGCTTCCTACATAGAGCTGCTTTTCATTAATTAATGTAGATATGCGATGTACGGCTACAGGGTCGGGTACTTTTTTTTTTTCTTTCAAAAGTTGTTTTCGAAAGCACACTACAAACCGGGGACAGGCATATAAACGAGCTGTGCCCAAGGGCGCCGGAGATTGTCCGCCGTACACCTTGCGGGCATAACTTTCACTGGCGCCACAAGCTGCGGAACTGCTCGTACAGGTAACAATCGTAGAGTGCGCATGACAAGTGCGCATTCACAATCTCCGTCTTCCGAAGTTGGACTGCGATCTTGCCGATAGCACTGCCACAATGAACGTCGATAACATTGTAAGTTATAACGCGGTTTACGTAAACACTTTTAAACTATTTTATAGTTCCTCTGACGTAGTTTTATTGCAGCTAGACATAATCAATTTAGTAAAATATTTTATAGACTGTTCACGGTAATATGGGCACTTTTGAAAACCTCGCTTAAGATATACTTGTATACACGTTATGTATTCTTCCGCCTTATGTAAAACTAACATTGACATGGGCCTCAGCACTTTATTCATGCGTCGGTCAAGTGAAACAGTGAAATCCTTAGGAAAGTAAATATTATACGAATCTGCTAATTTTCACATTTCGATGCATTAAAACAACAGAAAGCGAAATAAATAATTTAAGTTATCACAAATGGTTACCTAACACTTTTCATTCAACGTTAAAATATGGAACTACTTTCCATCCATCGCTACCCACTTTATTGGGCAAATGTCACTCAGTGCGCAGATTAAAATTTTTTGCGTTCAGTATAGAAGGGTAGATCAAACGCAAACAAAGACTTTCATCGATGTTGATTATATGATTTTGACAGCTCTGTGTGTATGTATGTAAGTGTGTAATGTTGGGTAGAGTGGGCATGCCAACTGCACTGTAGCGAGCTTTCGAGCGCCGAAATTGAACTGTTCTTTTGCCACTATAACTGTAGAAAAAAAGTGTCCTTTATGACTAAGTATATGGTCCAGTGTTTACCTAGATACGTGCCATAAGTATTATTGTACTTTCTGACCAATTTTTGATCCAACTAGGATACATTTCAGGTTACGCTCAACATTCCCCCCCCCCCCCCCATAAAATAATTAGCCTGTTGAGAAACATACTGTAAAGAAACGATCACGCAGTAACTCGGGTTCCACTGAAATGTGTCAAGATTTTTTTTTCCCCCGCCCTGTTGGGAAGACATTTTTGAAATTTTTGAACTTGTGCGTTTTGACTGCTACTGTTCGCGAGATATAGATACGTAGTTTGCCTCGGCCTGCGGCAGACGTGGGGTGACTTTGGGGTAGGGCGATCTCGCTGGCTCTGCGCACAACCAATCTCCGTGTCCCAAAATTGAACTGCTTCTCTGCCGACACGACTATAATTGATTCACGGTATCTTTGGCCTTTTTCTGAAGCCCTGCTAAAGTTTTACTTCAGGGATATTCCTCCGCCTCGTGCAAACTTAGCTTAACTAAGTCTGGAAGTTTACAACAGAAAGACAACGCACAGGATTCGTGCGCATTCTGTTGCAACAGTATTTTGTATAAGAACTATTTCTTGCTAGGCGCTACCAACACATATGTTTTCTCACTGTTTTTAGTCAAATTATTTATAAACGAATCGTTATAATTTATAGATCAAGTATGAATAAAATTTCAATTTAACAGAAAAAAAAATTAACTTTTATGAACACAAGTATAAAACGCTTGTGATACAGGGCGTATGTAGGAAACAACCGAGCATGTCATACATAGGGAGATTTTTCAAAGGTTTGATTCAAAAAGGCCGAAGAAACCGTGAATGGACTATAGCAAAAACGGCGTGGATTGTATTTCAGATCAGAACACTGTTTGGTAAACAAATGATTTCAGATATTTGTATACTTGCTCTAACCAATTTGTAATGAAATTAGATTAAGTTCGAATTGGCGAAAGTATTTTATTCGCATAAAAGGGTTTGTATTGAAAAAATTAAGACATAAACAAACACTTTCATCAGTTGTTGACCATGTTTAACTTTGACAGTTGTGCTGTCTGGGGAAGGTTAATATTGTATGGATGCACAGAAGACGCGGTAATCGGTCTACCTCATCTTTATTCTATGTTCATACCCGCGTTTCTTAGGTTGCCTCTGGGTAAGGATTATTCTACGTATGTAGGTTGGGAAGCTCATTGCTTTTTAGATTTGCAGCTAAACTTTTCGTCGCCAGGATTCACTGGTGTCGCGTGTATAACGTAAAGAATAAACATTGTTCTTCACAATAGAGGAAGAATATAAGGAAATATGTCTACTCGTTGTTTAATATTCTGTCGTAGAACCCGATATAACTAACGTTGGCTTACAAAATTACTTTATTTAAATATGAAAACAGAATTTTTAAAAATTATGAAAATGGTTTTAAAAAACGTAATTTTTATGGATATGCTACCCATGTTTCTTTTGATGAAAGCTATATTTATTTAACACTTAAATTCGTAACGTCTGAGCCCTAATGTCGTTGGAGACAAGAGACTTTCATTTTTTCAATTCTTTCTGGTTTTTTTGTCAGGTTAATGGACACTTTAGTGATTAAGTGAAATATGTTGAACATACTTCATTGCTACACAATGTCGTCACGGGGAACTAAGTTTTGGTTTCTGAACGTACTCCATTGCTACACTACGTCGTCACACGAAACTAAGTATTGGTTTTGTGTATCAACATTGTGTGGCAAAGGAGTATGTTCGAAATATTTCACTTAGTCATTCAGCGGCCACCGTGGCTGAGCGGTTAGACTGCTCGCCTCCCACCAAGGCGATCCGGGTCCAATACTCGGCCGGGTCACTCCGGATTTTTGCATGTGGAAATCGTGCCTGACGATGCCGTTGGTCGGTGGGTTTTCACGGGGATCTCCCGTTCCCCCCCCCCCACCCTTTCACATTCAGGCGCTGCTCCAGACTCACCTCAATCACCCTCATCGGCTCTCAAGACCTCGATGTTAAGAGCTGTCCAAATCTCTTCACTTAGTCATTCACCTCCTTGCAAGAATCTTTCAAGCAACTCAGGACACTCCAGTGTGATACCCAAGAAGTGCAATCGACATTTTTGTAGGAGCGTGGGACGATCGGCTTGTCCCGTCAAAGGTTCGTTCTGGTGACCGATTATTGGTGCTGGACTCGTGGTTCCAATGATGGAGATCGCGCGCTAGAAGAGAACTCGAGGGAAAGCGCTCTTCCAGAGATGAGTCGACGTCTCGTGGGTGGTGATCGAGCTCCATCATTGTCTTGTGCAGACACTAAAGGAGATAGCATCCCTTCCGTCATCGATATAAGTTTTGTTTCACTGTAGCAAATTTTTGGGATAAGATATTTTAAAACGAGAGCTGTCAGATCATAGGGCACACCTTAACATATATTTTTAAGTCAACAACATTTTGTCCACATTTCTATTGCATCTGCGATCGCAGTGAAAATTAAGTCATTGTTTATCGTTATAAGTCTCGCACGAAAAAATACGCATAGAAACTGGTTTCAGAAATTCTGCGAACTACACTAATTTGCAAAAAAAAAATTGATCACTATGAACGAATCACGGGAGTAAAACGAAGGTTGTCGCACACTATCATCATAGTCCGACATGTGTGCCATTTGCGTATGATGTGGTTTGCGTTCCTCCATCTTTCATTGCTGCAAGACACCGAATGCGGCCTTAGTACACTCTAAGATAACGTTCGCAAATATACCATGCCAGTAATTGTAAAGGGGTTTTTAACGTCTTCTGGTTTTATGCTTGAAGGCTAAGCAGGGGGCGGCTTTCGGACTTACTTATAACCTAACTTAAATTACCAACCATGCCTTGCCCGGGATTCGAACCCAGAGCCTTCCGCACCACAGATCGATGGCGCGCCAACCGACTGTGCCACGGGAGGTCGGTTCCTCATGCCGGTGTATATGTATAGCGAGATAGAGCAGATGGTTTAGTTTTTTTTCCATACGTTCATGGCAGGGCTACTATATTTGCTCGGGAAACAGTTAAATGCATAAGGAAGTTACCAATTATGTATTGTAGCTGTGATAAACATTCATATATTTGCAGCATAATATATGGTAGTGTCACCATACAATGTAGAAGTTAAAAAACTTCCATACCGTTTAGGAAGTTTACTAGAATATTGTTTACAGTGTAGTAGTGTGGATGACGGAACCAAGTTCTGTGAACACGCAGTATGCCTCGACGGCACATTCGACAAGCCTTTACGCACCTGGTTGAGTTTGCGATGCCGCATCGTCGACCTCCGAGAGGCAGGTTGGACGTTTCGGTGCATTGCTCGCCGCTTGAACCGTTCCGCTTACACTGTGAGTCAGTGTTGAGCGCAGCTGGAACAGGTGGCTATACATACACCCATCGAGAAGGCTCGAGTCAACCCCGACGGACCACCAGCAGGGAGGATTGTTTCGTCATGCCGTAGGCCGTGAGCACTCCACGGGCGTCGTCGCGCATCATACGGGGGACATGTCATGGCATCTGGGTATACGCCTGTGTACACCAGTACCATTATCAACCCGGCTAGCAGAGCAGGATCTGATGTGATATTCGTGGACGAAAGCACGTTTACCATCTTTCAGTCAGACGGTAGGGTTATGGTGTGGAGGAAACCGAACGAGGAGGTCCGAAAGAAGAATTCGCAGCCAAAATTAAAACACAGCGATGGTCACGTTATGGTCAGGGTCTGCATGTCCTCAGCTGGAGTGGGTGAATTGCTGTTTATCGAGGATAAAATGAAAAAAATAAGTCTACGTAGCAATCCTTAAAGGCTGTTAACATGGAAGTGCTGACAAATTACGTATTCTGTCGAATTCTATGAGCATAACGACCCGAAACACAAGTCATGTCTGGTGCGAGAATGGCTTCTTGATGTATAACTGTCCCCAGGTTATCAAAATACCACGCCAATCACCTGACTGAGAATCTACGGGATGAACTTAACATCAGGGTCAAGAGGACACCAGTTACCTAGAAAGAAGAATTGAAGAGGAGGCTGACGGAAGAATAGAATCACATAGACCAAGATTACATCAAGGAAATAATTTCGAACATGCAGACTCGTTTGAAAGAAGTGACCAGTCAAAAAAGGGTATCCAAAGAGGTACTGAAGTGCTGAGAGCATGGTGCTTATGGATTATTAATGTGGTGATAGAATATTAACGTGAGATGCAGATCACTCATTCGAAACTGTTCAGAATTAATTTGCAATTATTTTTTGGTATGAGAAATCGTTTTTGTTAACATTTTGACGACTAGTAACTATGCAGTACTACAATATTATAAGGTGTTACAGTAAATAGGGCAGTGACCGCATTATTTTGCGAGCCTCTGCAGTAATGTTAGAATTTTTATATTAAATATTAACAGTAAGTTATAAAGAGATGCAAAGAAACAGAAAATAGCAAGGATACCACCACCTTCAGGATAGCAACCTTGCCGGAGCAGGAATGTTTCTGAGTGCGAGGGTCACAGAACGAAGGGGCAGAGCAACAAAGACGAGAACTGCTGCACCAGGTCGGGGCTCCTTTGTCTGGTCTTACGGCGTGGGCGTGTTATACGGAGTTAACGTTGTGTTGATTGGGCGTACCGGAAAATCTTTGTCTCGGGAGACACTATCTGTTTTGCCGCATGTTGAACCGTGTTCAAATCCTGTTCGTGCACTGCCGTCTAGACCATAATGAGTGACTTCAGCCAGTTAATTACCAGTAAACGAAACCCCGTGGAGACAGTTTGAGGCAATAAACTGCTATTGGATGATCGACCGAATGGACCAGAAACCACTGACTGAGTAAAGCGATTTACTGAAATTCAGTGGAACTCACCGTTAAATCAGAGATTTTCCATCAGCGATATCCAGTTAAACACATTTCGGTGGTAGCGTTTTCACTCTGCTTAGTGTTTTAGGATGTAGGTTATTTCAAATGTCTTAGCTTTAATCCTTGGTTAATCGGCAGGTTTTACTGTACATTGGAGACGAAGTTTTCATAATTCTCTATGCAATACTACAAAATTCTCGAATTATACATATTATATATACATACAGATCCACGTTCATGAGGATTAGTCTAATAGCTCAGAAAAAAATCAAACATTTTATTTAATACATAGCGCAAGATCTCAGAACGAGAAAACCATCTCAATAGTCAACAAGTATGCACTCTACATTATTTGCGATTTACTACGAATAAGTTTTAAAGTGTAATCAGATAAAATAATCGCATAAAACTTTTAAGTACTAAATTTCATATAATTCAGTTAGCTGAAGCAAGAATATACAAAAACTGTCGAAATAAAAATTAAGTGCTAGCACATTTGAGCAAGCAAGGTGGGTAGGAGATAAAATCAAGATATATTTACCACAGAGACGTATGAAAAATGGTTTTAAAAATAAACATATACATAAGGGAAAAAGAGTGAGATCTATAAAAAAAAAAATATAAAAAAAAATAGAGTAAATCATTACAGTGTAATTTTAATGGGGTCTGTGTATATAAAGTCGACAAGTGCGTGAAACAAATTATTGTGTATGTATGTATGTAATACCATAGTTATCAGTTACACGACATTATTTTCTGTGCTCTGTGTAAAAGAAAATAATAGTGTGCGTGTTAACGGCGTGTAACAATATAAAGCCTGACTTAAACTTTGTTCAATTTATATAAAGCAAGTAATTCGAATTTGTTAAATACAGTTGGCTAAATTTACTAAATGAAGATTATCGACATTCAGCTCTTCCTTTTCTCCTCCTCAAAACATGCTTTCAGTCTTTCATGGTCTAAGAAATTTCCTTGAGATAAGTACAGAAATTAAAATAATTAATTTTATTGAACTTAATTTTTTTCTCTCTCTTTCTCTTTATTTTTCGCACTTCTATATGGATTTCTATATATATGCGTACATTACATATTTTATTTTTTATCAAAATCTAAGGATTTATTAAATAAATTTGAGAAGGTGATAGTAGAAAGCATACATGAATAAATATGTACGCCAGAAATTATGTGCAAGTCTCTGTATTCCGTTACACAAACAGTTTTACACGAAAATACCGATATTATTTGTTTGATCGATCTGATGGTTGTTGAGCAACATGCTGGGTACCCGTATTCCTTTCAGCTTCAGTCCTGGAATTATAGACGACACTGGACCTGGTAAAAAGAACACGGCATGGTACCAGCTTCGAGTTGAGTTGAGCTGGGAGATTTCGGCGGCTCTTAACAACGAGTTCTTGAGAACCGATGAAGGTGAAATGAGGTGAGAGTGGAGCAGGGCCGGAATGCAAGGGTAGGGAAACGGGGGATCACCGAGAAAACCCGCTGGCCAGTGGCATCGTCCAGCACGATCCCCACTTGCGGAAATCCGGGAGTGACCCGGTCGAGGATTGAACCTGGTTCGACGGGGTGGGAGGCGAGCAGTCTAACTGCTCGGCCACCACGGCCCAACCAGTTACGAGGGCGAAAATTAAACTTAAACTATATTTCCTTCCGGGGCTACTGTGATTGACCAATGAGCCTCTGCGAATCAAGCGGAACCAGACTAACTTTCACTTCTTGTCATTTGCGCTTAGCCCCAGTGATTCATCCACGAATCCTAGGTTTGGGTTGAAAATTACTACTCATCATAAAAAATACAAGGTATAAACAGAACAACTAAGATTCATCAAAAAATCATAATTAAACTGAAAAAATTGTCAATTGTTTCAAATGATATCGTTATGCCAATCAAATGCTTTTAATTTAAAAAATCATAAGTTCATGCTGAACAACCGTGAATCACCCTGAATCATAGATTCATGCTGATAATCTGAGTTCATCCTAGGTTCATGGTGAACAACTGTTATTCACCCGAAAATCATAGGTATGTGCTGAACAATTGTTATTCTTAAAATTCCTGGTGTTTACGCAAAATAACTGTAAAAAAAAATCCTACTATTACGCTGAACAGTTAGGACTAATCTTCCTATGGGTGGTCAAAAAATCAAAATAAATTTTGATATAAAATTGGCATTCACCCAAAATCCTAGGTTGGATTGGCTAGGTTCGGATATTTACAACAAATATTGCATACAGCTCTTGTCTCCCAATGCTCTTGCCTGCACTGTGATGTGAGCTTCCGATTCTGTCCCGATTCTGATAGCTTTGGCCATTCGACCAATCAGAGCAACCCCGTACACAAGTACATACAAACTGAAATCCCACATTTCGAATTTGTGAGTGTCAGCGTACTGTTACGGTTTCGTCTTATGGACTTACCGAACAGATTATATTTTGGGGGACGTAGACAAACGGTACACTCATTTTACTACTATGTCAATATATTTTGTCAAGCTTCAAAACACACAACGTTTTAGATCAATTCACATACAATACTGGACAATAAGTTAAGTTACTTTAACGGGGGGAGCTAAATAAATTGAAACTATTAATTTACTGACTCTGCGTTACGCCACGCCAGTACAAAGTTAGCTACAGTCTTTACTTAAGTCACCAGCTCGTTATCACGTTAATGCTGTTGCCGAAGGCCGCTCGTCGTGCAGTCTCGCTACGGCGGATCTGGGCACACTCTTCGCCTCTCCAGCTGTCGTCCTCTTCGTCGGGCTGCAGTCGGACCTCGCTTCGAGCCTACGCCGGCGCTATATGGTCGCCTCGGACAGAAAGGAACCGCCGACAAGAATACTGCCGAGTTATACGTTTCATTCACCGTATTCACGTATTTAAATTTGCGTGGTTATTCACAGAGGATAATTACGTCTGGACATCCTCATCATAGTGGCATCCGAACCACTTAATACCATATGTTCTGTTTCCATAAATGCCAAAGTGTGCCAATTTATCTAGAACATATAGTTGTGACGTGCAATAATAATAAAAACTACTACTGCAACTAGTGTCTACTGATACCGCTCTCATTACTATTAAGCTGCTTATCTGTGAGAAATTGTAATAAAACTTTGAAACCAAACAGCACATCGTCTCCAAAAAATCGTGTTAAAAAAATTCCTGGTTGCGATATTTTTAAAACTAAGTTCTTCACCCCCGCGAGAGAAATGGAATAACACTAAATTGCATTTGCATGACTGAGGCGAGTATTTGTACTGTTCTAGAATGAAACTATGTATCGTAGTAGATGATTGCAAACCTGACTCAAACTGTATGAGATAAGTTAAGGTTATAACCTAACATTACTGCAGAAAAATTCCGTTTTTAAAATACTTCTTCTGAATAATACTAGTGCGTAAGAAGGGGTCGCCTTTAATAATCACGTTAGCTCACAGGTTGTATTATGCATTATACATCAGCAGTTATAAAATGTATGTTCACACAAACCTAGCGTCCTGGCAGGGTGCCGAAGAGCCAGGGCGGCCATCTTGAATGAGATCACGCCAAAACTTCCTGCTCTGTCATTCCTCGCCAATGGTAGCCATCTGGGATTTTCCTTTTTCCTTTTTTCCTTTCGGAATTTCCCGTTTTTCCTTCCTGCTCTATCATTCCACCTCGTCTCTTCATGCACCTACATTCCGATTAATTTTCTCACGCTTTGTCATTCCGATATTGTATTTCTCATGCTCTGGCATTCCTCCCTGTCTCTCTCTCGCCCATTCTTATAACTTGGGGGTTTTCTCATATTTCTTCTAGTCTCCTTTATTTTCTCTCTAGTGTATATTTTTTCTCATGCTCTAGCATACCTTCCTGACTCTCTATCTCGCCCGTTAAATCCCTTAAGGGTTTTCTCATATTTCTTCTGGTCTCCTTTATGTCCTTTATTGTTCCTTCCTCTCTCTCACATACACACTCTTACTAATGCATCCTCCATATTGGAACTTTTCTAATTACCATCGTCATCTGCTGTAGGCGGCCATTTAATTCCCGCATCCTTCACCAATGTGTGCCACGTTCTTCCTCGATCTTTAATTCCCGTACCTGCCACCAGACGGCTGCTGTAGGGGGCCATTTTTTATTCTCGCAGCTGCCAACAGAGTGTTTTGAAGTTTTAATGTTCGCAGCTAGAAGTGCTGGGGTCGATGCCATCATTTTGTGCATGTGTTCGTTCACTCGTCGCCTGCAGGAGCGCGCCAGCATCGGGGAAGTGGGTTCAAATGGTGGCTGCCAGGAGTGCTGTGAATCTTTTGTAGTCGGTAGGTGTTTCGGAACTCAAAAAATGCTTAGAGAGCTTCAGGTATACTTGCCCCTGCTGTCTTTTTTGTCGTCGGGGGCGAAGATTATGTTATGAATTTGGTGGCTGTATCTTAACAGTTCGGAAATTACAGCCAACTATGCTTATAAGTGGGCTTAAGGCATACTTTATGCGTGCGCGGTGCGATGTATGGTAGGTTCTGGCATGCCTGGCATCCTGGCGGAGATCCGAGATACAGAAGTGAGCACGCTCGAAGGATCGTACATTACAGCCAACTGAAGTAATGAGGAAAGTAGCGTGATGGGGCAATGAACTCGAGCATTCTTCAGACAAGATGGATGGTACTGGCATGAAATGACAGAGCGTGAAGTGTACCGGTATTTTATAGGGGAAAGAGCGACCATGCAGCTTCTGACAAAGCCATGTAAGTGCAAATAGTTTTTTTTAATTCTACTGCTAGTTGTTACAGAGCAATAGGAAAAAAAAATTTCCGCGCGCGAGTGACGGCTACGTCACGCGCAGACAAGTTGGAAGGTACAGCATTGCACGCACGCACACGAATGCCCGGACAAGCTGGAGATAAAGACATATTCGCACTATGAGCTCCGTATGTATACATATTACTTTTATGTAGAGACACGACCTGCCCAAAATTTTTATGTATATATAAAATTACTTATTTCTGAATATTAGAATGACGTTTTTTACACACTATTAATGTGTGTATATATACATATGTATCTTTTACACATATTAAAAGTATGCACGTGCGCACATATGTAGTACCTGCAGTATTTTTCTACTTTTTTTTGCGATGATGAGTTTATTGTCTGGAGAGTGCATAGGCTGATGCGAGTATTTACTTTATTTCTACTCCTAACCATGCAATGTCGGTTATATATATATATATATATATATATATATATATATATATATATATATATAGTCGAGGTCTGTCCACGTTATATTTTTCCACATGTCGGGATGGTATTAACTATATAAGTATTCGATATTAAAAATCCTCTTCTCCCAGATCTCGCAGTGGTGTTGTGGTCAAGACACCCAACTGTAGACCTAAGGTGTGCTGGAACGAACCCGCTCCACCCCCCCCCCAGGCATTTTATGAGTTCCGAAACACCTACTGACTAAACAAATTTCCAAGCGCTCATGCCCCCACCGTTTGAACTCACCTCCCCGATGCTGCGCGCCCTTGCAGGCGATGAGTGAATCAACACATGCCAAAAATGACTGCATCGATACCAGAGCTCCTAGCTGCGAGCAGTAGAACTTAAAAACACTCTGGTGGTGTCTGCGAGAATCAAATATGGCTGCCTACAGCAGCCGCCTGGGAGCAAGCACGGGAATTAAAATGGGGAAAGAACTTAGCACACTCTGGTGGCAGATGCGTGAATCAAATATGGCCGCCTACAGCAGACGGCGACGATGTTGAGGGAACTTCCAAAATGGAGGACGCGAATAGCAAGAGAGAGAGGGGGAAAGGGAAACACGAGAGAAAATTAATGAGACCAAAAGGAATATGAGAAAACCCCCAAGGGATAGAACTGGCGAGAGAGACAGGACGGAAAGCTAGAACATGAGGAAAATAGACGCAAGAGAGAAAATATAGGAGACCAGAAGAAATATGAGCTCCCCTCCCTTTCCCCCAAGGGATAGAAAAGGTGTGTGTGAGAGAGAGCGAGAGACAGGAAGGAATCCCAGAACGTGAGAAGAATGACATCGGATTGACAGAGCGTGAGAAAACTAATCGGAATGCAACAGCATGAGGAGTCGAGGTGTAATGATAAAACAGTAGGGATAAAGGGGAATTCCAAACGGAAAAAAGGGAAATCCGATATGGCCGCCATTGGCTAGGAATGAGAGAACATGAGGTTTCGGTGTAACATAATCCAAGATAGCCGCCGTGACACCCCGGCACCCTGCCAGGATGCCAGGTGCGCATGAACATACATTTTATAACTACTTACATCAACGAATCCTCTCACAATGTTTGTGCTCGGATTTCAGGATAAACCCGTATAAACCAAAATTAAAAAGATATTGATAAATTAATTCCATTACTTACAATTTTCAAGCATGCTTCTTTTCACTGCTGCAAACAAAAAACAAGAAACGTATTAGAGTTGTGATTTTTAAAAAATATAATTAAACAAGGTTGTTCAGTTTGTTACAAGTAGAATACGGTGATAATACTACCGTCTACTGGGAATTCCTGCAATGCCGACATAAAAATTGTTCCTAATTTAAAAAAAAAAATTTTGCGAATAAATGACTCGTAGACTTCACTTCACAATCCCGCGCATACTAGAGCCTCGCGTGAACTGATATACTTACTCTAGACAGACTACAGTCCGTGTTCTGTCGCGAGTTTAATAAATAATATCCAACTGCAAACGTAACTGAAACGTACTAGAAAAATCCACACGTGGTTTCAGCTTGAGGTAGGATCGCTATGTATTAGGGGTGCTCTGGCGCTATACGGAGCCGGCTGAACTAAAACTATCTACTCAGTTGAACAATAATTATTTGTATGCTGTAAACTAATTATAAATCGTGTACTACTGTTATTTTTCAGCGAATTATTCATAGGAAATCGATACATGTTAAAAGAGCATACTTTTATTTAAGCAATTTTTCTACATAATTCATCATTCGCCGTATAATTCTTTGACATGCATTCCACTATTGTTAAAAAAAATGGGTTTCTAACATATTTTATGCTGTAGCGTAAAGCTGCTAACGTAAATCTCGTGTCTCTTTAAAGTTGATGAGAAAGCAACAGAGCATGATACCAGCTCTAGATGAAACGCAAAAAAACATCAGAATTTGAAACAGTTAGTTGACGGTCTGTTTAACACTTCTGAATTCCTTGCTTATCTCTCTTTAGTACCATTATAGGATCACATCCACCACGGATGAAAATTTACATTAATGTATTCTGATGATCAGCAATCCTATATCACTCAAGCAAGACCTTGAGCTTGTTTAGAATATAAATAAGTTTATATTATGCACTTGTTACCAATGTGCGTAAGAAAAGGAAACCTATGTTAGGCGGTGTCCGAATTGACAAATTTCGTTACTTCGTTATTTCGTTATTTTGTAAGTACGTGTTTTGGTAGGTATCAAATCGAACGTTGTCGACAGTCACTTGTTTAGCACTCGCGGCAACTCATTATTAGGCCTACAATAACACACACACACACACACACAAAGCAAATACTTACTTGCTTTTTAAAACATGCCTAGTGCATTTTATGTTCAGTTATTTGTTTTAAAAGTCTTTTTTTTTACGCATTCGTGTATGTGGTTTTAAAGTAAAAACAAACACTAGATACAAAATACGAATTCGAAATTACCAAATACGTCACCATTTTGTATACAAAATAGGGTTACGTGATCATTTTGCCAACAAAATCTGTCAATTCGGACACGGCTTCAGCTGTAATTTATTCTAAAGTTAAATGGCGTGTTCAGTAAAGTTTCTGATTAATAAAACGCTGCTAACGATATTATATTTCCAGCGGGACGTTTGTTTACTTTCTGCTGCATTGTTTTGTGATATTAAAAGTTAATGTTTTTGAATATATCCTCAAGTGAATGTTATATTTAGAGATAATAATATTACAGCAATAATCGCAAAATTTGGTGACAAAACAGACTAATTTGTAGTGTTTCACGGGCATTCTTCATCCCCCAGTGCGAATATCTGAGTTCCATCATCCCCGGGTGACATTCCGTTGATAGCATAAGTTTTACTTGTTTCTGGAACCCTGTTCCCACTTGCTCTAGTGTTCGCAGACTGCCTGCTAGTAGTAGAAACGCACTGAGTAGTTTAACGCTGCAACAGTTCCGTGAGGGCTGCGTCGCAGCGGTGCGGCAGGATGACGAAGCGCAGAGCGCTGCAGTCGCGTTTTGCCGCTGAAAACATTCGCAGTTTCCACAACACCTTAGGGGAATGCCCAGCAAACAGTGTCATACGCCTCAAGGTCATGTTGGTCCACTAAGAATTATTGCAACAGCGGTGCAAAATATCAAACCAAGGTTTTCGTGTTTCCCGTTCTCTTAGAATTTCAAGCGTCGACTATAGCGTTTCAATACAGAGCAACCTGTTCAGAAAATACAGCATTATCACTGATAGTTTCGAACACTGTTCTACGTAGATTTTTTGATGAATATGGCATTTTTCAACGAACACAGTTACGTTTCAATAAATAAACTGGGGCCGCGGTGGTTTAGTGGTTAGACTACTCGCCTCCCACAACGACGAATCAGGTCCGATTCCCTGCGGACCCAACCCCCCGGGTTTTTTCGCATGTGGGAATCGTGCCCGGACGATGCCGCTGGTCGGCAAGTTTTCTCGGGGATCTCCCGTTTCGCCCCGCCCTTGCATTCCGGCGCCGCTCCGTATTCACTTCAATCACCCTCATCGGCTCTCAAGACCTCGCTGTCAAGAGCCACCCAAATCTCTTCACTCACTCACTCAATAAACAAATTTATGAATGGGAAACATAATACCCATTTTCATTTCTTTCCTGACAAAAGATTGAAGTTGAAATATTGCACAGTTTTTAAAAAATTATAGTACAGCCAACTGATGTGTGGCCAATGTGATAAAGACATGAAACTCTCGTCGAGATTCGCTACCTACACTGCAGCAGATATGTCACTCAGTGTTTACTCTAAAATGTATGCGATTAAAGGATAGAAATATTTTTCGAAATTTTATTCAAGTTTTCTTAACCGACGCTGCTATTTGCGTTGATATCACTCTGTGTAATCTGTAATATAAGAACCACTTACCCTAACTGATAGCAACAAATGCCACGTTGATGATATCTGCACCCTCTTTATTCATGCATGTGTTGCCACAATCTGCCGCTTCCTGTTTCCAGCCACGCACGCCGCTTCCGGTAAATGCTTATACGTGACCACATCTCTTGAATAAATTAATGGCTCATTACCGAAATTTGTGTAGGGTTTCCCGTCGCTAATTAAATGCATCTCCGTTATTATTTTAAGTTATCTGAATTTTTCCATTATAAATCCAACAGAGATGTATACTATCTACCAAAAAGTAATTGGGCACCTGTCCACAATGTTTGCTCGGTGGTTGTCACCCCGTTAGAATCTCGTAGGGCCACCTCTTGCGGCTATAACAGCAGCTACCCTGTCTGGCATGCTCTCTACGAGTGTTTGCAGGACATCCACGGGGATTCGTCGCCATTCCTCTTGCAACCATCCCATGACTTGAACAATGGATTTTGGTCGCGCCTGACGAGCCCTCGCCCTGCTATCCAATTCGTCCCAAAGATGTTCTATAGGGTTGAGGTCGGGGCTCTGGGCAGGCCAGTCCAATCAGCGAACATTGTTGTCGGCGTATCACTGTATAGTAGCCCTTGAAACATGACACCTGGCATTGTCACCCAGGAAGTAACACGGGTCCAGTCCGTAAAAACGCCACAATGTTGGGAGCATTTCATTATCCAGAATGTTACAATAGGCCTCTGTATTCATGCTACCACGTACAAACACTAGCGGTCCTACGCCGAAGGCCGTGAAACACAAGTTAACTGACGTACTGAATTACCTATCTTCACAGGTGGTCAATTACTTTCTGGTAGATAGTGTATTTATAAATATCGCAATATATTTATGAAAAAATTACGTAACTGCCAACATTTTACGTAAAAAGTTATTTTTTTTAACGTAATCAAAATGGGGCTCCAAGGTGAGGAAAGTTGTTGTTGACACATCGCTAGCGATTAAAGGAAATTGCCTACACGCGAAGGTGCTCAGATAATTGGCGATAAACAGTCCAGGTGTTACTGAATGTTACACCGACATAGAAATAAAACAGTGAAAGGATATCGTTCATATTTCAAAGTAAAATACAAAATCCATCATTGCCATTGCACAACTATACCTATATTATGTCATTCAAACGCCTTCATGAACGAATAAAAACAACACTGGTAGTAAAATCATATTTAAAATAATTGTTTTCCATTTGAACGATGCGTGATTTTAATTTAACAAACACAATAAATATTACGTTTATAATAAGGCCAATAGAAGATTCAACTCAAGTTGGTTGAAGCTGAACAGCCTTGTTATTTAAAAAGTATGAATAGTAAATTTTGCACTATGTGTACACTTAAAATAGAACACCAATGATGGTAAACAGCCCCTTTGCAAACACTAGATAAAATCGTTCTCTACAGTATATTCACGCTCGAATTCTTGTTCCGTTCATAAGGCGAACGATATTATCAGTATAATTTAAATTGTCTGGTTGCACTTAAAACTGACCTTTCTGATTATCTCATTTGACAGTGACTGGCTGAAATAATATCGCTTGTCCACCTTGCAGACTGTAGTAGTGTTTTGACTACCACGAGGTGCGCTGGTCTTATTACTTCATGTTAAAGTCATTCAAAAGTAAATATTCAGAAACATCAGTAAAATTTGTATACTCAAATAAGTTTCAATAAGCGTGCGACAATTACCGGGACGTGAAGTCAATTCGTTATTTTAAAATCATTGATGTTTTTGAGAAGTTATAATTATTTATTTAAGTGTTTTGCTCTATTGAGACTCTCAATGATAAATAAAGCCTTCCGAAAAAAAATGTATTAAATTACAGCTCGCAGAAATATTTTTAGAAATTTGATGTAGTGGCGGGCGTTTGTACTGGAACTTGCTTTTCTGTAAAAGTGTGATTAATTCCTTGCATTACTGTGGAAATCAAAAGCTTCAGACAGGGTTGCTTGCAAAAGGATAAACTTCACCACGTGGTGTAAAATGCCAAATGTTCCGAAGCACAGCGACTTTGAATAATTACCAGAAGTCTTCCATAATCACGTGGATATTAACTAAATAATTAATTTTTACATGACAAAAAAATGTTTTCTTCGAATTTATTTGCTAGTGCGCGGGTATTCTATCATTTATACGGCAACAGCTAAAATTTTGCAGCCCATGCTATCCGTATTTTCCTGCAGATATATGATAAAACTGAATGTTTCCGCTCGTGGCCATTAAATATGCACATGATGTAAAAACTGTGGAAGTCGGCAAATCTAGTTTTCCTTGCGGTTAAGGTAAAATCACCGGCAGTGAAAAATCCCATTGGGAAAATTACCTTACGACACGTGCTTCTCTTCAGCATTCTCAACAGCTAAGTGGGGGGGGGGAGGGGGCGAAAGAAACAATCCTTTAACACGCTAATATTCACTGACACTGTCACGCTGTCGTCGTGGTGTAATGGATAGCGCATCTGCCAATCGTGATGGTTTGCACCCACCTACCAACAAAGGTCGAGGATTTTATTGTTGAGGTTTCAATTGCTATTCGTCAGAGTATATAGGTAATAAATTAACACTACTAATTAGCCGATATATTTTTTAATATAATTTTATTATACAATATAGTTAATTTTCCCTTACTTGTATGGAATCTTCCCCCCATTTTTGTCAAGTAGTTTTTCTGTACGATCATGGAATAGTCCTTAAATTGTCATGTAAATTTACTCTACGTTTAAGAGGTAATTTTATCTTACATGTAGAGGTAATTAACTTCCCTTATATGTAAGGGAATTTTACCTCAATTTTTTACAGTGTATACACGCATTGATGTTTCGTCCATTGGCACGTGCACATACGTCGTGCGAGAACTCTCTCATTGCTGTTTGTGTAGCACGGACAATCAGTCCTCAGAATAGTTTACATGTATGATATTATACAGGCGTGATAAACAAGCGTTATGCACGGTAAGAAGACTTGCAAGAATGTCGTACGAACACCTGAAATCATTTGAGAGATGCCTAATAATAAGGCTGCAAGAGGCAGACTGGACAGTTCACCAGAATACCCGGCGTTTGGGCCATTTAGTCATCGCCGTCAGATTTTGTTGGGAGCGAAAGTCACATAATGATGCTCATGTAAGCTGGACCGGTTCTGAACGATCCCGCGACAGTTCACTAACAGACAAATGAATTTGATCATAAGACAGGCAGGGTCAAAGTCAGTGTCTTTATTGTCCACCATCCAGCGACATTTGGCAGATTCACTAGAGCACTGTACCTTCTAACATAAATATTCCCACATGCCCAACAAAAACAAATATGCGTTTCTGACGATCATCACATGTTCTGCCGTTAGCTCCTCAAAACCACTGGCTTTGTTTGCAGTGCTGTCAGCAGAGATAGTGAAATGTTACGAAGTATTGTCTTTATCGACCAATCGTGGTTTTCTATAAGAACGGATGACAATCATACCATATCTTGGAGGATCACACAGCGGTACGTTGAAGACATAATATGACCCGCTGTGTTACTTTTCCTTGCTGAGCTCCTAGGTGTCAGTTTCAAGTGAGGTAATGCTCTCCCGCTCACAGCTGTATGTTTAAATAAGGGTTTACTTCATGTTTGGACACTTATGTAACCTGCCATTCTCACCTGATGAGTTGCCCAGCGAACATTTGTAAGGCCAGGGGGCACCAGCTTGCTCTACCTCAAAGTGTTCGTAATTTAGACCATAATTTTCAACAGCTGTTGACAACCTAACGCAGGATAGCATGCGGCATTTATCTTAATCCATGTCCGATATTATCGACACATGTATACAGGCACGAGAAGGCCCAATCTCGTACTAAAGGTGTTCTTATTATGTGCCGTATGTGGGAAAAACCTCCTGATGGCGTAATAATGTTATCACTCCCATATTTTGCCTGCACCATCACAGAGAGTGTACCTTGTCCATGTTGAGTTGGGGACGCGGTGGCTGAGCGGTTAGACTGCTCACCTCCCACCAAGGCGAACCCGGTTCAATCCCCGACCGGGTAACTCCAGATTTTCGCAAGTGGGAATCGTGCCGGACGATGCCGTTGGTCGGTGGGTTCTCCCCGCCCTTTCATTACGGAGCTGATCCATACTCACCTCACTAGACCATCATCGGCTCTCAAGACCTCGCTGTTAAGAGCTGCCCAAAACTCTCTATTTCATTCCACTCCATTCGGGTGTTAGCAGAACGTTGGAACAATTCAATAGGCCTCATAGTGTCTGCTTCGCCGAGGACTGCATTCCTGTGCAGAGGATTCTATTGGGCCTCAGGCTAAAAAAGGCTCATGAACGTAGCTACTGATGTGCAGACTGGCAACGTGTCGTGTTTTCGAACAAATCCCGCTTCAACTAGGATTACAATGATGGCCACAAACACAATCGTCGATATCAAGGTCAACTTCGAGAATGCATTGTTCATCACCATACTACACGAACGTTGGGCGTTTTTTAACGTGAACGTGCTCATTTTAACGTGAACAGCTTTTAATGTGTGTAATAAATGTCCTTCCAGTCTGGCGGTTCCTCCATGACATTTTCACAAACTTGCGTGCGAGTGTATATTTATTAATTTAATCCTTTTATAATACGTTAATTTAGTAAGGAAAAGTGTAAATCAGTTATGCCCCAATTGCACCAACATCTTCCTCGAGATCGAATGATCCTATTTCCAAACCAGGATCCAGTTTGATCTTGGTTTCAATGTAAAAGTGTTGCACCATCGAAATTTTATGATTCTGGATCTTCGATTCGTGGATCTTGGTTATAAAGTGAGAGATCGAGATTAAGTATGAGACAAATTTTGCTAATGGTTTGTAATAAATGACGTCATTGAAGTAGAAGTATTTTCCACTATATATAGAACTAGATGTACGATGTTTTATCTGTTTTGAGTGAATTATTGTTGTACGAATTTTACTGAATAGTATTCAAGGGCTTATAATGTTGTTTTAATTTCCCAAGAAAACAATCGAACGTAGTTCTATCTGTTGGCGTATTTTCAAACTAGATTTGTCGACGAAGACTGCCGATCTCGGGTCGAGATTTCAAACCGCCAGTTTCGGCGGTTCGAAATGAACTTCATCACGATCTCCAGTCCAGCTCTTGACTGCAATGGCGCAACGGTTTTCTGTGTCGATCGTAGATCAGATCTCGGATCAATTTTTGAACCACGATGGTGCAACCGGCCATTAGGCAAGTACACTATTTACCAAAGAGTAATTGGGCACCCGTGAAGATAGGCAATTCAGTACGTCAGTTGACTTGTGTTTCACGGCCTTCGGCGTAGGACCGCTGGTGTTTGTCCGTGGTAGCAGGAACACAGAGAGGCCTGTTGTAACATTCTGGATAATGAAATGATCCCAACATTGTGGCGTTTTTATGGAATGGACCCGTGTTACTTCCAGGATGACAATGCGGGGCGCCATGTTTCAAGGGCTAGTATGGAGTGGTACGCCGACAACAATGTTCGCCGATTGGACTGGCATGCCCAGAACCCCGACCTCAACGCCATAGAACATCTTTAGGACGAATTGGATCGCCGGGTGAGGGCTCGTCAGCCGCGGCCAAAATCCATTGCTCAAGTCATGGAATGGTTGCAAGAGGAATGGCGACGAATCCCCGTGGATGTCCTACAAACACTCGTAGAGAGCATGCCAGACAGGGTGGCTGCTGTTATAGCCGCAAGAGGTGGCCCTACGAGATTCTAACGGGGGGACAATCACCTTTAAAACATTGTGGACAGGTACCCAATTACTTTTTTGGTAGATAGTGTATCTTGGAAACAATTATTACTCTGTGTCTGACGTGAGAGGAAACATGGAGCAGACGCACCTGTCAGGATGAGGGAGACCTGAGCCAGCACGTCCTGGTGGTAGAAGGTGACGTAGTTGAGGCGGTTGTCGGCGCCCACCGAGGAGACAATCTCGGTCGACGAGGGCTGGTCCACTCTCACGCTGAGCGCCAGCACCACATGGCCCGCCTTCTCCAGCGACTTGAGCACGGAGTGGCTGCCGTTTGCCGCGAGGTTCCCGCCCAGGTAGACTGCCGCAAGAGCACAGTGTTCATCGCTAAAAGCTGTTCACGATAAAGTGAGCACTTTTGAAATAAACCTTAGAAAAAGTCTCTACCTGCATATATTTTACCGCCCGCACTGAGTGACATGCGCCCAGTAAAGTTGGTAACGATGGATGGTAAGTAGTTCCGTATCTTAACGTCGAATAATAAGTGTTAGGTAACCATTTGTGATAACTTAAAGTTATTTATTTTGCTTTTTGTTTTTTTTAATACATCAAGTTGTAAAAATTAGCGTATATTTACTTTCTTAATAATTTCAGAGTTTAATTTCACCGGCGTATGAATAAAGTGACGAGGCCCATGGCAACGTTAATTTTACATAAAGGTGGGGAATACACAACGTATATGCAAATAGATCTTAAGCAAGGCTTTCAAAAGTGCTCATTTGACAGTGAACAGCGTACAGCTTGTTGCACCCACATATAAGTGTGCTCCTGCCACGCTGCCTCTGTTCGATCTCGTCCCTGGCGAGCTTGAAGCTTTGCTCGAGACGCACAGCCTCGCCGCCTATATATGTGGTCGACGTAGCTATCTTCTGCTTGAGGAACAGGCACGTTGTCGTCTGGTTGTACGGCACAGCGCGCCTCTTCAGAGAGATCAAGCCAGCTGGCCGATTCTCCGACAACCTGTAACACATCACAGTGCACTGTTAAAAATTTTCCCGTTTGTTTACGGAAATTTTTACGAAAATGCATAGTAAATATGCGGAAACGCAATCCGTAATGATGAAAAACGGAGTTAAGCGCGTAAATACGAAATGCGGAAAATTTCCGTATTTTGCTATAACTTCGGGTTTCGGGCACGGACAATGCCGAGTCTACACGAAACTTTCTTCGCCACTGTAACCAGAAAATGATCGTTTCTGCGGCAGTTAAGTTTATCCATATCACTAAGACCTGTTCTTTCAAACATTAAAAAGTAGCAACAGGAGTATGTATGGAAAAAAAAAAAAAAAAAACTTATGTGACTAATATTGAAATTCAAAAGCTATACCAGATTCACCACGTGAGCAATAAGGTCAGTGGTTAGGGTCGTGAACTTGAGACTTTTTGACTCGGGTTCAGGTCTTGCTCAGGTATAAAATCTTTTAACTTTTTAAAATGTATTTCTATACACAGTAGAACACCGACATAATGAAAATAAAAATAAAATAGATACTAAAAATTATTTAAACTAGAAGTACAGAAAACTAGCTAGGGAATTAACGGAGAGGTTCCGTGAATTTTACGCAAAGTCTGTTTTTGAAAATCAACGTGTCCGTAATTTTTACGGAGAGTTTACGGATGCCTCTGAATAAATTTTTATCAGCACTTTTCCGTATAATGAAGGACATTTTTTTTTTTTTTAACAGTGTACGCTCCATCACTTGCCTAATAACTGAGGAGCAACATCCAGTCAACACGTCGCATTACAAGACACCCTATCATCTCGCGTTGCAATTCAGTGCCAAGGTAGACGGCATACTAGTATATGTAAGTCTCCCGTACGTCGTTGGAGTGGAGCGGAGAGATTCGGGCAGCTCTTAACAGCGAGGTCTTGGTAGCCGATGAGGGAGTAACGAGGTATGGAGCGGCACCGGATTGCTAGGGTGAGAGAAGCGGGAGATCCCCGAGAAAAACTCGCCGACCAGCGGCATCATTCGGCACGATTCGCACTTGCAAAAATCCAGCGACCCCGTCGGGAATCGAATCCGGCTCGCCATGGTTGGCGCATGCTATTCAAAATGTCAGCCAAAATTTCAGATATTTAAGTTTTTTTAACTATAACCTAGCATGCAAACCTCCCTAGCGAGGGGACATTATATGGGTACTATGATATTATATCATGTTATTATAGGACATTTTTTCATTGTTGTGTTATTGTAGGCTGTTCACAGTTAAGTGAGCACTTTTTAAGGCCCTTATGAAATTTTCCTTTCTTCCAATTTCCACCTTCCTGCTGCTTTTTAATATAAACATTGCAATGTGACCAATAAACATACTCTGTACATTTCACCTCCATCGAAATTTAATGCCTTAAACTGCAATAAGAGATATTTATTAGTGATTAATGCGTGTTGTGAGGGCCTTAAAAAGTGCCCACTTTATCGTGAACAGCCTATATATGTTATATAATAATTTAAATGGAGGAGAGCTCAGGTCTCCACTGCTCTCTCGGGAACTACGTCCATGACCAAGAAATAATCAAAGCTGTCCGGGTGTAATCATAATGTGAAAAGCTGATATTCCTACTTGAGCATTCAGTTAACTATGAGCTTAGTTACGATTCTTGTTTTGAAATACAGTTACGGCATAGCTATCGATATTGAATACAAGATAACTTTCATGGTATACTAACTGTTACTTGCGGCTCCATCCGTGTACAAGATTCAAACCTTAATTATAATGACCAAGTGCTCTATCTTAATTGTTCTTCTTTATTGCTCTACTGTTCTGGATTAGCGCATAGCCTACTTTTCATTCCGGAAAAACGAGCATTTCCTTAAGGAATATAAAAAACTGACCACCAACCAGCGATTAATTAAATGGTTTTTGTATATTCCCTAAGAAACTGTTCATTTTTCCGGAATAAAAAGTACTCTATGTACTAACCGAGAATATAATCTACCCCTGTACCAAATTTCATCTAAATCCGACGAGCCGATATGAGGTAATTGAGTAACAGACAAACATACAAACTTTAGCATTTATAATATTGTTAGGATGCCTTAAGATATTTTTACAGCAACACATAATTAATTTAATTAGCCTATATGAGTTGACATCTTGTATTATCCATTGCAACTTCATCAATCTGATTCACCAAAATCAGAAAGGAATGCATAACATCAAGCCTTACTTCGTGCAATTAAAAAAAACTGATTATCTGATATTTCCCATATAGATATTTGAATAATGAAATTTAATAAATTCACAATCAAACATGAAATTGAAAATTACAGTAAATATGGTACTAGTGTAAAGTAGCTGCATTATTGCAAACAAGCCTTCCGTGTGATAACTATAAGCTGTTTCTAAAGTTGATCAAAAGATTTGATTTTAAACAGAATAATACTGAAACCTATCACTGTCCTGCAAAATATTTAAGAAGCACTCAGTAAAATGTGGGTACGTCGCTGTGAATTGCAGTTCATTTGAAGCATTTGTAATATGTTCTGGAAAGTTTTCCAAACTGTTTGGCTGCATGTGCGTGCGTTGAAAGTCCTTCTTTCCATTATTTGATAGAAGTAAGGAATTTTCTAACATAACGGGGAAACAGTGCACATGTTATTTCCTGAATACAGTAGTTATCTAGTTCCAGTCAGTTTGCTGTAATTTCTCATAACAGTACATTGTTAAGACTAGTGTGTAGCCTAGACTTGACACAACTTTCTACGAAAGTCTCAGAAGCCTGGCCCAGGAGGCCCAGGAGTCAGCAAAAAAGTGAAGCTAAACTGCTTATTCACCGCAGTATAAAATTTTTGTGTGATAGAGAACTGCCAGTTACTGTTTATGTCTATTCAGTTAATCAACTAACGGGCTGTTTTCCTGTTTAGGCTACTCGAGTGTGTTCCATTACCATATATCTTTACGAAGGCAGGTAACACAATGTTTTATACTCTTAAATACTTCCATTTGAAAAACTTATAGCAGTGCGTTTCCTCTGTGATGTAATTAACTCACGGCTATTTCACATTACTATCAATAATTAGATGTCTAGAACTCATTAGAATGGAATGACCACTCTATTAAGACAAAACCGAGCCGTATGATGGGACGAAATTTTCCGTAAGCCTTGAAAGTGAACAGAAGTATAAAAAGGGAAGTGTTATCTTCCCAATTATGGCAAGTCCATTGGTGACGTAAATGAATTTTACGTGCCTACAGCAATGTTCACGATGACTATGAAAAGCGTTTCATTTCACGGAAAGATATTCTCTACAATTGATATGGAAGTAACTTAAAAAAATCCAGAATTTTTTACTGCAGATTATATAACATCATATTTACCCATACCGAATATCTTATATCCCCCGCCTCGTTGGCAATACTGTTAATTCACTGTCTGCACCAACAATTATCATAATTCATAAATTCGCTTGGTGCGAAAGATAATACTGATTTTTGTTCCAGTTCGAGTACCTACATACCTATAGCTCAACCTGTAAATATTCACTCAGGAGCGATTGGATTAGACTAAGGTAACCCTATTTTCCTGACCCGAATTCGGGACGCTTGTTTTGGCTCATAAATGGTCGGTAGTCGGAAGGAGAGAGTAGTGGAGGGAGCATGTTGTTTTTTACAAATTATTTATCATAAGGCGTATGATTTATTGATTAAAGACACTAAATAATAACAATGGCATTCTTTGTTATTTTACTTTTATCAAAAAATTGAGTTACAATTTTTGCAGATTAATTAATTTTTTTCAACATGTCTCTCTTAGAAAACAACATTTTGTAAAAGTCTGGACAAGCTTCGTTGAAGTTAACCTTCGTAATCAAAATGGATCTTAAAGAGTCAATAGTTAACTGAGTTTTGTCCGATGCCCAAAAATCGTTCATCAGTGAAAACACTCGTTTTGTTGGTGCATTGGTGCCAGGCAAAAATTCAACAATTTTTAACGTGTTTGAGATTGGAACATCATTTTTACTAAAGTGGGTAATGATTTCAACCCACTTGTTTTCAGGTAGAGTTTTCATTTCCTTCCATTTGGTTACCTTTTCTTCATTTATGTACTGCTTCACGTATACATACTCGTCGTAGAGTTCGTTTTCTTTTACTTCAACTGAAGTCTTTTCAATATTTTTCCCAAGTAGGAGTTGTTTCTCAGCATTACCTATCCGTGTGTCTGTAACTCTTCGAATGGAGTAGACCATTTCTCCAAATATTCTAGAGCAGTCTGGTAGAACAGCTTGGTTGACGTACGAAAGTTGCTTACTCCCTTTTGTGATATATCCTACTTGCTCAAGTTTTAAAAGCATACTTTTTACTGATAAAGGCAGAAAATTGTCATAAATCCTCGACTTTAAACTTTACTTCAATTTGCTGAGTTGTTCAAAAAAATAAAAAATGCTTACATTCTCATCTTCAATCAGCTTAACTGGATCATGAAAAGTTGATGCTTGACTATGAATAAACCACAACCATGACTCAAAGTGAGGATTACCAAAACGTATTTTAATAACATTAGGGCACTTTTCAGGAGACTGAAAATACAGCTTTAAAGGCCCAAACATTTGAAGAATTCGCTCAACAGCAGGAAGTAGAGCTAGTTATCGGGTTTTACTGTAACCCAGAATCTTTTGATATTCCTTGTCCACGGATTTACAGAAGTCCTTAAGATTTTCTACACGGACGATGTAAATATGGAAATGGCTGTAAATTTTGGAAATAATAGTTTCAGCGTCCACTGGGAGTACGTCAGAAGCTGCTCGAATGGTGTTGTGCACCATGTGTGCTGTGCAGCCAACTCCTAATAACTCGTGACCAAGGTAATTTCTCAACTTTGTAAAAACGTTATTTCCCCCTTTTCTGTTAACTCCTCCAAAGTTACAGTTAGTACTGTCGGCACACAGCGAAACTGTTTTTTCCCCTTTGCATTAATGTGATTTAAACTTTCATTCCGAAAAGTGCTAATTAAATCAGAGTTTTCACCGGGCAATGAGTTTAATTCCCACAGTTTCACTTGTACTCCTTGGGTAGCATCAAAATATCTCAGGAGTACTGGGAACAGTTTAATTCCCACAGTTTCACTTGTACTCCTTGGGTAGCATCAAAATATATCAGGAGTACTGGGAACAGATTTTTTTTATCTCTGTGGTTGAATACATCAGTCATTACTGATATAAAACTAGCCTTTTATACCCCAAACTTAACCTCAGAATTAGCACGAGGCGCTAAAACATTTCTTACGCTTCCGCCTTAGTTCGGGCGCAAGAAAACTTTTGCTCCAGCGAAACTTGAATTAATTTGGAAGTACAATCCGTTGACCTAAACAATTGGTTGTGCTGGACTGTATGATAAGCATATGAGCCTTCAACAGCAGCCAGATGTAAATATTTTTCGGTAGCTTCTTTACTTATGAAAAATGATGTCAATCACGAACTTGAAGCAACTGAAGCAACTGCTCTTTTGTGTTTATCACTATTTATATGAAGTTTAATGTCCGATCGTCCCCCATGGCTAATATTGAAACTTGAAGCAGGTGTGTTACACTGAACGTCTGAATCAGTGGTAGTTTCTTTTATAAAATTATATTCTTTTTGGAGTTCAGTAATAAAAGTACACTTACGTTTTTTGAAGCAATTACCTTTCACAGAAACTCACATAAATGTCTAACAAAATTTAAAACTAACACCGTTCGCACGAGATTAATACAATTTTACTCACTAGCACTGAATTTGAAACGACAGTCTGAACAGCGTGTAAGCCAGGGTGATACTGGTACACTTCTAAATAAAAAGTGAAATGTCGGAGTAAGATAGGTTGATGAGTCACCGGTATTTTTGGTGACAGAAGGTCACTGGCCTGCCTCTCCCGCGCCATTCTTCTCTCTGGTCTGGCCCAAATCCACCCAAAACCGGCCACACCACGAGTCATCACTGTCAGGTCCCAACATTCGGGACAAACGGCCGTCCCGAACGACCCTCTAAAAAATTCGGGACACGATCTCGAAAAACGGGACTGTCCCGAAAAAATCGGGACGTCTGGTCACCTTAGATTAGACACATCTGCAGTGGAGTGGCTGCATCCAATGGAACAGTTCCCTCAGCCACACATGATGGGATGTCGTCAGACCTTATATTCACCATCTGAGTAACAGTCGAGCACAGTGTGGTGGAAGAAACAAGATCTCAGCGAATTTGACAGCTGGGGCCAGACGTACGAGGCACTCCATCCCCGAAGTCGCACAGGAACTAGGATATCCACGGGTTACCGGATCAGGAGTGCACCGTGAGTTCAGGGACTTGGGTGAGACCATCGCCACCAAGTACAACTTCCGTGGCGCACAACGCATCAATGACAGGAGTCGCTGTCAGAGAGCTCGGTTGGTAACAGCGGATAGAACGGCCACAGTACAGCAGGTCACTCACCAATTCAGTGTCGGACTATAACGGCTGTTTACGTGGGATCAAACTGGTCCCCTGGTACACATACCATCGTCGTATATCAGCAAACGATACAGAGACCTGCTGGCCCATTTATGCATCTATATCACTCTTCAGTAGACCTCCACTTAACAGCAAGACAATGGACCGACTCACCACTCCCGAACTGTAACCGAGTGGTCGGATGAAGACTGCGGACTTTATATTGCTTACCTGGCTCTCGAGGACACACGACCTCAGTCCCATCGAGCACATCTGTGATGCTGTCCAGAGGGATGTGCACGTCGTGGATCCTATTCTGACAGATCTCCGTACATTGTTGAGGCTGTGTGGTAGTCATGGACCAGTACCGCTCCCGACGACTTCCGTTGCCTTGCGGAATCCACGCCACGCCGCATCATCAGGGCGAACGGGGGTGTCCCACGCTACTAGGCAGGTAGTTCTAATTCAACTGTCCATGAGTGTATATACACTAACTTTATTCTTACAGCATGCTATTTTCCAAAGATTCTTACTGCGCAAATGTTGTGCTACAAACTACAATGATATAATAAATACTTTGCCACTGTCTAGTTATATAGCCAAGTGTCAAGAAAATAGCGCAATTTTCAAATACTACTTTATAACACTTGTAATTTTATTTACTAAAATAAGTTCTGGTCCAATTTCTATATCAGTAGTGTCTGCAAACAAAGTGAAAATTATTTGTTAGTACAAGGTGCACGAATCTTAACCCAAGTGAATTATGAGAGCTACCTATACAACAAAAATCTGAGTTGTGTGAACGTGATACTAAAAGTAAAATTTTTTTAATGTTTATTATCGGTGAACATACTGTCTGGTATATGCTGTTCACGGTAAAGAGAGCACTTTTTAAGGCCCTTACAATAGGCATTAACCATTAATAAACATATTTTATGGTAGCTTCAGACGTTAACTTTAGAGAGAGACTGTGTTTATTGGTCGCATGGCAATGTCTATATTAAAAAGTGGCGGAAAGATAAAATTTGGCCAAAATGAAAAATTTAGCAGTGCCTTAAAAAGTGCTCACTTTACCGTGAACAGCCTATAGTGCTCTCTACGGCAATGGAATATTTACGAGAATATGTGCAGGATGCCAGCTACAAATTGGAGTGCGATAAAGAACGAACTATTCTGATTATTCCCGAAACTGTCTATGAGGAAAAGAAATCCGTAGTTATCGTACATGGCAACGATCTTGGAGATCTGCTTAGCTGCTGAGTGGGGAACTGAAACATTGTAATAATATCTGATTATTCACTATTCTACATGGTATATAGTGTTTGACGTGAACTGTAATTTTTTTTGTTTTGTCCTTCTACCATTATAAATATTCGTTAAAAAGAAACCTCCATACCTGCAGTGAGGGAATCATATCAAATGTGGACACTCTTAATCTGAATCAGTGAGAATTTCACTGTTTCAATCAGTCAAACGTATCTGACTGATTCAACAGACACTTCAGTTAATTTAACTGATGAATCAATGAAAAAATGCCAAATTTCCTTCATTTATTGATTCAGTGAGATTTTCCATTGATTCAGCAGCCATTTTGTCACTGTTAACTTAGTGGTTTATTTTTTACGTTTAAAAATGGCCGTCATACAAGTGAAATAACAACAAATAAACTAATAAAACCAATACAAAATACTTTAGAAACCCCTTTTTATGAGGTAATATGAACACTCAGTCTTTCATTACGTTTTTACGTCTTTCATTTCGTTTTCGTGTAATCGTCATAGCGCTCTGTTTGAAGGTTTAAACTGCATATAATGTGATGAAGGGAGTGTACTCATATATACTATTCATTTTAATAATCCTAATGGTACCAATTAAACCAAAAACAAAAAGTAAGCTTATACAATTGAAATCTTCACGATTTCGCTGCAAAACTGCAAGTCATAAATTTTCCTCTTTTTGCTTCAACTTTGCGGGGTAGCGCAGATGGTAAGATAACGGACCATATTCGAAAAGGCAAGGCTGTGTGGGTTCGAACTTGGTCGCCTCCGAAGTTATTTTTACTTTTTAAAATTACTGTAAGTTGGGCAATACAAGTAGTAAACTATCGTAAATATGTTTATTTCACGTAATTATTTCGCTCAATTCAACAAAAAAAAATACCAGCTGTCGCTTATTCAATCAGTGAAATAATTTGACGTCACTAATTCAATGAGCGAAACTTTTTTCACTGAAACAGTCAGTGGTTTTTCGCTGATTCTAAGTGGAGCCATTTCCCTTGATTCGAGTTGTTGAATTTCACTGCGAATCAGTGGTTTCCCATTGATTCGAATTTAGAGTGGAGTGCACATGAAATGTTTTTGGACTTTGTAAATATGGTGTTTAAAGACTGTGATTGAGCGGGCTGTTCCCTTGTCGTTCACTTTCTTTTCAACTGGATCGCAGTTTGTAAGCCCACGGTCTCACGAATGATCTAAGCGCGTTCGTTGTAAATTCGTTCGGCAGCCATGTTTGAAAATGTTAGCGAACGGAATTAGCTGAGGTGGTTATGCCTCTGTAGATATATGCAAGCCAAAGAAAATCTCCCACTCAAAAAAACGCACCCATGATTACTTATAATCGCTTCAACCACTCATTAAAGTTTAAATTTATAATAATTGTAATAAAATGTACTTATTTTTTATTGTTACAGTGTAGCGAATACAGTTTTTTTTTTTTTTTTTACCTGGCTTACTATTCCAAAGGTTGGTTTTTTTCTTCTGTAACTGATAAGACGTGTGAATAGATAAGGCAAAAGGCTAAGTATAATAGTGATTTGTATTCAATTCTAATTCCTTTAATTAAAAATTATCAAGTTAGGTATTGTACACAGTGCAACATTTGCAAAACGAAAATAAAGCTATTTTTTGTGATACCAATAATGAACCACTAATACGAAAGAAAAGGATCAAGCAAATACACAGTTCAACAAAATTCATAAGAATTTTTTTTCCCCTTAATTAAAGGTAAATTTTTTCCTGAAAAAAAAAAAAAAACGAAATTTCCGCAGGCCTAATTTTACGAAGATTTCTGGATAGTATTTTACCAACTTGTTTCGTGATTTCACACAATTTGGTACGCGATGAAGCCCATCGCATGGCATAACGATAGTGCTCTAGAGATAGCTTAGAAATATCTTGGCGGCATTTCCTCGTCAGAAATGAGGGATAGCTGATGAATATCCAGAGATCCTGCAGACAAATGTGTTAAAGCAGAGCAGGACGGACACCCTAGCCCAATTCAGTCCTGAAGCTTCTCAGAGAAGCTAAATATTGTTTTTTTTATTATTATGGCGTATCCAGTTTCGGAATGGACGTTTGTTTGAACGTCCCCAGTAGTTACGCAGTCTGGCGATTAGATACGAAACTGATCGGCCATGCCCAACAGCACGCCGCGTGGCTGCGTGTTGTAAACAGCGGTACAGAAGTTGCGCTTGTCTGCAAACAAAACAGAGCAACGGCGGTTGTTTAACTGAGACCAGATAACTGTGCCAAACCCGTGCCAAGGGTTGCAGCATACTGAACTCCGATTAAAGGCTGTTGAATGAGCACTTTTGAAAGCCCTGCTTACGATCTACTTGTGCGCACGTTGTGTATTCTTCCGCCTTATGTAAAATTAACTATGCTACGGGCCTCATCAGTATATTCATATGTCGGTGTGCATTAAGAAAACCAGAAAGGGGAAGAAATAATTTAAGTTACCACGAATTGTTACATAACACTTTTTATCCGACGTTAAGATACGGAACTATTTTCCCTCCATCGTTACCAACTTTACTGGGCGAATGTCACTCAGCGCGCCCGTTAAAATATGTGCAGGCAGAGGCAGTTACTTTAATCAAAGGTTAGTTTTAAAAGTGCTCACTTGATCGTGAACAGCCTTTATCTGATAGTCCGCTAAAGTTCTACACGTATGGACCCATTTTCAAAGGGGACCTATTGCGACGAGACGACTTTAAAGATTAAACGTTATAATAAGCACGTGAATAACGGAATTTTGTACGCTGAAATCATACTTGAGTCCCGCAAGGTATAGATAAAAGAGTTAACCTTCTCACAAAAGAACAGTGCAAGGAAGTTAGACGGATATATCAAACACGTGGTAATATCTGGGATAGCTTTTACATCAGAATGAAACGCGGTTTATCACTGCAGTGGTTGTAATTCTACACAGTGACGTCAGCACTCACTCATCAGAATATTTACTGTAACTACCCGATAAAAATATTTGAGGTGTTTTAACTGACACAAATATTTTAGTATTCTACAACATTGTAGTTGTAAATCATATTAACAGACCTGTAAGCCGACAACTGATCCTATGTGGAGGAGAACAACATGGAGATGTAACTTTTTTACTTTTTACACGAACGCTTACTCATCTAATAAATACATACTCTCTCTCTCTCTCTCTCTCTCTCTCTCTCTCTCTCTCTCTCTCTCTCTCTCTCTCTCTCTCTCTCTCACACACACACACATACTATATATATATATATATATATATATATATATATATATATATAGCGGAGAGCTAGAGCCAGAAAGTGCGAAAGGATGGATTTTAATGAAGTATGTTACGGCATAACGTCTCGTCGAGGAACCAGTGTCTCCGACATTCAGAAACGTGGAATTGGCCATAGCCTGTGTAAAGAAACCATTCCAGCATCCACTCTGGAGTGATCTCGGGGAACCACCATGGAGGTATTAGTCTATGGAGTGGAAGCCGAGACACGAAAGTGAAGCCGAAAATGAAAGGCAAGGACAGGGCTAGCAGTGGCGAAAAAGTGCATGTTTTACATTGCTTACTATGTAGCTTTCGCCGCTCGTAATATGGCGGCTGACGTAAACAATCGGTCTGCGCGTGCGCAGTTGAAAGAAGTCAGGCAAGGCGTCGGCCTCACTTGATAAACGCGGAGAAGGTAGGCTGTTGCCGCTCCATCGTCTGTTACCTCCACGGAAACCACGAGAAACTGTAATCAGGATGTCCAGACAGTGAATCGAAACTGCGTCCTTCCAAATGCGAGTCCAGCGAGTAACAACTAAGCCCTCTCTTCTTTTTGTATTACAAGCTTTTGAACCCAAACAATTTCACAACGAAGGAAAAAAATACAATTATAAGGTTGTTCACGGTAAACTGAGCTAATTTGAACGTTCTGCTCCAGATTTAAGTGTATGAACATTGCGTGTTCTTCCTCTATATGTGAAATTAACATTTCCATGGGCTTCATGACGTTATTCATGCGTCGATCAAGTGAAACTGAGAAGTATTATAAAAGCGAATATTTTACAAATCCGCTCATTTCTACACTTAAATGTATTTGGAAAAAAAAAACAAAAAAAAAAAAAAAAAAAAACTGAAAGCAAAAATAATCATTACAATTTTCACAAATGTTTGCCTGACACTTTTATTTCAACGTTAAGATATATGGAACTATGATCTACTTGTATGCATGTTGTGTGTTCCTCCGCCTCATGTAGAATTAATATTGCCCTGAGCCACATCACTTTATTCTTGCGTCGGCCAAGTGTACCTGTGAAACTATTAAGAAAGTAAATACTTTACATATCTGCTTGTTTTTACACTTCGATGCATTAAAATAAAACAGAAAACAAAAGGAATAATTCTAAGTTATCACAAATGGTTACCTAGCACTTTTTATTTGACGTTAAAAAATGGATCTACTCTCCAGCTACCGTTACCAAATTTTCTGGGCGAATGTAACTCAATGCGGCCATTTGAATATATGCTGGCAGGGGAAAAGACTTTTTTCTAAGGTTCATTTCTAAAGTGCCCACTTTATTGTGAACAGCCTTTAATAACAACAATAAGCGTGCAATGAAAAAAAAAAAATAGGAAGGATAGTATAACGATTAGAGACCCGGGAATTCAGCGGATTCATTTGGCAACAAGCTAGATTACACAATCCTTTGTGTTCTTTAGGAAAAATTTTGAAGGACCTTAAAATGTGCTCACTTTACTGTGAACATCCTATAGTTACATGCTATTCAGGTAACATGTACAGAAAATATACATTGTATTTACATTACGTACTTGGAAATGTGAAAATTTGCATTAAAATTATATTTTATAGTTTTAATATATGTGAAACATGTAGGTATGTGCAATTTTTTTTGTATGTGTAAGTATAAACAGCTGGAGATAGTAAATAATCGAATTGTTTTAAAGTAATCAATGAATCGGTTATAATTAAATAATCAAACAATCGATTATTTTACAAGTGATTATCCCATCATGAGTTGAGAGTCTGACTCAGATGTATAACGGCGAGGCGAAGCAGGGTTACCAACACTCACGTAGGCGCTTGGGGAAAGAAGAGCTGCCGTCTGGCGCGAACCAGCCTTCCTTGACGCAGTTCATGAGGTGGTCTCCGAACCCCACGAAAGCGCGGCTCGCACTGGAAAAAGAACAGCGGTTGAGGTGCTGCACTTGAGGTCGTGTGCACGACCAGTTGCCGTGCTGTATCCGGCCGGGATGTGTGCAGTCTGCACGTAAGGGTGCTGCACTTGAGGACGTGTGCACGACCAGTTGCCGTGCTGTATCCGGCCGGGATGTGTGCAGTCTGCACGCGACGGTGCCCATCAACTTTCTGAAAGATCAAAAAGATTTAAATGCTCGTAATTATATTAATACTTTCAGGACTATACCCCGAGTGTATTTCGGACGAAACTTGTTTGAATATTTGTTTCCACATAAAAAAAAAATAGAACTGCTTCCGATAAACTTACATCAATTCCCTATTTTATAAGGATTTTAAATAGGAACTAACACAACACCAACAACGATCTTCGCAAGTAAACGATATTTTTTTTGTATATTTACTGAAATGAACACGATGGTAGCTAGTACATCCTGTTGCATACGAAAGAACATTTGGTTGGAAAACGGTACACTCGACACTCCAGTGGTTCACAACCGGCCAATAAGGAAATACTGGTGACGTTTTGACCAACACAGTGGCAGTAAGTGACAATAGCAACCAATAGAAAATAGTATCCTTGCAGCGGTGGACATAGGTAATTAACGTCTAGCTTGTCTCTAAAGCTAATAGAAGTGTACTGACCTCAAAGTGTTAAGCATTTTACTTCGTTTTATATTATATTGCAAAACCACGAATTGTCTGAAAAGCACATAAAAAAGTTCCAATCAGTTGAATAGCCTCAAGGTGGCCTCATGGGTAGGCCGCAACGTTACGCGTCTGTATACGTTTTTTCGGTTTCTCCATTTCTCTCTAAAGAATGTTTTTATGATAGTGAAAATGGTTCAAACGGATGTTTTCACGGCCATTTCTAGGTATAGGCTGTTCACGGCAAAGTGAGCACTTTTTAAGGTCCTGAATTTTTCCTTTCGTACTATTTCCATCTTCCTGCATTTTTTTTTAAATATAAACATTGTTTTTGACGAATAAACACAGTGTATACATTCACCACCCTCAAAATTTAATGCCTGAGGCTGCAATAAGATATATTTATTAATGGTTAAAGTCTGTTGGAGGGCCTTAAAAATACTCACTTTACCGTGAACAGCCTATATGAAGATTCAGGTACAAAACATTTAAAAATGATTAGGGACGTTCAGCAAACCTTCATTTTTATTATTGCGTCATAAAATTGCAGGATCTCCGCTGAAAATCTCATATAGGCGCGTTATCGACGGCAAGACTGCACGCCAGTTCAGTGCTTTGCGCGTAGAGGCGATGATAGGGTTGATGCGCATGTCTCGGTGGCCCCTAGCGCTCCCGCGCTTTCAGGCCTCAGACGTGCAGAATTCCTTCAACCAGGCGGCCACTTTAAGGGTCCTATGTACTGAAACGTTTTCTGTGAAATCGTTGTTTGCGCATAAACGCGTGTCTCGGTTAACAAATGTTATGGAAATACGAGGTTTTGCCAGAGAGGATAAAAAAAAAAAAAACCATTGTCTATTTCGCTATCGTTTTACTTTTATGATATTACGTGTATTAATGGAGAAAAAAAAATCGTAAAACCATTTTCAGATCACATATAACAAGATCTCTTGAGTGAATACACAATCTCCCACCAACGTGGTCAAATATCGCATTTTTAAAGCTTGCCTATGAGGTTTCTTGAAGCGGTAAGAGAAAAGTACAACTAAACGCAGGTAGTTTGATCTGTGTACTTTCATCGCATGTAATAAAACCCTACAGTTACAGATCTAGTTTACACAGTAAAGCGTTAGGACGGAAACACTGCACTCCTTGCGCGTAAGAGAGATGAAGCACTGGGCGTGCGGTTAGTGTCGCCCGTATGGCTCCCTCTTGACCTTGAACGCGCAGGTACATGCGACCCTTCAACGTGATGACGAGCGGGCAGGCAGGCAGCACAATGACACTCACCGACCTCGCCGACGAAGGGCTTGCGGCTGCGGCAGGGCAGGCCGTACAGGGCGGGGCGAGAGTACTCCAGCCTGTCGAGGTTGAGGCACGGGGTCCCGGGTTCCAGTCCATCGTCGCGCCACGGCAGCAGGCTGGTCGGCACCGCAACCCCGGAGCTGGACCACGCCCATAGACTCCGCTCCAGACGCCCGCCGACCCACACGTGCTTCACCTCTGCGGGACAATAGCAGTCTTCTCACAGACTGGCTCTACGATGTCACGTAATATAGGCTGTTCACGGTCAAATGAGCACTTTTGAAAGCCCTGCTTAAGATCTACTTGTATGCACGTTGTGTATTCTCCCGCCTTGTGTAAAATTAACATTGCAATGGGTCTCAACACTTTATTCAAGCGTCGATCAGGTGAAACCTTTAAAATTATTTAAAAAGTATTTTAAAAAATTTCTACACGTCGACTTATTAAAAAAACAGAAAGAGATAGGAATAATTTAAGTTTTCACATACGGTTACCTAACACTTTTTATTCGACGTTAAGATATGGAACTACTTTCCCCTCCATCGTTACCAACTTTACAACTGCGCATGTAGGGGCATTTACTTTTTCTAAGGTTGATTTCAAAAGTGCTCACTTTATCGTGAACAACCTTTACTCAATAAACGTCCGCTATAGTATATTCACTGTGGGGCCGCGGTGGTTAGATTACTCGCCTCTCACCTAAGTGAAACGGGCTCGATTCCCGGTGGGGCCGCGCCCGGATTTTCGCGTGTGGGAGTCGTGCAGGACGATGCCGCTGGTCGGCGGGCTCTCTCGGGGATCTCCTGTAGCTGTAATTGTCAACCACAGTGGACGATGTGGGCACCTTCCATAACCGTATTGTGAAACAATCAGGAATTTTCCAGGGATTCATCAACACATCCGGGTGTCCATGCAGAGGCGGGTTGATGCATGTGTTCGTCCTGATGGAGGACATTTTGAACATTTCCTTTAGTGCGTAATATAAGCTTTCACACATGTGTAATTAATACCTGTGCATTTCCTACTTTTACAGGCGTGGTGTCATAGTGTGAGGGGTCATGTATCATTCAAACCAATGCTGCGATGGCATTCTACAGTAACATGATCCATCCCGCGGGTGCGGTACACTGTACGTTATGTATTACGGGCTGTAGTAAAGAAACTAAGCGTTTGCGGTCCTATGTTGATATAACATTTTTTCATCCTCCAGGTGTGAGGGTAATGAGTGAGTTAAGAGATTTCGGCTCTTAACAGTGAGGTCTTGAGAGCCGATGAGGGTGATATAAGTGAATATGGAGCAGCGCCGGAATGAAGAGGCGGGGGAAACGGGAGATCCCCGAGAAAACCCGCCGGCACGATTCCCACTTGCGAAAATTCGGTGACCCGGCCGGGGATTGAACCCGGTTCGCCTCGGTGGGAGGCGAGCGTGCTAATCGTTCAGCCACAGTGGTTGTGAGGGGAATGTTTGTCCGATGTATTGACATGCAGTTTTGCAACATTCTGTATTCACTGTGGGCGCCACGCACCGCTGGGGTGGTCGGCCATGGCGGACAGGGCGGTGGACACTGTGCTGTTGTCCCGCGGCTCGGCCAGGCGACTACCACGCGACGCGCAGTCCTCGGACGCCTGCCGCCAGCTGGCGTCGGACAAGCGCAACACCGTGGAGCGGCCGTCGTGGTCGAACCTCAGCTCCTCCTTCAGTTAGGACAGCTCGTCGTTGCCCTCGTCTGCGACAGCGATCAGTGCAGACATTAGACTTCGCCCCTTTACCATAATGCTGGATTTACAATAACTAGAGCTACTGATTTTTCGCGAAAAAATATGAGTACATGGTAGACTTCAACACTATTATGACCCAACAATAGTTTCTCTATTGCCATTGGTTGCTATCTGCTTGAGAAGGCGTTTTAATATTTGACCGGCCCACTCAGAATTCGGCAACATCGGCACTGCTCCTACGTGATTAGTGTGCAGACGGTTAACACGTGTCAAAAAATAATTCAGCCAATGAAGATAGATAAACGACACTGCAGTGTTTCGAAATATAACTTGTCTTGAAATCTTTTCGCGAAATTTCAATACCCCAAACAACAACCCGACAGCCCGACATCACAGCCCTGACACCGACGAAAATGTTTCAACAGCCATTCAAAAGCAAGGTCACCCCGACAAAATCGCAGCCTCGACAACCCGACAAAAGTAGACTCTATTTATATTTTTGTATGTTTCGAACTCGCTGGATAGCTGGGGGAAAAAAATACAACCTCACAAAAATAATTTTCTTGCGGGTTTCACTACTGGGAGAAATTCAACTTTAATTTTTTTTTTTAACTTGTGTGTACATCCTGGTTATCTTGTAGAAAGAAGAGAATGGCGGTTGAGTTAACTAAATAATCACGGGGGAAAAATTTTTGCACCAAAATCCAAAAATGTCTTGTTTGCGCTCTTGTAAAAACAAAATAATGTATAATGTTTAGTGATTTATTTGCATTACAGAGAGGATATATATATATATATATATATATATATATATATATATATATATATATATATATATATAATATATATATATATATATATCCTATCTGGAATGCAAATAAATCACTAAACATGTACATTATATATATAATATATATTTTATATATATATAAATATATATATAAAGTTACTGGCAGTTCTAGAATTTGCCGAAAGCCATGCAACACTTGTCGGATGGTTACTGTCGAGATGTTGTAAGCACTGAACTAATTTTGATGGTGGAATGAGCTCGTCGTGGCATTGTAAATCCAGCATTACAGTACGGACTCACGCTTGAATTCACAAAATTATACTCTCTTGAGCACAGGAACTGTCCGCGCTAGACGTCATGGAACATATTGGTCACTCTACTGCCTGCTGAACTTTACATTATTAAATCAAGGTACCCACGAGGCGTGTCAAACATGCTGACGAAACGGTTTCGATTCCCGGCGGGGTCTCTCCTGGATTTCCCCTCTTGGGAATCGTGCCGGACGATGCCGCTGGTCGGCGGACTTTCTCGGGGATCTCCCGTTTATTCCGCTCTTGCATTCCGACACTGCTGAGGACTCACCTCGCTCCCCCCTCATTGACTCTTAAGACCTCGATTTTAAGAGCGGTCCAAATCTCTTCCCTCATTCATTCCAGTGCTGTCGAATGAAGATTTCGCTACAAGAGGCAAGTCTCCTGGAACGGGTTCTACTTGCTGAACTATACTGCTTTGCGGGTTGCCACCTGAACCAGCTTAGGCGTTCTGTCTTGCGCGGCACGGAATATCTTTGTGAATTTTAGATGATAATGTCATATTGGTAATTACTTGTGATTTGTTATTGGTGATCAGATATGATGTAATATTATGTAAACAGTTCTGGAGGCTATTTGACTCTTGGCTCAATAAGCGGGGTTCTTGGGGGAGAGGGGGTGTCAGTCTGGTATACATACGGGGGTGAGCTTTTTTTTTAGTAAGGGGGCAGGAAAGGGACGGACTCAGGCAGCGAAGGATGAGGAGACATCGCCGAGACATATCCTGGCCTTGGTGGCGTGGGGTGAGGGATAACGCAGGACCGCTAGAGACTATAGTTGATTCACGATAACTTCTGCCTTTTCTGAATCTCTGCTAAATATCTACTTTTGATTACTGATTACGTATCATTCCGCTACACGTAAACATAAACACTGCCATATAACTTCTACTTTTATAACTGTCAAATGCGTTGGTTGCTGTTTACAACTGTTCAAAGAATACTATCATATTTCCTGCCAATGTTCACAATTTAGGCCTATAACAATGTTTAAGTCGGCTTTATAACTATTTGTTACACACGATATAGCATGTCACACACAATACGCATTAATATTTTACAACGATGGTGATTGTTACAACTGAAGCAAAAATAACAGTAGTATTTAACGTGTTGTTGTTAATATGTGTTGGGTTTTTTCGTTAAAAGGATGACCTTATTTGGAAAAAAAATTAAAACGAAGGGACTACCAGTCCAACGAACGACTTAGTAAATTCAAGCACGCGCACTCGTGTCGCGTATTTATTGCACGTAGCATCGACAAACGTAAAATATATTGGTTAACATGCAAACACATAGGCCCACCGTAACATTTATTCCGCTAATATTTACATGCATTGGTACTTAGGGCTACTGGTTTGTAGGTTTATTGTATCATTTATTTAGATTTATCTGGTTAGGCCTAGTATTTTGAGGGGATTGTGGCAGACATTCAAATCACATAAACGTAAGCTCGTTACACAACTAGGTTTCAAACACCTAGCGCAAAGGTACAACGTTGTGATAAACAGACATGAGTTTCAATAAGTAACTTCGTCATAACATCAGTTCATGGTTAAAACATATACATTTTGCACATATTTGAAATCCACTCACCCCTGGCCTGCGTAACGATTACAACACAGCCACCACGATCATAACCACAGCGATCACAACACAATACTTTTAACCCTGCCGTGGAAACACATTTTGAATACATCATTGTAACTTTCTAGGATGTTTAAAAAAACACGAGTACGAACTTGACGCTTCGTTCACAGATACGCCGAGTCATTTACATGTCGCCACATCACTGCCAGTCAAGGCAATGGGTATAATCGCCCGCCATATTGGGTTGGGACAAGCGCGTGATTCTAGATTCTCCTTCCCACACCACGTCTGCCAACCTGCTGGATTTGTAAGCGTCGCACCATCGCATCGCATCGCATCTAAAGAACATATAATAGGTATTTAAACAATAAAATCTCGTTTCAGTTGTAAATTACAATTTCAAACATCATAATTGTTTCTGTAATTAGTATAAAATGTGCTGGAATTAGAAATAACAAGATTTATACTTTTCCTGCCACACAGATGGTACGAACTTCCCGAGAGAGAGAAAAGAGAGAGAACGAGAGAGAGCGAAACCATCCGCTTTGCTTAAATTTTTCTTCCGGAAAAAAAAAACCACCGTGTCACTAGAGCGAGCCTACGCACGGTAATTTCCGCTGATATTTTTTACTGCAGCAACAAAATGTGTTTCCGTCATAGCTACCTAACAATACAAATGAATAATTTGGCAACGTTCAGTTTGCAAATAGTATACATAAAAACGAGGTTAAAAAATATTGTAACTCTGAACTATTTCTTATCGGCCGTTGCCAACACGTCGCTGCTTTCGCTGTTGTTAATTCTCTTTTACCAAAGTTAAAGTATCTGTTAGGCCTCTAACTTTTCCTGAGGAAAGTCAGGACGTCAACTTTTTCGAAGAAGAGTGGGAACTTCGAATGGTTTCCGCGAAGGGAGTGGACTTAGTCGAGAAACGGGGAGTTCTGTTGGGATGATGGGGCTAATAAGTAATTGCGGAGAAAAGACTCGTGCTCGTAAGCTGCTATGAAGGAAAACATTTGTGGGCACGTTCTGAGATTACACTTTTCGGGAGAGTAGTGTTGGTCCAAGGAAGTTGTAAACGATAGCCTGTATTGGATGATTGGTGTCTTGAACTTGGAAGTGAAGAAGTGAAGAGATTTGGATGGCTCTTAACCCTTTCAAACCCGGTGGCATCGATTGATGCCATTAAAAGTAGACAGTTTACATTTACTGCATCAAAGGCTTATTTTGCTCACTTTAGTATAGGGTTTTAGATACAAATGCCATCTCTGGGGCTTAGAATTAACTAAATTTAAAAAAAATTCCGAATTTTATCGGAAAACCAGAAAATTGAATCAGGTCTGAAAGGGTTAAGATCGAGGTCTTGAGAGCCGAGGAGAGGAGTATGGAGCGGCACCGGAATGGTAGGGCGGAGGGAAACGAGAGATCCCCGAGGAAACCCGCCGACCAACGGCATCGTCCGGAACGATTCCCCACATGTGAAGATCCGGGAGTGGCCTGGCCGGGTATTGAGCCCGGGTCGCCATGGTCGGAGGCGACAGGCTAACCGCTCAACCACCGTGGCGCCTTGAACTTGGAGGTGTGTGTGGGAGTAAATAATCAGGCTGGCACTACCAGCATCGCAAGGTGTCTTGGCGGGGAGAATCTTCCCGGCTCTGCCCTGATCTATGAGTGTGGAGCGCTTCCTACACCCTCAGATGTCAGGTGAGAGATGTACCTTCGGCTCCAGGACTGATGCTGCTAACCAGACTGTGTGTGAGACTGGAGGTAGAGGAAGATCAGGGGAAATTTCAACTCATGTTTCTTTGGGGAGCCTTTCGTTTTAAACCTGTTTAATGAAAGGTGTAAATAATATTTGCCTGTCATTGTAACGTTATTTCTGTCGATTTTCAGTCAGATAAACTTTATACGACACTTCGAGCGCTACTGACGTACCCTTACGTCACCTGAATTTAACTGAGTTGTACACTGAGAAAAAAGGTTTCGTTAAATCAAACAAGATTTGTTTGGTGCAACCAAATTATTTGTTTCTATATGGGCGATGAAATATTTTGTTGCTGAAACCAAATCATTTCGTTGTTCTCGTTTGGTTGCCCCAAACTGTAAGATTCCGTTGGTGCAACTAAGGATTTGTTTGGCTACATGTACTTTGAACAGTTTGGGCCGATATAAAAGAGTTTTACAAGTTGTGCCGAGTTTGGAACCTAGATCACCTGCGAGATCACCTACGCCTTAGTAATCTCAGCTAATGTGACAACTAACAACACTTGAAAGTTTTAAATAGATATACTGCAAATATTGGACAACGTGTGCAAACAAATATTTCAAGTTTTACAGCTTTAATTGTCAGTTTCTTGTTGCATTGTTTTATTAATGTGTTTATACGAGTTTTAAGGATAAATAGATGCACTAACAAACATGGTTACTATCCTAATTGTCACAAAAAAAAATACAAACAAACTCTCAAGCTGTATTTTCGAACGAAGGCAGTCAAATGAGAGGCCAAACAAATATATACAGTTGATTCAGCAAAATATTTAGTTTGACAGTCTAATATTTATTTGGCCCAACACAGAGATTTTGTTTATTCGACATTAATTTTGTTAGACGAACAAAAGTAATTTTGTTGCTTTTCAAATTTTGTTTGCGCAACAACATATTTTGTTAGGGCAACTAAATATATATTTGGCCCCATACAAACAAATTTTTGTTCTATTTTCTCTCAGTGTATGGAGTTTGCCGTAATTTTACATCATCTGCATGCTTTGGAGACACGCGTTAAGAAATGTTTCTTAGCCAGCAGTTTTCATTACGTTCTCGGTATTTTATTTTTTTAAATCACACTTAGAGAAATTTTTTAAAAGAAAATACCAAGTTTATATTGCCACAACTATATTATAAACTATAATTTTGTCTTTGTAATTTGTATTCACACCACACCTGCCTAGGAAAGCCGATTACAGTGGCAAATGTCCTTTTCCTGGTTTAGTGCGAATGTTCCGAAGTTAATGTTTCCCATACCTTCCTCATCCCAGTCGCTATTGTGGACAGAATTGGCGAAAATTGAGATGGAAAGTTGGTGGCGAATGGTGAAGGAGATGAGAATCCGCCACGGAATTAATTATCGCTAAAATGTAACTCATTAAAGAATAGGAAATTATAAAATTACGTTATGTTCTATGCATGACGTAATGATATATTAATAATATATATTAATTCATAATATTATAAATTATATTATACTATAATATGTTGTTACAAATTACTATAGTCTATTCCCGCTATATTCAGAATTTTTAAATAAAACCTTTAAAAAATCACCCCAAGTGTGAAGTGTTTGGCTGTTTTCTAAATGTGTTGTATCACAAGCGTTTAACACTTCTGTTAACGTAAAAGTATTTTATTTTCTGTTAAATTTAACTATAACTTATATTTTATATTTAAGTTATAATATTAAAAAAGAGTAAAAATGATTAAAAATAGGGATAAAAAGGTGTGTTGGTAATGCCTTGCAAGAAATAGTTCTTATGCATAATGTTATTACATTGAGTGCGCACAAATGCAGTGCGTCGGCCCTTTGGTGCAATTTTCTAAGCTATGTTTACATGAGGGGGACAAATATCCCGGAAGTAGAACTTTAGCAGGGTTTAAGAAAATATGGAAGTACCTAAAGGTTGTTCACGGTAAAGTGAGCACTTTTGAAAGCCCTACTTACGATCTACTTGTATGCACGTTGTGTATTCTTCCGCCTTATGTAAAATTAACCATGCCATGGGCCTCATCACTTTATTCGTACGTCGTTAAAGAAAAACTGTGAAATTATTAGGGAAGTAAATATTTAAAAAATTTGTAATTTTTACACTTCGATGCATCAAAAAAATCAGAAAGGGGAGGAAATAATTTTAGTCGTCACAAATGGTTACCTAATACTTTTAATCCAACGTTAAGATATGCAACTACTTTATCTCCATCGTTACAAACTTTACTGGGCATATGTCACTCAGTGCGCCCGTTAAAATAAATGCTGGCAAGGGGCAGTGACATCTTTCAAAGGTTCATTTCAGAAGTGCTCACTTTATCGTGAACGGCCTTTAACCGTGAATGCATTGTAGTAAAGGAAGGAGTATGAGAACTCACAGTGCTCGCAGACGAAGCTCCTCAGTCTGCAGTCGCTGACGTGTCGGTCCAGCAGCACCCAACCAGACTCCTTACGGGTCGCGTGCCTCCAAGGAGGGTAGCCGCTGGAAGGGTCGGGCCTTCCTGCCATCCTGCATGACAAAAATGAAAATCAAGGAACTTTAAAATAACGAACAATCACGGGAAACTAAATAGGTCATGGAGAAAATTAATTTATGTAAAATCTGTCTGGGCATGAATGCTATTTTAAGTAAATAGTGCACATACTATTACAAACTCAGAGACATTAAATTTTTTTGGGCAGGAAACTTCTCTGATAAATAAAATTTTAATTTAGTAAAGAAACGAAAATATATTACAATATTTCTCACATTTCTCCCTGTAATGGACTGCATGGAAAAACAAAAGCAACATCTCACTATGGAATATTTTAAAATCGTAATTCAAATTAGATTCTTCCAGTAAAAAAATTTGACAATTTGACACATTTTTAAACACCTTCTATATTATTTGATAACATTTGTTGGGAGGAAAAATTTGTTGGCCGATTTTAGTCTTCAAATGTTATTGTCAAATATAGTTGAAGGCGAAAGTTTGACAGTGTGACAGGGGCTATACAGAGAATAATAATCCAGATCCCCATCGTCCCAAAAGTAACTCTTTCGCGATTTTGGCTGAGAAGGTCGTGATGAGATAAATAACTAAATATAAAAATTCATTTGGAATTAACTGTAACTCTTCCACGACGTCATAGTGAGGAGAATCAAAATCATGTTTCAGTGCGCCTTATGAGTAATGCGTAGCAGCGTGTTTCAGACAGCAAGCGCCCGTCATGTGAACAACTAGAGTGAACAATGGTGCCGCGCCTCAGGCAGAGAAAGTGCGATAGCGATTACTTCAACGCGCCAACATGGTGATCTGTTTTCTAAACATCTCTGTCCACTGTGCGAAACTGTCGTCATCTTTATAAGAAGTTACGATAGCTTGCAGCGACACGATTTCACGCTGCAAGAGTAAAATAATCCGTCGATGGAACTATGGTTTGTCCCCCGATTAATCGAGCGCTTTTGAATTCAATCTTTGAGAAATGTCGCTGTCCGTGTATCTGTAAATGCTTTAACAGGCACGCTAACTTGCATGCGCCCAGTAACTTTCGTAGAGGCTGTTCACGATAAAGTGAGCACATATGAAATAAACCTTGGAAAAAAGTCACTGTCCATACCTGTAAATGCTTCAACTGAGTGACATGCGCCCGGTAAAGTTGGTAACGATAGATGGAAATTAGTTCCACATAACGTCGAATAAAAAGTGTTAAGTAACCTTCTCGGATAAGTGAAATTATTTGTTTCGCTTTCTGTTTTTTTTTTTTTTATGCATCAGTGTGTAAAAATTAGCAGATTTCTAAAATGTTTACTCTTCTAATAATTTGACAGTTTCATTTGTCCGACGCATGAATAAAGTGATGAGACCCATGACAATGTTAATTTTCACTAGACGGAAGAATACACAACGTGCATACAAATAGATCTTAAGTAGGGCTTTCAAAAGAGCTCATTTTACCGTGAACAGCCTTTAACGACAGATGGGAATGCAATTCCGTGTCTTTACGGTGAATTCAAAGTGTTATGTAAAATTTTGCGAATACTGAAATGATTTTATTTGCTTTCCATTTTCATTGCATGTAAGTGCAAAAATTAGCAAATTTGTAAACTGTTAACTTTTCTGATAGTGTCACAGTTTCATTTTATTGACACATGAATGAAGTGATCAGACCCACGGCAGGGTTCATTTTATTTCTGGCAGAATAATACACCATAGGTATACACGTATATCTTAAGCAAGGCTTTCAAAAGTGCTCAGATTGGCGTCAACAGCCCACAAAATCGTGTAAGTCCTTATAGAATTTTGGTACCTTTTCAGATCACAACGTCATGGTCCGCATGGTCCTGATGATAATCCTAACACTTATTTCGCCTATTAATTTGTAAATCGTGAAGATATTTTTTATCGTTACTGCATAGTCTGTTTTCATTCCCATGTCTTCTTTGACCTACCAACAATCAACCACATCCCTTGAAGTAGGCAATGTCTCCACTTTTGTTATTTATACGTATACATATATATTTTTTATATATTTACTGGATGTTTAGTAAATACATTAATAAACTCCGCATGCGTATTCCTCACAAAAAATAAGGCGAAAACCAATATTCGACTTACCGTCTAAAGTACATCCTAAGGGCGGTACACCCCTTTGAAGTAGGAGAAATGATACCAGGTAATTGCACTTTCTACTAAAAGTATGTACAATCTAATTGCAAGACTCTAGAAAACGATTAAATTGACAAATTTGTATGATCGGCGTTATGTTTAACAAGATAAAAAATTTATTCGTGGCAAAATAGGGGTAGCAACCCTTATTTCGCAAAAAAAAAAAAAAAAACCTGTGTGTTACCAGAAGTTCATTTCAGTAAATATTAAAAATTGAAAAGCTCTAAACACGAAATCGTCATAGAGAAGAACACAAGATCCGAAATAAATGCCAGAAGAATTGAAAGAAATATGGAGAAAAATATAAGAACAAGAAGGAGGAAGAGAAGAAAAATAAGGGAAAGAAGCAGAGGAAATAAAATGGGGAGGAGAATAGAGAAGGAAAGCAGAAGAACAACGGAAGAGAGAAAAAGAGGAGGAGAAGCAGCAAGAAAGAGAAGAAGAAAGACAAGATCTGAAATGGATGAACGAACAACAGAAGGAACTGCGGAGAAGAAAATCTAAATGAGGGAAAGATGTGATTTGTGATAATGTGTTGGTTGATGTCTTTGTATGTGTATGTGTTAAAAAAAAGGCCCGGGGGGGACGCCCGTAGAGGCAGAGCTCCATTCCCTCGTCCGCCGGGAAAAGAAGGCCTAAGTGTCCAGAAGGGTTACTTCGATGTCCTGGACGATGCTTAGGTTGTAGCAGATCGGTGGGCGAGGGAAAAAAATTAAAAGAACAAAATATAATAGTACAGATAGCGAGGGAGATGTGGGCCTTCGGGTTCGTGGACGGGGCCATTCGAACGTTGGGTGCCATGACGGACCGGCAGAAAGGCTAGTTAAAGGCTGTTCACTGTAAATTGAGCACTTTTTAAAGTCCTCGCAAACAGGCATTAATAAATATATCTTATTGCAGCCTCAGGAATTAAATTTTGATGGTGTTGAAATGTATACACTGTGTGTATTGGCCACATTGCAATGTTTATATTAAAAAGCAGCAGGAAGCTGGAAATTGGATGAGAGAAAAAATTTATAGCGGCTTTAAAAAGTGCTCACTTTATCGTGAACAGCCAATAGCTGTGTGCGGGCCCGACGGCGTCTGGTTGCGCGGGCGGATTCGTGGAAATCCCAGTCCCTGGTCTGTTCCGGCGGGGGCGGCGAAACGGGGGCGGCCGAAATGATACCCATCGGGGAGCTGTCTCGGTAGGGGCAGAATAGCTCACCACCTTCCTAGGAAGTGTGAATGATGATTTTGTATATAAATAGAATTTGTAACTTAAATTACGGGCGCCCACACAAACAGCCACCCTCCCACAAAAAAAAATTGTGAATTTATATAACTTATATACTGTTTGTTAAATTGTAGTAGTCATTGTAGAATTGAACAACCTGGATGGCTGTACTGCTAAGTAGGGGTACATTTTAAAAAGTAGTTCATTACATGTTATGTGGCATATTATGAAGAAACACGTTAAAATTTACTAAAAAAGGGCTGAATCGTCATTCCCCTAATCCCAACTGTTTCCGAGAAATAAATGTATAAAGTACACAACCACGAAATACCGTGGCCGGTTATGTAGGCAACACACAGTTCACCGGAGATGATTGGAAGTCACGTTGCATACCATGCTTACATAAGATCACAAAATACCATGTCGGTGGTTAATACATGAATTAATCACGTGAGGCGAGCGTGGATGGTATCCAGGATTTGTCAAATGACCAGTTTCACCCTTCATCCGTCACCAAGCTGTGCCTCCGTGCCGTGCACATGTTTGCCATGGCTGGCCAGATCCATGCGGGTGTGCCAGCACCACTGTGCCTTCAGTGCTTACGCCACATCCCACAGGATGTGGTGGCTAAGTACGAGTTAGTCACTCTACACTACATATGCGAGCATAGGCCTAGATTTTCTCTCAGCCACATCGCGAAAATCCACGAATACAGAAACAGCCTCGGAAAAATTAAAGGGGAAGTTACACAACCCAGAAATATTCTGTTTGAAATTTCAGCTCAATAACAAAATCAAAATTCAAATGTGCAAAATTCCAGTAACCAAGTGTTGTGCTGCAATTTAATGAGCAGTGAGCAGGGAACACCGAACTTTCCGTGTACCTTGTCCAAATCGCTGTACCATTCAGAGTATCTAAGCGTGAGCGAAATTGCAACTGTTCAAATACAGAACTTTCAGTGCTAATCATGTTGTACACTGCAGAACCGAGAGACACGTGTAACAACTTGCATGAATACCTCACCTGACTAAATTACAAAACTAATATGTCGAAATATACAGAGTGTAAACAACAATATGCCATTTTTGCATGGTACAGGTTCACGAGCAGTGCTTAAAACATGGTGAGAGGTTGATGGTGCAAGAAGGGAAGTTCATGTGATGGCATTGCATGGTTGCGCCAAGTGTCAAAACATAACTGTCACATGCCCACAGCACGCACTTGGCCAATGTAAACATGCTGCACACCCAATCCAACACCACAACCACCACCTTTAGCCTGAGCACTTCTTCCATTTTTACCACATGCCTCATACATACCACAAATACCAGCATACGTCCATGCACCAATTTACCCACAAACTTTGCCACCAATTCTGCCAACTGTCACATCCCTTTACGCATCAGTACAACAGCTCATGTCGTTCCCAGGATCCAGCTGTGTTCAGCCGACTGCAAGCAACTGCAACCAAGGGAGTGGAAGGCAATCAAAAACAACTGCAGTCATCAACACACCTACCCCAGGACCCACAATAAAACCATGACATTAACCGAGCTCCCAGTCCTTAGACCGTTTGCCCGCCGTCCACTGTATCTGTAGCAGGCAGCCACACTCCATCATGTGAATAGCGTGTCGGTGACCGCCAATGGTGCAAGTGCAGTGCAGTGTGTGGGTCTGTTACATGTGCAACACAATGCAGAGCAGGACAGTGGCCAGCAGCCATGTGCACAGCCACGCAAGAACACAAGAAAGTAGTACCCACATTCCTTACTTTCCTAAAATATTACGTAAAAGGGCCAAAGCACTAAAGTTCTTTATCAAGTGTTATTGCAATGTTTTGTAGTGTATCACATTCACGTGTCATCATCCTCATATCATTTTGTTTGTTTTGCAATGTTTATGTATTGTTTATTATGCAAGGGAATATTTAAGAGTGTTATTGCAAGTGTAGCAGGAGTATGCATACTTATGCAGAGTGCAATGTGACGAAAGTAGTTAACGTGCCGTGCCATGTTGTAACTACAGTAGATGCTGAGCACTCAGACAGGCAGGTCGTGTAGAGTTCGGTTCCGCACCCGGGTTGCATTCATGTATAGCACCGGTCATTTTCACAGCAATCGACTTTAATTCTACCTAAACCTTTTTCGCATTCCATCGGGGATACCGCCTCTCACCTGCCCCAGTGCTTGAATCACCTGGGGAAGCTTTATTACACATGTAAGTCACGCACAGGCCTTCATGTCATTTTACCGCATCACCGCTTCCGACTGATTAATGTCCAGCACATTAATGTAAAGTGTTTTCCTAGAGGCACTGTAATCAAGTGCCTAAAATAACGGCACTACATTGAACTAAGTGTTTTAATTTGAGGTAAGCCGCAGGGCATTTAAGGGTATGGACCCTTATAATTTCCTGCCCAAATGTGCGTGTGTTGGAACTTTCCTGTCAGTCTTTGTTTGCAAGTGTTTACAGTGTAGAGTAGCATAGGTATATGGATAGTCTACATAATTCACCGAGTAGCACACATAACAGTTTAATCAACATTCAACACCAGGAGTGATGCAGCACAGCAGAAGGATAGCTGCATTAGGTCGTCGGCCACACGGCCTAGAGTGAAGAAGAGTGTACTCTACCACTTCAACGGCACTAGGTGTGGATCGTGCCTGGTGCCTCGGGTAATATACATCATTCTCAATCACCTCACCCAGACAAAATCACTCCTTAATTTTCTAATTTTCACTCTGACCACTGTAACACTATCCACTGGCCTAAGTTCACACCTTTCCTAGCATTCGACAGCCGTCGAATTGCGCCCAACTTCGTGGCATATCCTTCATAATTTATCTCCTGAATATCAAAATCACACAAAATCGCTCCACAAAAATTTCCCGCTACTTTCACAATTTCTCAAATTTTCCTGCTGAACATTTTCCCCCTGACTTCCAGCTACCCACATGGAGGGAGAAAACTGCGAGCTCACAGCATCGGGACGCCTTCCATGCGCCTGCAAGACATCGAAAAGGCGAGCACTTGGCATGAGGAAAAGCACGGGCAAAAGCAGTGAGTGCCCATCAACACAGCGAGAAGGTGAGGACGTGGTCAACAGAGCGGCAATTTTGGAACACCGTGACATCAGCCACGCCATCCCGGCGCTCCAGCAGGACAAAGGGGCTGCGGGTGCTCCAACCACCACCCCCTCCCCCGTGTCTTTCCACATCGCGACAAGGAGGGAAAAAAGGGAACGATTGGTGCGAAGGTGAAACTCAAGATTTCCTCACTTCCATGCCACATACTCACCGCACGCCAGCGGTCAGTTGTGCGCCTGCTGTACATTGACCCCTTGCATTGCATGCAGGACAGCCGCACTCTAACCACGCCTCACTTGTACGTCCACGCTCCCACGTTCGCGCTTCCGAGAGGTTTATATAAAAATAAACCATGACTGGCCGGTCAGATGACAGTGCACTGGCTCTGCTCTGCCCGCATTGTCTGAAACTAAGACCACAGGACTTCTAGTCTAAATTCGAATACAGCAATGACAACTGTCGATGCCACTGACAGACCAACCCATCGACCTACTGTGTTGCGGACACCCGCGAAAACGCTGTGAAACGGGAAACAACAAACATTTTGGCCAATCAAAATCAAGAAAATCTAACCATACTAGCAGAGGAAACTTGGTGCTACAGTCTGCTATGCACAAGACAGAATACACAGACCCTTGTCTGTATGCAGTGCTAAATACAGTGTCACCATGAGTGTCTCAATGAGAGGGAGACTGAAAGTGCAACCGTAGAGAAGTATATTTGCAAAAACTGTAAGGATCACTTGCAACCGAAACAAAACGCACTGTTCAACTGAGAGGAGTTTTACACAGAATTCAGAAGGCAAGTCATGACGTGATCACTAACTACATGCACAAGGGAGAGAGTTACAATTGCCGCAATTGCAAAGCACCAGTGCACGAGAAGTGTCAGACAAACCGAGAGAGGACAACAGTTCAGGGAACAGGATTTTTGTGTGAAGACTGCGAAGCATAAGAGGGCACGGAGCAACGGTCGTATGTAAACTAAACATGTGGCAGTTGATAGCACGAGAAGCGAGGAGGTACACTCTGTCATGCAATAACCCACCCTAACCCCAGCACCTCAAACACTGATACCAATCACACCTTATCCACAATGAATTCTACCCGAATCCAATAATTCCGCAGAATATCTAGCCTTTTTTTACTCCATATTCAACCTCCATTCCCATGACACCAATGCCAATGAATCGTACCGAAGCACCGACAGAGCAAAATTGGAGACAGTTTGGCACGCCACAAGCAGTGATGCCGACATATGGTAATCAACAACAGCAGGAATCAGACAGGAAAAGGATTCTCAACTGATTTCAAATATTGCCAACTATTGCAGGGGCATCAATGGAAGACTCACAAGCATTTCTGAGGGATTCTACTACATGTTTACAACAATGCAGAGTATGGGAAGAGGAATGGGCAGGATATGTGGGAGCCCAGCTGCAAAATGAAGCAAAAGTCTGGTGGAACTCACAAAATCACTATGGGCTATCATGTCAATAATTCATCCACAGCTTTAAGTGCTGGTTCGGAGGTGCATTCTCTTCAATACAAACGCAAAGCAATCTGACACTGCACACTGCAAACCCAACCACCTAGCGAGCCTCTCATCACATTTATCACGTGAAAGGTACACCTGATATGGTGTTTTCACCCACAACTGCCTTAGCAGAAAGTGAAGGAGGTAATGGCAGAAATGGTTCTACCGGAATACCACGCAGCAGTAGTCCCGCTGCTAAACAGCACCATAGAGGAGATGATAAGAGCTGCCATAATACTGGGGAGGAATCCATGCCAAACGTGCCACGAGAACGATGCCGCACGATGGCTGCATGGGCCATAACAGTGTAAAGACAGTGTGCAACCAAAAACTTACAACAAACCACAATTCGGATAGTCAACCAAAAAATTTTCAAATGTAAACCGTGCATGGATTGTCGGGTATAGTAAACAAAACAGTGTCGCACGTGTTCCTGCAAGCCAAGATGTCAGAGGGGAGAGGACAGGGACGCCGCAGCATACTTTTCGCTACTGCAGGCCAGAAGAGGCCGATCATTGGCACAGCCAGTGTCCAAACAATCAGCACATTGATGGTTATCAAGGCACCACAGGCAACCAGCAGAGAAACGGGAAGTGGGGTAAGGGGCCTGACGTCTCTGATATCCCGGTCCTGCCAAAACATCAACAACCCGACTTGACACCCCAGCAGGGACTAGTAAATTAGGTAAGTGGAGCAACGGCATAATTTATCCGCATACTTGTGTCTGTGAATAATAAGCCATTCCACATATTGATAGACACAGCTGCTTCACACAATTTCTTGCTACCGCAATTTGTCAACAGACTCGATGTAACTCCCACTAAACATATTATAAGATCAGCCACGGGGCAAGAGAGCAATAGTGCACAAGGGTAATCAATGGTCACTGTTAGAATACGCGGTCTAGAAACCAACACCACAGCCAAAATTACAACAGAGATTACAGAGGAAGCAATATTAGGCGTGCCCTGGCTAAGTGAACAAAACACTATTGTAGAGTCTTCTGCGAGTGGTGCAATCGAACAACGCACTGTGTACAATATTGACTAGCATGTCAAAGATAACACCCCGTGGGTACAGCTTACTGAGCTTGATCATCAGAAACAGCCACAACACCAGACCATGTTTCAGAGAGTACTGAACGAATGTAAAGAAGTGTTTGCACAACACGACGCACTCAGGCGTACCACCGTAGCTGAGCATACAATCCCGTTAATATGAGAAGATCTCATATACACTGCACTATGCAGCTACATTCCGCATCAAGCTAAAATTATTAAAGAACAAATTAAAGAAATGCTCGCAGACAGTGTAATTGAACTGGCACATAGTCAATTTAATTCTGCAATCACTCTAGCACCTGAAAAAGATGGAGGATGGCACTTCTGCATCGATTTTAGGCCAATAAACGAAGAAACGAGCAGTGCATTGCCGCCATTAATAAGCATCAAGGATGCCTTGCAATCGTTAGGAAAAGCAAAAATTCTAACATCACTCGATCTAAATGGCAGCTACTGGCAGATTCACGTAAAATTGCAGGATAGAGAGAAAACAACTTTTACCACGCCTGATGGGACACGTTACCAATTTTACGCTATGCCATTTGGCTTGAAGTGTGCACCCACGACTTTCCAAGAGATGATGGTGCGTGTGCTAGACGATCTCATAGGTGAATTAACTCTCACCTATCTAGACTATGTAATAGTGTGGTCAGAAACCTGGGAAGTTCATGTGCACCACTTGTCACTTGTGTTAGAAAGACTAGCAATAAATGGGTTGACATGTGCTGTAAAAAATACCAGATCGGCAAGACAGAATTAAATTTCCTATGTCATGTAGTGAGCGAGAAAGTGAAGACTCCAAATCTGGAAGTTACATTTAATTGACCAGCAACGTCCGCCACATACGCGAAAGCAGCTACAGAGATTTTTCGGCCTAATAAACTGGATCCGTGAGTCTATAAAAGAATTCGCAATAATAGCAGTGCCACTAACAGCACTACTATCACCACAGAAACGATTCGTGTCGACAAGCGAAGCACAACAGGAATTGAAGCAATAAAGTAACAGTTCAAAACATGCTCAACATTAGCGTGATATGACCCCACGCATCCGCTATTTTTACATACCAATGCCAGTCAGGAGAGGCTGGGCGCGTTCCTTTAACAATGTAAAGAGGACGGAGAAAAACATGTAATTAATTATGTAAGTGTCAAACTAGGTCTAGCAGAGTGCAGGCACGATGTCAATAAGAGAGAATGTTTGGCAGTAGTGTGGGCCATTATGAAGTACCATGCCTATGTAGAATATTGCAGGTTCACCTTACGCGCAGATAATCATTGTCGTGTGCACCGAACCCGGATGTTGTCGTGTATGACGAAGCAGAGTGGGACGAGATCCTTCCACCAAATTTGCAGAAACAACTACGTGAGGCGCAGCTAAACCAACTAGATGCAGGACGAGCGGAGGTACTAGTCTGTGAACTATTCCAGGAAGTTGAACAAGCACAGAAAAATACTATGTTTACACGAGCGCAGGTAGAGAAGAGAGCAAATTGACACATGGAGCAATGGCAAGTAGTAAATAGCAAATAGAGACACACGCACTGAGAGACAACAATAAATGGCGGCTATTTGTTCCAGTGGAAAAGAGAGGAAGAATTTTCACATACGTGCATGCTAGTAACATGACAGGTCACCCAGGCACGGACCAAACAATCCACAATATGAGATAAAAGTTTTTCTTACACAGCCTGTCACGTGACCCGTGGCAGTACGTGAGAGAATGAGTGAAATGACAACAGTTCAAGTCTCAATGCACAGATGGCGAGCAGCAGCAACTGCCCAGGATGCTGAAAAGGCAGTTCGAAACAGTTAGGTTAGACCTCATGGGTACTTATCTCAGATCTGTATGTGATAAGAGATTCATTCTCATCATCACAGATAACTTTTGGAGATGGACTGAGGCCTACGCAATAATCAGCGCACGAGTGCCGCATATAGTCAAACCAATGCGGAATGAGGTTTTTTGCATGCTAGGGGTACCCAAAACAAATTCTGGCCAACAATGGCACACAATTCTTGGGGAGAAATGGCAAGATTTATGCAACCAGTGGGGGGTAAACAATCTAAAGACTGTGGTATACCATGCATGGTCCAACCCCATAGAGCGTCGCAACCAGGACATCAAAACACAGTTGCGACTGTGTGTGGGAGACAAACACAACAGTTGGGTTGAACACCCTTCTCGCTGCCCTGTTTACCCTCTGCCGACGAGTAAATTCTACCACGGGAAGAATGCCCGCGGACATGCACTTGGGGAGAAATCTCACACTACCAGGCGAATGCAACCGCCCCAAGAACACGACAACCAGCAGCACATATAGCAGTGGCCAACAGCGTGAGAATCACAGGCAAAGGCAGCATGAGAAAAGAGAGCACCAGAGGAGGTATGCGATGAGGTGGGTCCCGCCAAGTACAGGCCCACAACCCACTTTGCAGGAAGGAGAGCACTTGTATTTGCATACACACCCGCAGTAAGCTGACCGGCAGAACTCCTGTGAAGGCCTGGCTGAAAAATGGAGAGGCCCGCACATGATTCCACAGAGTTTTGGAATGACCACTTATATGTTCCAGGTGGGGAGGAAGTTGCTGAGAGTGCACCAAGATGATATCCGTCACATTGCAGGAGACGTCAGGAGGGGAGATGTACCCAATGCCTCACAGCCCGACGACAGCGAAGAGTGTGCCAAGCTCCAACAAAGAGCAAGAGAGGAGGAAGGAGGGTCGGCACATCCCACAGGAGGCCACCTGCCAGTGGTAACAGTCTCTCTGATGCTGGATGTTGCAAAGTCCACCAGGTGCGGGAACTTAGTACCATGCAGCAACAAGCATGGTGCAACAGCAGTGGAGGTCGAAAGACAAGAGCAAGCGGCACACAAGAACAGCCCGCAAAGAACCGCAGCACAAGATGGAGTGGGGTGGCAGGAAAAGAGAAATTTGACCCCGACGATACTCGATGGCATCGCTGATGCAGTGCATGTGGAAAGGCAGAGGTGTGTGGAGAATGTGTTTGCACTTAAACTAAGGACAGCAGAAGAGGGTGCAATGAACCCGACGATGTCCGCAAGATTGGGGCCCAGGGGGGGCTCGTCCGAAGGTCCGCCATTCGATGGCACATCGCCTATAAGCGACACAGTTCGAGCACCAGCACCACAACCAGTACCTGCATTTTCAGCAGAACATGAAAAAGAAGACGGTCTGACGCCCGATGTCGCTGTGCACCCGAGAAGGGGTGAAACACCGCACGGAAGAAAAGATGCAACGTGACGTGTACCATGTGCTCCCACCTTTAGACCGTTCCACACATCCCATCGCATCAGCATCCACAACCCTGCACCACCATAAGAGAGATGTCAGTGCAGCAGCCAGAATTCCCATGTGTGTGTAGTGTGCTCGTGCAGTGCATTAATGGGCCAGTTGTTATTTGTTATGTTAGGTTAAGTGTTCTCTTCATAGTGTCATGTTGTGTCTGTTTTGATATGCCGAGAAGTGCGGAAGAGGGTATGTTATTTTTTTACCACGTGTCTCTGTGGTTTATAATTGAAATATGTTGTTGTGTATTGATGTCATGTGACATGAGGGTTTGTAAAGAATTATTATTATTGTTCTCCAGGGTTAATATGCTTATGTATGATGCAGTTCCCAAAGAGGGAAATATTATTCATGGTAAAATAGAGTCCCACAGTGTTTTGTTTACCTTTCTCATATTACACCGTGAATTTTTTTGACTGGTGCGATATCATATAGTGTCATTAATCATTAAGGTGAGTGGTGTACGCAGGTCCCGTACATGTTTTGTAATTATACAGGAGCTATTGAAAGTGCTATGTTTGTTATTGTAAATTGTTTATTTATTTTAGTGTGCTGACATGTGACCACATATCATGTGGTAACAATGTGCCATAATCTAAAGGACTGGCCAGCACGGCCAAGTGGCAGAGGCCACACACAAACAGCAGCGCAAAGGACAGTGTCTGCAGACAATCACAAAATCATGCCGATTACCTTTTTAGTTATGTTAGAGTGTTTAAAAAATACTATGTATTGCATTACACAGCCCACTGAAGTACGGCATTGTACAAATGAATGTGGCATAAGGGATAGCCTACAAAAGACATACACCCAATATGAAAAATCACACTAATCCAGGTTAGGACACGAACATCGGACACATGGTTGTCAACAAACCATGTCCGTTCATAATTAGATATTTTTTTCAGTGCAGAATTTTTTTTTTTTTTTTTTTTTTAAACATCTCAAGGGTTATTTTATCATTTGTGATTCATTGTCATATTCATCCTTACCACATGTAAATAAATATATATTAATAATGGTACTTTTACGTGTTGCACGGGAAGTTGGTGGTCAGGCAACAAACTCCCACAGCCATGGTGGACAGTAGCGTTTTTGGCTCTCAGTGAGACGGTCGTCGTACCGGACCTCTCCGAGCCTACATCAGTTTGTACCTATCATGTAACGTGCCATAGCTTAAATTTAACTTACTGGAAGATTTTTCATTTCTTTTACGCCCGGAGAGAGTACAGTCTCACAACCCCGGTGTAGTGTATACACCGGAGATGTAAGGTACCGTAATTTGTATTGTGCGCCATATGGTATTTTCACAGTGTAGGAGCTCGCCGAGCCGAGTGGCGAAATCAACTTGTAAGTGCCCTCCATGGTAAATTATATAAATAAATCATGTAGAACTGATTTCACATGTTTATTTATTTTGACAGTGTCTCGGTCGTGTAACTTAGCCATGCACATGGGAAAAATAAGTGACATAATTTTTCGGGAGTAAGGTGGCTCATAACAACCGCCGCGAGCGAGCTATGCATCGAGGAAGGCTGGCAGCCCTTGCTAGCCAATGTATCTGGTTATTTAAAAACAAAAGCTTCGCCATTTTCGCATCAGCTGCATGGATGCAGCAGACAGTTGCTACAGGAGGTGAAGCCACATTGGATTATCAGCCGTCCATCCCCAAGAGCAAGAGTCATCATATTCGCCACTGAGCGGACTCGCACCCTGGATAACATTTTCATCCTAAAAACCGAACCACTCCATATAACCTCAACATCCCTTCTGGACCAGAAAACTCAACCCCATTAAACTGGAGAGCAAGGGAATGGGTCGCGCCCACGCAACTCATGCCAACAGCATCACGATCAGGGTGCTGTACGATGGCACCACGAGATACAACGTGACAGTGACTGCAAACAAAGTGGACAGCAAAAGAACTACAAACCAAAATTATTCATACAAAACCGGGATTAAATTCCGACTCAGGATTAAATTCCAACTGTAAGCAAAATGTAAGCAACTGTAAAAATGACAGTGCGGGAAAAAGTGCAGGCAGTAAGTATGTGAAGGGGAACAAGAGCTAGCCACCACCTTGGCAGTGCCACTGTTGCGACTGTATGGTTTTCCACTGGTACAGTGAGTGTCCGAACAACCCCCATTTGAATGGAAATGGCGAGAATGGAAACAGCAAGCAGGGAAATGGGGCGGAGGGGTAAGGAAGCCAGAAGTTCCCTAAGCCCCGATCCCGTCACAAGCTACAAACAGGACATCGCAGCAAGCACTAACAAAAAAGGTTAGTAACAGCCAATCACAATTTTTCCACATTTTAGTGTCAGTCAAAGGTCACCATTTCTATGCATTAATTGATACCACAACTTTTCACAACTTTTTCCAACCACATTTTGTACATGCGAGTGACATTATTCCTGACGTCCACGTATCCCTTGAGCCCCTTTGTTCCATCGTAGACGCATCAACCACATAGCAACACTCGACCGATCGACATTAGGTCGCGGTCTTGATCAGTGCCGGTTTAAAGAACAACATTTACATTTTTCATGCTGCTTTATAATTCGGGGCCACGGGTCATAATATTTAACATTGCTCTAATGAGGTAACTCTCGTGATTAATGGATATGTGGCCTAAACGAGTTTGTCCAATGAAGTCACGACCGTTACACCACAGCCATTGGGGGGAACACTTTGATAAGCAGCGCCGCTTACACCCAAAAAAATTTCCGATATGCGCGATGTCGACAGGCCCCGTGGCCGAATCTGGAGTGCGATGTGGCTCCAAGTAGTGTCAAAAGACAGGGAATCACATTCCTGCAGGAATTTTAAAGTGGCGAGTGGCTCCATAAAAACATTAATTCATAGGAGCCCTTTTTTAGGCAATTTTAGCGGTGATTGCACTACAATTAACTAGGGAAACCACCCGCTTCAGCATAGAGAGTAGATAACATACCATAGAAGACATGGGATAGCTCCGAACCTAGTGACAAAATCTGTGTGTCGTCACATCCATACACATTCCTGTAATTGTAACCATTACGACACATGCCGATTTTAATATGTTTATTATAAGAGTGTATATGTAATCATCCATCGAGAATCAGCCACCTGAGGCATCATTTCATTTAATATATCCCTTCAAGTGTGGTGACATACTCGTTACGTTCCTGTTTTCTACCTGCTCTCAGGCGGAACACTAACACACCTCAGCACCTCTGGAGGCGCAGTGTGTCAAATTATAATACCAGACATCAGGAAGGATGCAGTATTAGGAGTTCCTTGGTTGACAGAGCAAAATACGAATGTAGTGTGTATAGTGCGACGTATACATTTTCGTGGGAAAGAGTGGCGCATTGTGTACAACATTAATTGGTGCCCAACTGATAGCACACCAGCCGTGTTATTTGGGGAATTCGACAATAACATACCGCCAGAACATTAGCCAGGATTCAAACGGCTCATTGATTAACATTTGGACATGTTTGCCATGCACATTGCCTTCTGGCAAACAACAGTAACCGAGCATTAAGTTCCCTTGATAAAAGACAGGCCTATATACACGCCATCATGTAGTTATTTGCCACACCAAGCATATATCATACAACAGCTGATACACAAGATGTTAGCAGTTTAAGTGATTGAACCCACAAGTAGACGTTTTAATTCCATGAAAAAGATCGCACCAAAGAAAGATGGCAAATGGAGGTTTCGTGTGTACTTCCGCCCAATAAATCAAAATATGTGCAGCACATTACTACCATATATTAGCATGAAAGACACATTCACTTCACTCGGCCAAGCGAAAGTAATGTCATCCCTCAACCTTAAAAGCAGTTGTTGGCAATTCCCATCAAACTGGAAGACCGTGAAAAGACCGCCTTTATGGCTCCCAATGGGCAACATGTACAATTTTGCACACTGTCGTTTGGGATCAAGTGTGCTCCTGCCACGTTACAGGAGATAATGGTTAGGGTGTTGGATGGACTCATCGGGGATTTCACACTCGCCTACCTGGAAGACGTGGTAGTGAGGTCCTTAAGCTGGGAGGAGCACGTGAACCACCTATCCATGGTGCTGGAGAGACTAGCTATCAACGACTTAAGTGTGCAACAGGTAAATGTCACTTAGGGAAAACAAGTTTAGATTTTCTGGGAAATAAACCTAACCTGTAGCAGTTCGGGGGACAGCTCTGCCGCCAACACCTTCAGCGAAATTAAGCGATGTTTCAGGTCATGCCCGACCTTGGCAAGGTACGACCCCAGAAAGTGCTTGTATTTACAGACAGATGCCAGCCAGCAGGGATTCTGTGCGGGCCTATATCAGTGCGACGATGAAGGCGACCGGCATGTGATCGATTTCGCCAGAGAAAAGTTGGGTCAGACAGAGCACAGGTATAATGTTAATGAGCATGAGTGTCTTGCCGTAGTTTGGGCAATCAAGAAGTACCACGTCTACCTCGAATACCAGAGGTTTACATTTCGCCCCAATAACCATTGCCTCGTCAGGTTACATAGCATGAAAGAAGTAAGAAGTAACATAATCCGGTTGGCACTGCTTATACAAGCGTGCGACTTCATCATCGAGCACGTCCCTGGCAGCAAAAATCAGTTAGCAGACATGATGTCAAGGTCATTCGACACTGATGTCATTGTCACCAATGATGCATACTGGGAAGAAATCCTACCAGTGGCCACACAGGAGCCCATATATGATCTAAGTTTCGAGCAAATGATCTTTGTAAACATCGATGTGTTCGTGTGTGACTTGTATAGAATGGTAGAACGAGTGCAGTAGTGATACACACTCACGTAAGAGAAGACTTCGAAGTGGCAAACCAAACGGTAGAGCATTGGTGCATCATAGACGGCAGATTAGAAATGTGTTCGCCCACAGGCCAACTAACATGGATATTGTTTGTGCCACCCGATATCAGAGGTAAAGAGTTAGATCATGCACATGCGAGTAGCACAGCTGGGAACCAAACCGAGCTAAACCTGAAAGAACATATTTTTTGGCCTGGCTTTATGGGACAGGCACAGTAAATATGTGCAACAATGCACTAAGTGCAACCAATATAAAGCATTAACGACTGATGCCACACAACAACAACAGCCTCGCCTACCTAACAAACCAGTTGAGATGGTCAGCCTCGACATTATGAGGTCCTACCCCAGGTTCATCGGGCGTAGGCATGCTTAGTGGTTGTCACAGTTAACTTTTCCAGATGGATGTAAGCTTATCCGAAGAGTAGTGCCCGGATGTCCAGATTTTCAAAAGTACTGCAAGACGACTTCTTCCCAAGGTGGAGATACCCGAAGAACTTGCTAACAGATAACGGGATGTAGTTTACCGGAAGAAGTGGCGAGAAATGTGCACCAGGTGGGGGTAAGGCACTTGAAGATGGCGGTGTACCACCCCCATGCGAACTGCACAGAGTACCGCAAACAAGAGTTGAAGGCACAAGTGAGGCTCCACATGGGGTACCACTCACGACATAGGTCGATCATCTACTCGCTGTCCGCCCCCTTTACCATTCATCAGCGCATAAATGCCGCCACTGGAAAGTCACCCGCCGATTTTCTGCTGTGTCACAACCTCACCCTACCAGGCGAATCCAACTGCCCGCAGGTGAGGAAGGACAGTGACCCAGTCAAAAGTGTCACCTGATGCGAGCGGCACTGGAAAAAGCACCGGTACTGTGCAAGCACCAGAATGAGAATGTAGTGAAGTGGCTGCTCGTCAGCAATCGGCTACCACCCATGCTGTATGGAGGGCAGAGGGTGTATCTATGCATGCACCTACTATTCCACCGCCCACAAGAACGTCTCTGTGGGTCTGGCAGCAAAATGGAGTGGGCCTTATGAGTTAATAAAGGGCTTTGGACGAACCACCTACCTGGTCCGGCTTGGTAGGAAGACCATCAGAGCACACAGGAATAACATTCGATTCTCACCGGGTGATGTCGCCGGCGAAGTCGCATTGAATGCACTGAGGACCCACAATGGCAATTCAGCTGCTGACCTTCCCCAATCAGTCACACAGGATGAAGATGTGTCAGCACCTCCCTCGGAGAGGTCTTTAGCAGTGACCAGCATGTTGCCAATGCTGGGAACACCAGTGACCACCAGGAGTTGTCATGGCATCATTACAGTTGTCGGGGATGGCACGACACTATCGGGTCTCGTCGTCGCGAAACCAGTACCAGCCCTGAACCTACAACAAGGCACAGCAGGAGGTAAACCCCCGGTGACCCACGATGGCGGCACCAATGTCAAGTGTCCCCGGAGATGTGCAGGCCAACAGTATGTATGTCACCACCATCTGGGGAGAGGGAGGGTACTGTACAGTTGTAGGCACCCTCTGGTCACTGCCTACCTAAGTCACTCCTGGCGACAGTTGGGCCAGTGATGTAGAATGTTTTCATAGGTTTTCACAGCCCGAAGGCTGGCACACACTCCATCGTTCCACACTGAACTGTACTACGGAGAGTAAGCAGTACACGACACTTTACCGTGTTCTGTTCTTTGTGCCTTGAGTCTTCTTTTCTGGCAACATGGCCATAGCCGGTTTTCCCAGAGAAAACCTGTCCTCCTCGCCAATTAGAAGTGTCTGACTTCGACAGAAAGCTTTACCTGATAATTTCCTCGTGGGTCCTCGGAATGGCCAGCCTGCCACTGGTCATATTTCTCTAATCTCTTTCCCACCTTAGTGGCGAAGGTGTTCCACAACTTATGGATGTCCTCTTCCTCCATGACTCTTCGAGGGTCCAATGTTAGGCCTCTGTGTTCAGCCATCCCCTGTAGCCAGTCATGTAGATCTTCTATTTTGGGGCAATCGATGAGCACATGCTGTAGTGTATCATTTAAACCACATACATCACAAAGAGGTGACATGACCATGCCAAAGCTATGAAGTTTAGCCTTAAAATCGCCATGACCAGTTAGCAGCTGAGCACTATAGTGGTTCATGGCCATCCACTTATGTTTGAGCCTGTCTTCGACACTAGGCACCAGCTCATATGTTTTTATTCCTTTTTATGTGGTGTCCTACCTTCTTTGCAACTCTTCAAAGGTTTCCTGCCTGAATAGCTTTCGTTCTTCTCTGCTAAGCCTTCAAATGCTTCTCTCTTCGGCCATGAGGCCTCTCTCCTGCACCAAAAGGTCCACAGGTTGGACACCAGCCATAACAGGGAGAGCCTCATTAGACACTGTCCTGTATGCCCTGATCACGGCCAGCAAAGCCGCCCTCTGAGGACTGATGAGTCTCCTTCTGTGATGCACAAGATCCACCCTTGTATGCCACATTACACCTCTGTGTGCAATGATGCCCTCGAAGACTGCTTTGTAGATCTTCCTGAAGGTTTGGAAATACAAACCCACTTCATGCTTCCCAGTATCCTCAACTTATGGAAGATCACAATAGCCTGCCTTGTGATGTATAGGATGTGCTTTAGAAAACTTATATTTTCGTCCAGCAAGACACCCAGGTACTTATACTCCAGTACGTTCTGGACGAACTCCCCATAAACCTTACTGTAGTATTCCTTGCCAGCTTGCCCACCAACATCATAGTCTTGGTCTTAGTGATGGAGAAACTGAGCTTTACCGTCGCAGCCCCTAATTATAAATTCTCATTAACTCAGTTGCCTTGTCCTCCAAAATCTTCCTAGAAGATCCCTCGACCAAGATCACGCCATCATTGCATAGCCAAATATCCTACATCCCTCAGGCAAGGGGAGCTCCAGCATTCCATCGAAAAGAATGTTCCACAGAACTGGCCCTAGGACCGAACCCTGTGGGCATCCCTTAGTAAGAACATTCTTTACTTCCACATTCTTGGTGGATTATCAAGCCTCTCTCTCTCTCTCTCTCTCTCTCTCTCTCTCTCTCTCAAGTAATCCAATAAGACCTTGTAGAAATATGCTGTCAGTCCTTCCTTTTCAACTGCCACATTACCTCCGGCCACCAGGCATTGTCAAAAGCTCCTGTAATGTCAAGGAAAACTCCCATAACATTCTTCTCCCTGGAGTTGTTGATGGCAGACTTCAGATTACAGAGGGCGAAATCCATTCCACTCCCCTTCCGGAAGCCATACTGCTGTTTGTTAAGCTGCCCAGTTGCCTGCAGATATGATGTGAGTCTAACTTTTAATAGCTTTTTGTATACTTTTCCCAGCACTGGAGCAATGTCAAAGGTCTATATGACTTGGCCTCCACCTTGTTCTGACCTTCTCCCTTATACAGTACACATACTTTACACTACTTCCATGGGCGAGAAAACACGCTGTCCTTGAGGCATTCTTTGTAGATATCCAAAAGTACCTTCTTAGGCCTGGAGAAACATAGTTTGAAGATCTCAACACCAATTCCATCGAGGCCTGGGGCCTTCCCATTCTTCATATTATAAACCTCACATTGTAGTTCCTCAAGGGTGAACTCGGGTGCATCTGCTTCTTTCGGAATCTCCTCCATCTTCTGCCTCTTAGACAGGTGCCCCTAACCCTCACCATCCTGGGTGTCATCTGGCAACAGTGTGTGGAGCAGGGCTGTCATACACTCCTTAAGGTCCGTCACCAAGTTACCGTTAACCATTATACAAAGTAGCAAAGTCTCCTTCTTAATTTTTCCAGCCAATACCTTGTATACCACTCCGAAGGGATCCTCATTGCCCACCTTGGTGACAAATTCCGTCCAGGAGTTCTTCTTCTTATGCCTGACCCTGTTGGAATATGCCCGCATCCTGATCTTGTAAGCTCTTGCAAGTTAAGCGTGCTCTTCTCCCCTCGACCTGTGGAATTTCCTGCAGTCCCTTCGCAAGCTTTTCCTTTCCTCTTCAAGTTGGGCGTCCCACCATCCAAGGCTCTCGAGAGTCCTTCGTTATGGCGAAGTGTGTCCCGATAGACTCCCAGGATGACGGCGGACAAGGCCTCCACCCGCTACAATGGGTTTCCCTCTTCAAGCAGAGCAGACTTCTCTTCCAATTCTCTCAACAGTACCAAGTCAAAAGATACCCAATCTGCACTGTTATGGATGAACCTTATTTCAGATGTCCAATCTTCCCTAGGATATTGTCTGTCTCTCCCGTCTCCAGGAGCCGCCAATTCTAAAAATAATCAACCTGTGATCACCCAAGCTACGTTCTGTAACAGTCCAGAGAGTCACCATCCCTTTAGCTCTTCTGTTTCCGAGAGTGACATCCAGGTTGTCTTCAGAACCCCAAGCATCTGACACAAAGGATGAGAGTTCATTCTCCTTATTGTAAACTCCCAAATTGTTTGCCAAGAGATACTGTCCTGCCAGTTGTCCCTTCTCGTCCATCTCCCTGGAATGGCACATCTCGGATTTGGTATTAACATCAGTCCCACTGATCACAGGCTTCTAGCCCAGAACACCCAAAACCACATCCAATCGATCCAGGTGGTCTTGTGTTTCCTCCCCAAACTGAAAATAGGAGGACATTATCCAGTCCTTCAAGTCCTTGTTGCTGACTTGGGCACACACATGGTGCCTATTAGATAGACTGGACATCATGATAACATCAATGTTCATGTTAGTCCTCAATATCCTAGCCTGGGGCTTCAGTCCGGATGTAAGGACAGTTCCCTAAATACTGACCACCTCGTCAAATGGGACGTAAGGCTCCTGGAACAGTACAAGATCTAGACCCTGCTCCATCACTATCCTGTTAAGCTCAAAGGTCATGGCCACTGACATTTGCAGGTCCACTTGGCCAATTCTCAGTTTACACGCTATAATCTATCCGGGTAAGCTCCATGGACAGGGCTCGCTGGTATGCTGGACAGTCCCTATCGTCCACTCTATGGTCATGCTCCAGCTTCCTCGTATTACAACTGATGTACTTCTCTTCGTAAGAACGGTCGTCCTTGTGAGGACAGTCCTCACACTTATGTTCCTCCTCGGTGCATAGCGAGCACGCGATTTAATCTGTGCACCTTCTGGCTATATGCCCCCAAGCTTGGCTTCGGAAGCATCTTGATGCGGCCAAATAGTCCCTGACCTTACACCTCTCATAGCTGATAAAGAGTCTTGCCTTGTTGACCATTTGATTCCGAATTTCCGGATAGCATTCCAGCATCAGGTTTATACTGTGCATGTCCCTCCTTCCAGATATATTGCTGACTTTCAATTTATTCTTAAAGGCCTCTCTACTGACTATATCAGATTAAAAATTCTGCTTATGATTCTTTCTATAAGCCCTTCATTATCCTCATTTCGAGATACATCATATACTATTACTCTAGGTCCCCTGGACCTTGGGGCATCAAGTTCGAGTCCCAACTCCTTGATCTTTGTATCATTTTAATCTTATTGAGGGTTTCCTTGTTACCCGCCTCAATCATCATTCCACCTCTCTGGATCTCTCCGATGTTCCTGATGTGCAGTCCCTCGGCCTTCGGATCCATGGACTGTTTAATTTTCTCTTTGCATACTTGTAATTTCCTCACCCTCGGGGTATACAAATACCACCTTTTCGACGGCTTCGCTACCATCTCTTCATTCCTTGGTTTAGCTGTCTGTGCGTAACTCCTGATCCCAGGGACCGGCGGCACAGCATCTTTCTTACTTTCCACTTTGGAGGTTCCAAGTACTTTCTGCTGACCCTGGATTACTCCCACTAGTTTGGAGTTCTCCAAGAGCATCAAATTCATTAGGCCTATCATTTTTTAGATCCTCGGTATGATCCATCTGGCCTGTGTGATACTAAATTTCGAGTTCTTACTGAGAACCCACTCTGTCATTAGGCTTGCTATCTCCTGCACTTCTGAGGAAATTTTGTTAAATCCCTCATCAGCCTGGTCAAGGATATTTGTGTCCAATGAGGCTCCCTTAACTTCCTAGTAACTTAGTTTCCTTTTAGCTCCATCACTCTTGCTAGTACCAGATCTCATTCTTCCAGTATCTTCTCCAGCTGGCTGTGCATTCTTCTTCACGCTTTTCCCTTTCTTCCCAATAACAGTGAAGTCTTGCACTTGCTTGCTCAATTTCCTCAAATCTTGGGAAACCTGGGACTCAAAAGATCCTGTACTCTTCACTTCCATGTACCCATCTCAGGCATCAGAGGTATCGCCATCACCTCCATCTCCTGCTCCAACTCCATCTCCTTCTTCGTTGCCAACTCCTTCTATTTCGGGATATCCATCTCCATCTGTGTGGGCAGGTCCTAGTTCGACATCTTCAGTGTCATTGTAGATCTCCGCTAGCCAGGAGTCCACTATTGACATTTCAATTCCATGGACACAATATAGCATTTTTTAATGCCATGGTTTGTTCTTGGGAGAGAGTTCATACTCTTACCATTTAAACTCCGGATGTTGCAGTCGGAGGAAGAGTACCAGTAATGATGGTGTCAGTGAGGACAGCTAGTCGCCTGGTTCGTTCTGTCTCCGCCGGTTATGTCGACGGCCACAGCCATCACGGGCATACCTGACATGCGTGGGTGTCAGTGTCCCACACTGAGGCAGGTCACCCACAACAGCAACAACAGCAGCCATTGCAGTGTCATACGGGTCAGGCAAGAGGCCCGTGAGCCCAATGCCAGAGACCACAGGGGACAATGAGGTGCCCCTGTTGTGCCTATGGTTCACTGCAGCAAACTGCCTAGATGGGGAGGGCCATTTTATGTGTGATAGTATTTGTGCTCTACAGACCATCGTTTCCCGCCACACACCTCTACACCACCACAACAGGTACCTGCTCTCTAAGGTTGTTTTACTTCGCAGTGCCACAAGTGTAATAGTACAGCGAGTGTAGGGAGTGCAATATAATGTAGCAAAGTGCAACATGTGAAAAGAAGGGTGCTCAAAAGGGCTTAAAGGCTCATACCATATAAACATCAAATAAGGGAACTTGAAAGTCCCTGTACAAATTGTGTTCAATGTTTGTTTATTTCAATGCTTATTGCAAAGGTAAGTTATTGATCCCATGTGTCGATTCTCATTTCATTCAGACATTAGTGCAAATATTCTTAGTTTATGTTTGTTATTATTCAAATTATTTTATTATGTAGTTGTTTGGCAAGTGTTACATGTTTTTGCAAGTTTAATGTGAATATGCACAAAATATAGTTCTCCATGTGCCATATTGCCCACCAAGCTGGCAGCACGTGGAACGCGGAGGACCTAAGTAATCTATGATAGCTCACAGGGGTAGGTCTGTGTCCATTGCGTCGAACTCTGGGCGGCATTCACCTTTTTTTATAACGAGTCATTTAGCATATCAATAGTTTAATTTACCAGAATCTGGTTTATCTAGCCCCCTGGAGACACTGCCCCTATTTCCCCAAGGCTTGAATTGCCTGAGAAAGAGTAAATGTACAATTAAGTTTTTATTGGTTTCGCGCCTTTTCGCAGAAGAAAGGTGCGTCAGTACCTCAAGCGAGATTGTCTGCAGCAGATACTCAATGCCAGACATCGCCTGGGGCACTGGTGCCAGCAGGGGTGCGTCCGAAGGCTGGTGCCAAAGAGAAGGACTGAGCAGCGCCGTCAAGTGAAACTTTGCAAGATCCAGCACCACAACTAGTGCCAGCACTCTCCAAGGGAAATCCTGAAGAGGATGCCAAGACACTCGTGGTCGAAGCCCCCACAGAAGATAGCATGAGCATCACCGGCATGAGAAAAGCATGTGTGTCTGAGACAGCTAGGGGGAAATGTCAGTGTGGGTCGCTCTCGATGGCTGTGGGACTCGCAGCAGTAAAGAAGCGGTAGTGTGAATGATGAAAACGAGGGTGACAGCGAGTTAGCGAGTCGGCCGGCTCCTACTGCCCACGCTGGTCACAATAGCGGAGACGTCCACCAGCAGTTTACGGCACTTGAAGAGGCGTCCCAAAGCCCCTCAAATTGCCGAACCACATACAGCAACACAAGAGCATCAGCAGTTCCAGACATGTGGGGGCCTGGCAAGAAGCCCCCCAAGTGGTACGCAGGAGACAGCAGGGCTTGGTGCTTTGTCTCCGATGTGCCTGACGACGAGTGTGTGCAAACGGTTTCATTATTGGTGACGTTTGACTTGTGCCGCATCCCCTTCTAGTAGACCGTTTTCCCACCGATCAGCACTACAGCAGCGCTGTGTCCTCCTGCACTCTACTCGTGCGACCAGTGTGTGTGTTTTTTTTTTTTGTGTATGTGTGACATTACGCACAAAGTGCAACATGAAGTAAGAAGTTAACTGCCATTCAGTATAGCGCCTGGTCACAGAGGCCATGAGCTACATATCACAAAGGGATACAAACCCTTCAGATAATTTTTTTATTTAAATTAGCAAATATTAAGGCTATAAGGCTGACACAACTGTTGTACAGTTATTAAACTCTATTAGACGTTCAATAAAGCCACTCGTATATTTCTTGATCTAGTGTTTTGTTTGTTTAGCTATTTTTGGTTTTTGTTCATCACATGTGTTCTCATCCACACCTCAATCACCTTGTTTGTTACTGTTATATTTTTAGTGTGTTGTAAATATTTTTTGTTTAGCGTAGCCTGAGTGTGCAGAATGTGTGGTGAGTCAGAGTGTAATTTTATTTGTGTTAGAAAATAATTGCATGTGTCTCACGAGCACGGTAAGCCAGCCAGCATGTAAAGAACGCCAAGTTAGCTAATTTGTAACATAAATTTTGGCTATTTTTATTTTTTTGAGAATGGCAAAGAGGTTTTACTAGCTTTACCAAACATTCCACTTTAATTCGAGCGCAGCAGGTTGTACTACGCTGTACTACGAATGTTATGTATATTCACATTTATTATTTTATCTATGAAAAATTTAAAAAAGTGCAGAGCACCAAAGTTTTGATCGTAGTAATTACTCAAGTTTACAGGAGGAAAAGTAAACGAACTGCTACAATAATCAAAATGTTGGCCTACTTAATAGTAGCGTAATGTAGTTTGTTAAAGGTATGTTAATTTCGTGTTGTGTTAGTAATTGACTTAAAAATGTAGTATGTCAGGTAATGTGTTGAAGCTATCAGAACAATTTGACATATTCAAAATACACCTGTTTCTGTTTCACGAATTATATGTTAAATTGAAATTTAAAACTTAACTACGTTGTGATTGTTAATTAATGTTACCGCACTATAAAGATGTAAGCGAAACGTTTTATGTCAACACCTAAACGCTACAGACGTTGAAATCGGTTTTTCTTACAGTAGATATTTACTTCCCATTTTCAGTATATTTGCGACAAGTTTGTGTTGTGGATTGCAGTTACAGCATTCCTAAGGTACTGTCGTCTTGTCATGGAAGACTTTTATTGGGTAATTATTAAGAACCACTGCTCTTCCGGAAATTATAAAAAAAATATCTCGGAAAATGGTATGTATCGACATTACTACTTGCACTGCACACGAATTTACTGTGGGCAGCACGATATTCGCAGTACATGCTTAGAAATGCGATGGTGAGGAGGTGTCCGAGGATCCGGGAAATCTTGTGGTAAAACATGCAAAATGTAGGCTATGTAAATTATACGTGATTTGGGTAGCTTAATCTTGTTAAATGCAAGAATACCTAAACTGACGTAAGGCTCGGCTTCAGTCAGGAATGTAACGTTCGCAGGAGTCCACGGACATGGAGGATAGGAAACACGAATGCCGCCCCTCCGTTAACTGTTTGTGCGGGAATCACGAAAGTTCAGTGTCTGAGTTAAAGTAATTCTGAGTGGTAGGTCAAATAGGGACATGGCACCAGCTGTCAAATAGTACAGTCAGCTGAAGTGTACGTATGGTATCGAAGTCTAATGTGTTCTCTGCTTTTTACGCGAAATATCACTTGCCTTACTCATACGTCAACATCAAATGCAGATGCGTCGTAACTGAATTGAAACAAATTGTAAATAAGGCGGGTGTATAATAATATGTAACTAAAAACTAAAGATACCCATAACACAAAAAGTAATTTGGATTGGTTGGTTGTTATTTATTTTCCAAACGCTGATGATGAGCTTATTATAATCTGTAGAAATTCAGCCAGCTCAACAACATGGTGTTACAGAAACACTAACGAACTGGTAAAGGCGAAACAGGAATGAAATTTATTGGACCACCAGCAATAACCTAAATAAATCAGATGGCAAAAAATTCTAAGGTTGATTGGAGTGGATGGATCATGACATATGTTCCATACACAAAAACTAATATTTATACTTGAGTGGTCGGAAAATTTAATAGTCAGTGACACACTATTATCTTACCATTTTGTAATAAAACTCAATTTGCTACTATTTAACATGAGAATTATTTTCTCCCTGGCCACTACTAACCTGCCATATAAATATACAAGTGGGTTCGCCCAATTCCTCAGGCTTCAGAGTTTATGGAAGCTGCTATTTTCACTTCAGTTTCAGTGCTCTCGTGTGGGAAGGGCCAGATTTGTCCTCGCGCTGCCTTGCGAATCTACCCCAGAGGTCTTCCACCCAGTAGACGTTGTTGCATCCACCGACCACCTTCACACTTGCCGGTAAAACCTGCGCTAAACTGGTTACTAGATTTACTGAGTAGATGGAGTCGCAGGAGTACAGTCTCGCCCATGTTGAACTTTTGGGTACCCGTTCGAGATTGCTGGTATTTGCATTGTAAATATAGCTCCTGGTCTTCCCTCGTTGTGCCGTGCGGGCTTGCGCGGCCAAATGAACATCTTCAGGCTGTGGCAGTTTGGATTGGGGACTCGCCCACTGCCAGTTTCCTGGTCAGCGTAAGGTGGTACCTAAGAGGAGTTGGCTTGGGCTGGTGTTTGTGGCTTCGTTTGTTCTTCATCTTAAGGCGAACAGTATTTTCGGGATGTGCCTATCCCAATGTTTATGGTTCTCCCCAATGCTCAGGTGCAGGATTTTCTTTATTTCCTGATTTCTACTTTCAGTGAAATTTGCTTGTGGGTGTTAAGGTGGGGTGGTCCATGTCTCCACCCCCCCCCCCCACCCCCATACTTTGCAGGCGGTGAGCCATTTACGGCCTGTGAACTGTATTACATTGTCTGTTAAGATGCATTGTGGATACCCCACCTAGGGAAATCTTGGCTTGGAATTTTCCGATGTGATGCGTCACCTGGTTGGGTAGGGGAAATGCTTCTACCCAGCGAGAGAATAGGTCGTGATGACGAGCAGGTAACGGTTGCCATGAGTGCTTCTTGGGTAGGGTCCCATCAAGTCTGCCGCCACGTGTGTCCATGGCGTCTTGAGGGCGTTGAGGCTTGGTGGTTGGGGGGTGGTACTGGGTACACATTTCCTCTGCAGTATTTGTCGCACCTACCCACATATTGGCAAATGTCCCGACTCATCCCATCCCAGATATAACATCCGGCTATATTGCTAGGGTTTCCTTGGTATCCGGGTGTGCTGCTTCCAGGTGATCATGGTATCGGCGCAGAGTGCTTTAGGTACCCACATCCTCCATTTGGCCATAGGTGGACCGTTGCGGGACCATATGACGTCGTTCCGAATTTTGAAGCGTTTAGGGTGTGTCTTGAGTAACTCCTGTATCTCCGGTTCTTGTTGTTGGTGAGCTGCGATCTGGTCTCTGCTGATTTGCAACTGTAGCAGTCGAATTTGCTCTTCTGGGCTGGTCTCCTGTGGTTGGGGTGGCATCATGTGATCCCAATTGACCGAAAGTCTGTGTTTGTGGCCTAAGTATACCTTACGCTGACCACAATGAAGAAATCGTCTCCTCCCCACACACAAACCGAAATAGTAGGTCTACTCCTGCCAAAGTGGTGCGGATTCTTCAAAAAATGCTGAGTGTGACATTTTACCTGGTGTAGTCATTCTTGAGTGTTGCTTTATGCATGGTAGCTGGTGTCACGTATATGACTAATTTAAATAACACTCATTATCTTTAGAGATATGTATTGGTGATTTTACGGGTGCAATAAATAGCTCTCTCAAGAAGTTATTGAAAAACTAAGCTAAAAATAAATAAGAATCTAAAGTGTGCAAAATTTAAGAAAAAAATTATGTTATTTCTTATAGGTACTGCTTTGTTGGAATGCGTGTTAAAGATGCTTAACTTGTAAACATACTGTCACTAGTTGAACTCTACTTATGTGGCTTTTATTTCACTTGTTCATGTTAACCATTAGGCCTTATGCCCTTACTAAATTCATTTTATAAACCTGATGAACCAGGTAAAAGTAACATGTATATTTACAGTGAGCTTTAATAAATGTTATTTTCCTGTTGCGTGAGTGAGTGAAGAGATTTGGGCAGCTCTTAACCAGGGTTGGCAAAATAACACCAATTTTCAGTAAATTCCATGCCACTGGCGAAACCTTGGTTTTTACTGGAAAATACTGACTTCTACCGGCAAATATAGTATACTATGTACCTAGGTGTGTAACAAAATTAGTCTATTTGTTAAAGTTATCGGTTTTTAATGAACATTTACTTTTACTTATTAATACCAATTAAATTAATCAGTGTCATTGATTATTCATGTATTTGTTATACGTATACATATTTATGTTTGAAAATGATTAATTAACATTTTGAGAATATAATTGTATGAGAATAATTATTCCAGTAGGTTCTCATAAAAGGAAGCCTCATAATTCCCGTGTTTAGTTGGGATATTAATGTTTATGATTTCGAATGGCCACACTAGATAATGGAGTACAATAGAATAAAAATAACTTTGCTCACAAACACACATTCTAATACGTAATCATAGTCCTACATAAAATCTGTGTCGCTATAATAAAAAAATAGGCCATGCTTACATGTTTTAAAAATATTAGACACTGTGGTTATCATAAAGGTTTTAGTTTTTATTATAAAATTTAAATGTACGTTATAAACTGCTTCAACATTTAGTGATTTTATAAAAAGATAGGAATTGAGTACTAGGAGAGTAGCACTCGTCGACAGGTACACACACAATGCAGAATACATCGGCCTCACCACCAACACACTCATGCAGAGAATGAATAGCCACAGAACAGACACCAAATAAGCCATAGCTTGTCACATCAATAACATATAGGACAAACCAGTGGCAGCACATGCAACATCACACAACAAAGATTTTTATTCCTGCTACAGTACCAGAGTTGCGAGAGCCCTACCACCTTCAAGCAATATCTCAGAACTCAGATGCTGGGAATTAGCTCACCAATTTATAACAGAATCCTGGCGGCCACCAGGCCTCAACATAAGATAATCACAGCTCATACCACACTCATCAGCTATGCTGGCAATTTTTCAATTTTCCCGCCGCACCCTAGTTTGCTACCCGTCCACTAGGTTTGCCACTAATAGCGCCGATCCACCATACTGCAGTGTTCTACAACTCGCCACCTGATGAAGCCGGCTTAGCCAGCGAAAAGTCGCGCTCGCGCAATTGCATGCAAAATGTTTCATTCTACTTTGCGTGTGTGTCTTTCGGCGAGTACTACTCTGTGAATACTCAAATTCTTATCTTTTTATAAAATTTTGGTAGCCTAGCTGCCTACTTGCAACCTTAACTATTTTGTGTTTTTAGGCAAATTTTCCTACCAATTGGAAAATCCTGCAAAAACGAATAGTCTGGTATGGTTTTAACTTGGAAATTACGAGTACTTTCTACATAGTGGGAAAAACTGTGCCAACCCTGCTTGTAACAGGGTGGTCTTGAAAGCTGATGAGGGTGATTGAGGTGAGTATGGAGTGACACCAGAATGAAAGGGCAGGAGAAACTTAAGATCCCCAAGAAAACCCAATGACCAACTGCATTGTCCGGCATGATCCCCACTTGCGAAAATCTGGGATTACCTGGCCGGGGATTGAACCCGGTTCGCGTTGGTGGGAGGCAAGCAGGCTAACAGCTCAGCTGCTTCGGCCACTTTCCTATATTGGGAATTACATTTTTGTCCTACAAAATAGGCCTTTGTAACTGTTGTGTAGATTTAGTAGACACTAATTGCATTTTTATGAATTTTTAATGATATTGGAGAATGTTGTACGGTGGGTTCCATGAAAGTGACAAGATTTGTACTGAAATGTGTGTCGCAGACTGGCCTGAGATGCACTGTGTTTCATTGTGCCAGATCAAGTTGCTTATGGTTAAGATGCATGTGTAATGTTTTTTTTTCTTATAGGAGGGTGGCCTGGGTCAGATGTGTAACGGGTGCCTCGCAGTTCTGAGAAATCAAACAATTACCGCTCAAATGCAGCTATACTTACATTGCAGTACTGCAGGTGGTTTGAATATTCTGCAAGGCGTATGCACAATCTACCAAGTATGTGCCAGTTTTACTTGCAATGATATGTGTTCATGTGTTTCAACCCAATAAAATAGAAATACTGTATTTACTGTGTTAGGTCTTGTTTAGTATGACACCATCGGGTGAGACACGAGACAAACGATGACACAAATACGTACTGGTAATTTGGGCGCCAGCGGTGCTTCCCAATCACTGCACTATTGAGACTCAGGATTCTCAGGGATGTTGTGGTTTCTGTGTGTCCATCTCACCCGTGCATACTTACAAACACGTAGGCATTACTAACTTTTTACTAAATATCACTGGAAACTAACACTTAATAAAACACATGGGGCTAGGACACTGTCACTACTGAATAAAATATACAAGTTCACTGTAGACTTGCTTTTATTGTTGTTATGTATACACATCAACGTGCCAATCAAATGATTATCTCGGTCATGACTAGCCAATTCCGCTTGGGTGCTCCCCAGCCCGCAATTACGCTAGCGCACGTCTAGATGGATGATCTCACCGAGGTGCATGAAAGCACAGCCTTCACAAGGGAAGAGGGCTGCCATCCGCCAAGGTGGACTGACTGTTGTTCCCTGAAGACAGGATACGGTGAATTACAAATGAAGCCCTTAATACGTATTAACACATGTGATTACTCGGCATCACTAACACAAATTTGTCGGGGCTTGCTCTCCAGCACGTGGGTAGTGTGGTGACGGCCTATACACAGAGCTGGATAGGGCTGGAATGATTGCACTGTACACTAATTACAAAATTACGTAAACCCTTGAATGATACATGAAACAAGATGGGACACGAGATGAATATTCACAATAAACACACACGTGTGAAAACAAGCTTAGATGGTGCGTATGCCGCTGGACGAAGTTCGTAGCGGACCACTGGACGAAGTTCGTAGCGGACCACGTGGTGCAGGTGAAATTGCAATATTTCTGCATGGAAACGGCAAACTAAATTCAGACGAAAGGTTATTCATGCTGAGAAAATTATTCTCTTTACGATTGTAGTGGTTACAGGCGTGCAACATGCCTGATGGCAGTAAAATCAAACATTACTGTGACCGCGTGGTCAAGTACAAAAAGCATCAATTTACGTGAAAAATACATTGAACCCTGAATAAAATGACATAGAACCATGTAATAAATTATTGCGCATACAATGTTACATAAATAAGCTCTCAAAAGCAGTGATGGCATATACAAAGACTTGCCATCGGTCAGACACGTGGTTATACTTCATGTCGCCGTAAAATATTCAAACCTGAAAAATACTCTCGAATACATACACCAAAATAAAGCTCTTAAACTTGCGTGTAGCAATAACGCGGAAGTTGCAATGAAATGCCATAAACATAGGCGGATCGCGCCTGATTCAAGTTGCGCAGGTCGCGTGACCTCTCAGACATCCTTCTCCTCCTCCTCGATTAAGTTAAAAATGCCACAAGGACGTAAGAAATTAATCAAGCGGAATCATGATATTGGGGGAAATGTCTTGCAAAACGTACACAAGCAAACTAAATTGACTAAGGAAACCTAAATCAGTGAACAAAAGTTGTAGTGCGTACCTGACAGTGTCTTACCTCGCCAGCTCTCTTCGACAAACTGTCCAGATACAAGCGTCGCACAGACCTACCATGGCCGCATACGGGGGTTCACATTAGCGGAAGTGCTATGCACGCCGAGTAAAATATTTAATTATTGAAAACAAAATGGCATAAATTTAATTAAGTATTGTTTTACATTTCTATAATTTTCTTGTGAATTTCAATATTATTTTAGTGTCTTTTTATGACTGCGTTCGGGCCGGAATATTAAGTGTTCGTAATCTCGGTGCTGGGGGCTCTTGAATTTTATAAACAAACAATTTAAAATTAGTAACAAACTCTTGAACACATTTTAGGACATATTAAACTCTGCAAATAGAACACATTTTACAATGAAAATAACATTTATACGTAAGGTCAAAATTATTGACCTCTTTGCGCATGTGCGTGACACGTGTGTGGTGAGCGCCGTTATGGGCTCTAGAGCCGCTGGCTGTTAGTCGGCATCAAGTATTGTATGTAGTAAATGGAAATCTGCTTAATTGTTGCTGAATTTGTGCTAAGACTGCCCCTTAAAAATATATCAATAGATTCAATAAAGTTTTGATTGGCTACAGTTTTTTTGTGACATGTATTGTTTATTAAATTTGTTTATAACTTTTTAAGTTATGTGGGTTATTTAAAACCTATGAAGTATGTACTTGAATTTACAGCTTCTGTTCATATTTATATTTGACTGAGATTCTCATGGTTGAATTAAAAATGCACCATAAACAAATACTTTGCAAATCCACGCGTTGTAAAAATTGCTGGCTGGCAACTCAATTGCTAAATTTTATTGTGAAATGGTATTTCAGTGCTTCAATGTGATGTGTGCCGCTCAACCTTTTAATTAACACCGATTACAACTCATCGCCAATTGTTTCTACTTCCACTGCTACAGAAGGGGGGGAGAATTTTCTCCATGAATTCTCGGTCGCCTACTCTACCAGGAAACAGGAACCTATGTGCTGAGAGCCTACAAGCCGCCCACCACTGGGCAAAGCCGAGTGCCACAGATGAGGCAGAAACGCTGACCAGAGTTTTTGGACTTCCGCACCAGCCAGGGCAGGACGCTCGCCGTCCCGCAGCCCACCCCGGCAGCCTACAAGCTTCACCTATATAAGACCGGATGCTGCCGGGCTCGGGCAGTTCATTCTTCGCAAACTCCATGACATTCCAGAGCATTAATTCAGTGCTGGGACCTCCGGGAACTTCAGAAGCTTCGAGTATGACCCCAGTGGCTACTCACCATGCGTCAATATCCATCGAACACGTACACATATACTTAACTTCACTTTGTCTCCTCCAGACGCCCTTTTCTTAACCAGTTTAACTTTAAATACTTTTTCTTTCATCTAGAACCAGTTACTTCCCTTTTTACTAGAACCAGATCGCGTACACCTGGAATCGCATTTACCGTCAGCTCTCCACTGTCTAATAGTAAGTAGCACATGTCACGTGTTTATTGCATCTCCAATAAACACCCATTGTTCACTACCCTTCAGCTTTTCATTTACAGGGTACTTGTCTGTGTGACAGTCAGGGACAGAATACGACGTGCACGGCCAATAGGAACCCAGAGTACTGACATCCACATTAGACGGGTACCTGTTTCTTCCCAACCCCCAAGCACTAAGCCAGTGCTTGTGGGGAGAAACAGCAACGCCCCCAACCACTAGAAACACCTTCGTGCAGGGAGGGGCTGTAAGCTCAGGTTCTCTCTCACTTTGAGCACTAAGTTAGTGCTGAAGTGTCCTTAGCCTGGGGGTTGCCGCCCAACCAGGTGTGGACGCACAACCAGTAGAGGCATGGTGGCCCCATGCGGCTCCACGTCCCTGATCAGCTCGCATGAGTGGGGGATCAGTCGGGCTCCTATTGAGCTCGTGCCGTTAAGTCACTGTTGGGCTACACTTTAATTACTATTCCTGTTTAAGTGCACTGCGTAGGCTGTCAGACCGGTGTGCCCAATGCCTTACAAGGTAAGGAATGGCAAGAGGCGTAGAGAACGATACCTGGCTCACACTATCAGACCATGGATAGTATTACCTCATCCTACGCAGTACAGGCAGACGGAATGGGACCGCGCCGCCCAACGTAGACGACAAGCAGTAGCACCTGCTTCGGTAACAGTAATCTTCGTGTCACCTTGCATTTGCATTCACCCTTCATGCCACCCGGTGGTTGGGGGGTTGCTAAACTGAGCAGAGACTAGGTATGGCTGGGCAAACCTCAACTTCTGGAACCGTAAAGCCTACGACTGGAATCGCCCCTTCGGAGTAGATTGAGCTTGCCGCTATTGGGCGAAGCCCTCTTCAACCGCATAACCCAAAACAACAGTATAAGTTAGCAATAGCCAACGCCCCTCGTCTCGTACCTTAATACCAGAGTAAACCACCCCGCTTTTGGTCTAGTAGAAAAATCCTCAACATTAGTGTGTGTCAGACTTAACCTGCACACGTCAATTGTTAATTTGTTTACCACTCACTTAGTCATAGATGTCTATGACCATTAACAAATATATCACAATACATAGTTTGCATATTAATTTCCTGCAATAGGAAATTCATTAAAAAATGTACTACACCTGTGAATATTAATGTACCCATGCAAAATTAATTGGCAAAATGCAATTTTCAAAATTATTTTCACCAAGTATCAGCCTAGCATCCATTGTAGATAATAAGTGTGTCTTGAAATTTAAATATTTTAGTAATAAAAACTAAGATTCTATATGTAAAGAAGTGTTTGAAATTAATAACAAGAGAATTTAATAAACTATTTGTGATATGAGTATTTGGGAGCTTATATCTGTTAGGAAACTGTTTGAGCAAATGGAACTGCTAAATTTTTACTATTGTAGTAAACATGTTCTGACACTTAAACTTACTCAGTAGAAATATTTATTAAACGTAGATGTAGTACTTTTTATTTACATACTTTTGTTTGAATAGAGAAAAAAAAATATTCATGGTTTTTGCTTAAATTGGCAGCACAAGCTCTTCCTCCCTGCCCACGTAGTTGTGAATGTTATGCCTTTCTCTTATGAACTTCCTCCGGTCATTTAATTTCTTATAACAAAAACCAACATGATTTTTGAGTGCATCTGAGAAACATTTTATTCGAATCATTGTGGCCACCATAACACTGCAAACTAGGCAACCAGTACACGGCCATGTGCCGGGTATAATTGATACTGGAGTAAGAAAGAGAATGGGTGCCAAAGTATGTATTGTCTTCCAGTGCTTTGTAAGCAATTGCTAGTGGTGACACAAACCCTATATTTTATTGCTGTGTGCTGACACACATTTTTTAATGCAGTTGAATTGTGACTTCTTGCGGGTTTCTTTCAGTTTTTATATATATAGACACACACACATCCCCCCAAATTTTTTACAGTTTTTTTGATGTTCCCCAAGAATGTTGTCGTAAAATGCAGGGTTGTAAAATCTGAGCTTTATTGTGGTATTTCATTAAAAACAGCAGTTGATCTTTGATGGATTGTGTGTTTCAACATTTTTGTAGTAGTTTGTATGAACTGTGTGAAGGATGAAACTGCAGCACACAGTCTAGCTGCAAAAAAAAAAAAAAAAAAAAACAGCATATACAAATCCAGTTGATTAAAATAGGAATTTATTTTGTTTGTCATATCTCACGAGGAACTACTTGTCTGGAAATTTCTTGACTCATAAATGTCATCATGTGAATCACATATTTATGGATTTGTGCTTATTATTGTTAACGTCTTTGACTTATCTTATATATTTTAATTTTGAAACATGTGAGTACTGTGATAAGTTTATCATTTTAGGTATGTCGGTGTGTGAGAAAAAATGTGTCAAATATTTTTGGAAAGTTTTTTTCTGAAAATGAATGATCTTAGTTGTGATCTATTTGTTGTGATAGTTGACAAAATTAGGATTATTTATAACTGTTAACATCAGTAAATATTGATGATTAGACAAAATGTAAGCCATGGGTTTTTGTGGGGAAACCACTAGAGATAGTTGTGAGTTCCATTAGATGCTATTGATGCATGATTGGTCCAGATATCTGGCTCATAGTTCTAAGTGTGTTCAAATTTTTCTGTCCATACATCTTGCATGCTCTCTTCAATATCTCATTTCTGACTAGATGGAGATTTTTGGACGTTCACATTGTGATGCAGATGTCTGTCGTGGAAAAACAGGACTGAGAAAGCGTGAAGAAATTACTTTAATAAGACAAGTAACCTATGGATGAGAAAATAAATTTGTGTTATGTGTTGGTCATGTATGTGCTATACATATATTTTTCTTAATTAGTTGCTGTTCTATTTTTTGACTCTATTCCCTCTAGGAATTTTCCAGTGTTGAATACATACACATGTTCCCTATTGGAATTTTTCATTGTTGTATAAATATATTTATTTTCTCATCTGTAGGTTACGTGTCTTATTTAAGTATTTTTTTCGTGCTCAGTCATGTTTTTCCATGACCGACATCTGCATCGCAATGTGAATGTCCAAAAATCTTTATCTAGTCATTCACCCTCATTGCACTATTCATTGAAAGATCGCATCTCTTTTCTGACTGTACACAGTTAACCATATCTACTGAACTCGTGTGATGGAAATGGTATGACATAGTTTTGTATAGTATTTGCTAAAGTAACATTTACATATTTGTATCACATGTATGAACACATATTTATCAAAACTTGTAGCTTATGGGGAATTAATTTGTCTTATCCATGTGTGCAAAATTACCATTCTCAGGGTCCTGTATTTGGGTGTCTAGTAACATCATTTATCTTTTCAGCTAGCTGCAAAGGAATTTAGTGTTCAGCCACAACATGTGAATGTAGTGGAGAATGGCCTTCCCTAGGGTGCCATCGACAAACTTGAATGTGAGGGAATTGACAAAAAAATTTGAGGTGAATGCTACTGTAACACAGGAGCCTGTCAGTGTCTGCGACAGAAAAAAGCCAGCAGAAAACAAAGTGAACATTCACAGAACTCATGCATTTAGATTAAAGCCCCAAAATGGAGAAAACGGTTCACCAGCTTACGCCCCTAAAACTGTGTATGCCATAGGCAAGAGGGTCCGTAAAGTTGAAGACAGTCAGTCCGTGAAATCAATAGTTGAAAAGTTTGATGTTAGCCATGTGGTTCCCACTCCAGAGAAAATATTCAAGGATGAATACAGCAAGGTGCTCAAAAAATCTCCTTCGTGTGCCTTTGACGGCAAGTCACCTGCTTCTCCCAAAATAAACACTTTACGTAAAACTGTCTCGAATGTAAACAGCGCTAGTGCACTTGGCCAAGAAGGGCAACAGGATGTGGAAAAACAGCCATTTAAACATGAACCTTTGCAAGAAGTAATTGACAGGTTGAATACGAATAACAATAACGTTAATACTTCAGAGCTGACAAATTCTTTAAAAGCGGCTTTGAGGTCACCTCTTCCTAAAGGACCACCTCCGAAGAAACCACCACGAACTTTCGCACACAAGAACGAGTGCAAGGAGAAACACGTAGTGATGACAGAGTCCCTCCGAAAGCTGGTCAAACTGAAGGAGATAGTGGAAGGGGGAAAGCAGAGTGGTGGGGAGGTGGTCCTGAGAGCCAAGAGCCCCATTCTGCCCAGACGGACGAAGGAGCAGGCTACGAGCATCGAGTGCAAGCCAGCACAGCCCACCAAAGCAAGGAATGGCCGGCTCGTTGGGTCTGCTCCGTTTGGCGGGTTGACGCCTGGGAAGTTGACCATGTTCCGGCTGTGCACCGCCTGCCTGAGCGGAAGTACCACTGTCCGCCGAAGCGATTACCAGGAGCTGAGCCGAGACATGGTTGTTCCCGATGAACATATTTACGACGTGCCATTCCAGTCCTCCACCAAGCCAAACATCTCAAAGTGGTCCCCCACTGAATTCCACTGCTGCAAGGAGAAAGGTCTCCACTATCTGGTGAGTTGTCTCTCTCTCCTGGGAATTAGTTATGTTACTTTTGCTAACACAGTACATCAGTTTCAAAATTAGTCGTACGGAGAAGTTAAGCTCATGCTACTTTATACTTACATTTTCTTGCATAAAACTTAGTTACAGAGAGAAAATCTTATTCTGTTATGTTTTTACAATTTTTATCCCTCTTCAAGTATGACTCACTAGGATCGAGAATAACCGATTTTATGTAATATAGTACATCTAATTGATAGTAAATAACTACCCATAAAAAACTTTGCTTGGAATGTAGAAATAATTTTAATCATGTAAATGGATAACAGCTTACAATATGTACAGCTTCATGTGACCATTGATAGTCTATTTTAGGCCCATTGGCATGACTATCTCCATACCCTCCAACCATAACCACATTTTTCACCTTCGTCATTTTAACATAATATGTTCAAATGGTGTGTTACTTGAAAGTGCTCATAAACTTACATCAGCAATTGGCATATGACGGTAAATTGAGGAAATGAGGCAAATAATTGTCCTATTATATAATAGGACAATCTCTGTCTGTCTACAGCCTTTAATACTTCTAAGTCCCTTGAAGCTCAGCAGAAGTTCTTCAAATTTTGCAGAGCGAATCCTCAGGGTCTAATACAGGTCAAGTTCAAATTTCAGCAAAATCAGGTTACGCAATCATTACCTTTTACCCTATAAACTCATTTTTTATTTATTTTTTTCCTATATGAAAGTTTTGTATTAATGCGTAGAGATATGAAGGTAATGGAATATCATTTTTGTTTACTTTAAATATCTTGTTTCAATGTTGAGTTAAATAAGTGGGGCCACAGTGGTCAAATGGCTAGAGCGATTCCAAGTGGAGCCTTAGTGGCTCAGTGGATAGAGCGATTCCAAGTGGGGCCGCAGTGGCTCAGTAGATAGAGCGATTCCAAGTGGGGCTGCAGTGGCTTAGTAGATAGAACTATATCAAGTGGGGCCTCAGTGGATAGATATATATCAAATGGGGCCGCAGTGACCAAGTGGCTAGAGCGATTCCAAGTGGGGCCACAGTGGCTTAGTGGATAGAACTATATCCAATGTTGAGTTAATTTCACATCATTTTTTCGTGTCTTTGTATGATAACAAACATCTGTGACATGGCAACTGTTCTAGGCACGTGACAATACTAAAAAAAAATGTCACTGGCTGGGCCCCTAGTCATAATATAATGAGATCTTGGGCTTGCAGGAGGCGATGGAGCATATTGCTGTATCAGTGCCCTCTCAGTTGAGGCTGCTTCTTTGCCCTTTGAGACTTAAATTCTTTACCTTGTTCTCACATAACATGCATGTCTATTGTGGTGGTGATTGCAAGTTTTCGGGACCATTGTCACAGTTATTATATTGTTTTCAAAGGATGAGCCATGTTGAGGTGGAACAGTTTACTGATGTTTCACCATGCATTGCAGCAACCATCTTCATGGTTGAAAATTGATGTCTGTAAACTGTACCACCTCAGTGTAGCTCATCCTCAAAAGTCAGGACAGCCACACAGTTTTGACATGATGTTTCTTCCATCTGTGTTGATACATCTCCGTATTTACACCACATTATTTAACTATTTTTTCTTTGATTGTTTTTCCCTTCCATATCATTTGCAACTTTATTTATTTTTTTATTTTATTAACTTATTTTTAGTTAACTTTGTTTCCCCTTTTATGGCATCTATACTTTGTTTTCTGTGTAGTTCCAAACAATACTTGCTTTGTTTTCTTGTCGGAGAGAGATATATTGCATGAACTTCGCCATTTTTCCTTGTCGTGCAGTCACCATGTTTCCTAATTTCTTATTTAGTAATGTTTTCAGCTTCACCATGATGTGTGTTTGATGTATGTGTTAATTGCTCTTGTTTCATGTGGAAAAGTGTTCAGACATTGTACACAACGTAGATGATGTTAGTATGTCGTCACTAGATGGCCAAAAAAGTCTGATAGAACCCCACTGAAGATGTTTTACGTGCTTGACTATTAATTCAGGTATGTTTCTTCTGTATGTTGATGTGTACCCCAGATATATGAAGTTTGGCAGTGTGGAACATTGTATGTGTCATTTAGTGAAGAGACCAGTCTAATCAAATGTAATGCTTCAAAGAAATTGTTTGGCTTGTACACTATTCTTTGGGGTTTAAACATGAAAACTTTTCCATGATTTTGGCAATCTCTGCATATAATATACTTGTTGCAGACTGTATTTCAGCGTAAGTAGAATTCAAGATAATCAAGTATGTCTGTGTAAGTGACAAACTTGATTATCTTGATTTCTAGGACAATTTACATTATGTAATTTTGTTAATTAATAAGCAGTTGGAAAGGATTGTAATTTTGAACATTGCAAGTATTTTAATTAAAATGTAACATGATAAACATTTTAAAGTTTGTATAACTGTAAGTATTTAAGGTACTTGTTCCTAGAACCAGGATAGTAATATTTTTAGTGGTTGACGTCCAACAAGACATTGTTTTTTATTTTCATAAATCATTTTTCATAATGGATTTGTTTTTTCCAAAATTGCTTGTAATTATGTTTTTTATTTTATTTACAAGCAGTGGATTTATTAGTAGTATAGCTGTATGGTTGGAATATACTTTATAAATAAACCTTTGATCTGAAAATATTTTAGCTTAACGTGCTTCTACTCGTGGTAGCTACCTTAGAAGGTAGGGGAATAACGTCTCCTTTCTCAAATCCTAGCTGGGCCTATCACAGCGTATAATACCGGTTTTCATTGACCGGTGTGGGGTTGTAATTACAATTGAGCCATGTGTGGGTAGGCTTTTGTCAGACTTGAGGGGAGTCAAACTCCAGAGTGAGGCGGATGGACGTGGCTGTCTGTCCGGGAGCTCTATCCTCCTCGCTGTAGGGGTCACCAATATGCGGGATGCTAGTGATCCCTTGTGGATGGAATGAGGTGGTGATTAGTTGGTCGTAGAGGTGGGGGTGTATGATCGAGCAGAAGAAATCTTGATAGGGCGTGTGGGTTGTCGTGGGTACTACTCGGGGTTTGACATCTGGTTGGGCCAGAAGTTGAGCCCGTACAAACTTCCCAGACGCTAGTTTGATAGTGCAGAACTACGGGAGCTCTGTATCTTCCGGGTGTGAAACCCGGATTCTCCTTGATTGGAGTTTGACCGTACTAGTTATCTTGGGTGTCTGCCTAGGTGGGGTGTCCCGATGAGTAGTACTCTGTCTAAGCTAACAGTTTAATCTGGTCTTCATATTCGCTCATCGGATACCCTGGCCAGTGAGCACCAAGAAGGTAATCGAGTGGGGTGGTAATTTCTAGTGGGATTAAGAGGGAGATAGGTCACGGAACGTGATCGTTGTACACTGGGTGGGGTTCGTTCGTGGCCGTTGAGCTGACCTGAGGTTCAGTGCAGTTGGCTAGAATTCATGCACGTTGTTGCCTGCTTTAGTTACCTACCTTTCTATTGTACATCTAATCACTGGGTTTGCCTACTTCTATACAGTACCAAGTTGGGGTGAACACGGGATAACTATCTTTGAATAATGGAACACAAACAATTAAATTGGACGTAATGTTAACTGTGGGGTTTCGCACTAGAGAGTCCCTGCTATTCCAGAAAATTACAATAATGATATTTTATTCTGCCCGACTAAACACTTTGACAATTACATGAACGTAATAAAATCCAGGCAAAGACGAGCCTGGAAAATAAAAGGAATAAATCATTGGTCAAGAAAATCTATAGTAACACAAGTTTACAGCGACTAGAAAAGAATCGATAGCAATACAACTTACAGCATGTTCATTTACTTTGAAGTTAGTCAGAAAGGTACTCCACAGTGCGCCGGCTCGTTACCGTGGAGTCACAGGAAGTTGATTGGGGTAAGAGAATACCAGGGTTAAGGTGAGGATTACCTGACGAAGGCGTAGCTGTTTCTCATGCTGTTGAAGTAGACTGATCTTCAGTGGAGATCGTGGAGAGGAGAGACTCGCAGACTTGGTAGCAGCCTTAAGGGGAGTCTTAGGACAGACTCGCGGTAGGATGGATTCAGGTAGGAGTAGAGAGTCCTTGGTCGGACCAGACCAAAAAGTCTTGAACACACTGAGGTAGCAGAGGGTCTTAAGCAGACTAAGGTAGGTAAGAGTGTTGGGCAGACTAAGGTAGGTAAGTCTTGGGCAGACTAAGGTAAGTAAGAGTGTTGATCAGACTCAAGGAGAGGCAGAATCTTTGCAGACTAGGGAAGGATCACGTCCTCTTCGGCCGACGAGCCCGGCACCTCTGCTGGTGCTGGCCATCTTTTTATACTGATTTTTCTCATATCAGCAGTTCTCCGGGGTGCGGGGGTAAACGTAGCCTTCCAACACGGGCGGATTATCGGGATGCAGGAACGCCGCTCATTTCTTATTGCCCCGCATGGAGGTGACGACAAATTTACCATCTCTCAAGGTCGGAGGAGCTTCTTGCAGGGCTAAGCGTCGAGTACTAAAATGCTAATAATATTTATTTATATCTAGGGGGTGCCTTTTGCATGCATAAATCTGGACCAGCAAATGGGATTGTAACTATGCACGTAATTTACAATGATGTAATCGACTACCCTGGCTTGTGGGCTTTCCTAACTTGATACATTTAAATTGATTTGCCGGTTATATATTTCACCCCTGAGCGCATGTAACTTATAGATGGGGTGAAGTCGTGCGTAGTGTGCACTTCCTCGTAGCGCAGCATGTTGGCATGCGTCAAGCTTCTGTGAAAATTAAGAACTATAACATTTTATTTATAAATTGTTTGGACATTCAAACTGCTTATATTTAATTTACCATTGCTAAGCAGCTAGCAGTGACTTGTGAAACAAATAGTGAAATGGCACTCTTATGGCATATTTTCAAAATGATACACCAGTACATATTTAGAAGTTAACCATATGTTATTGTGATTTTATCTTTCACATGTGATGGAAAGTAAGACATAATGAATTGTTAAAAATATTTAAAAGATGAATGTTTAAGTTTTGGGAAGAAAATAAGTAAATATATTTGTATCAGTGTTCAAGACTGCAGTGTTCTTTGTGCATTTTGTTGTGACCGGTTGTCCACAAACAACTGGTGTTTTGGCTGGGGAATTCCCCCCTCCTTCCCAAACCAACCCACCACTTCTCGATAGCTTGAATAAGGGCCAGACTCTTACTCCCTCCGGCACAGTTCAGCACGGTGGACTGAGTATAGGCTGGCTGGCTGGCTGGCTGATTAGCCGCCTTATGGATTGTCTTAAAAGTGGTGTAGGCTCTACCTTACTGTACACCAGGTTCACTGTACGGATGGCCGTCTAATGGCTGTGTCTGGATGTATGTGCGTCCCGGCGAAGGGAGTCTGCAGTCCTACACTATGGTTCGTACTGGTTGAGATAAGTTTGCAGTCTCCTGCTTCACTCTGATGGACGTGGTGTCTACGTAGGACTAACACATTTACCCTATAAAATGAGTACTCAGAAGTAATCGAGAATATGTATATAGTCTACGAAGAGCAAATATTGTGGCCCGTACTATCTCCTAAAACAACTGGTACTAATTCTAACCGTTGTCCAAAAGGGACCATTGAGGACCACTACGAGAGGGGTAGTGGTGGTGCAATTGCCGTTAGAGGATGTTCACATTAAAGTGAGCACTTTTGAAATCAACCTTGGAAAAAAGTCGCTGCTTCTACCTGCATATATTTTAACAGGCGCACTGGGTGACATGCGCTCACTATAAAGTTGGTAACAATGGATGGAAAGTAGTTCCATATCTTAATGTCAAATAAAAAGTGTTAGGTAACCATTTGTGATAACTTTTTTTTTTTATGCTTCAAAGTGTAAAAAAGAGCAGATATGTAAAATTGACTTCTCTAATAATTTTACATTTTCACATCACCAATACGTGAATAAAGTGAGGAAGCCCATGGCAATGTTAATTTTACGTAAGGCGGAAGAATACACAACGTGCATACAAGTAGATTTTAAGCAGGGCTTTAAAAAGTGCTCATTTTACCGTGAACAGCCTATACCATCAGGTAAGGCAAGAGAGGTGTGTCGGAAGGGTCCGTCGAGAGTCACTGCCAGAGGTGGTAGTGGTGGAGCAATTGCCATTACCAGAAGATAAGGTAAGAGTGTTAACAGCGTCTTCAAGAACTGTTGGTGAAGAGCCTCTAGAAGGTGTGGAAGGCATTGGTGAAGTCGCTGAAGAACTTCTGGTAGGTCATGAGGACCTGGTTGTTAGAGAGCTCCAGCACAAGAGATGGTGGAGCGAGCTGCCAGAGTTAGACTCCTGTCTTCGGGCAGTGCACTGACTTATATCCTCCTTGTCCGTGAGTCTTCTGAGACACGGGGATGTGGTGGGTTGGTAAGCGTTTTCCCCTGAGCGAAGTTGTCTGCTGGAGTCGTCTGCTAGCATCATCCATTGGTGAGCTGTAGAACTACGTAACCTTGGGAGGCGGTCTCAGCTGATAGTACAATGTCGTGTTTTGGGAGGTTGGCGTGACATCTGACTGAGTGTGAACAGTACGAACTGGTTTGACATGTCTATAATAAGGCCCCTCGTAAGGGGCATATCCTGTAGGCACGTGAGCAACCTCTAGTACTGTTTTAACCCTTCCTGGTTGAAATGTTCAGGTGAGATGAAGTTGAGTGTAGTATAGTCAGGAAATGCATCATTCTTCAATTGCGATGTAGATTCATCTGGGTGAAGAAAAAAAAAATTGGTTTTCCTTGGGGGTGTTGTCGAACTGTCACCTCACAAGAAAGCAGGTTTTGCTTCTGTAGCGTTCCATCTTCTGTGCAAGCCCTTTGTGATGCAGCACTGCAAACGCTTATCGGCCACTGGTGACGTGTCACATGCTCAGCTGATGGCAGTGGTTATTTATACACATATAAATTATTTACAGATTATTCCTGCAAGAGTTAAATTATATGCGAACACAAAATATTGACACTTTAAGTATCTACAATCCCACTCGTGAGGGGTGTATCGCATCTGCTAACTGTACCTGCCATGGCGCTGAGGGCGTGGTAAAGTGGCTTCGCCGTTTAGCCATCCTACGTGTCGCACGGTAGATAAATTTACATGTGACATTGTTATGTGGGCAGCGACCCTATGCCGTCCGTCACCTAGGTCTACCTCTATCTACCTAAATGTTTACAAAAAGCACTAGTACCCTCTAATGATGAAAATAATAATACTAATAAATGATGTACAGACCACCTACAGAGTATTAAAAATCATGTAACCCTTCACAAGGAAAATAGACAAAATATGGAATCCTTATAGACATACAAAGCACTGCCCTGAAATTATTTACAACAATTGCAAATTGGAATTTCTTTAAATGATCAACAAAAACACTGAAAAATTTACATCATCAATTTTCTTTTTTCTTGAGAAAGTTTGTTCTATCGCAGGCACAGGCCTGTACTTATCTTCTTACCTATCTGGAAGTTTTTATTCACTGGTTATACACTTGAGATGTCCAATACATCCGTTATAGCACTCACTGTCTTCATTTCCGGCACTATTTGCATAGCGTCTCAAAACTTTTATGACTGGTTTATTGCATAGCACTAAGTCACTGGCTACTACGAGTATTTTATGCTGTAATTACACAGTCTGTTTTTATATCACTGATGTTATGAGCAACAGCAGTTTATGGCTGTTTATAGTGTGTGTTCATTTTACTGGTATTGGTAACAGCTGTCAATGGTTGTCTAATAGCATTTTCACTGTTTATGGTAACACTCGCTTACTGGGTTCGTTGGCTGTGATGAATTTGATTCTTTGTTTTCCTGGGTCGACCCCGCTTCCTTGAGGCCGCATCCTTGGGGTAAGGCCACGTGAAGCGGGAAGTAGGTTGCCATGGAGACTCGCTATAACGACCAGGTTGAGAGGTGCAGGCAGGCATCTCTCGGGTGGCCTGGCTGCTTGGACCTTGGTTCACATCTCTGGCGATGGCCAGCTTGGGGCCACCAGGCACCGGGGTATGATGATCTGGAGCCCTCTCATTCTGGAGAGGCTGCCTTCGGGGGGCCGCCAGAGGTTAAGGCTCCTGGGGTTCCTCTACCTCAATGGCCTGGTGTTGCATATCCTCCTGAACGGGAGGGGAAGCACAGGTGGCCTCTGTACTGTTTGGGGTCGCTGCCTGGAGTTCAATCATGCCCTCCTGGACTGGGGTGGTGTAGGTAGTTGCTGGAGGCAGAGGCTCTTGGAGGTTCTTTGTCTTGAGGGCATGGCTTGGCACATCCTCCCGAACAGGAGACTGGCTCCGAGTGTCTGCCTCGACGCCTCTTGTTGCAGACACGTGTATGGCCATCAGAGGTAGCGATTCTTGTGTTACCCCTACCTCCTCTGCACAGTGGCTGGGCTCTTCCTCCCGTGCAGGCTGATAGGTCCGTACGTCAGCCTCAACGCCTCTTGACGTTAAAACCTGGGTGGTGTCGGAGATAGCGGTTCTTGTGGTGCTGTTACCTCCTCTGCATGACAGCTGGGCTTATTCTCCCGTGCGGGTTGATGGGTTCATGTATAGAGTCTGTGTCGTCTGATGTCAGGACCTGGGTGGCCATCAGAGGTAGCGGTTCTTGTGGTGCTCCTACCTCCTCCGCTTGTGATGTGACCATACTCTCCTGGGCTGGTGCGGTTTGGTTGGTGGCTGGAGGCAGAGGTTCTTGGAAGTTCTCTGCCTCAACGGCGTAGTGTGGTTCATCTCTCTTGGAGATAAAACTGGGATGTGGAGGTCTCTGGCTGGGTCCCCTGTACAAGAGACTTCACTTATACATAGAACATGAACTCCGCTCCTACCGTCTGGAATATTAGGATGGTGGGCGCACTACGTGGTGTACATTTTGAGGTTATGTTAGATTCCAGCTCACAAATTCATAACTCATAATTGACTCAATGAATTTTAATAATTGAAACACCATTAAATCACAAATTTTTAGCAAAGAAAATTCATACCAAATGTTATACTTAAATCATAAATAAAAGTTATATAATAAACTATGTATAAGAACCACAATCAATGTATTAATCTAAATATAGATGTTGCATCATAACTGTCTGTCCTTATCTTGCAATATGTATGTGTAATAACAACATGTTGCAACTAGTCCATGAATCAATTACTGTGTATGTATCTCCCAAACATGTGAATCATAGCTGACCTTTTTGGTGCAGGGGTTAGCAGATGTGTGTGTGTGATTAATATGTACAGTGTTTTATATATATATATATAATTTTCCTTAAAATAAATTGTAATTAATCAAAACATAAATTAATGCCATATACAAATGCAAAATATACACAAAATTAAGTAAAAAATAAAAACGGAAAAGGAAAATAAATAAGATTACTGTTAATACAATATTTATTACAGATTAAAATACAATTCAGCATAACCAATAATTTTCATATTGCTGCAAATACCCACAACCCCACACAGGTGTACGAACCTTCAATGTAGGCAAGACTGTGCTCCTCCGCAATCACCTACTAAGGCAAGACGTTAGTTCAGTGCAGGAAAATAAATAAATAATAACAAATAGCCGTTAATACAATATTTACTACAGATTAAAATACTATTCAACATAACCAAGAACTTTCATTTTGCCATTGGTACCAGTTAACTTCCTGTACAACCAAATCTGATCACTAACCTCAACTTTATCTTCTTACGAGAAAACATCACAGGATTACCAAAAAAAACTTATAATAGCAGTCCGCTAGTAACGCCTTTGTTAACAGGAAATGTCTTCCAGCAAATGTTTCTGGAATCAATCTCATCTATATTCTTTGGATAGATTCTTTTGAATTACCAACTTTCCTGAAAAAATAAAATTCCAACAAATCGCTTCCAGCTTTAGCAGTTATACCTTGCAAGCCAAATGTAAACATGAAAGACAACAGAATGTAACTCTCTTCTGCATCAACAACATTAACACTTCAGTCAGTATTATCCTTATTAACGTCCTCAATATGATGAATACTAAGATATACCTTCCTGTGATAATACCTGGAAACACGAATCTGCCGACGATTCATAATGTCATCTCTTATGACATGGGACGAACTGACTAAATTTGTGATTTAATGGTGTTTCAGTTATTAAAATCCATTGAGTCGTTTATAGGTTATGAATTTGTGAGTTGTAATCTAACAACCTCAAAATGGATGCCTTGTAGTGCGCCTACCGTCCTAATACTACAGAAGGTTGAAGCGCAGTTCGTGTTCCATGTATAAGCGAGTGCCTCCCAGGTTAAAGTTTACCAAGTCTATTTTTTAAACAGTAGCCCGACCGGATATTAGAATTTCAAGTTTGCGGACTTGTGTTTCGCACACACTATTGTTCGTGATGTAGTTATCTATGGATTTGTCACATATATATGCAGGTTTCGTCCTGCATTTAGTCAGTTCGCTCCATGTCATTAGAGGAGACGGATCATTATAAATCGTCGGCAGATTCTTGTTTCCTGGTATTATTCCAGGAGGGTATATCGTAATATTTATCATATTGAGAAGGACGTTAAAGATGATACTGAATGGAGTGTTAATGTTGATGCAGAAGAAAGTTTCATTCTGTTGTCTTTCATGTTTACATTTGGCATGCAAGTTACAATGGCAAAAGCTGGAAGCGGGTTGTTGGAATTTTATTTCTTCATAAAAGCTGGTAATTCCAAAAAACCTAGTCCAAAGAATATAGGTAAGATTGATTCCAGAGACATTATTTGCTGGAAGACATTTCCAGTTAACAAAGGCGTTACTAGCCAGACTGCTATTATAAGTTCTTTTGTTGACTATTTAAGACTGTATTTCCAGTAGCAAACATTTTTACTCTATTTTTTGGTCAACTTTAATGTGGGTAATATTGAAACATGTAACTATGGCACATGATGTACTATTGGCTGGCAAATAGAATATAATTCCCAGTGGATTTTTGGGGAGGATATGGGCCAGGCTCTCCTGTGTAAGAGGGGGTTCAGTTCTGTCGGGGAGTAGGAGCTTTGCCTGTTTACAGAACTGGCCGTGTGGCAACTCTGCAGGGCATGAAATCTTGGTTGGCTAGTACGATTAGGTGCTTGACAGGTAATGTAGAAGTAAGGCCACCTCAGCGACGTTTCAATACAGAGACAATGTTCGATGGTGCAGGTGTAACAGGTGGTGGTGGTGCAGTAGGAATTTCCTGTGGTCTGTACGATGATATTGGAAGTAGTACAGTTGGAGTCAAGTGAGCCATTACTGGAGTAGGAGCTGATTCAGGTCTCCTCAAGTACTCGTTAACCAACCTGGGTATGTTGCAGGTCCGTAGTGCTGAGGTGGTGAAAACCGATGTCGTAACACAGGTACTTCTCTAGGCTCGTGTCACGTAGAGCTTGCACCTGTTCTCTTGGAGGAAGGCTAGCTATCTGTTTCACTAGGGAGGGTTGATACTCGTGCGCTCGACCTGATGCAGCAAGTGTTGTTTTCACCTTTTTATTCAGACCCTTCCTTTTGGCGAAAGGCATTAGGATGTGGAAATTATCTCACCAAACAGTATCGCAACTGAAGTTAATTCGCCTGTATTGAAGCCACTGCGAGGGTGCGTGGCTTGATACTCAACTTCCTATTGGAGGGGGTTACAGGTCCTCAGCGTAATTTGCTCCGAGGAGAAGTAATCACCAGATCAGTAAGTGGTTTCTCAGACAGTGTACCTGTAGAAGGCTCCTCCGTTCCCACAATCCAGGATTGGGGGAAAGGGCGGCCGGTACTAGTGCTTGGACTGAGTAGAAAGCAAGTATGTGGCTCGACTGAGTAATTCCTCGTAAATACATGCAAGTATGTTACAAGGTACTGTGACTACAAGGAAGACTACCCAAGTTAAAAGCCACTTACGTTTTCTTTTCCATGAAAATAAAAATGTGGTGAAAGCACTCTAGCTTTGGGCCAGTAACACGGGCTTCAAACCTCGAAAGCTATCATTAGGGTGGCCAGAAGAGGCGACCAACTCAAACAAGGGAATGCGTAGTGAGAATTACTGGAGGATCTCGTGCATTGTTGGTGTGAGTGTTGCAGAAACGACAACACTGTATCACTGGCACGAGTTTGGGGAAACCAAGCGGGTACGTGACAGGAAAGACTGGGAAAGGATCCTGTGTAGCTACGGGCATAACTGCAGGGGGATGTAGGGCTCCGGGGTATGTAGCAGATATCTCCCAACTGCGTAGCCTACCCTACTGGTAGCTTTGCTGATGTGTACCGTAGACAGGGGCTGTTTTGAGCAACGCATGCTAGAATGACGGTAACAGTACAAAAACTTAACATTGAGAAAAGGGGGTGTGCCGGAGCATTGCTTGCTGTGCATTGCAATCTGGTCAGTTCCTGAGCGAGGGGCATTAGGAAAGAAGACTGGTGGCAATCTGATCAGCTCCTGAGCGGTGGGCGCTGGGACTGAAGACTGGTCTAGAGACGCAAGCCGTCTCAGCTTTTATACTAAATGTGGGCCGGTGCCCAGCTCTCATTGGCTGATGCGACTAGGGTGAGGGGTGGTAGTTGAGTGGGGAGTGCGAATGCATGACTTGCCTCTGATGTCACCGGCCGGCTGGAAGGGGATGTAAAACAAAAGACAAGTTATATTACTACTATAGTGATCCAGAGGGGAGTAAATGAACTTGCTTGCTAGCTAGCATGATTATGGTGGACCAGTGAATAATAAAATCTGCGAGGCAGACAGTACAATCTTACATCCTAACGTAATAATTTTAACCTTCAAACTCTGTGCAAGGGACCTGAGGGATGGAATTGAATTCGTTAAAAATTGTATTATCAAAAAGCGTCATGCATCAACTAATTAAACTTTTTTTAATGATTTACAGCAGGAAGTGTCATTTTGTCACTTCTGAATCTTGAATTAAAATACTATGTAGACCCCACAGACTTTTTTTTAATATTTTTTTTTTACCGTAGAATAACTATTTAAAAAATTTACTGGAATATGATAGGGTGGTACTCACTGATACACACACATACACACAAAGTCTGGTGAACTTGTTTACCACGCAGATACACAATCGCAATGTTTCACTGGCTAGGCTAGCTTCAAGTGGCCAGTGATGAGACACTGCAGTCTGTTGAGTGGGGGTTGTAAATCGGTGAACCTAGTGACCAGGAGGCAAACTAGTGTGTGGCAGGGGCAATTTGAAATGTGGCGTAGGGTTTATCGTATGTTTAAGCCAGATGGTTGTCTTGATTTAGTAATGCATTGGTGGGCCAGTTCCCAGCATTGCAGTCTGTGCTTTGGTTTCGTAAAAGGAGTCAAAGTTCTGGATTTGATATTTTGCATGTGCTGCAAAACTAAACATAAGATAACCCCTCTGCTGCATTAAAAAATTTTCCATTGCACTAGATTCTCCGACTGCTAACCACTGCTCAACAGACTGCAACATACCATCACTGGTGGTTTTTAGAAGCTGGTCCAGGCAGCAAAAATGCTGCACTCCTGCATCAACGTTGGATAATGTATCAATTCATACCGTGCTCGTGTGCCTGCGTGTGTGCATCTGCAAGTATAGCCCTGAAGTACATAGTGTTTTCTGTCTCCTAATTATTTTAAAAATTATCTGTTTCTCAGGTTTTTTTACATATTAATTTGTAGGGTTGTGTGAATGCTACTTTTTCCTCTCCAAACGAAAATAAAAACTGTTACGAACTTTCATGAAACTGAAACAAAGCTGAAAAGTAATTTCATAAGAGCTCAGTCATAACAAAAGTTTAATGAATCTCGTAACATTTTAGCAATTCATTTGTTATAACAAATTTGTTATAAAACAAAAAGAAATGTAGGATATAGAATATTTACCACTGGGGATCTTGCCTATATTTAAATTTCTGCTTTATGTGGTTATTTCATTTATAAAATAATGCATGCAAACTATGTTTCATAGACAAAAATTTACTTTGCTTATCCATGAAATGAACATTCGTTAAACACCCAAATCTAGGATTTTCATTTCGTTACAACTTTCTGCAAACAAATTTCTTGCTAAACGAAAATGAAAGTTGAAATTTTTTGTTTTCGCTTTAGTACACAGAATATTTGCACAACCCTATTAGTTTGTATTTATTACCTAAAGTGTGTATATTAATATGAAATAGTTTCAGGAAATAATCTCAAAATTAGGTTTGATTTTTTTGTGTTCTTGCAGATTATTTTGAAACGTCTGCCAAAGAAGTGGTAACACCGTGTTTTGAAGCCAGCTATGATAACTGCAGACGTGCTTTCTTCAGTTGTGTTTACACAGGTGGCTACAGAATGGTAGTATTTATTGTTCCGTTTTAGTAATTGCAGATTGTGTAAAGTGTTTTGAGTGTATACTTTCATGTTTGGAATGAAGTTGTTTATACAGTCTTTAGGTTAAATAAATGAAACTAGTGATTAGCATTCAAGTGGACTGTGTGCAACAAATGTTTGAATTTGTCTTTGAAATTTCACAACGAAGCAGGCATGGTTCTAAAGTTGTATGTCTTCCTTCATGTGCTACCAAAGTCATCCATATTTTGTTTGATATGACATTATTATTTTTTCATTTGTAAACGACTGTATATTCATGTAAATATTTTTTTATTACTAGTGTTCTAGTTTTGGCCTACTAAAAAGTTCCCACTGAAGAGTAGCGATAACATAGTACTTTTAGAAAATGCTTCAAGTATTTTATATTCTTATAAAGAATGCTTGAATGGGTTTTGGTTTTGGTCGTGATTGTATAACTGTTTAGTAGTTATGTGTGATACGGTTTGTTATAAATCATGGTTGTGTTAACTGGGTACAGTATAATCCTATTATAACATTTTGCTAGGAATCTGTAAAATAAAATTTTATATGCTGGAAATATGACAGGGACACATCCAGAAAAAGTAATTTCTAACGTAATACTTTTCTACATAAATAGCCAGTCAGTAATTATTTTATTGGTGTTGTTTATAATATTCACTTCTTTAAGAAAACTCAGTACAAGAAAAAGAAAACATATGGCAAGGACAAAATATATTAAAGTAATCATCTTAAAAATATAATTTATGTTCCCCTCCCCTTCTCTCTCTCTCTCTCTCTCTCTCTCTCTCTCTCTCTCTCTCTCTCTCTCTCTCTCTCACACACACACACACACACACACACACAAAAAAAATCATAATTTTGTTATTTGCGCACTAACCTGAGTTTACAAGTTGCATACAGCTTGGAATATTTGTGACATCTGAAGGTGAATTGGGAAGCTCTTTTTTATTCAAATTCAACATCATCTAATTCATGTGATGCAAAAATATCAGTGTTCTGAGTACCATGGACTCTAGTGTCATTAATTAATGCAAATCTTCATATGAACACAAAATAACTTTCCCACTCGTCTACTGTTGGTCATTTTCTGGATCTGCACCTCTAAAACCCCTACATAATAATATTTAAAATTTAATCTGTTCACTGTATCTGTAGGTTACTGCTGTGTTGGTATATCCAAATAATTTACCTACAAGAAACTTTGCATTGGTTTTTTGCTAGGAAATGAAAGGAAATTAAAAATTAACAATACGAAAGTTTAGACAAGGAAATAAAACTCTTAAGCCGTATGGAGAAATGGGGTCAGGCCATGACACAGTAGTGTTTTATGCAAGGGTTTTTTTTTTCTCCCCAAAATGACTGTGGGAATAAAACATCAATTTTCATTGATAAAACCTTGTTGCAACTTACACTTGTATTTTGTATTATAATAGTAAATGTGATTATATAATAGTCAATGGTTAGGTTTGGAAATATTACATGTTAGTTTCAAAAAATGTTAAATCTAAATGTTAATTTAGGTATTGTATGTAAGCTTTAACGTTTCAGTACATTGTATATAGTATATGTACTGTATTTACATTGTCATCAGTGGGTTTCTATATGTATCTGGGAAGTGAATGAATGATGCCTTAACAAATTTTGTTGAACATACAGAAATATTTAACTAACTTACGTTGCTATGAAGTGCCACTACGTCCTAGAGGTAGTCCTGATGGCTTTACATACATTCATGTGCAGTATTATGTTGTGACTGTGTGTTTAAGTGTGTCAATGTTGTGAAATCACTGCCTGTAATTCCATAATTAATGTAATTTTTAGTTGTTTTTAAGAACTATATTCTTTCAGTGCGTAACTAAATTGTATGCATTTAGCAATCCAGGGTGAATCAGTGAATGTTATGCTATAAAGTTGTAAGTGCCATTATTTTTTACTTAAGAGCCTTGTTCTGGTGTCTTTAGAAAGAAAGCTCTTCCATGTTATATACTTCATATGTTATACTACAAAAATTATATGCAATAATATGTTGCCTAGTATTCTGATAGTAAGGCCAGGTCATTATGTGGCCTTGTTACTTGTGTATCATCACACACAGCTAGTTGATACCCAACCTTTTGTAACACCTGTCTTCGCAATGATTTATAGGGGAGGATTACCTTGAATGTTGGATATGTAAACATAAAATAGTGGGCACTAGTTTTTAAATATTACTGACTAATTATTTTATATTTGCGACTTCATTCTCGATTCTATTGCTCAGGAGAATGGCCAATTGGTTATTTAAGTTTGAATTATCTTAAAAGTGAAAATTGTATGCATACATATGAGTACTCGTAAGTTTGTTCATAGAGAAACAGCCATGTTCTTGTAGAACTCATGCTGAAAGTGCATTTAATGTTTAAATATATATAAAGTGTTAGAGAAATTAAAATTTTTCTTATCACTTGATGAATAAATCCAGTGGCTGGTTAATCAAATTCTTTTAAAGCTGTGCTTAGTTTTTGGTTTCTCTTGTGTATCCAAGGGTGTAGAGTAGAAAGAATATATTTTTCCCTGTCAGGGTCCATTTTAAAAGATTTTTTTTTACCACATCCCCACAATGTCTTGTGTACACATCTGTTCTTTTTACCGATGGAGGCCTCAGCATTCATTCAAGTATTTATTTCTAGGGGTGGGCCGATGCCGATACAGATTAACTGGCCGATACCATTACCATCTGCGTCATCTGAACATTATTTGCCAATTATTATTCAACAATTAGTAGCACTGATTTATTTAGCTCATTGTTAAATAAACCGGCATGCTACATCTTGTAAAGCATTAATTTACCGCATCCATCAATATAATATTCTGTCCGAAACCCAAAATATATTCGGAACAATTGTTTTTTGATAATTTGTTTCGGTTGTTTACGTTTTACCGTATTTCCAGTTGGTACATTTGCCAAAGATTGTGTACATAATTTGTTTTTGGACACTAGGTGAATACAAAACAATGCGGACAATCGACAACTGGTGCTTTCGATAGTATTGATTACATCCCGCAAGAGATTTTTGTGTTCTATATTCTTCTTATATTTTTACTGCATTCGTAGGTTGGCGACATTGAGAAAGCAACATTTTTCTTATTCTTCTTATGCATTTACTGCACTCGTAGGTTAGCAACAGTGAAAACAAATTGCACACACTATGACATTATTCAACTGTCTGTGGTGTTATTTGTTATTGTAAATGGAAAGTAAAAGGCAGTGGCAGTATTTTGATGGACGTAGTTCTTATTGGAAAATGTCAGCTGCATTTTGGTTAGCATGTTAAATGTCTGAACAAGACTCTGCAAGTAATAATTGGCAAAAGTTGTTGCGAATAAATCAGTTGTCATTTAACCAAGTGATTGAGTTTGGCACAGCCGATGAAATAACGCAAAGCAAAAATATTAGTATAAATAAAAATTAAATTTTGCTCAATTTCAAGTGAATTGATTTCAATAATTTCCATAAGTTCTTTTTAATGACATCTTTAGGCTGTTGGTTTAAACAAACATGCATTTTGATGTTATGGGTGGTATTTCTCAGGTCTATAATCAAAGTCCACATCAGATTACCTGAACTCAGTTTGTTATGAATGCTGTATTGTCTGGTAATAATTTATACTGTACTGTTAAGTCACTTATTTACCCAGTGTCTATCTAATTTATTATTAAAATTAGTGTTTTATTTTGTTTCTACGCTGTAGACACCTAATACAAAGTGTTTACAAAACTGAGGACTTAAATTTAAATAATAAAAAAGTATTTCCAAATATTGGGAATTGGAAATTTTGATTGTGTTCATCAAAACTGGTATCGGCATTGCTGAAATCGATGGTGTGGGCAGCTGATAATTGCTATTGTTGGTATCTGCAAAATGTGGTCTCGGGCCATCCCTGTTTATTTCCAATATTCCAAAAAAATTACTAGGACAAAATGCATTTTTTTTTTATTCCCATAGATTTTTATTATTAGACTACTTGTACCTTTAGTGTGGCTAAATTCAACTTTAGAACCATCACTGAGCCTAAATAATGTACTATTGCAGCATTCCACATTTTACAAATTTTTTTACAAAATGTGATCAAAATTTAAAATAATAATATTAGAACTAGTTGACCACTTTAACTCAAACATTATTTCTTTTAAATTGAACATAAAAATTTAAGTAAGCAAATATTACATCATTCTTAAGTACCTACAAGTGGAAAATTGTTTCAACTGTCCACAGTTGTGAGCTCTTTGTTGTCTTGTGATGCTCATCTAATGCATACTGTAATACATGTTCAATTTTGTAGTAGTAGTATTAGGAAATGAACTCTGCTGCTATTTTAAGAGATTGTACTAAAGTTACAGTAAGCAAGGAAGTCCAGTATAATTTTATTAATACTTCATATTTAGGGCCCCACTTTCACGTTAAATAAAATGAGATTTCATCATTACAATGTTATGATTTCGTAAATAAAAAAAATTCAATTTCGTCAAATAAGTTTTTTTAGCAAAAAAAAAAATGCATGCATTATTATTAGAACAGGAATCTGTGGTTTTTATAACGATTTTACTCAAACTAAATGGAATTTGGAGTAGATGCAGTGCTGAACAGTATTTTGCCACATCAGCAAATGGCAGGCCCAATTGCCATGCCTACTTCAGGCTAGAATTAGTGTATTGTGTAATGAGTGTACCGCTGCTTTTACCAATAGTTATATCTACTTAACGGTTCTAGTCTTGTTTCATTATTTTCGTACATAAGTACCTTCAGACCTGGTCCACTCCAGGCAACCATGTGCATAAGTTTATTGACTGTTAATCTGAACTTAACTTTCTTTTAATGAAACACGTTCTGTACTTGTGAGGGGATCGTCATGGGGCTGTCGACCTGCTACTGTCTTGAGAATTAGTCCACGTGCTCACCCGTGCATAGATGAACTGGCACCTCTACCAGTATTCAACAATGAATTTCACAAACTTTTGAACCATGAGCCAGGGTTTATCTCAAATCTGGCGCGTCTTGTCTCTCACCAGTGTTCAAACCTTGTTAGTTTGTAAGAGTTTTCATGGCAAAAAAAGCTCACACTGTGGTTTTACAGACACAAACAAGCAATTTGGTCGATATTATGTAAAAAACTGGAATTGTTACAGAATTTCATGAATTAACATAATTTCTATTTCACATTATTTCATAGTTCGCGAAAATTTCTAGGCCCTATTTATATTCTACGAGTAAACTCAATTTGATTAATATTACACCAAAGGATTACTTTGCTTACAAATTAATACACCTTATAATAATATTGTAACGGTACGTATTGTATTGTATGTCACTCTCCTATGTACATTCACATCTTAGAATCAACCCCAGAACCTTGTAACGTTACTGAGACCAAGTTCAATGCAGACCAATTTGTGTGTCACATATATTCCCAAAAATTTATTTATACATTACGTCAGTCTGAAGATGTCATTTTTGTCTATGTTCAAGGGCTTCATAATTAATTTTTGTAATATTTGTGTTTGCAAACTGTTTCCAAACAAGTCTGAAGTGTTATTTCTGTTTGTAAGTGAACATGTACTGTAGTTTCTTTTAAAAACATGTTTGAAACACACTGCAATGCATTTCATATGCAAGGTGGGCAGTGCATTTAATATGCAAGGTGGGCAGATATCGCAATACAGGATGTTGCAAAATTGCATGCCAATACAAAAATGTTGTATGAACATAGGTGCGCAAACACTTTGTTTTGTTACTACAGTCTGTAATACATAACGTACAGTGTATGGCCCGTGGGCTGGATCATGTTACTGTGGAATGACATCACAGCTGTAATTGGCAGGCCCATACCATCCCCAGAGGAGCCCTGATTTGAATCCCTTAGACTTTTATTTGTAGAGACATTTAAAGGCACTTGTGTATGTAACCCCAGTGGACTATGTAAACAACCTCCATAACCGTATTGTGGCAGGTTGCTAAATAATCAGAAATTTTCCAGGGATTCATCAACGCATCTGGGTGTCCATGCAGAGGCGGGTTGATGCATGTGTTCGTGCTGATGGAGGGCATTTTGAACATTTCCTTTAGTGCAGACGATAAGCTTTCACACATGTGTAACTAATTCCTGTGTAGTGCCTACTGTTCTAGGTGTAGTGTCGTAGTGTAAGGTGTTGTGTATCATGCAAACGAACAGTGCTTCCAACTCGCGGGCCATACACTGTATGTTATGCATTACGAGCTGTAGAAAATAAACTTTGCGGACCTATGTTCATATTACATTTTTTCATCCTCCAGATGGAAGGAATGTTTGGCCAAAGTATTTGACATCCAATTTTGCAACATCCAGTATATAGTTTGTGCAGTTTTGGGCAGGAATTATTTTGAAAGGTCGATTTCAAAAGTGGTCCACTTAACATGAACCAATCATTGAAAGTTTTTAATGGTAAATCGTGTTTTTTCCTTACTGGGATGCAAATTTTAGGAAGATTTTTCCATAGTTTTGCAGTTAGTGTAGAGAGAAACGTGAGCTCAGATAGAAACTATTGTATGGCATAAGTCACACTAGTTTATGCAGATATTGATATAGTACAAAATGATGATGGTGGTTTTTTTTTTTATGGGTGCCTTTTATGCTTTTTTTACTTTCTTGCTCTTTTCTCCACCTTTTAGCATATGCAGATGTTCTGGATAAGTTTAATTCCATGATAGTGCTTGTAAGTTACAAGTTGTTCTCATCATTAAAACAATATTTTTATAATGTTTACTATGAAGTGAAACCTATGTAATATGAAATTTTCAGAAATACAAACAAAATTGACTTCTTTCTCCTGAGTGAGATTGTGAATTTAATGTTAATTTGTGTGCTTGATAAAAAATATTTGTTAATTTGTATTTCAATGTAATGTCAAAGTGCATTGGTAAATAGAAGTCAATGTGGTTGATATGAGTCGCTCTTGTTTGACAACACACTGAATCATGAGTGTCACTATAATATTTTTTTGAAAATTTTTATATTTATCACCTACACCTACTACTACAAATGTTATTACAAACTACAAACATTCAGGTACTTTGAGATTTGCATTAATGTGGTTTCACTGTATAAGTTTAAACCATAATCTTACAGGTGGACTATACACACCTCATTAAGACTGTATATAAAAGTTTTGTATTGTTTGTTGTTTCTATTCTATTAATGTTTCTTATGACAATTTAAGCTGAAGCCCAGTAACCAAGTACATAAATTAACACACTGCCGTGAGAAATGTTCTTGCAAAGGGTTGGCGTGTCCACGAGATTGTACATTTTGTAAGTGTCTTGAGTAGGCAGTTAGCACATGTATAATTAATAGAAGCTTAGGAGAGCAATGTTTATGTAAATGCAAAAGATAAGGTTTGGCTTCACCCCCTTTTGCAAAAATTCTTGGTTTTCACGCTATAATTTTGGATTCATACTAATTGCTGACAATGTACGATTATAGAAAATTTATATTTTCAATTTATTTAATATTTTTATGCATAATTTTGTATGTTATCTAATTTAAAAAAGTCAAGAATGTATTTATATTTTATTAATAAGTGCCTGCCTTTTTGAAAGCAGGAAATAACACACAGTGAAAATCAGAGACAGAAGTATTAACAACTAGTAAATTGTACATTTTTTGTTATCATACATTTTTAATAATACCTCTTAAACTGAAATTATGTAACAACAAATTTCTACAAAAGGGTTTAAGCCGAACCTTAAGTGGGCTGTTACGAAAGGAGAAACTTTTTGTACATCACTGGTTAAGTGAAATATGTATACTGCGCTAGATCAGCTCCAGTGGTATCTCTGTATACGTGTTTTATTTTCTTGGTAGTGATAGTCATCAGTTGTAGCAAGCTAGTGATTAGTTGAAAAGTTTTTTTTTACTACTATGGAATCATATAAAAAGACCTTAAAAACCCCAAATCATCTGCATACCTGAGAGACCATTTTATTAAATGGCATCACATCTGCTTAACACACAGTGAAATCCTTGGAAAAATGTTTTATGCTGGGTGTATTTTTAACATTACATACCCTCGGACTAGTACTATTTGTTTGCAACACTAAGTTAAGGTTTTGTTTTAATGTTTTCTGGTTTGGATATTTTTTTAATGCAGGGTATTTTTTGTAGGATTTGTGTTTTAGCAGCTTAATTTTCAGTAATTATTTTCATAAAATGTGAAAGTATTTATACAATGTTCAGTCTTTAAAAAGAACATAAAGACTTGTGTTTTTGTATCTTTCAATACTTGCGTCACGTAGCTCAGATGAGCACGATGATAAAAATGCAAATGAGACTGCAAAACCATTTTCAATGTGAGTGCTTGAAATCGCAGTACAACAATTTACATGAAGGTTATGATTTTTCTGCAATATTTAAGGGGAATGGTGCATGAAAGCAGTATATTTATCCCATTTTCTACAAGTCATTTTCCAAAGGGTTTGGCTTGACAAGATGCAAATAATCATTTTCAGTGCCTTTTATCGTTGTTAGATATTCACTGCCATCATTATTCTCGGAGCACTGATGGAAGAAAAGAAAGAATTTTTATTTTCTCATCTTCAATCAGTGCTTCGAGAACAACGAACACAGTGAATTTGTAACAATGTAAGAAGGTGCTCAAAATTGTTGTCTACATCTTGCCGAGCCAAAAATTAAAAAAGAAATCAGTTGATAAACAAGTTATGACAAAAATGATATAAATATATGGTTTGCGTGCACCATTCCCCTTAAGAGACACTTATAGAATAAATTATTTTCAAAGGCAGTGGACACGAGAAAAATTGTGAATGCTGACAAAGAATGCATATAATGCTTTAAAGCACAAGAAGCTGCACGAGTTTAATGTATAAGTGGCAAATAATTTTTCTCAAGTAAGATGCAAATATTTCATTTTATGTTTAGCAGTTAAGTCTCTGACAACAATAAATTCATCGATATTTTCTTTTATTATTGAATAATTATAGTAACCAAAGAAGGTTGTAAAATATTATCTCATAGGACTACTTGCCAGTAAAATAATTCAGAATGTAATCATTTCATTTTGAAACTGCTGTAACTAAAGAATCATTGAGTGGAATCCATTCCAAGATTTGGAGCACTCACAATTGAATTATGTCGCAAGATTTTGAGAATATGGTCCCTATATGTCTTGCACAACACAACAAAAGTAGAAATCCTTATCCAAAACTGCTGGTTGTGCGACAGTTTTTGTCATACCGATGTCAAGTATACCCTATCTTGATTGCTTATTTGGTTTTAATCGTGCTGGATGTGTAGTCATGCTTGTCAAAGCTATGTGATTCTGGCATGTCGCCTTGCTGCGAGTAGCTTAACATTGTGTACCACAGCTGCCATTTTCCTAGAGCTATGAATCTATTCAGTGGAAAGAGTAAAATAACACTGCAGAAATGTCTTGTAATGAAAGCCAAAAGATGTTGATGCTTAGGTGGATAGTGTCTGGGGAAAAACCTGGAAAACTAAGTGAAGTCTGCATTTACGGAAAAGTCAGGGGAAATTATGAGAGGTCAGGGGACTTAACATAAAGTGGTTAGAAATATATTTAATAGAAAGTAGGGATGGGTCGAATAACAAAAAACATCTGTTCCGGTTCTGGTACCGATTCTACAATGTAAGTATCGGTTCAAGTATTTGGTTCTATTTCGAATACTTGCCTTTTGCTTGCAACTTCATTAAACCAATGCAGTTAAAATTCATTAAATTTTTTATTTAACCTACAGAAGAATTGAACAATAACAAGTGTGAAGATGAGATTTAATGTATACAGATAAGCATGTTGTATTAAATTTATTTAAGGTTTTTATTCAAAAGAATTAGCATCTTCACTATGTGTAGATATAAACGGTTTCACTCGGAGTTGCAAATGAATCGTGCAGTGCTGAAAAGTCTCTCACTGCAAACTGTTGCAGGTGGGAGAGACAATACTTTTTTGAAAGTGTCTGAAGTGGTTTGCAGTGATCTGTTCTTCTCCAGTATTCGGTAACAGAACAATCTGGTGTCATCATTTCCTCACTAAAATACTGCGTTAATTCTTCTGCTGCGATAGAGTGATCATCATCTTTGTCACTATTAATTTTAGGGTGTGCAAACAGGTTGGAATATTGGGATCAAATTGGGTTTCCTGTACCTGCTTGCACCTGAGTTTGGTCAAGTTTGCTTGAAAATGACTGGGGGAAAAAAAGATTAGTGTTAACATAAAAATTAATTAATTTGTAAAATTAATTATTTTTAAGAATTTTGATGAGTGATCCTTATCTTTAAAAGGTGCTTCTTTAAAATGTGGATCCAACAGTGTAGTAGATATCAGAATGTCACTGTTTTCATAATTCTTAAGTCTTATTTTCATGGAAGAGTAAGTCATTTTTCAGTCCCTGCAAACTGGAACCAGCTGGAGCAGGTTTTTGTAGTTCAGTTTCAATGACATTGATAAGAGGAATAACCTGAAATACAAACAAAACCATCACCACTTACTGACTGACATTACAAGCACATTACAAAACGGTGCATAAAATTTATTTAACACCAACCTCTGCAGCAGTCGCATGATCCGAGCTGGTGTGGTTTGGTACTGAATCGAATACATCAAGAATAGGGATTATGTTTTCGATCAAAGTCCACTGACAGTTGGATAGTTATGGTATATTTAGCTCCGCACTAGCTAACAGAATAGACCTCTTCTGCTCGTACAGCCTCTTGAGCATGTACAACATGGTGTTACATCTTGTGGGCTCCTCTTGGATAAGTCTATACTGTGCTTCCCCTGCAGTAATTTGATAAGTCTTCAGCACTTTAGTGGCACGTGCAGAGTACTTGAAGTTACCCACTCATTTCCTGCATGAAGAAACTTAAGTTGTTGATTATTTTGTTGCGCAAGAAACCTTCCTGAGCATCAGCTGCACGGTATGTGCTAGGCATGCAGTGTGATTAAAAGGTGGCAATTCTAAGCCAGCAACAATGTTTCGGGCATTATCTCGTACAACAGCCACCACTTTTTGTCCTAGTCCCAATTTATGCAAAACAGAAGTCAGAAATTCGTAAATGTTTTCAGCTGTATGGCTCACTTTGGGGGAAAGGCACAATATCAAGACACAGGTGCTGCAACACAAATTCCTTATTTACATAGTGGGCAGTCGCACTTAAAAAATCTGTATTCGCCATCGAAGTCCATAGGTCTGTGGTTATTGCAACAAATTCTGCCTCAAGTAGCTGACTTTCAACATTTTTGATAGCAGAATCATACATAGTTGGAATAATTACATTGCTCAATGTTTTTCGAGAATGCATTGGGAAGCAAAGCTCAGGGTGATTGATTAGTTCTGTAAAACCTCTGTTTTCTAGTATGTTGAGTGGCTGACCGTGCACACAAACCATTTTTGCAATAAGGTGTGTGATTGTCAATTGTCTTTTGTCATCATTTTCAAATCTACTGGTTTTATCAATGACTTGTGTTAATGTCTGCTGCATTGGAGACTTCTGATACTTAGACCCCGTTTTGTGGCTGCCCATTTCTGAAGTGGCAAATGTAGGTGTACTTGCCACGTTTGTCAAATGGGACTCGCTCCGACTTGAAATAACCTCGGTTACAGATGCGGAGGCCACAGGCGAACAAAGAGCTTTTGACATAACTTGCACAGATTCAACTTTAAGTCTCTTTGGATGTTGCGTTTTCAAATGCTTGTACAGATTTAACGCTGACTTACAAGATCCTCGCTCGGGATATACGACTTTTGCAGTAATTGCAAAATGCATACTTACTGTCCATGCCGTCAACAGTAAAATGTTCCCAAACGGATGACATTTAAATAATTTTAAAATTCAATACCTAAAAAACGTATTTTTCACATGCTAAACATTATTAAGGTATCAAATTAAAAAGCACTCACAAAATAAATGTGCGTACTCTACTCCCAGTTTTACGTTTTTTTCTCTTGTATAATTGAACAACGGAGACAGAAATACACTAGAATGCCGTATTTAGAAGACATACACATAGAACCATTAGTATGATTCAAAGCCAAAAATTGGTGCATAAACATCGCCATTTTGTTTTGCTCGATGCTGAGTGTATTATCTTCTCAGTATATATTTATCTATGACATTTCCACCACGAGATTGCTTACATTTTGTCTCATTTAACTGATAGAATATACTAAACCAAATACTGTATTTGATTAAATGCCGTCCTTAAAAACTACTTTTGCAAACATTTGTGCTAAATAAATTAATGTTTGTGTGCTTTTAATGGAAATAGTAATTCGCTGCAAGGAAGTATAGCAACCAAGGGGGAAAAAATCCTTTTTACAGGTGACTTAATCACAATTTTTGTTTGTTTTAATAAGTTTCTCGTTATAGTTATTTTTGTAACGACAGAGTTTGCCTTAACTAGATTAATTTATAATGTTTCATACTAAGTGTATCATTATCTCAAAAATTACTAAATGTATTGATCTGTAGAAACGAGAACAGAGTATTTGTCGTTAACCTAAAACTGGTTCCGAGTGAAACCTCCAGAACCGGTATAAATTGGAACCGAAGAACCGAACCGACTCCTCCCTAAGAGAGATTAATTTTGGGTTCTATCACTTCTAGCATTTTGAGTATATGCCAGCTTATGAATTGTACTATGCATTATTTTCGTTCTATCTGTAGGAAAATTTAGAATCGTGGAGGTTAATTTTGTAACTTACGTAAAATCATAATAATTATTATTTTGTATATTTTCTGGGCCAAATTTTTTCCTTTCTGGTGCAGCACGCATTGACGTAGTGGAAAATGTGATTTTAGGGACCAGCGTATTGATTTTGCAAATAAAGAATATTAGCTTATATAATAATTTCAACACTAGTAGTTCTCAGTGAATTTCTATGTTGTATAATGTATTCTTTTTGTATTATTGTATTGTGACTTTGTTTCTGGCTCTGAGATAGGTAGTATTCCACCAGTGTCACTTTTTTTTTCTCCGCATGCCATCTTTGTACACCTTTTCATATTTGTATTGCACAGAAAAGCATCCATAAATTAAAAAAAAAAATTATAATTGTCAAGGAAATAACGTAAAAGTAATTCAAATTTTCGCCATGTGCATATTTTGATTAGTAAAAAGTAACAGGATATCTCAACATGTCGTGAAATTTGCTACATGATACTTCTAGCCTTTTGATGCTGTTGTATGATGTGTGAAATTTTTATTTTAGTCTTCCTCTAGCATATGTACATAGAATTGTATTGATATTCGTAGGTGAATGTTCCTTTCTTCTTGTGAAAGTTGCTGTAAAAAAATGTTAAAATGGTGCCTATATTATCACTGTTCTGTTAATGGTATATTATTACCCATTAAAAATATGCATGTTGGTGTCATTCACATACATACAGTGTGTAGTGTTCTGTTAAAGGTTAGGCTAGTCTGTTAATTAGCTTAAATAGAGGTAATGATTACTGTAACAATTTTTTTTTTTTATTAGTCAATGTGGAATACAAAAATATGCCATATAAAGTGCCAGAATTTTGAGTGCCTTGCGCACCCATTTTGAACAGAATTATTTTTGTTTATGTACGATTTTAAGTATTATAAATTATGTATTAAGAAAAGCATGAAAAGGCATGATGAGCATTCATGTGTTCAGAGTTTTTGAATGATGTGTCAAAATCTCTCAAATTTGGACATCACATGTTATTGTATGAAAACTAATCCGGCAAGGAGATTGTAGACTTGTAGGTTTAATGTTTATTTCAGGTGTCTATTCTGTGTCTGTGAAGCGAGTGAATGGTTCCAAACCATACTGCGTAATTGTACTTTGTGGGTTGTCTGCACCGCACATGACCAGATGCCCATTGTGAAAGCAGGGCCACTGTTTGCATAGCATATAGTGTACTTGCCTCCCAACAAGGCAAATCATTTTTGATTTCCAGCTATGTCATTTCCAGAGTCTTGCATGTGAGAATTGTGCCAGATGATGGTGCTGGCCTGCATGCGTACTCTGTAATCTCCCACTTCCCTTGTCTTTGCATTCTGGCGCTACTCCATTTCCACCTCATTTCATCTTCTTTGTCTCTCAAGACCTCGTTAAAAGCTGCCCACGTAATATGGAGGCAGAACACCTCATTCTCACAAGTTCATTATCTGCCATATTGAAAAATGACAATTAACAAAGAAGGGACTAATTGCTTTAGTTGAAATTATTTTTTTGTTTGTGTACACATTTTTGTTAATTTCTTTTTAGTTCACATTTGACACTATCATATTTTGTTGTGTGGATGTGTTGTTCATGTTTGAATTTATTTGTGCCTATATAGTTTCTATTTTGATTGTGTCCCTTTGCCTTTTCCACAGTGGAGCCATTAATAATACTTGGTGATACGAAAACTGTGATCTTCAGTCACATTACTTGCTGAGCTGGACGGTGATGCTTAAGTTTTGGTGTCACCAAGTACAGTATAGTACCTATTGTGCACAGCAAAAGTTGGTGAATGATCAGAGTGTGTTTTATTTTCGTAAGGTGATGGTATTTATTAGTTTCCCTTGTAGCCATCCTGCACATATACCATGATCTGGAATGTAATCGAGAATCTCGCATCTTTATTTTTATTTGTAAATATTTTAGTGTGTATTTTAGCATGTATCGTATTTGCATTCTCCCGTACAGGAATCAACTTGTACTATGTGTAATCTCATGGAGATTGATTAATGTTTTTATAATACGATGTTAAACATTGTTTTATATATTAAAATTATTGCTGTGATGTTAAGCTTACAAAGTAATTTATTTTATTAAAATTGTTGTGAAACATTTAAGTGTCTTATTATTTGGTTCCAGTGGTTTTTGTTCTTTGTCCTGAACGGTTCAACTAACATTCCACATGGATATGTACTGGCAATTGATTACATTGTGGTATTTAAAGTTCACAGCAGGTTCAAATTTCACATAAGCTACTCTCGTACGTGTTTGATAGTGTTAATGGCATCCTCCAAGACACAATCTCATCTTACCCCGGAAAGAAAACTGGCTTCCATCTGTCATTGGATTCGCCTGTACAGGTGTTTGGTGTAGCACTACAGCTCTCCAAGTTGAGTAGGAATGTTCTCGTGGAAGTCTCGTATTTCAAGGCCTGCATGCAAAGTGTTGGTTCCTAATTACCCCTGCTGGCAGCTGCCAGTGGTGCCATTAATTCCCAAGGCCGCTGGGTGTAGTGTGAAATGTTCTAATTACTGGTCGAGGGGGAAGTTTTGGCAGGCATTATGTCACCCTCTTACTTTCCTTCGCCATATCTACAAAGTTGTTCTGGCATAGTGGTGGCTGTTACTCAGTTGCAAGGTATGCTGTTGTTTGCTCAGAGCTGTTCTGGTTGGCTGGTATCAAGTAAGATGTGGTCATTACCTCGCTCCTTTCACGCAAATGTTTGCAAGCACCACATTTCATTTTCATTGTTTGTTATTGGTTTAGTCAGGCATGTCCCGTGAGTGTACAGCTGTGAGCGATCACAAGGTATCGCCGGGTAACCAAGCACCAGATGCCCATGATCAAGTAGGCAAGCCACAAGAGGTGCTTGTCTTGTCATGTGGTGACACAGCGTTGGAGCACAAAGGATGCTTTGAAGTAAAGTCTGTCTCCCATCAAGCTGTGGCTTTAACATGCACAGATTCATTCATCACCGCCTTTGGGTTATCATATCGTTATAGGGAATACCTCTCCACAGTAACCCTTTACCTGGGATTCCTTCTCCTCAGAACATCCGAGAGATATGAGGTGAGGTGCCAGAGGCAGGTGTGAAAGTCTGGACTGTTCAGATTTGGTCTTAGTGCGTGATGTAGGAGACACCCTGAAAATCTGCATTGCTTATCAGTCACTGTAAAGAAACACTTCAATATTCACCTTGCCCCTATCCTGTGTGTGGACAGGACATGATGTGTGTATCTTCGACTCACCAACCATCAATACTGTACATCTTGAAGACGTGTGTGTTTGCTGGTACACTAGTTCATTGGCCTGTTTCTGTTATAGTGAGATGCAGGGGTCACAGATTCATATAAGTCGGTGCCTGCCCAGAATTGTCAGTTTCCAAGTAACCATGATGTCCTTTTATGTTACCCTGTACCAGTAATTGAAACAGGCACGTGGGGACAGGTAGACAAGTATGGTGAATGATTATTTAGACTTGCTGCATTAATTTCCTCCCAAACTCACTATCCACCTTGACTCTACCCTAAACTGTACCTTGCAGAACTACAGGGTGATTTGCATAGAACTAACACATTTCTTAATTTATTTGGCTAAAATGCACGCAGTGTGTGGTTGTTAGTTTCTAATTGAGCAGGAGAGTTGGAAGATTTTATTCCTTGCCATGATATGGTGCAGATGTTCAATTATTTATTGGTTGCGGGTGTTACGCCAGTATGTGCTAGTAGCTGTGGGAATGGAGTATATATTATAACGGCTTTTCCTTGCGAATGAATACTGGGTGACTAATTCAATTACGAAAATGCAAAAGGCATACTGGAGGGAATTTGGTGTTCACATACCCCCAGAAAGGAACACAATACATACTGGCATTGCTATGCAAATTGGAAACAAACTGGATCTCTTGGTGAGTGAAGGAGGCAAATATCATCCATATTGTCTGCACACGATTGCTGTGGACGTCCAGGCACGACTGCAGCAGTTGCTCCATAAGTCATTAAGGCATTTGTCGCAGGAGACCGGATACACTTACTGTGTCGGAGAGCTGCAAATGGTGCTTACTGGAAGTCCTACAAGGTTACGGCTGTCCATACATTGCAGGAAGCAGATAAGAATAAATGAGTGACTTATTGTCAGTTTCAGGCGTTCATTTACAAAATCCAGGCATATGTGGTGCGCAATCTCCGCACAGAGAATAGTGGGGCCAATTATTTCTGACCAGACTGTGGACACTGCTGTGTATGGAAACCAAATAATTCTCAAGAACCTGTGGCCACAGAGATTGCCGGATTCGACAACTCCAGACTTCTTCCTATGGGGTTACTTAAAAGAGTGTGTTTAAGTCACATGCACTCACTCAGTGGACGATGTGAAGCACAGCATTACAGGTGAGATCAACAGTATTGACACTAGCATCCTCCAACGAGCGGCCAGTAACGTGGAGTGACGTGGTGGTGTGCCTTATGCATACAGGAGGGAGGACATTTGCTATAGAGGATATAATCTCCCAAAGATACTCTCAATGTGAGGTGTAACAAATTGTGATTCGCATCATTTATTTGTAAATAGTTAAATAAAGAAATGTGTTGGGGTCTATATAAATTGCCCTGTAGTAGACTTAGAAACCAGGTTAAAGCAGAAACATAGAGTTGTTCTAACTAAAAGCCTTTCGACAATAGGTTACAGTACATCATAAATATGCCACTATAGACTTAAGATGATGTGAAAATACATGTTAAATGTGTAAAAGTTTACCAAATGCCAAATTGTGTTAAATGTTAGAAACCAAAATATTGCGCAAGAGGAAAAATATCTTTATCCACTGATATAAGTTATAGTCATCTGTTCAGTGCCAAGTCAACTGCAATCATGACTTTAACACTCCACATATCACCAGACTGGGCTCTCCTCACCAAGGCAAGACTTCTGTCTTCGTGTTGTCATAGCCACCATCATTTACTTTTTACAAAACTTGACAGCAGTGTCTACAGTTTTCCTTTATAATGTACAAAGGCTTTCATTTTTTGATAGCACTGCCTGTAACTTTACTGTGCAACATACACTGTTGCATTACTCTATTTTTTTTCCCCTAAAGCAATTGCCATTTCTCATGTGCATTCTGGATTCTGTTGTGCAAATGTCTTGCTGCCAATAGCGTTGTAAGTAATTTCATCTAACGTCTCGTCTGCTCACAACAAAGATGCAGCGAGTAATTTTTTTAGCTGCATTTTAGTGGTGCTGCTAAATGACAAAGCGTCAAGTGCTGCAGCAGTGCTTTGCCCTCTGACGGTATCCAGCAAATCTCCTAGATGTTTGATAGCTGGCTTGTAAGATTCCTCGTTCCAAAAGGCTATCGTTGGAGTCATTTTAATCTTGCTCAAAGCTTATCACACGTTTAGTGTGTTCCAAGACACGAGTATTATTAACATATACTTTACATACAAAAAGAAGAGAGAAGGGGGAACACACGTACATATGTGCAAGACTTTTTGAATGTGTATCTGTCATGAATTTATCTTGGGCTGTAAAACAAATTTCCAGGAAGTCATAAACAGGTAAGTGTAGTTACTGATGACTGGGTGTTTGCTAAAAGAAAGCAGAAGAAATGTAGATTCCGATCATGCTGTGGAACAACTCCTGCTACTAGTTTGTATATGTGCTAGAACAAGATCGGCTGAATAATGAAACATTGCCACACACTAATAAAAGGGTTTGAACATCTTAATACAGTTGCAGGAGAACAAGGATTTGTAATAACCAACACCATGACATGGTTTAGGGCTTGCGAGAGGCCAGATTACCTTAATGATACTCCAGATCGCAGATGTAGGTGAATTGAGATTGTAGTTTCCCAGGGCGTCAGCTTTTCAATTACTCTGAAAAACACTAGTATCTCCTCTCAGGGTCAAAGGTCGACAGCCTGTGATCATCCCATCGCAGCACACGTCTGATATAATTAAGAAAGTCATGGCAATAATTTGCACACACTGAGCACTTGCTCAGCGACCACATGGTTACACTTGCTGGTTAGGGCCAGTTCCCAAGGTGAAAGTTCTTTATGTTAAAATAACACTTGGTTTGCAACAAAGAAATATATTACCAGAAATATTACGTGGGTAACATACAATCAGCGGGTCTGACAACTCCTGCCAGGGGCCTATACGGTGAAAATGGCTTAACTAGCTGGTGGAAATTAACATGGTGAAACTCTCCGGGGTCGCAAGTTTGCGGAGAGGAGGGTCGGCACACGGGAGCTAAGAAAAAGGTTCCGGTAAATTTATCAGTTTAAACTATTGACACCCTAAATGTTTAACGCAAGTTGATGCTCCCATGGCACGCGGCGCATGTCCGTCCTCGAAGACCCATTGAACCAGACTTGGAGATGGTAGAGTGTAGGTACCGTTGGCAACGGACAACTTCCTGCCAACATCTCGAGGGAAATGTTTACACAAGACAAAATGCAAAACACTTCACATAAAAGACAACTAAGTACAGGAAAATAATCAGGAGATTATTTTACATGGATTAGTTTGTTCAGAGTTCTTTTGGACAGAGTCTCGTTACCAAATGTGTCTGAAATATGCATAATATGTAACAGTGCCAGAACAGGCGAGCAGAAGACAGAAAACACTATAATAAAATATGACAAAATTAAACATATGTTCAAACCCTTCTCAATCGGCAAAATTAATTAAAGTGAAAATTAATATACGAGCTGTTGGAAATTTGTTCGGTGGACTTGGCAATATGGCTGCCGGAACTGCAAGCGTCTTTGAATGTTTATTTTCCTTAAAATGTTAAATATTTTACCAGAATTTCAAAACAAAATAACATACATCATAGCACTTAGAAAAATAGCAGAATAATGAAGAGCGTGAACACATGTGCACCATGTGGGTGAACACTCAAAATTTAATTATAAATTAAGGCGGGGACGCAAGGAGGACACTTCCTCGGGCATGCATTAGGCTTTGCTTTAAGGAGGTCGCACATTTACACAAACAGGCTAGGTGCCGGTTACTCTTGACAAGCGGGTCTTTTAGATGCAGTGAACGGATCCCTAGTTCGTTCACGCACAAAAGACATACCACACTACACACACACTGATGCACAACGTGCATTTCATGCAGCGAGTACTATCGGGCTGCCCCTCGAGTGGTGCACAGAGCAAGGGCGATGTCAACCTTCTTTACCCTACCACCTAGACGTCTATATACATGGAAATATCCTGGAATCATTATCAGAAATTAGATTGATTATATTCTGATAAATCAAAGGCAAAGGAACATCTGTACCTCAGCGAGAACATATCGTGGTGCAGATATATCCTCGGATTATAATCCCTTGGTTGGTGTTTTCTAAATTAGAATGAAGAATATCAGGAAGAAAACGGTCACAAAGTACAACTTGGAGAAACTCAAAGAACCCTCCATAAGAAATCAAGTCGAGATAAATCTCAAGAATGAAATAAGTGTATTATGTGAAGCCTTGAATAGCGAAGAGAAAGTGGAAAAACTTAAACATGTGGAATCTATTAAAAACAAACATTTGAAATCAGATTTCACGAGAAAGAAAACGTGGATAACTGAAGAAATACTCAACGTGATGTGCAGAAGAGGAGGATGGTAAAAAAATGACCCTATTGAATACAATAACATCAATAAAGCGATAAGAACAAAGATAAGCCAAAAAAAAAAAATGTACAGGTATAGAAGTTTTACAACTGAAACATGACAGTTTCAATGTTCATCGTAAAATTAGAGAGATAACCGGGAAGTATAAAACAAAGACAGTGAACAAGTTGGTTTACAGTGAAGGAAAAGTCATTGCTGGTACAGAAGAAATTAAAGATACCTGGCAAAGACATATAGAACAACTATTTTATGACAATCGACCAGAGAGAGAGAGAGAGAGAGAGAGAGAGAGAGATAGACACACACACACACACACACACACACACACATACACACATACACACATATTTTCAGGGAAGCATTGGAGGATGTGGAGAAGGGAATCCTGTTGAATGGGCAATGGATAAACAACATTCGCTATGCAGATGATACTGTTATTTTTGCAGATAGCCTGGAAAGTTTACAACACCTTATGGTTAGAGTAACACAGAGTAGTTTATGAATATGGTCTTGATATTAATATAATTAAAACAAAACTAGTGGTCGTTAGTAAAAAAAAATGTATCCCTGTGTATAATATTAGTATAAATCAGAGACCTGTTGAATGTGTACACAAATATACATATCTTGGTACCACCATAAATGACCAGTGGGATTGCTCTGAGGAAGTGAAGTCTCGTATTGGAAAAGCTAAAGCTGTCTTCGACAAAATGAGTAATCTTTTTAAAAGTCATGAGATAACAATGACCACAAAAATGAAACACTTCTACGCTGTTATGTGTTCTCTATGGGGTTGAAACTTGGACTCTGACGGAGTCACTCGGTACAAGATTGGAAGCCTTTGAGATGCAAATATTTCATTGTAGGTTTACGCAGTTAAGTGTCTGACAACAATCAATGCATCCATATTTTCTTTTATTATTGAATAATTATAAGTAACCAAAGAAGTTTGTAAAATCTTATCTCACAGTACTACTTGCCAGTAAAATAATTCAGAATATAATCATTTAATTTTGAAACTGCTGTAACTCAAGAATCATTGGGTGAAATCCATTCCAAGATTTGGAACTCACAATGGAATTATGCCACAAGATTTCGAGAATATGGCCCCTATACGTCTTGCACAACACAACAAAAGTAGAAAAGAGTATTAATACACTTAGTAATGTGCAATAGTCAGTATTTTACACTTGCTCCAAAAAGTATTGGCACATCCCATGTTGTAATCTTGGGCTCGATGCATGACTATTTAACATGCAAGATGCACCTGTAGGCAGAGTTTCGATAGGTGCACAATGTTACGCTCGACAGTATGCAGGGACACGATCAACGAGCAGTGTAGAAATGAAAATTAGGTAACATCGCCAAATAAGTATTGGCACAGTGGAGCCCTCTTACTGTTTGGTCATGTAAACAGCATGCAACGCAAGGTAATGTTCATACATTATCTTTTATCGTTACTACAAACAGTTTATGAGTCAGTTTGAAGGTAGACATGGTGGTGCTCGGTACTATCACCAAGGGACCAAGAAAAGAACAGTCACCCTCCGTCCGAGAGAAAGTTGTGTTACTGCACCCACAAGGCAGAAGTTACAGAGAGATTGGTAGAATACTTTCTACCAGCTTCTTCACTGTACAAACCTTAACACACAAATATAAGGAACAAGAATCTACATGAAACAAACCCAGATCAGGGTGCCTACAAATACTCTCGCATCGTGAGAGACGCTGTACAATACGTTTAGACCAAAATTAATGTACAAGAAGTGCTACCTCGTATGCTGCAGACATCACAACAACTTCCAACAAAATGGAATGTGCACAAACAGTATGGAATGTCTTGAACAGTGCCGATATTCATGGCAGAACCCCCCGAAAGAAGCCATATATTTTGGAAGCGAACGTGAAGAAATTCCTTGGGTTTTCCTAGGAATATTGTGGAAAACTACTGGAACTACTGGCCTTTATTGAAAGAAACATGGATCAGTACAAATACATTGGTGTGTTGCAGGATGATTTGTCCAACAGTGTACTCTAGCTAGGCCTGGATGGGGTCTTCCGTTTCCAACAGGATAAAGACTAAACACACTGCTTTAAAAACTTGAGAAAGGCTATGTTATATAATGCCCCCAGATGACTTCTTACTCCACGACAGAACATGTATTTGAATCGTATTGAGCATTTGTGGGATCATCTTGTAAGGGAAAAGGCCAAGCGCCATTCATCTTGCAAAGATGAGCTTAAGAGGGTTCTCTTGGATGGAAGGTCTGAAAATGCCACTGAAATGACGAAAAAGTTGGTTCATTCAATGCTGACATGTCTGGAAGCTGTCATACGTGCTAATAGCTAGCATACACGATACTGGAACTGAAGCACAGGTAACGATATACTGTGCCAATACTTCTTTTTGCAGTGAGGTGGATTCTTTTGTGTAACTAATGTTGTGTTGTTGCTGTGATTTCAATGAAATTTATTTTTGTTGTACATTATATTAAGGCATAGGCCTACACACATTACTTTCTTTCTTGTTTCTTCTGTACAAATAATATGGGGAAAACATTGGATGTGCCAATAATTTTTGGAGCAAGTGTATATCAATCAAAAAATTTTTATGAACATACACAGAAACAAAATATTAGCTGCGACTATAGTCATAATTCAGTGGAAGTTAGTGTTCACACATCGGAAAGCTCTATTTCCACAAATGTACTTGACAAGTGCCATGTCTGTATCAGTCGTAACTATCTGTAACTATTCAGGGTGAAGCAATGTGAGTACAGAGCAGTGCCAGTATACAAGGGCGGTATCGCCAGGCACAGTTCCCACATGCAGAAATCCAAGAGTAACCCCACCAGATATCGAACCCGGTTCGCATTGGTGGAAGGAGTGCAGTTCTATAACAGATATGAAAAAGTATTCATGTGAATGTTCCTAAACAAAGTTTATTCCCAAGTAATTTCAATTGGAAATACAAGCATTTACTTAATCTCTGGAATACATAGCGAATGTTAAATAATTTGGTTATCTTTTTTCACTACCACAATACAAAAACAATTTCGTTAAAATTCCCAAACTTTACCAAACGTGTAGCATGGCAAATTTAGCCCGTAAAGTCTGGTTTACATGTACGCTGATCATGCCCAACAGAGCGGAAAACTAGAACAGCCAATCAGAAGCAGTCCTTGGTCGTGCGGAAACCTAGGACGGCTTCTGATTGGCTGTTCTGGTTTTCCGCTCTGTTCGGCATAATCAGCGTACATGTGAACCAGGCATTACGCAAAATGAAATAGCTGAAAGACCATTTTCAATATCCCATGCGTTATTATAAGAGAAAATTAATACAAAAATAAGTCAAGCTCTTGTATAAGTTAGTACTCAAAATTATTTCAGAATATTCAAAAATGTGCAGTAAACATAGGTGCTGATTAAAGCCTTGTCCGCAAGACCTCGGGACCTACTTCCCTTTTCTATGGTCCTGCGGACGCATGTCCCAACCATAGACTAAAGTCTACGATACCAACAAGCATGTGTGTACAATAGCGACGTCCGAAGCTAAGCTTCCCGACACTATAGTGCACCCTAATCTGCACGTCAATAAATTGTATGTGATTACTTGCAAATATTTATGTTTCTAGCTTATATTATTTTTTGTTTTCTAATGTAAGTTATGCGAGTGAGCACGATTTGATTTTGGTTTAATTTTTTAACTTTCATGTGGATAGTTTTTATTTTGCTCGTCAGTAATTTTTTGTATTAATTTCGCCTTTGCAGTTACGGGATTGAAGGTTATTGCTTGGAACAAATGTAGAGTTTTATATTTTCAATATACACGGGGTTTTTTTTTTTTTTTTTTTTTTTCGTTCGCGCGCAATAAAATGCAAATAGTACTGTGGACAAAGTCGAATTGATAACTAAAATTCCTCCGATTGTAACTTTGATTTATAGGTAAGGCCTATATGAAATATAAACAATTTTTTAATTTGAGTTTTTTTTTTTATATGCCTAACTATAGATTATTTTATGTTCCATTTTCCATTCGGAACACGACACCATCACTAGCCTGGACTGGTCGGTGCTTGACGTCATAGTAGTTACGCCACAACTCCGGGTAGGTGTGGTCTGTGGCGGTGGTAACGTATACAAATGAGATGCATAAACAAACCGAAAGCATGTTTCAATTTTTGATTATACTCTCTAGTGTTAAATATACTATTTATGTTTTAATTATTAAACTCAATTATATTTACATACCCTCCCCCCCCCCCCTCTTGCAACTTCGTTTACGGACATGTTTGTTTTACGTGGTAATTGTAAAACTGCAGTCGAACCTTGACTTTCAATCAAAGCAAACGTTACAGCATAAATTCTGTTCGCTGTTTGATGTAATTAGAGTTGCTCGTTATTAAAACAGCCATTCACAGCTTCGCCTCTTATAATACAGTGTTTAAAGCGGCAATAAAAGGCAAGCATGGTGATTTGTTTTTCCATCCCCATACACTAGTTTCACAGAACACAGTGCCAAAAAACGGACACATGGCGTTAATATTATGTTACTTAGATAATTTAATGAATTTGAGTTTGCGACAAAATAATCTTAAACTATGCCTACATACTAGAAGTGTTTTGAACAATATAAGTATAATATAATGTTTTTTATTATTATTTTTGGAACAGTAACAAACGAGTTTATTTTTTTAAAAATCAAATAAATTATTGGTAAATTCGTGTTTGTTTACTGTTCGTAAACGAACGTTGTGGTCTAATCATAATATAAGGCGTGATTTTGTGTCATTAGAGTACATCAGTGACTTACAGAAAAGTATATTTATTTTAACAAAATACCGTGAATAACAACTAAATTTACGTACTATATTTGTACCATAAATATGGTACGCACGCTAACCTTGAAGCCGAAAGCTAGCTAAATGGAAGGGGAGGCAACCGCGCATGCGCAGTTACTGTGGGCCGGGTCATGACGACATTCTCAGAGCTTGGCCAATGAGGAACTTAGTGGAAAATGAATGCGGTCATCAGCAGCCAATGGAAGCGCGGGTTTCTGATGTCATGTTTTAAAGATAACTTTCATGAGTCACGGAATATAAGCTCTACTCTACCAGCTTTTCAAACACAAAACATTTAGTGCGCGTCCTGCGAGGAGCGTGGTTATCGCGCGGCAAGCAGGGGAATGGTGCGGTCGCATTGGCGTATCGATTGCGAAATGCGAGCGTGACTCATTGTTGGGTGCGGGGCGCGTCGCGTGAAGTGTGAGGTTAGCAATCAACCGTGTTCGCCAGCGTGGCGGCCACACAGCGAGCAGCGACGGCCAAGCGCATGGTGGGTGCTCCTATCAAGATGGAGCCGACCTTCTATGACGACCAGTCGTTCCTGCAGCGGTTCAACGGCGGCGACGTTAACCAGCTGAAGCGCAGCATGACGCTGGACCTGAACTCGCGCGTCGCCGCCAAGCGGCCCAAGTTCGGGCCGGCATTGACCGCTGCTCCCGTACTCTCGTCGCCCGACCTCAAGATGCTGAAGCTGGGTTCGCCGGACCTCGAGCGCATCATCCTGGGGCAGCCGTCGGGGCTTACGCCGACGCCGACGACGCCGATCATGTTCCCGCGCACCGTCACGGAGGAGCAGGAGCTGTACGCTCGCGGCTTCGAGGACGCCCTCCATGAGATGCACACAAGCGACTCGAGCCAGATGAGCGGCTCTAGCAGCCTGCTGACGATGGACGGGCCCGCGGGCAGCTACGCGACGCTCGAGCCCCAGGGCGGAGTCTCCCTGGGCCAGGCCTCCTTCCCGCTGCTGGGTGCCTTCTCGCCGCACGACGGCGTCATCGTCAAAGACGAGCCCCAGACGGTCCCCAGCCTCGGGTCTACGCCGCCTCTCTCGCCCATCAACATGGAGTGCCAGGAGAAGATCAAGCTGGAGAGGAAGCGACAGAGGAACAGGATCGCAGCCTCAAAGTGCCGCCGACGCAAGCTCGAGCGGATATCTCGGCTCGAAGACAAAGTCAAGTTGCTCAAAGGCGAGAACTCCGAACTGGGCACAGTGGTGCATAAACTCAAGGACCAGGTGTGCCAACTGAAGGAACAAGTGATGGAGCACATTCAGAACGGCTGTGAAATACCTAGCCTTTTGATATCCCAGCATTACTGACTTTGAAATAAGAAAAGATCAGGTAAACGTTTACGAATCATTACCTCGTTTTTTTTTAAGCGTTTGCGAATTTTTTTTTTACCAGACACGTGATTTTTATTGAATGGACGTAGATAGTTATAATTTTCTACAAGTCAACTATGAACTTTGTGAAGTGGGTCTTTTTAGATGCACGCGCTAATTTGTGCTTAAAATGTTTTTTCTCCGCCAGCAAGTGGTACCTTTTGCTCAAATTACCAAAGCAGATAGGCCTATAAATGCATTCTTGTGATTCTTGACTTTTTTGTACCACGATCGCTAACGTGCGGAAAAGAAATTGTAATCCAAACTACGTAATCTCTGGAATAGGCCTATCAGTTTCAGTGTAAAACTGAGCCTTACTGCGAGGCTACATCAGCTGACTCGCAACCTTGCTGCGAGGCTACATACGTCAGCTGACGCAGGCGGCTGCCCGCACTCTTGCTTGCCTCACGTGATAATAAGTGTCCATTCTATGTCAAACCAATAATTAATTGTCAAGTTTTTTGTTGTTACACAATATCACATAAGTTGCTTTATTCTACTATGTTCAGTGAATCTACTCTTTAATTTTTATTGGCATGGATAGTGAGAAAATGTTAATTACAATTTATAATTAATATATTTACCATCACGACCTGTTTATGTTAGTATTGAGGCATAGTTTCCGCGTTTTAAGGGCAGCTGCACATCTCATAAAAACATTTTGGCAAGTATAGTGTCTAGTCACAAACTTTTACGTTTACATTTCGTGTTCTAGCCCATCTGTATATATTTTTTATGTTAAATGTGTAAATGCCTAGAAGTTGGGCTAGTGTTTCAGTTGTGTTCTTGTGAATCTGTGAAGGAAAGTTAATGCAAAATATCCGCTGGGAAAAAAAAAACATTCTGGCAGGTGTAAAAAAAATTTCATTTCAGTGATGAAAAAATGCTCTGGCTACAACTGACGAAAGGCTTAAACGCCGCAGATTATATCCTGCTCTATAGGGTATGTTCACTATCATGTGCTAAGCATAACCATCTTTAATATTTTACATCATGTGTATGTTATGTTTCTACTTGTGCATCGTAAATTGTAAATGGATCTTTCCTTTTTTGTTTGACAGTGTATACCAAGTCACTTCAAGTTTTAGCTGGAAATTGAAGCTATAATACATGAATAGTAATAGGTAAACAATTTGTTATTTTTGCAATTCACATGCTTGAAATGTATTAAATATGAACTTGTTTACCAAGTAATGCCTATTAATGTTTTCGTGCATTTTCACTTGTAGCAGAGCATACGTCTAAAGTAATGAATTTGACTGTAAAATATATTCATGCTTAGGTGTGGAAGATTTCTTTCTCTTCAGATGATTATATTGTGTAGGTATATTTTTAGACCTACGCACTATACATACTGTGTTAATTTTGAATGTGATCTCGGATTTTATCCGGAATGTCTTTTTTATGAATTGTTTATTTTTGAAATAAATTGATACTTAAAAATATATATTTTGGTGAGTGCTTTCCATTTATTATTAACACCTGTTAAGATTATTCATTTTGGTATCATTTGAATCTTTGGAGAGGGGGAACGATGGTTAATTTTGATGTAGATGGTTTTTATTTTTCTGTTTTTTGTGGCTAGTAAGCTACAACTCTTGTCCATTTCTGACTGCCCTTTTTGAGAAACAGTTTAAAGTTAATGAGATTACAAGAATTTTTTTGTACAGCATTTTTTTTTTTTTTCCCCCAGAAGAAAAAGGTGGCTGTGTATGAATAATTGCATCAGTTGTATGGTGGTGGGTTAATATTTGTGTTGGATTGCTACACTGTTATATATGTAACACACACGAACTACTAATAAGAAGTTTTTACAAAATTACAACAAATGGGCTGCAAAATTTAACATGTAGAGGGGGCAAAGCTGATGCGTCGTTCTCAGGTAATGAAATGAGAAATTAACCGGAGGGGGGGGGGGGCATTACTATTGCAGTTGCAATATTTGAAGGTTACCCATTTTTGATCCATCCTTTTGCCTATTGTAAAGGTTTGACTTTCAGAACAATAGAAAAAGGCTTACATGTTTTAAACTTTGTTTACAATCAACCAAATGGTATTAAATTGTAAAATCAACTTCCTGAAGTTGAGGTTAAAGTTTTGTAGTGTGGCAAGAAGATTAGGGCTCTGAAGCTGGATTTGCAATTACCCGACAGTCCGACAAAACAGACCCAACACAGAGGCGAGAATTTTTCATCAGTCAATGAGGAGCAAGGTCACCCCGACAAAAGTAGATCCTATTTCTACTTTCGTCGGACCGATCGGCCTCGCTTAGCAGTAAAAAAAAAACGTAACCTTACATACTGTGTTAAATTTCACGTTACAGACAATTTTTTTACGTGTACATACTGATTTTCTTATAACAGAAAGCTATTGAATTTATAAAAATAAATATTCACTGAAAAATAATTGCTCCCAAAATCCAAAAATACTTTATTTACAATGTTATCAAAACAAAATAGTGTACAATGATCTGCGATTTCTTCACACTCGTAGCATGTTATTGGCTATTCTAGGATTTTGTTGAAAGGTAACTGTCAGGGTATTGTAAACAAACTAATTTTGGTGGGGGAAATGGTAGGCCTGTAACATCGTGTCTGTCACGACGACCTTGTGGCGTTGTAAATCCAGTATGTAGTCTGCAGTTATGTCTTAGATGGCACAATTCACATTGAATAGTAGCATGCAAAGTAATTAAACTTATATTTAATGTACGGAAGTAAGAAACAAAAAAAAATAAACTTTAAAAAAAATTTTCTACAGTATACATGTACACTATTCCAGTGAAAGATTCGTGTGTTACCTTTAACTGAATGGGATTAGTCAAAAAATGAATTATACTGCATTCTCAGGGAGGCCTGTAGTTGTGTGTATGAGAATTATAACTTCCTGTAAATTTTCTCAAGAGACCTGAAAAATTCGAGTTCATTGACTTGCAGGCTAGACTCTTCTTAAAAGTCTTGTGTACAAATATGCCACTATGGACTTCACATTGGTTGTCTGTCACCGTAGAAGGCGACGATTGGGCCAGCGGTCTCCAGGAGGTGTCAAAACACAGTGTGGACCAATGGCTAAAACTGTATAGACACGCGTGTTTTGAATTCTAGTTTTGTCTCGAAGTGAATCTACGAATTCTTCAGGTTTGCACTCGTTAGCGACTCTTCAGTATACCTAGGCCTACAGTATAGTGTTGCGGTGTACCTTGCACCTTAGAAAATGTGGTTTTGTCGGTCCTTGTTAACGAAATTGGGGTCGCCATTCTGTATTAGCATTTAATTTTTGTACTAACGTCCATTAGTTTGTGGGTAACCCAGTTACATTTATTGAAGAGGAATAATGTTACCTACCACATATACAGAGATTCCAAAAGATCTCCATTATTAAATACTATCTACTGACTTGTTGCTATATTGCAAGTAATAAATATTTTGCAATCCTAAAGTATCTCAGGAATGCAATTTTTTGTATGTGTAATATCCTTGCTGTGAACTCCAAGGGAGAAGTAATACATAGAACACATGAGGAATAACATATCAGTTATATAGACCATTTAAATTACATTCCATGTGTAAGGTTACACGGTAAAAAAGAAACCGTATGATCTACTTTCAATTAAAATTGCATAATGTAGTTAGTGATTTTATTTTGTTTTTATTTTATTAGCATATTAAGTTGTAATCGCCCAGTGGATTTAGTAGCTGAGCATAATTTAGGCCTACTGTGAATATGTGTTGTTAGTGGTGAAAAAGTAATGCAAATTTACCCGAATGAAATGACCAAATAAATAGGACAATCACAAAACTTAAAAGTTTAAAATACTGGTAGCACAAAATTATCATTTGCAAAAAATATTTTCACAGAATCAGTGTTATTGATTACCAAAATCTACAACAAAATGATATGCTTTCCATGGTTAGTTGAACCTTTTGAAAGCCCTACTTAGGTTCTGTTTTTATACTCGTTTTGTATTCTTTTGCCATCTTTAATATTTCAGCCCTACCACTTGTAAATGCAGGAGATTGGGCAATGAAAAAACATTAGCTTGCAGTAGATTTAAATTGCAAATTTTAACTTTCCAGTTTATATAAAATATGTAAAAAAAAAAAAAAATAGTAATACACACGTGTTCATTCAAGCTAGATAACCAGAAAAAAAACATTCAAATAGTGAAGATATATGTAGGCCTACTTACAAAAAATAGCTGAGAACAAATGCTTGTGGGCTGCCGCATGTCCCCAACAACTTTAGTTCTCTTCACAATTAATAAAACTTCAGAACACTACACAAAAAAAAACATGAGGGGGAAGGAAATTCCCTTCTCAGATGATAGTATATCCAATATCACAGAGTTCAGCGATTTATCGCAATCTGACATGATTGAATTAGTGAGAGTTGCAGTTTTGTGAACTTAATATATTTAATTTCTATGTAGATATGTGTAAAGTGACATTGTAATATTGTGTTTGAATAGGTTTTGTTGATAATTTGCTGTGGAAGGGATAAATACAGTAGATCTGCCTAATTTTTTTTAATTTTGGCAGTATATCAGTGGATGGCTGTAAAAACAGTTGCATCTGCAAAATCAGTAGACCTGGCAACACTGAACTGGAACCAGAGACGTTTGTTCTCGCTGATGTATGGTGTATTGTACAATACTGGACCTGAGAAAGCGGCGAACAATATTTAGCATAGTAGAACGATTGCAGTTCACAATTTTCCGAATCTCGTGTCGAAATTTACCCCTTCGGTAACACAAAATTAACGGCTTTCTCGCCACCACAGACATCTGACCTCTTCTCACGTTCCACGCTGATCAACTAAAGCTTGCTTGAAATGCTGACCTTAATGAACAGAATGAAGGTGCACGTGGTTTAGGATGCGTGAGCCCGACCTGGCACGCCTCGTAGCCGAATGGGGGCCGTGTATTGGTGGGCAGTGTACCACTTTCACCGCGGCGTTCAACCTGCAATTGTTTTAGTGTTTTCCATTTTATGCACATATAATCATATAAATGATGCGTACCTAGCTTTATAGACCCTGAAAGTTGGATGTTTAATCATGCATTAAATAAACTGGGTTACCAGTCATTTTCATTTAGAGGTAATATTCATTTCCAATCTAATGTCGGTTCATACCAGGTGTACCTCTTTTCACTTTGGGCTAGTAATAAATATACAGTAGGAAACAATAGTACTGTGTATAGTGAGATTGCTACCATTTGACTATAAAATTAACATTGCAATGGACCTTTCAACCATATCCATGCATCATTCAAGAGAAACTGTGTAAATTTTGTGTTAATAATATGAAAATCCTTGCTCTTTGTCAGTATGAAACAAGAAAAAATTTAAATGTTAAACTTTCAATACACAACGTCAAAACTATAACTCACTGCCGGCTTAACTGGAAGCTTGCATACTATACTGTTGACATATTACACAATTATGGCAGTTATTTTTTGTAATGCTATCAGAAGTGCTCACTTTATCGTGAACTCTCTTTACTAAATGTAACTTAAGCGATTCTAAGCCCCGGTCTCGTCCGCCACAGTGAATTTTACATTTGTATGCCATATCTCCCTTTTTATAGAAATAACTAGATATTTTTTATTATAGCACATGTACATCTTACAAATTCAATTGCAAATTTTATCTATTTTTCTCTGGTAATTGCGAAACTGAAAGAATCTATCGATAATTTTAAAATGATGCTGCAATAATTATGTTATTACTTGACAGTCCTTCATTTATGTTTGTTCTTTAGCTTAAGACAGTCGGCTAGTGAGGGGTATGTATATTTGTGCGAGAAAGGCAAAAATCGAGCAACAAAGCAAAAAGAAATGATTATTAATTAAAGCCATGCATCCCTTCGCAATGAAATGATTTTTCCGGCAAGTAATATTCTTGGGAGCGTATCCACGCATCAAAAGTGGCAAACATTTTGATTTGGTTGTTATGGAAGTGTTCACGAGATGCTTTGAGGCCTATGCAATTACAAGTGCGCGAACAACGCCATAGCGTGGACCAATACATACCTCTACCATAGATCACATGTATCCAGTTTGTATATATTGAGATATAGCAGTCTGAATAAAACTGTTTTAGGTATGTTGGAGAGTATCAAAAAATGTTTCCAGTGTGCATAAAGTCATGCAACTACCATTCTGTCATCGCCTGGAATGTACTCTTTTTTTTATAGGTAAACCTATTGGGGGCACACTCAGGTTTTTTTAAGAAAACACTTTTTTTATTTCAAACACACTGCAACATATTTTAAGTGCATTGTATACTGCCAGAGATGTAGTTGAAGTAATGGGGGGAGGACCGTGAAGCTAAGGAAAATCGTGGAATAAAAATTGTAGTAATTAATCCCCAAATAGTTCCAGAAAATGAATTCACACAGATCTGTGCGACTTTACTTCCCAGAGTGCCACAAAAATTTATCGCTTTGTTCGTTTATACCTGCTTTATATGTAGTGGACTAAAACGTATAGAAGTGGTAAATGTGTGCAGCAATGCGTGCGTGTTTAACCCACACTGTAGAAGCAGATTTGTGCCAATTTGCTTTGTTGGATCTAGTTTGCAGTCAGTACGAATTCTGAGTTTCCTTTGCTGCAGTTTGGCATTACAGGATGTAAGGGAACATGGTGGAATCATATAAATAATCGGGTTTCTTTAACAAAATAGATTTTTGTTGTTTTTGCAGTCTGCCAGGCAGAAGTGGGTTATGTTTTTTCCACACGTAGTGGACAGTTGATTTAACATTTACCCTAATCCTAAAGACATTAATTTCAGTTTATCATTTTCGTAGTGCACATGTTGTCGTAATGTGCCGAGTTGTTCTTAATATTGATTGCCACTACGTATTTCACCAGGTGAGAGTGAAGGTGTGAGTTCAGAACGGCTGTTGGGATGAAACTTTGAACATTTGAGGTAAAATTTCAGAACAATTGATTTTAATTGGCATGCCAAACACTTTCATCATTGACTGCCTAAATGTATAGCCACTTTTAATTGCATCAATAAAAATGTGGAGAATTTATGAGAATAGTTTACTTATTGGTCTTTTCTGCAACTATAATTTTTTTTTTTGTGGTGTTCTGATAGAGAAAACATTTGTTTGTAGGATAATTGCATGCAAGGGTGTTTTTTTTTCTTGCAAGTAGTACATACTTGGCTTACTGGAACTAAATGCAAAATATTTTTGTAGGATTCTACTATGACCTGAAGCAATCCAATATATGACAGTGAGAAGACATATCGGGAACCACTTTAAGTAGCAACGCTTGCAAGACTTTTTTTTTATAGTGCATTTGTTGTGAATTAATTAAATTATTTCATTGGCACGTCTTAAAACCACAATGTTAAGAGCTGCCCAATTCTCTTCACATCGACACACATTAGAGTCAAACAGCAGTATTTTGAACCCTGAACTTCTACATTTTTCTGAAGAGGGAGCAGTTGAATTGATTGAATTATAACTTATTTAAATGTTGTTATAAAGCGTTAGTTTTGTTGATGATTTTCAAAGATGCACACACATTAAACCTCTACTTCACCTATTATGGAAAAATTTGTTATTGTGTCATAATTTCAGTTTCAGAGGTGTTATTGAAAATCTTTAGTTATAAAAAATGTACAATATACCAGTTGTTTAATACATTTCTATCTTATTTTCACTGTGTGTTATTTCTTGATTGGAGAAAGGCAATTAATGATAAAATATATACATGTTCTTGACCTTTTACAACCAGCAGATAACACAATGAAAATTAAGCACTAAAATATTAAACAGCTCATAAAATGTTAATTTTCTATAATCGTGCATCAGTAATTACTCTAAATCTGAAACAAAGACCTCCTGTAAAAAGAGGTGAAGCAGAGAATTAAAAGTATTGCCTTCTTGAGGCCATCTCACATCCCCAAATTTTAAAATTCTGTCAAACTAATGATAAAGAAACAATATAAAATGTATTTATTTATTTTCATTTTATTCAATAGGTCCCATAAAACTGCCCACACCAGCCCAGCTCAAGAAAAAAAAAGATGTGCCAAGTATAAATACAAACTAAAATATTGACGCCATTGAGTGAGACACGAGACGAACGAAGACACAAATCACTTGCTGATGATGGGCGCCAGTGGTGCTTCCCAGTCACCGCACTGTTGAGACTCACGGATGCTGTGGGTTCTGTGTGTCCGTCTCACCCGAGCGTACTTACGAAACATATACTAAACATCTTTAATAAACTATTTAACACTGAAAAATGGCGTGGCGAGGATACTGTCACTACAAAGGAAAAACTTAAAACACTGTGAGAAGACTTCTCATACAATAACGTGCCAGGAATTTTACTTGTGATAAACTCGGACGTGTCTAGCTAATTCAGCTAGCGTGCTCCCACAGCTCGAAATTTCTCTAGCGCACTCCTACAGTGGTGTTTGATAACACAGCCTTCGCAAGGAAAGGGGTCTACGGCCGCTAGGGTGGACTGTAGGTGTTCCCTGAAGACAGGGCATGAAGAATCACATAGATGAATCTGAACGTGAACACGTGTGATTATTTGGCATCATCACTAGCGCGGGCTGGTCGGGGCGCGCCTCTCAGCACGTGGTTAGTGTAGCGCCGGCCTATGCACACAGCCAGCTAGGACGGAAATAATATCACTACACAATTACACGGAACCCTGAATGAAAAATGCATGGAACCTTGACATTTAATAAGGCACGTATGAAATTACACAAAATACCTTGAAAGCGCATGGATGGCGCAGATACGTACTTGGCTATATCTGACCATGTGGCCGTGGGCGATGTGGCCTCGACACAATAAAACATGAAAAATACCATCAAATAAATACATTGAGATATTGCACGTAGCACTTATACGGAAATGACACTGAACTGCCTTTAACATAGGCGGGTGGTGCCTGATTCAAAGTTGGGCTTGCTGCGTGCACTCTCCGACATTTATCCTCTTCTCGATTAAAATTCAAAAAGCCGCAAGGGCGCAAATAATTAGGCTAAGCGGGAGCATAATGCTGGGCAGGTGTCAGGCTAACGTACGCAAAGCAAAGGTTGACCGGTATACTAAAATTATCTATTGAAATCTACATCGGTGTTAAAAAGGCTGTAGTGCATACATGACAGCGTCTTACCTCGCCAGCTCTCCTCGACGGACTGTCCAGAGGCAAGCGTCGCGCGGACCTACCATGACCGCCTACTGGGTTCACACAACCGGAAGTGCTATGCACGCCGAGTAAAACTTTTATATTCTTAGAGAAATAGCACAAAAATAATTCAGATATTGATTTACATTTTATATCCAGATTGTTAATTTTCTGTATTTTCTCAATGTCTTTTATGATGGCGTTAATGCCGGAATGATACCGTTCATGTTCTTTGCGCAGCGCACATTTCAAATTCATAACCAAACGTTGTGCATTATTATCAAACATTTTATAACACTGAGCCCTGAAATAAAGAAAGACTTGTTGTACACTTAAAACATAATATTCCCGTTATGGGAATGTCCAACTTAAGGCCTCTTTGCGCACGTGCTTCCCACGTGTCGTGTGGGTGGTGAGCGCCGTCATGGGCTAAACTCTGCTGGTTGTTAGCCGGCGTCAGTATATACTGTTACATTATCTAGCAATTCAATGTAAAATAACACTACTGAGGATGGTGTACAAGCATTACAATACTAAATAATCAGACTGTCCAGTACTGGTATACAAAAGTTCTTGCTTTGAAGCATGTGTAGAAATCAGTAAGTATACTAACCTACGTGGTACACGTTAATGAGTTATGCTTATTTGACTAATTTTATGAAGCGTTCTGTTCAGCACTGTCCATATTCGCGTGACAATTTTCGAGCGTTGTTTGGAAAACATCGAGGTGCAAATCCTTTCACTTTCCTCTCCGCCTTGTTTCGTGCATCAGTGGAGGCCTTGTCAGTATGCACATTATTCTTGATGCTGAATTTATTACCATGTTTTGTAGGCTGTCAGTGGTTTTGTGCCTTTATTCTTTATGCCACACTATAGCTCTGTCATTAGATATGCTTGTACAATGTGCAGGGCTCGCTCAATTAGCTTTTTCATCCCTCACCCACTTATTTTTTGTGTTGTCATTGTATACATCATTTAATTAAACAGGTGACCCAACACTTCTGAGGAACATTTTATTTATTGAAATATTTGATTTGTCAAACTTGTAACGTTAAATTTTTTTACTCTTGCATTACTAAGTATGCTAAATGATGTGTAATAATAATGCAACAGAGATTTTTAAGGGAGCGTATAAGGTCTGTAAAAATGTTTCAATTTTATGAGAAATATTTCTTGTGGTTGTAATTATTTTTCTTAAGCGTACACGTTCTGTTACAAAATTTAGATTTGTACGAGTTGACTGCGTGTTTTTAATCAAAATGTATGCTTCAAAGTAAACATTTTGCTACATTAAAATTTAAAAATGTAAGTTTGCAGAAACATATTGATTTCCAGCCCATTTCTGTGTAGTATCTGTCATGTCGTTCGGTTCTGCCCTTTCCTCATTTTTCCATATAATATACGTTTCTGTACTACACTTACTTTTTATGAGTGAAGTAAATAAATAAGTAGACAACAAAAGTTGGAAGTCAACAATTCAGCATCTTCTCATAAACATTAACAGTCCTACTCCCCCCTCCACACTTTGTGTTGTGTTGATAGTTTTTCCAGTCACTTAGCTAATACACCCATTGCGGGGGGGGGGGGGGAAACCAGCACTCCGAACAACTATTCACAAAATATGAAAGTTGGTATATAACATCAAATTAAATAATACAACTGATAGAAATACGGTTGTGATTGGCCAGGTAAAATCCAATGGATGTTACCACCCTGGTGAAATGAACAGTCTCAAGATGAAATAGTGTGCAATATAATCAAGATGTGTGTGTGGAGTGAACATCAATGAGTAGTTGTCATGCTTTGTGGCACTTTCAATACATGCATAGACAGTGTTTTTGAAAGGCTAATTGTTGGACCAGGGGAGGCAGGATGGTCGTTCCTTCGAATTACCTGCCACCTGGATTGTCGCAATTTAACTGTGGGACGTCGTTGGTAACAGTAGAAATACGAGGAGAAACATGCGCCCTGGGACGGTTCAGAGTGGTGGAATGACAGCCAAAATACGTAAAAATTTAACTGTCCAACGTACGCTAACTAGATCAACAGTCTTAACTTTCAACCTTCAAGAAGCTTGCAGCAATAGAATTGCATTCTCTGTGTCCGCTATGCCATCTTCGGGCGATACCTTAACAACTGCTACTTCTTTTTAGAGTTTTGTTGTATGTGGTAGGGTTGGCTGATGAATGGCGATACGTTGTCATTAGCGACGAATCCTTTTTTACAAGCTTTTATTTGACAAAAATATTAATCTGTAGTACAGTTTATTATTGCTGTTCGTCCACGTCTTACAAATTCTATACATTATGTAACTACAACTATAACTATTTTACTCTTTTTTAGTGCATTTGTAAATAAAAGTTTATTTCTAAAATGTTTTTTTTACAGTTAATTTACTATGGATACAGACGGCAACCATACTCCAGTATGGAGGTATAGTGGACAGTACTTAAATCCGGACACTCTGCCAAAATTTTTGGCGTCATGGTATGGTGGGCAATTTTCTATGATTGTTGGTCTCCCCAGACAGCGATGAAGGGAACGCATTACACAGTGGTATAGGCTGTTCACGGTAAAAGGAGCACTTTTGAAAGCCCTGCTTAATATCAATTAATGTGCATATGGTGTATTACTCCAACATAGGTAAAATTAACATTGCCACGGGTCTTTAGTAATGCAGCGGTCAAATGAAACTGTGTAAATATTAGAAAGGTAAATATTTTACAGATCTAACTTACCTATTTTTACACTTTGATTCATTAAAAAATACCGAAAGCGAAATAAATAATTTAAGTTATCGCAAATGGTTGCCTAACACTTTTCATTCGACGTTAATATATGGAACTTCTTTCAATCCGTCATTACCTACTTTACCGGGCGCTTGTCACTTAGTGCGCCCGTTCAAGGCCGTGTTCGAAGTAGCCAGCACCCACACGCCCACCTTATGGAACTATCGTCACTCGCACTTTTCAAATGAATCGATACTGTCTGCAATCGATTGTTATTCCGCATGAACAGAAAAAATATTTACTAAAAAAAAAAAAAAAAACAATATATACATTAATATTTACATTTCAATTAACAATATCTTGATTAGTAGGGATGATGATGAGTATGATAGAAATGTATGAAAAGAGTCGGGTATAAATTTTATCCGAAATCAACAGTTTTAGCTTGGAATTTTAGCACCGTTTATTCTAAAATTATGAATTAATAATTTCCGAATTTATACGTGTGTTAAATATTTACTGAAAATACTTTACAGTGAAAAAATACTTGTTCCTGTGCCATTCCACTGTTGTCAGTACTATAGAAAACAAACAAAATAATGGCGGTTGTAGCAAGCACGGATAGCGAGCGTGCATGTGCGAACACTCGTAAACAAACATTCGCTCTCGATGGACATTTGGAACAGCACTTTGTGACGTCATTGCCGGGTGCGAGTGCATGAGAGTGCGCATTTATTGCTATCTGGAACACGGCCCAGATATCAGCAGGTAGAGGCAGTGATATTTTTCTAATGTTGATTTCAAAAGTGCTCACTTTATCGTAAACAGTCTTCACTTTCAACGATTCAGTGATCTCGTATGTTTCCTTTCATGGCGTGACTCCTGGAGGTGTTTTTCCATCAGGATACTGTCCACCCACGCTCAGCACGGGTTTTCCAGTACCGCCCTCTCGCTATCCATACCTTTTTTTTTTTTAAGCTACCTTATTCTAAGTGTTATGTGAAGTTAAGGCCCGAAGGTAGAGCGGGATTTTATTGCGTCTCAAGACTAACCCCCTTACGCCTGCTAGGAAGGAGAAGCATGCAAGGAGACATGCATCGCGGCAAAGAAAGATTGGGCAGCCATGGCCTGCACTTTGGGGCCATGACTACCTCCCTAAGTGTACTTATAGCTAGTCTTACCTATGAAGAGCAAGAGAAAAACCCTTGCGACAGAGAAGTAAAAATTTCAAAATTATTTCATGCATTAAATTTAATTTAATTTAATAGAATGCTACAGGAGACAGAGTGTTTGGGAGTATGCACTTGGTTAGTAAAGTAGAAAAGACTCATAGAGAGGGCGTGGGGTCTTGCTATCTATACCCCGCCTTGGTCGGGACGACCTGCAGGCTTGTCCCCTGCAGTTGAAACACCTGCAAAATTAGTACGTGCATTATTATTTTGCATCATGCTATTTATTGTCACAGTTCTATATATAACCTACCCGACTTCACATGTATATTGGATGCTGTGTGTGTGATAACCATTCCACTTCTGACAGGACCGCGTACGATTCGCTTGCACCATAGTGTTTATTCGTTGGCGTGTCAAATAAAATATGGTCTGATGGCAGGCGCATTGCCAAGATTTAAGTGCTTAAAGTATATCTACTTACCCGGCAATATTTATTTTAAAAAGTGGCGTAAGGATGCAAACTGGCTAATAGGAAATAAGTAACTAGGGCCTCAAATATGCTCGCTTCACTATGGACAGCCTATAATTGTTTCCATTGCATGTACCAACTTTCGCTGCAATGTCTTCGTCTGGGTGCGGCAGTTTTTATGGCAATTAGTTTATTCTATGGTCGATGTTTAGAAGCCTGGAGGCCGTAAGGGCGACACAGACTCGCGAATAGGGTGCCTACTCGTCCTATATATAAGGCACCGAACTAGCATTCACTATTTCTTGACATCATTGGGGGGGGGGGGGGACGGTGAGATAATTTTATGGTCTAATTACAAAGATGATCTTGCAGTGTATGTGGCTATTTTAATTTAATTTATTTTTTTAATTATGTACCGTAATCTTTAAAATTCTGTATTGCGATCTTCATTTCTAAAAATGATAGTGAAAATTAGTGTTTTAGTCATTCGAACTCTCGATAAAGTACCAGTGAGTCGTGGTAAATGAAACTTGGTACATGGATATCAAATTTGTTGCATAAGGCTAGCACATATGTACGTCACCATCTCCTGCTGTAAAAAGAAAATATACGTTCCGTGCCCATTGATAGGATCGGTTACTTTTTGCGCCTGTTATTTGTTTAGCGTTGAACGAACATTCATTGAAATTTTATACACTATTTGGCCGATTAATTCATCTTTTATTCAAGCAGTATTCTAATTGGCAGTTTTAGTTAATTAAATGGTCACGTGGCCCTATCTAGTATACTAAAATAATGACGTAATTGGTCGTTAAGGTTTTAGATTTTGGTATGTAACGAAACGTACTAGGGGGGGGGGGGAGGGTTAAATACTGATTTACCATATCCCAAATCGTCGCCACATTTGTTTTAACCTCTTGTGGCAAAGCAAACTACAGAAATGGCTATATATTATTTGCATATAAAAAATTCGTATGATTTAATATGTGAGAAACTAATGCATGAATTTAATTCCAATGTGATATATTCATTTCAATGTAATCGCAACCAAAAATATACTGTACACGTGCATTTTTTTAAATACGAATATTTACATATGTTGTGTGTGATTGTGCAATGCAGGGTTTCAGACTACGATTTCACTCGACAGATAGCACGATCAAGGTAAACAAGTGACTATCGATATAGTTCCAATTGAACAATACTAAATTACTAAATTACGAAATCTTCAACTGGAACACAGTCTTAGTCTGAATTTTTCCTCCAAAAAACGATGAGCTATATTAAGCTGATTCTCGATGGTGATATTTTCCGCCGATTTGATTATCTGGGATTGATAAGTAATTAGCTATTTTTCAGTAGCTATGAAGTGCGGCACCATGCAGTCGGATTAGAAATTCGAACCGGTTAAAGTCACGTTTCACGACTGCTCGGTTTGGTGACGCTGGCTGGGACCGCTGTGGCGCAGTGGCCAGGGCTCTCGACTCCCACCGCATCGATCTGGGTTCTCGATCCCCGGCGGGTTCACTACCGGACTTACGCATGTGGGAATCGTGCTGGACGATGGCGCTTGCCGGCGGGTTTTCTCGGGTTATTCCCGCTTCCTCCGCTCTTGCATTCCAGCACCGCTCCATACTAGGGTCTCATTTCGTGTCATGTCCGGGGATGACGGGAACTTCCGGGTCCCAGCTGGAAAACCTGTCACTCGGTGAGTGTTGCCTCGCCCTGGGTTCACTCCCTACTCGATGTTTTCTTTTGTGGCGCTGACATTCTTGGCATCTTTCTTTTAAAAGGGCGATTATAGGGGAATAGTGGAGAGGTTTCCGCTGCTATTAACATCGAGGTCTTGAGAGCCGATGAGGGTGAAGTGAGGTGAATATGGAGCAGCACCCGAATACAAGGGCGAGGGGAACAGGAGATCCCCGAGAAAACCCGTCGACCAGCGGCATTATCAGGCATGATTCCCACGTGCCTCTGTCGGGTGTTATGGTGGGGAGGGGGTGAATCAGACATGTTTCATTGAGGCTTTACAATTGTGGTCTACTCGAGAAAGAACGAATGGACATGGATGACATGGTGCCCTCAGGAACCGGCGTATTTAGGCGATTTTTCAGCATTTGCTGTAATGTGAGAGCAAATGACGCGACTACTGTAAGGTTAAGACATCATCCAAACCTGCTCCCTCCAATGCAGTGGCGGATTTAGGGGAGGGGCAAAGGGGCACGTGCCCCTCCCAGAAGACCATAAAATACACTACCTAAAATAGCAGATTTTTGAAAACACTGCACCTGTAAGCAGAAAGGAAATTTTGCATAGGAGCATATTCTCCAGTATAGTGGCGACTATTAATGGACACATTTGACGCACTGCAATTTATCGGATCTCAGCTTCATGCCGTGGACCGATCTTCAACATGTGCATGTTTTGTTCGTAGGAAGTGCTAGCTGAGAGGAGGGTACACTTGATTATGTCAGTTATAAGTATTTATTTACTTTCTACGTTAGGAATAGGGAGAATGTTAATGTATTGGCAGGGGAATATTTCCTTTGATGAAAACAATATTAATTGTTCAGTTGCATTATAAAAGTGTTAATTTTTTACATTGTATTTACTGATCATATACCCACCACCCCGCCTATCCAGATGGCAGTGGTCGGCATTGTAAACTTCTAGTTTTTAAGTAAATTAGTCGCTGTGTGGTGATACATCTTTGTAAAATTGTTCAGTTAAGCAAATTATATCTTTAAAAATATTACTATTTCTGCCAGCTGTATATTAAATGTTTAGGTTCAAAAATTGCTTAAATAGCACCATTTTGCACGTTAAAATCAAGATTTTCCCTGGGGAGAGCCCCCGGACCTCACGCTTCTAGCTCGAGGCGTCAGCAAAAAACAAACTATGGCGTCCCCCCCCCCCTTTTTTTTTTTTTTTTTTTTTTTTTTTCAAAAAAAATCTGGATCCACCCCTGCTCCAATGAACAGCTCCTAACGATGAATAGTCGTAATAAAAATACTTTGAATCGACTCAGAAAAATATTATAAATTATTCTGGGATATAGTACAGTTGTGCACCGCACCAAAAATTGTTGCATAATCGGACGTTTTGTAATCAAATTGCTAACTTTTTATAAGAACTGCAATTATTAATAATTAAAATAACAAAAAAAAAACAGCTGAAGTGGAAATGATGTGTTTGTCTGTTGTCAAATGGTCACTTTTTTATTAATACCAAAATACTTCCCAGGCAGCTGTTTTGAATATAAATGTTCCTGATATAACAGAGATTATCAGCTGCGTGAATATCGAATCCCAAAAGACAACAATTATCAAGCTGATAACATGTAGAACAATGATTTAAAAAATACCTTATACGCAGTATAATAATTACTGAAATAACACAAAAATCATTATTGTGCGGAAATACGGTTTTTTTTTTGCATTAGTTTGCGTTGAAAAAAAACCTAGCACCAAAACGTAAGGACCAAAACCTACCCGGCCCGCGTGTAAAGCCTGGAGTTTTTTTTTTGTTTCGCTCTAGTCCTGCTCAAGATATGCACATGTTATGAAACCACTGATCATTTTCAAATTCAATAGGCTACTATTTGAGCTATCATATTTCTGTTTCGCCTCTTGGTAACGTAAGCAGTTTTCTTGTTCTTTATGTTTACATATGTGTCGGTACACTATGTTATACCTGGTTAAGTGTAAGAGAATGCATTGAAGACTTAACTTCGCCCAGTATAAATGATGTCGAAATAAATAAATTATGGCGAGTGTAAAAATACGTAGTTGCATTCCTGTTTACGGAAATATGTGTTCCGGCTTCTACTTCCATCGACTATATTCACGCTATATATATATATATAGTTTATAAAATTAATTTTTTTGTAAACATATTGCACTTTTGTTAAAAACTAACGTTTGTCCTACAATATCTGGAGTGTAATATCAAAGAGTGTAATACTTCGTTCAATAATTCATTTTTTCCTCGATGCCTTTGTGGAAACGTGTTTTTGAAGGCTGTTCACGATAAAGTGAGCACTTTAGAAATGAACCTTAGAAAAATTTACTGTCCCTGTATGCATATATTTTAATGGGCGCACTGAGTGACATTCGCCCAGTAAAGTTGGTAACGCTGGATGGAAAGTAGTTCCATATATCAATGTCGAATAAAAAGTATTAGGTACCATTTGTGATATTTTTAATTATTTCTTTCGCTTTCTGTTTTTTTTTAATGCATCGAAGTGTAAAAATTAGCAGATTTGTGAAGTATTTACTTTCTTAATCATTTTAGTTTAATTTACCGATGTATGAATAAAGTGATGAGACCCATTTCAATAGCCGTGTCCGAAACGGCTACGAGGCCATGATTCTGGTTACTAAATCGACCACGTGACCAATTTTAGGCCCTAAATATTTGGGGATTTAGGGTTGAAATTTGGAGGTGAAGTAGCACACTAAATTCCCAAATAGGTCCGTAAAATCGTCTGCTGTTGTTTACTTACGTTTTATTTCCCGCGTTGTGGCGGAAACGGCGATATTTTATGCTCTTGAAACGCTGCACAAAACATGCACGTGAAAAATGGAGAATCAGGGATCTACATGAAATCATTTTAAAATTGAAGTTCGTATGTTGTATTTAAATAAAAAAAATCGGTTATTTGAAAGTGAATATTAATTGCAGGGAGCGAAGAAATAACGAGAAGATTGATATTGGCTAGAAAGAAATATGATCAGTTATTTACAAGACGTGTAAAATGCTTGGGAGAAAGTTATTTATTGATAGCGCGACAAACAAAATAACGTCGGAATTCCGCAAGTCTGTAGTTTCCAACTTTGTCACATGTAGCGCTGTTACAAGCCGTTCGAAACCATTCACCCTAAATTCCTAAAATCTTATTCCCCAAATTTGACATTTCGGACACGGCTAATGTTAATTTTACATAAGGCGGAAGAATACACAACGTGTCTACTAGTAGATCTTAAGCAGGGCTTTCAAACGTGCTCATTTTACCGTGAGCAGCCTATAGTAAGTCTTGTTCCAATGGCGTACGCGTCCCCAGCCTGAGTATTCTCAGTCCGACACGTTGAGCGCCAGCTGCTGTCCTTGCTTACAACTCTATGATCGAGCTGTGTCGGGCTGATGGAACAGGAAGAAGATAGAACCCGGCCGACGACTGCCGCCTTCAAATTCGCCGTGGTTAAACGTCCTCGTACGCGTGCGTGTTGACTCCCAGAAGACCTTGCTGCCAACCGTCCAGTCGATTAGCGGGAGGCGCAGAAGAGGACAGCGATAAACAAACTACTAACCACGCCGGAGGTCACCGGAATTCGCTCCCGCCAAAACACGCGGTCCTAGCTGCCGAGCCACTGAAATATGGCGCCGGCCCTACACTGGAGTCTTGTTTACAGTGGCGAGGCCGGCATCAAACTCAGGGCCGAACCGAGGGGGGATCCGCTACAAGGGGCGAGAAATCGAGAAAGGTTGTATGGTAAATTAACTACGTGTGAGACGAGGTATTTATTGCAAGCAATTCACATTCTTTTGAAAATGAATACTAAGCTTATTGTGTAAAAATAGTTTTTTGATTAATGGAAACTTATCATAAAATAGGATGGATGACTTTTGAATTAGTCATTTGCAGTACTGGAACTTGATCATAGCAATACAAATGCTCACCGGTTTTAAACAGTTCCCTTTCTGCTCGCGGAAAGAGCATACTTCCCCGATATTTCCCAGAAGTCAATAGGTTCACATATTTTGTACTACTTATGTCTTGGATAATCGAAGTGTATTGATGTAATGTCTAGAATAGTTGAATGTGCGTATTTATAATGAAAAATGTGAATATAAACGTTAATTTTATTCGAAATTTGTATTAAATAAATGTAGTTTGTAAATGAACCGAAAGGTAGCGCTAAAGTGTAAATTATTTTTGGATGTAAAAATAAAATTAAGATCTCTTGAGAATCAATTAATGACCTAGAGTAGAGAAACGACAGTATCTAGTATGTTATCTATATATATATTTTTTTATAATCTTGGCGTTACAAATCAGGAATTTTTTTAATGGGGTGGTGAGGGGCGAAATGTTATATTTGTATTGTCCCCCCCCCCCCTTTTTTTCACACACACACACACGCACACTTTTTAAGGCTGTGCACGGCCCTGCATCAACTGCCTGGGTACACACACTCTCTTGCTCTCACTTCCTCCTCCTTATGTTGTTCCAAGGCTGCGCCGAAGAGTGTTATTGTTTTTAAGCAGCACGCCCCGCGGCCTTGGGAACGCCTTAACGACGAGCTGGCGACGTGACGCAATTGTCTATCTCTCTCTCTCTCTCTCTCTCTCTCTCTCTCTCTCTCTCTCTCTCTCTCTCCACTTGGGACTTTCATTTCCGCAGCGAGGCAGGCCCGCCATTACGCGTCACTTAGCGTCGAGTGCAGTCGAACTAGAGTAGGTTAGCGCATTTGCTCGATGGCCTCAGTTCGGCGACTGCACTGGGGGTCGTTTATTTTGCGTGCAGAAAAAAGCGTACGTGTTTTGTATGTATTTAATTTTCTTGGAGTGGAGAGATCTGGGTAGCTCTTTGGCAACGAGGTCTCGAGCGCCGACATAAGCTGTTCACGGTAATATGAGCACTTATGAGAGCCCTGCTTAAGATCTGCTTGTATGCAAGTTGTGTATTATTCCGCCTTATGTGAAATTTAACACTGCCCATATGGACCTCATCACTATATTCATGCGTCGGTCAAGTGAAAATGTGAAATTATTAGAAAACTAAATATTTTAAAATCGGTTCATTTTTACACTTTGATTCTTTAAAAGGAAACAGGAAACGAAAGAAATAATTTGACTATTCACAAATGGTTGCCTTGCACTTTTTATTCGACGTTAAGATGTGGAACTATGTACTTAACATCCATCATTATCAACTTTACTGGGCGCATGTCACTCAGGGGGCCCGTTAATATATACGCAGGCAGGGGTAGTGACGTTTTTCTAAGGTTCATTTCAAAAGTGCTCACTTTATCGTGAACAGCGTTTAGCAATTTTCGTATTTGAGGCTCAAGAAGTGCGGGTCCGGTAAGGGCTACACTGCCACGCGCATCAAGTGTGCCATCGCCTCTGTACGCGTGAGGCTCATACTCAACGCTGGGATTCTCCTTGTTTATTGTAAATTTCGTACCAACCCTTAAAATAGCATTCGAGTTCAGTTTTTCTTTACTTCTACCATGATGTAAGCATTCGGGATGGGGCAAGCATTACGAGACAGTACAGGCCGAAGACAACGCTGCTATGGAAAGCTGTAACATTTTCCCATCTGTCGACGCGATCTCAAGAACGGACAGTAGCCACACTTTGCACGAAGCATTATTAATATTTCTTTTAAATTAATCAGTAAAGACCCTTAAATTTGATCCCGTAAAAATAATGAATATTTAATTAAATGTATGTTTTCAGTTAAACAAGATTGCACTAGTCAACTAACCAAAATATCTCATTTTTAATTTTGGCTATGACATTATGAAAATTAATTTATAATTGTAATTCAGTCGTAATGGAGTAGTGTAAGAGTTTCTCATATAAGATCAGTGTTAGTAAGTAACTAATTACTTTTGAAAGCTCAGCCAGATAGGCATCCTTTGTACTTTAATGGGGATGGGAGTAAAAGCCGATGAGGTGTGGTGAAATAAATCCTCTTAAGAGGACTATGCAAAAATAATTTTTCTCGGGAATTTCGTCGTTTAAACGAATTCTGGAAAGACGAATTTTTGAAAGAAAAGTGTAAAAACCAATATTATCAAAGCCCATATTATTTTTTTTCTTTTATCATATTTAGGATATTCAAATAGAAAAAATGTCGTGGAATGGTTTTAAAAAATTGCATTTTTATAGCTTGATTGCGCAATTTTGTGTATAGTTTCATCTCCGGGCTTGAATCGCGTGTAATGAAGTTCCACCGTTATAGGCTATTCACGGTAAAGTGAGCACTTTTGAATGCCCTTTCATTTGGAATAATATTCAAGAAATATATTTTATTTTAAACTTATACGTTAACTTCCGAGTGCGGTGGAGTCTATACACTGTGTTTATTACTCACATGGCAGTATGTATCAATAAAGGTAATTAATATGGCTGAAATAAAAAAAAGTAACTAGGGTCTCAAAAGTGCTCACTTTACTGTGAACAGCGTATACAAATTAATGTTCACAGTACAACACACAGACGGAAACTGCACGCCTTGCGTAGGGGCGAATAGGCGCTACGGTGCGCATGTTAGTCTCGCCCCTACCGCTCCCTCGCTTCTTGATCGCGAATGCGCAAAACAGCTACGGGTACATAGGAGCCTTAAAAAGTTATCCTCACTGGAAAAATACGTTTTCTACTCCCTTGTGATTGTGGTTGTTTCCAACTGTAGCACGACCTACACCCACGTTGCCCATTAGAGAGGTATAGTCTATTCGCAGTATTTTTACACTTTCTGAATCAAAACCTTTCGAAAAATCACCTCATGTTTGACTTGTTTGGTTGTTTCCTAGATATATCATGGATCACATGCATTTTATACGTCTGTTAACATTAAAGTAGGTATTTTATTTTTGTTTAAATCGGACTTATATTTTATCTGTAAATTATATTTCATTTATAATTAATACAAATAAAAATAGAGAGGAAATAGGTGTGTTGTTAATGCCTAGTAATAAATGGCTCTTATGCAAAACATGATATAAGCGAGTGCGCACGAATGCGGTGCGTTGTCCCTTTGGCGTAATTTTCTAGACTCGGTTAAGCTTTGTTTGCATTGCGGTGGAGGAATTTCCTGAGAGTAGAACTTCAGCAGGGCTCCAGAAAAGTTGGAAGTAACTGTCAGCGGGTCTGTGGGAGTAAGTGCTGCGCGCTAGTGGGGCGTGGCGAGGAAGTTACGGAAATGTTTACCAGACGATTGCACCCGCCTGCAGTCTTGCCAAATCATTTTTTTTTTTTTTTTTACCTGCTCGCTGTGGCTTCTTGTGGGAGGAACTTTAAGGGCGATGGTACGCGAGAATCGTATATTTATGTAATTTTCGTCGCAGTTTTACAAAGGATTTTCCGAAATTTTCGGTTCGACAAGACGTAAATAAAAAATTTTGAACACCTTAATACTTGGTTAAAAATTCCCTGTGTTCGTTCCTCTCGGAGCTCTGATTTAAGATGATGATGGAAATCCTTTCTTTTCTTTCATTAGTGCTCCGAGAATAATGAAGACAGCGAAAATCTAACAACTTAAAAATGCGTTGAAAATTATTATTTACGTCTTTTCAAGCCAGAAATTTCGATAAACCCTTTGGAGAACGACTTATATTGAAAGTTGGGTAAATATAGGCCTACTGCTTTCATGCACAATTCCCCTTAAGGTGATCGCCTGGGTAGGCCGCCGAACGGCGTGCACAGCTCCAGCAGTAAACGTTTTATTTAAAAACCGCCCAACGTGCCTGAGTGAGGTCTGCTTACGAATAGCATTTAAGAAACGCAACGCGTCTGTACGTGTTTTTAAAGTTTCTCCATTCCTCTCTAAAGCATCTTTTTGCGATGGCGAAAATGGCTCAAACGGGTGTTTTCACGGTCATTTTCAGGTATGAACATCCCGGTATGAAACATTAAAACAGGACTAGGGACGTGCATCAAACATTTATTTTTATAATTGCTTCATAAAATGAGAGGGTCTCCGCTGAAAGTCTCCCTAGAGGCGCGTTATCGACGGCAAGACTGCACGCCGGTCCAGTGCTTTGCACGTAGAGGCGATGAGAGAGTTGATGCGCATGTCTCGGTCGCCCCTAGCGCTCCCACGCTAGACGTGCAAAATTCCTTCAACCAGGCGGCCACCTTAAAAAATCCTCCGTAGTTGCCCCGCTCTGTATGGATAATCAGCTGTATAGTATGATTGCATCGGCCCCTGAAACACAGGAACATCGATAGCTTTCATAGGGGTGGGGTAGAAGGGCTGTTTGTCGTTTTATAGTTCATTTACGTAGGTTAAAGATTAGATAGGCCGATTTTAGGCTTCTACGTATGACCTTCAACATTAGGTTTAACTCACCCATCGCCAACAGAACTGTCAATCTTAAGGTCATTAATGATTAATTTTTTTGTTTACGTTTGGTTTTCCGACATACGCGCCCTTGTCTTAGAACTAAATATTTTGACTAATTTGAGTAGATATAGTCTACTCTTAGTTGCATTGAATCTAGATTACAGAAAGTATAAAAACCTTTCAAAAGACTTAGGAAGTTACACAACAGAAAACTTTAGCAACTGACTTTACCTTTCATTTCCACTGGAGAAATCACATATACACAATGCAATCGTAAAGTCGAAATTTAAACAAATGAAAACCGGTCCTGCACTCTTCGTAAAAATATGTATTTTGATACGTAAAGCATCGTACATCGTTCGGGAATATATATTCCGTACCTATTTTTTTTTTTTTTTTTTTTTTTTTAATTAAGCTTAGCCATTCATATTGAAATTTCGTTTAAAACAAAAAAAAAAATGTAGGTATCAACGAGAAACACATTATGATTCCACATAACCTCTGACAGATCCTCGGCAAAACGACTGCTTGACTTTTACTTTTAAATTTCAACTCTTCGCAATCGTTAGTCATGTGTGCTTCTTTATCTTTGGCAGTCCATTGTGTCAAGCTCCATAGGAAACACCATGCCGAAAAGCAAACGTAAAGTCAAATCGTAAAATCTACTGTTAATGTTTTCAATTGGTTTTCGAAGGACTTATTTCGCCCACGTTTGTTTTGGTACAGTACCGTAATGCTGTTGGTAAAAGATTAATCCGCAGCTGGCATGAGCAATGTACCTAATATTCCCTCCACGTTCATTTAAACACTGGTAATTTGAAAGAAAATAGTAGGAACAGAAGAAAATCAAACGGTTTGTGTCCAATATTGCTCCGGACGTGTTGCAGGATGGATGCGTATTCTTTTCCGATGAAGCCGGGTTGTTGTCACACTGGGCTGTATTTCCTCATTCCCTCGCTCCGTTGCACACATGTCCCACGGGGCCTCTTTTAAAGGACTCGCCCTGTAGTTATCACGCAAAATATTACACTGAGTGCGCAGGAATACGAAACGTTGCCCCTTTGGAGAAATTTTCTACACTCAGTTTAGCTTTATTCGCATGAGGCGGAGGAATGCCTTGGAAGTATAAATCTAGCAAGACTTCCGAACATGTTGGGAGTAACTGTGAATGGATTACAAAGTGGTTGCCCAATATTGACGTACGTTAATTTTGTTTGTCTTATCTTCATAATATTCGTGGATGGATATAGCAACCTTTATTTTTCTTATTAAATTATTTGCAATTCGCTTTGTTTCCTAACTTCACGCACGTGAAATCTCGGAAGCAAGAGAAAGTGACTATCGATTGTTACAGCTATCGATCCCCCCCCCCCCCCTGGTGATGTACAGCGTATGCTATTCACGGTAAAGTGATCACTTGTGAAAGCCCTCTCATTTAGAAGGATAGTCGATAAAAAAAAAATTTATTTTAGCCTTAGACGTTAACTTCCGAGTGCGGTGGAATAAATGCACTGCGTCTATTACATGCATGGCAATATTTATTTAAAATGTGGTTAAAGAATTAAAATTTAAAAAAATGACTGAAAGGGGGATGTAATTAGGGCCTCAAAAGAGCTCACTTTACCGTGAACAGCTTATACACTTGGCGAGTACTGTTGTCAGGGTTAGCGAGTGTATGCTCATTATGTGTTTCCAGTTTTAAGGGAAATAAATCAACATTGAAAAGGATATGAAACTTTTCGGTGATGTGCTTAAAATAATTTATTTTTATTATTATATTCGTGTTGAATCTTTGGTAGTGTAGTATTTTAATAATCCAATCCGTTCTTGTGTTTTGTTGCTGTGCTATAATTCCGTAAAAAAACACAGATTAGAAAGTTGAGCAGGCGATTCCACAGATAAGATTTTTTTTTTTTAACCTTATTAACGTCTGTGTATTCTCTCGTTTTCAACTCACTTCTAGGCAACTCACGGGAATTCTAGGGTCTGAAAAGTGCTCACTTGACCGTGAACGGACTGTAGTTACGAGAGAGGAGGCTCATCCAAAAAGTATGGTAGGGATAAAGAGATTTCACTGCCAGGCTGAACTGCTTATTACCTCTCTACGATCGGGCCACAAACACTTCTCTTGTGACCAACATAAAAACAAATCATTATTTTGTAGTGGCTATTTTATAACATTAAGATTGATGAAATGTAATTTTGGACGACGTGGTAAGGATTTTTAAGCATTAATAACCTGATGTAATTAAATATGTTTGTATTTTTCCGTTTTTTTTTTTTTGCTCTACAGGGCCGGTACCTATATGAGATGCACGGCAATCAAAAAATTTAAGTTTCAAAAACAGTTTTGTTTGTTTTGACAGTTAACAGTAGAATTTTAATAAAAGAGATAAATACTCAGGCTAAGTATGGATTATTATAGGAAATAATTGGAAGTCGTAACTAGATAAACAGCCCAAACCTAGATATCAGTCAAAACAAACAAAACTGGTTTAGAAACAACTTTCTGGATTTGCTGGGAAAGGTGAAGTATTTCACAAATGTGTTTGGCTTCGAATTTTCACAGTTAGGAACCCGACATCTTGTAACATATTTCTTTTTAATTTTCCCCATTTCGAAATTGGAATTCAATTCAATCCGCGTACGAAGCTTGTAAACAACTTTGTCAAGAACCCCCCCCCCCCCCCAACTTGATGGAATAATTACAACATAGACAATTGAAAACATTTATTAAATTGTTTACTTAATTCTTAACATGTGTACGATTAAAGTTGATTTGATCTTAAACGTAAAGAAGGATAACTCTTCTTAATCGCCAATCAGATGAATAAATTATTTTACAATTTAATGACTTTTCGATGTTGGTGCAAACGGAATTGTTAGTGCTAGATGAGAGCAGCAAAAGCCCTATGCATAGGCTGTTCACAGTTAAATGACCACTTTTGAAAGCCCTACTTAAGATCCACTTGTATGCACGTTATGTATTCTTCCGCCTTATGACAAATTAACATTGCCATGGTCCTCGCCACTTTATTCACGCGTCGGTCAAGTGAAACTGTGAAATTATCAGAATAGTAAATATTGTACAAATTTGCACATTTTTACACTTGGTGCATTAAAAAATACAGAAAGCGACAGGAATAATTTAAATTATAACAGATGGTTACCTAACACTTTTTTTCGACGTTAATATATGGAGCTAGTTTCCTCTCTATCATTGCCATCTTTACCGGACACATGTCACTCATTGCGCCCGTTAAACTATGTGCAGGCAGGGGCAGTGGCTTTTTTCTAAGGTTGATTGCAAAAGTGCTAACTTTATCGTGAACAGCCTTCAGTGGCTGGCCCCTGCGCTCACCCAGAGCGGGGCCCCTGTAACCATGCGAGCGCCACTGCTGGCTCGTGTTCCCTGCTCTTTTATTTATGGATCCACACTGTGCGAGTGCGTGCTGCGTGGCGGGGGAAGATTGTGTGCGTGTGCGCGTGTGTGTACGTATGACCCGCCTGCGCGAACGGATGTCGGCTCATTCCTCGCTTGCGGCTTCGCCCGTAGCCTGTCTCGTCCGGCCCCCGTCGTGCATCGAGCAGCGCGCCGCAGGATAGTCTATTCGCGGTTTCCTCGCCCATTTTTAATCAAACCTTTGAAAAATCTCCCCAAGTATGAGTTGTTTAGTTATCTCCATCATATGCCACGTATCACATGCGTTCTGTACAAAAAAGATTACTTTTTGTTCTGTTAAATTTAAATGTCATTCATATTTTATCTATAAATTATAATGCTTCATTTATAAATAATTTGAATGAAAAAATAGGGAGAACATAGGTATGTTGGTAATGCCTAGTATATGCTGTTCACGGTAAAATGAGCACTTTTAAAACCCCGCTTAAGATCTATTTGTATGCACGTTTTTTATTCTTCTGCCTTATGTAAAATTGTCATTGCCATGGGCCTTATCGCTTTCTTCATGCCTCGGTCAAGTGAAACTGTAAAATTATTAGAAAAGTATGTATTTTAAAAATCTGTTAATTTTTACACTTTGACGTATTAAGAAAACAGATAGGGATATGAATAATTAAGTTATCACAAATAGTTACCTAACACTTTTTATCCGACGTTAAGATATGGAACTACTTTCCTGTCCATCGTTACCAACTTTACTGGGCGCATGTCACTCAGTGCGCCCGTTTAAGCGTATGCAGTTACGAGCAGTGACTTTTTTCTGAAGTTGATTTCAAAAGTGCTCACTTTATCGTGAACAGCCTTTAAGAAATAGTGCTTATGCAAAATACTGTTATAGGCCGCTCACGGTAAAGTGAGCACTTTTGAAGCCCTAGTTACTTTATTCTTTCAACCATTTTATATCCTTCCACCGCTTGTTAATGTAAACCCCGCCATGTGAGTAATAAACACAGTGTATACTTTCACCATACCCAAAACCAAAAGTCCGAGGCCACAATGAAATGAATTCATTGGTTATTATGTCTGATGAAACGGCTTCAAGAAGTGCACACTTTACCGTGAACGGCCTATACACTGAGTGCGCACGAATGTGGTGCGCTGTCCTTTGGTGTAATTTTTCACACTTATTTAACTTAGTTTGTACAAGACTGAGGAATATCCTGGAAGTAGAACTTTAGCAGGGCTTCAGAAAAGGGCGAAGTAACCGTGAATGGATTATAGTCATAGCGAAACACCTTGGAAGGTCACAGTGGCGTGTAGTGTATTTTACAGTGTAAGCAATTTCTACTAACAAACGCAACTTCCAACTTTGCTTACCCTCCACACGCATTTGCCATTTTATTATACTTAACATTAGTTATAAAAACTGAAACGAAACGAATGTAATATTAATTAAACTCAGTATTATTTTGAGAGATATTACAAATTAGAGAAAAACTTCCCGTTTTCCCGAACACTTTCATCCACTTTCCAAGGAATAATGTAGGATTGGAGGACGCAAACAGAACGATGCTTACCCTGCCGAAGGAACGCAGTCGAGCGTATGGCGTGTTGCTTGCCAGTTCGATTCATCGCTAGTCACTCCCGTTTGTGGAAATAAATACTAGATAGCAGCACTATGCGTGTACAGTACGGGAGTTGCGAAAACTCTTGTTTCTCGAATCGGAAACGGGGAAACTCAGAATTAAATGTGTTTAAATTTAAGGCGAAAACTATAAAGGGTAAAAAATTTCCAATATGTATAGAGTAAGCATCGCTTACCTTGCGTCTATGGAATGAACACCACTGGAATAGCAGTCTCTTAAATTGTAAAGGGTACTCAGGTAGAATGAGTGGTATGTGGTTATGAAACCCTGTTCCCTCCGTGCGTATCCAGCGACGACTGTGACCTCGATTACTCCTCGCCATGTTTTCACTTGGAGCCTGATGTTATTTGCAGCATTTTGGTGGTAATTTACGTTGGGTAGTGTTAGGTACAGCTGCTATTGTTCGCTACCACTTTGTCTGAATTGCAACCATATACGTCTGCACCAACGCCAAATATCACCTTCTGCCTTCGGAAAGTTTTGTGCTGTTAGTGACAACTTGTCACGAATTTCAGTAAAGGTCCGGCTTATCAACCCTCTCATCCCACAATCCTTGCTCGACCATTGCTCTGTTGGTCGGGGAGGGGATGAAATTGATGTTTGTTTTATGTTCATGAAGCATTCTGTCAAGTGTTTCAAGTAACTGTAAAAAGTCATGTAATGGCTTTAAGAAAGTACGGAATTTATAAATATTATACCGATAATGTAGGAAAAATATTTTTTTTTTACAGTACCTTATTTTTCACCTCATTATAAAAATTGTCTTAAGTTTGTGCAAATGTTGGGTTTTTTCACGCTGTATTCGGCGGCTGAAATGTATCTGGCAATCCATGCATTCACTGTCCAGCAGTCCAAATGCGAAACTAACTGCGGTCTTTAAAAGTGTGATGGACCCTCGTGGGAACCCCGCGTCCAAGGTCAAGAAGCGAGGGAAGGAGCAATACGGGCGACACTAACACGCACGCCTAGTGCCTCATCGCTCCTACGCGCAAGGTGTGCAGTGTTTCCATCGTGACGCTGTACTGTGCAATTCAGATCTATAACAGTGGGGTTTTATTACACGCGATGAAATACTACAGATACGCCCTTATCATTGTACTTTTCTCTTGCTGTTTACGGAAACTGTATAAGCAAGCTTTAAAAATGCGATATTTAACCATTTTCACGAATTTTTTAAATCCAAAAATACTCTTAATATGACAAAAGTAAAAAAAAGGGGGGCATAGATAATATTTTTATATATATATTTTTTTTTTCTGACAAAAAGTCGTATTTGAAGGTACTTTATTTACCAAGATACGCGTATTCGCGGAAACAACTATTTCACAGAAAATTCGGGGGTTCCATCCCACTCTTAACAAATGCTGAACTCTGTCCTAAATTGCTATTTTCCTGCATCATATCCTGCCTTCAGCCGGGATGAATTCTCGGAAAAATTGTAGCTATTATTTTCCCTTGTTTGGTTTCTGAATTTCCCTGTAGCACAATGGCTATAGGCTGTTCACGGTAAAACGAGTACTTTTGAAAGCCCTGCTTTAAGCTCTACTTGTGTACACGTTGTGTAATCCTCCACCTTATGTAAAATTAACATTGCCTCGGACCTCATCACATTATTCATGCGTCAGTCAAACGAAACTGTGAAATTATTAAGAAAGTAAATACTTTACAAATCTGCTCATTTTTACACTTCCATGCATTAAAAAACAGAAAACGGAAGAAGTAATTTTAAGTTATCACAAATGGTTTCCTATCGCTTTTTATTCGACGTTAAGATATGAAACTACTTTCCACCCATCATTACCAACTTTACTGGGCGAGTGTCACTCAGGGCGCCCATTAAAATATATGTATGCGAAGGGAGTGACTTTTTCTATGGTTCATTTCTAAAGCGCTCACTTTATCGTGAACAGCCTTTACCTTAATTATCAGAGTAGTTCCGCCAGAACCCTGCGACACATCGAGGTCTTGCCTTAGTCGAACACATTATGAGAATGTTATTTCGCGGCGTTGACTTAGATTAGTATTCGATGAACGTGCAGTTTTTAAATAGTAGTAAGTGTAGTTAGTTCGATGTTTCGCTTGAAAATTATTCACAAAACACTGGGTTCAGCCATTCCTGCTCCGCATTCGGGAGGCCTGAGATTCGAATCCAGCTAAAAGCATCTAAGAAGCTCTTCCATTATACGTACCTTTCCAATTCTAACCGATTAGCAGGGTCACATTCAAATGTGTAGGAGGCCCGTGATTATTTTTAAACCGAGAATCGACGAACATTGTTTTATATAGTCGTATTTTTCTATTGAGACAGAAACTCTTTTCAAGTATAAATTACCTGTTGAAATACTTTTCTCGGCCAGGATGGTAAAATTAACCACTATGTGTCGTTAAAATACCTTCGAAAACAGTATAATATATCATATTTAAAAGTTTTGAAAAAAAATTTCATGAAATAATTTTTTAAGCTCAGTAAAATAAAGCATTACTTTCACATATGGACGTACACTAAAAAGTAATTGGGCACCCGTGAAGATAGGTAATTCAGTACGTCTGTTGACGTGTGTTTCACGGCCTTCGGCGTAGGACCGCTGGTGTTTGTCCGTGGTAGCATGAACACAGAGGCCTATTGTAACATTCTGGATTATGAAATGCTCCCAACATTGTGGCGTTTGTACGGAATGGACCCGTGTTACTTCCTGTATGACAATGCCAGGTGCCATGTTTCAAGGGCTACTATACAGTGATACGCCGACAACAATGTTCGCTGATTGGACTGGCCTGCCCAGAGCCCCGACCTCAACCCTATAGAACATCTTTGGGACGAATTGGATCGCCGGGTGAGGGCTCGTCAGACGCGGCCAAAATCCAATGCTCAACTCATGGAATGGTTGCAAGAGGAATGGTGACGAATCCCCGTGGATGTCCTGCAAACACTCGTAGAGAGCATGCCAGACAGGGTGGCTGCTGTCATAGCCGCGAGAGGTGGCCCCACGAGATTCTAACGGGGTGACAACCACCGAGCAAGCATTGTGGACAGGTGCCCAATTACTTTTTGGTAGCTAGCTAGTGTATACATGGACGAGCTCAGCAGTGCTGCAGTAAGATACAACAAGGATGATAACGGAAATATCACAAGAACGTTTTAACTGGGGGCGTATCTAAATTCCAACGCCGTTTTCTATCTTATCAAGTCGTGCCACTGGCACGTAATATCTTATCCACTTTTGCTGTCATAAATTTGGAGTGGCCTTTTTCTTTTTTGTAAGGACGTGCTTATATAAGACTGCAGCTTACGTCGAGTGGGTAGCTCTGATGTGGGCTGACTTATTTCTTTGTATTTCTTGTCTCCATCACGTGATACCTGCATATAACGTAGTTAAACGTGTTACCGATTAATTGATCCCTTCTTTGGATCTACGTTTACATCTCATTTTGTACCCTTCTTCCATCTGTAAAATTAACGTTGCTATGGGCCTGATCATGGTATTAATGCGCCATGCAAGAAAACTCGTGGAATTGTCAGGAATATAAATGGGTCACGAATGTGTAAATTCTTACCCTAACGTGAATAAAATTTAAAAAAAAAAAATGATGTCTTTAGTTGCGATATATGTAAACATTTACGCTCTCGATACATCAAGTGTTAAGAACTATAGCCCGAATGACAGTGCTTGTAATGTAGGGCATATGTACCTAATTATCAACAATTATTTTTTTAAAGGTTTGTTTCAAAAGTGCTATCTTTACCGTGATCTGACTAACAAAACTTTTTATACACTCACTGCCATAAAAATTTTGCATACCCTGAAAATATATTTTTTCCAGTCATGAGAGTCGGCAAATAGGTACATCGATGGATTATGTAGAAACAGTATATAAGTTTGGTACGATGGTGCGTACACGCAATAGCACTTTCATCGCTCGACGTGTGGTGTACATGGACAGTAGTCAGAACAGCGCGTGCGAACAGTCTGTACACGATGTCTTTCTGGAGGCTGATGAACGTCTACTACGCTGGTTAGTGCTGGCTTTGACCTAGGCTGATGACAGTCTAGGAACATGGGGCGCCAGTCAAGCGTACTAATCACACGATACGTTTCTTCATCAACGACACACGATGAAGTGACCTAAGTGCGAGGCTTGTAGTGCCGCAAGGCCGCAGGGTTGACGAAGAGCAGATCCCACGATTGTAGGGAACTCGCCCACGTACTCACATATGGCCACCTGCCGACGACACTACAGCACGCCGTCGCCATGACGTATGGGGAGCTTCAATCCACCATATAAGAGATTAGCAGCTTTAAATATGGACCCGGAGGCCAGCTCAAACACAAACCCAACAGCCCGCCTCCGACGCGATGAGTTGACCAGAGTCTGTCGGGCTGCAAGTAATTGGTTTGTAAACCCACACAGACGAATTATGGGGAGCTCGGTTCCTGGTCTCGTGACAGCGCTACGCTGTAAAAAACATTTCTGGTAAACTTCCTAATCAGTAGTGGAAGTTTTCAACCTATACAATGTGTATGGAAATACTACTACGTGTCAGGCTGAAAATATAGGAATGTTTAGCATCGCTACTATACAAAATAGGCAACTTCCATACGTATTTGACTCTTTCCTGAGCAACTGTAGGAACGTTACCATGGAAGTATACGCTGATATCGTAAATTTACAAATAATTTCTTAGCGTGTATTTCCAGGGGCACGTGCACTCCAAAAAAAAAAACTTCATTTGCTGCTGCAACACAGGACTTGTTGCTGCAAAGAATCTTCTGGTTAAATATGAACCACTGCCAAGTAGGTTTGCCACTAACAGTATATTTGTTTGATCTGCTTATCAATGGCAATGATAACATTACACTGTCGTTACAGTAGTCCAGCAGTATTCTTTCTGGTCAAGTTAGTTACTGTAATTTTATGGCTACACAACTCAGTTAATGATTTAATGAATTTGTCGTTCGGTAATATAGCATTTAGCAAGCTTCACTGTGTTCTTTAAAAATTATAATGTACTAAAGAATGTTTTAATATGACTTAAGACTTTCCTTTGTTATACAGCAAGATTTATTTAAATTGTAAAAAAAGAAAAATACAGGCTCAAAGAAGTTTTTCTGTGCTACTGTAACAAAATACGTTCGAAGTTTTCTGTATGGCAAAGAAAAACATTTCTGTGAGGCTATTTTGTTTACCGTAACAAAATCTTGCTTTAATTAAAAGGAAAAGTTAAAGACGCTTAGTTTCATTGTTATTAAATTTTTTATTTAGACATCTTTGTTTTATGGCAGAGAGATCGGCGGTGCTGGCGTCTGCGCGAGTGAACTCTCAAGGCAGCCGTATGAACAATTGTTGGAGTTTGAGAGTGTCCACGTATATTCCACACATACTTACTTCCAACTTTCCTGCTTATGTTCTACCTTTAGGCTTTTCCTCCGCCTCATGAAAACTAAGTTTAACTAAGTCTTGAAAATTTCAATCAGTTTAATAATATTTTGCATGAGAACTATTTTCTCGCTGTTTTTATTCATATTCTTTATAAAATTATAATTTGTAGATAACATAGGGTCTACAAGTTAAAGTTCGGTTTAACAAAAAATAAGAGCTTATTATATGACCAAGCTATCATTACAGATTTATTCAACAATTTTCGTTAGGGCACAGAATACAATGTTATTGCTTTCCTCAGATTATTAACGTTAGGCAGCTGACACCTTCGTTACGCCTTAGGAAGTAATAAATAGTACAATCAGCCTTAGGAAGTAATAAATAATTGATTGCCACTGATTCTACTTGATACTCTCAAACCATTCTGTTACGAACTCTCAAAATCAACCCATTACGATTGATTTATTTTATAAATTTGTTTTAAAACTGTTCCCAAAAAAAAAATCTGACTAAGTTTCTTTAAACTCAAGAATTATTATTTTTAAAGTGAACCTAATAGAAATTTATTCAAATATTACACCATTATTTCGAAATTAATTTAAAGGGAACTGACTGTTGATGTAAAATACTAAGGGCTCTGCCTATTAAAATTGCAGCCATTGATTTCAAATGTGAAATATATGTCAAAGAAATTATTTTTCAGTGCATCTATTTTAAAAATAACTGTTTCAGACAAAGAATATTCAAGGCACCTTTCTCAGAGAATACTGTCACATTAAGAAATTTCCTAAATAATTTATTAATTCATAATTTTATTTTGTAAAAATGAAAATTTTTAATGTTAACTTTTATCATTCTTAACAAGCCAGTATTAGTTAAAAAGTATCGTGTAGATACGTTATTTTCGAAGAGGTTATTTTTTAAATAGTTGCATGAAGAAGGAATATCTCTAACGTCTATTCCCCATTTAACTTCTGTGTCTGCAGCCTTGATAGGCAGGACCCTTAATCTGTGCTTCTCGTGGCTACTACATATTCTTGTATGCCTGTTGGCAGATGGGAAAATGTTTCAGCTTTCCATAGCAGCGTTACTCCTCGTGACTTGCACTGCCGTGTGATGCTCGTATCATCCCAAATGCACGTCTTAAAATATGTTCGATATTGAAGCACAAGTGAAAATATAAACTGAACCCAACTGCTATTTTAAGACGTGCAACGGAAGGTACAATAAACAATGAGTGTATAATCCATTCACGGTTACTTCACACTTTTCCGAAGCCCTGCTGAAGTTCTACTTCCAGGATATTCCTCCGCCTTGTGCAAACTAAGCTTAAATTAGTCTAGAAAATTACACCAAAAGTCGATGCACCGAATTCGTGCGCACTCAGTTGTAATGATATTTTGCATGCAAACTATTTCTTACTATGCTCTACCAACACATGTTTTCTCACAATTTTTATTGATATTTTTATAAATTAAATAGTTTTATTTATGAATAAAATACAGGTAAAACTTCAATTTAACGAAACATATGATATTTACACGTTAACAGAATTATAAAACGCTTGTGATACATGGCATTTTTAGAAAATAAGTAAGTACCTGACACATGGGGTGTTTTTTCAAAGGTGTAATTCAGAAAGTGTGAAGAAACCGCGAACAGACTATATGAAGCATGATTCTGGTGTCCTTTAGGGAGTCACTGTAATTCAAGTGAGGGGTCCTTATAACCCTTATGGACTCCGATTCGGACTCCAATGACCACGCAAGGCTTTACGCCCGTTGTGTGGAGAGCAAAGGATATGAGAAGGTACCCAAAACTGTAGCTGGAGTCACAATACCCCGATGAATCCGACACGACATTCCCGACGCGACGAAATTTGAGTTGCAGCTAATGAAAGGCAAGGTCACTGTGACGTCAGTCCGGCCAAATCGCAGCCCCGACAGCCCGAGAAAATTAGATTCCATTTCTACTTTCCGTCGTGACGCACACGTCGGGGCGCGCAAAAATATAAACACAACATTGGAAAACAAAATTTCGTGCGTATTTCCCTACTGTAGTAAATAATAAACTAACTTGCCGCCAAAATAACGTTCCGGTTGGTTTCTAAATACTTTTTATCTGTCGTATAAAGTCAAATATTCTCAAAAGCAAAATAGTCATTCCTTTATTGCGAGTTTTAAAAAGTAAATATTGGACATTATAAGGATAACTTGCCGTTTTAGAATTTTGCAACTGCCAACTAACATACAGCTGTCGCGCAGATTTCGTCGGGGTATTGAGAACACGGAAATAAATCTAAAATGAAATTCCGTCGAGCCCTGACGTCATATCAGTCTGTCGCGTCGTGCTCGTCGGGTTATTGTGACTCCAGCTTTGCTCTCAGCGTGCTATGCGTGACAAATCTGTTGTTTTTATTTTTATTCGGGCGCAGCTGTTCTGGAGGCGTGTCGGATGAAAACACCGGCGTAAAAAAAATTACTTCTGCTGCGTAGCGATTAGCTTTCAATTGCCAGCACTCGGTTAGCAGCGACCGCAGCTCGCGTTTTATTGCAACCTTTGCCAGCTGATAGCTTGCTCATGCCTCATTTCAATTGGTTTTAATATGCTCCATTAAACTTTTACGATGCAGTGCGATGATACACGACTAGCAGAACTTCACGTTCACGAAGAGTTAGTAATGCCTGTGGCAGACTGCGCCGTTAATAGCAGATTTCAGTATTAATTTCAGTGCTGATTCATGAAAGTGCCGCGAAGCGTGACCATATACTATAGCCATTTTATACCCAATATAGTCGACTTTCCCCGTGCCTTGCACGCAGAAAGAATTGAGTTAGTGATCACCCACATCAGAAAACTTTCAACTTCCTTTCAAAAAGAAAGAGCAAACGTTGCCAGACAGAAAATTAAATTTACGGAGATCGGGGAGGAAAAAGAGCATGTTTGAAAATACATGACGATTCAGAAATCTTCGACATCTATGGAAAAAAAAGAAAAACATTTGGGTGATTAAAACAATACTAACTAATACTTAAATAAATTGTGTTCTTTGACATGTCTTTGGCAATAATGACTTTTTTTTTTGTAGCCGAAAATTACTAACCTACATTCTTAAAATTTAAAAAAAAAAAACGTTTTAAACAAACTTTTATTTCCAAATGCACTAAAAAGAGTAAAATAATTATAGTTGTAGTTACATAATGTGTAGAAATTTTAATACGTGGACGAACAGCAATAATAAACTGTACTACACATTAATATTTTCGCATCAATTTATATTTAGTATATAAAAGCTTGGCACGAATAGCTAAGATCCTTACGCAAAATATGTGCTTACAACGACTACGCAAATGAGGTATACGTTCGATATTGCGAATAGTTCAAAATTATATAGACCTGCACGTTTTTTGTGTAATAGTTGTTTGCGCAAATACGCGTATCTCGGTAAATAAATGTTCTGCAATTACGACTTTTTGTCAGAAAAAATTTAAGACAATTATCTACGTCCGTATTATTGTATTTTTGTCATATCTGATCTACTCCCGGAGAAAAAAAAATCGTGAAGATGGTCAAATATCGCATTTTTAAAGCTTGCCTGCGCAGTTTCCTTAAGCCGCAAGAGAAAAGTATAAAGATAAGGACGTGGTTTAATCTGTGGGCTTTCATCGCGTGTAATAAAACCCCTATGTTACAGATCTGAATTGCATAGTACGGCGTCACGACGGAAACACTGCACGCCTTGCGCGTAGGGGCGATGAGGCACCAGGCGTGCTTGTTAGTGTCGCCCGTATTGCTCCCTCGCTCCTTGACCTTGGACGCGCAGCTCCAACTAACTCTTAAGAGTATTACGCAAGATGTGTGCTTACTACGCCTATGAGATTCAGGTCATTAAAAAATAATGTCAAAAAATGCGTCATATATCATGTCTTATGTTGTAATGTTATGCCGAGAAAATAATAGAGACGCGAACATAGCAGGGTGCGGAACCACTCAATTCTCACTTAGGAATGTTATTATTAATAAGTGGCACATCCGGGAATTTCTGATTGTGCGCCCCACAGGCGCGCCTTGTCTGCGAATAGAAAGAGACCCAGGACTCGACTTTGAGTAATGTTTGCCAGAGCAGGCCAGCGCAGATAAGCGATACCCGGCCAGCCTCTTGTTTCAGCCCCTTGCGCCAAAACAAGAGGAAGCTGTTCGTCGGGTGTTTGAAGGTCGGGCCCACGATCCCTGAGATGTGCCTCGGCACCCGGGCGAGCTATTTCTATCTTCCAGACATGAAAACCAACACTAATTAGCGACAGGAGAATTTGACGGGTTTGTTGACCTGTAGGTGTTCTTGGCGTGGAGGGAAAACGGAGTTGAGCTCTCTGTGTGGATCTGCAGTATAGCCACTCTCCGTGATCCAACATTGGACCGCTTATCTATAGGTTGTTCACGGTAAAGTGAGCACTTTTGAAGCCCTCGCTACTTTCTCCACGAACCTTTTCAATGTGCCTGCTCGAATTTTCAACCCGACAGTTTACTGACTCGACGCAACCATTATAATTTTCCGGATCCTTTTAGAAGGCGCTGATTAACTACGCTAGTTTCAAAGGCAGTGGCCAGACGGGAAATTTGGAATACATGATGGTGACAAAAGTTTTATAGCTAATGCATACAAAGGTAAATTATTATTTATAAAAGTTAAATACGACAATTGTTATAATTTATTTTCCTTTAAGCTACGTATTTACCATTGTAGGGAAAGCTTATAATACAATTTCATTTCACAAGGTGTACACTCTGTGCGTCGTGCCGCACGACACGACGAAGAATATAAATAATTTATAATCCAAAACTGCTGATCGTACGACAGAATTGTCGGGCTTACGTCAGATCTATCTTGTATTTCATTGGTTGTTTAGTTTTAAGTGTCGTGTCGTTCTTGCGGTGTCTTGCTGGTCGGGGCTATGTGATTCCGGCATTTGACGTTAATTTCCAAGTGCGGTGGAATATGCACACTTCGTTTATTACTTACATGGCAATATTTATTTAAAGATTGGGTGTGGCTGTGTTGGGGACAGGGCCGTTTGCTTTGCGTGAATACGTCTACGTTGACGCGCTCGGACACTTTGATGTTTATTTCACGTTCCCGGCACCGCTTCACTCTATCATATGGTGTGTTATGGGTATCACTGGATTGCTTTTGAGAAGCTCTTTCCAACCGCATACGATTTCTGTATTTCGACGTGGCTTTTATACGTGTATAGGACGATATTGCGTTAAATTTTCTTAATTTTTTTTTTTACGTTAAACGCATACAGTGTCAGCGTAACCTCGCCACACAAATTATGTTATACACGCAATCGATTGATCTTGACGAGAGCTGTCGATTGAAACCCAAACGAGCGTCCTAGCTTCTCCTAGTCAAAAGTTGTACTACGCGGAAGTTATGAGTCGCGGCGAAACGAAACTCAAAATTGTGCCAACACCCCCTCCCCCCCCCCCCACACCAAGTGCGCGAGGCTTCACAGTCCTCACTCAACGTAACATTTTTTTTTATCCTTTGGCAATCGAGTGGTATGATTGAATTTTGAATGTAGACGATAGATTCGGGTTGCAATGCCAAACTGTATCCCCTGATTTTGTTATCATCTGGTTTTCTGGATGACCTCTCACTGGTTGCAAATTTAAAGACGTATTCACGTCAAAATGTGGTTAAATGATAATTTAAAAAAAAAATGGCTGAAAGGGAAGTGTAACTACGGCCTCAAAAGTGCTCACTTTACCGTGAACAGCCTATATTCTTGGTGAGTCCTGTTATCATGGTTAGCGAGTGTGTACTTACTTTGTGTTACCAGTCTTAAGGAAAACAAATCATCATTAAAAGGATATAAAACATTTCGGTGATGTGCCCAAAATATATTTTTTTTTTTCCATTATTATATTCGTGTTAAATATTTGGTATTGTAATATTTTAATAATCGAATCCGTCCTTTTGTGTTGTTGTGCTATATTTCCGGGGGGGGGGGGGGAACCACCACACACACGCACATTATAAAGTTGCGCAAGTGAATCCACAGATAAATTTTTTTAACGCGAATTAACGTATGTGAATTCTTTCGTTTTCAACTGACTTCTAGACAGCTCATGGGAATTCTATTACTAGTGACAGCGTCTCAGCTAACTTTACTACGATGGTCAAATTAAATGCGTTTTGGGTCTAAGGGGGGTAGTGTCCCTTCAATTTTGGATTTTTTTTTTTTTTACAAATATTGGAAATCAAACTTTATAACCCAACATAAAAAATGAAAGCTTAGCCTTACACAGAGGCGGCTACCTGCTTAACAAAATGTTTGTAATGTTTACGGTTTCATTTATATCAGTATTTTCTTATGTGGGGCAGAAATGGTTAAATAATAAGGCAACATTTGATTACTGCTGCAGATGTGAAACGAATCATGTAAAAAAAAAAATGTAGTCGGATTTCGAAATAACTGTTAAGATATTCTGTGTACTTTGACAAACTTGGATTTTAAATAGTGTCTGTAGAAGTTAAGTTACAGATTAATATTTGTAACTCCAAGATAGCGTTTATACTTCCCCTTATAATTTCTTAGTGAGTTCATGAAAGTTGCAGCAAGGAACTAAAAGTCGGAATCAATACGAAAATAAATAAATGCATCTTCCTGGATGACTGAGCGTTAGATTTTTTTTTTTTTTTTTTTAACAGATTAAATAAAACTCTTTTTTCGCTGAATTTCGTAGCATTTTGAAAAATCTTCATTTCCAGATAAAGGAATGCTGTCTGTGATCATGGCGTTTTCTTTTTTCGTCACACCTCACAATGCTAACCTTGGAAACAGTAGAAGAATTTGAGTTCAAAGTCTTCCTGAAGCCTAACTTGTCTCAAACTAACTTGACAATATTGAAATCATTTTCGTGACCGTCGCATCCTCATTTTGGAACTGGTGGAGAAAAATAACTTCCTTTTAACACCTGAAATCAGGCCACCTGTAAATCACATCTATTTCTCTCTAGGTCCGTTTCTTTTACAGAAAAACAATTTTCGCGTGTATCTCCAATCCCAGCTACATTGTCCCCTTTTAGGTCTTCTAGCGCTTTATAATATTCTGATGTAAACACTGGCCTTATCTCGTTTTACCTTATAAAAAAACCTTAAGAATGTTAGTTAAAGCAGTTTTGCTGGATCTTCCACTGTGTTTTGTCCGCCAAAAATGGTATAGGCTGTTCACGGTAAAGTTGGCACTTTTGAGGCCCTAAAGTTACTTTTCCCTTTCAGCCATTTTTTATCCTTTAAATATTTTTAAAAATAAAATTGCAATGTTAGTAATAAACACAGTGTGTATATTCCTCCGCACTCGGAAGTTAACGTCTGAGTCTAAAATAAAATATATTTATCGACTATTATTCCAAATGAGAGAGCTTTCAAAAGTGCTCGCTTTGCCTTGAGTATCGTATAACAGTGAGCTCTCGCTTTTCTCCTATAACTACATTTCAATGTTACCTGTAAGCGACGTCTATAAATGTCTGTAGCTCGATCGTGTTTTATACGACTGAGCGACGATCTTTGGTCCTATAGTCTACCGTATGAAGATAGGGAATGCGTATTCTCCAGTAGGTGTTTCTTCAGGCACTAGCCGACATGACGCCTTACTGCGTTGCCACACTCATTAAAATCCGCGTTCTTTTATCGTACAGAACTACATAACTTCCTCTTCTGAGAAACGGCACTTTGGAAACAACGCGCGCATTATAAATACTGTTGAGTACCCATCCGGCAGTGCTATAAATTTCATTTTTCAGGCTTTTGTATTTGAAAATGTGCTATCCGATTACTGTACGTCTGAAGTTAGGCTAAGCGATGCAGAACTTGTTAAAAATATATTTTTAAAAAGTACACACGCTGCCATAACTGCGGAAATAAAGTAATATTTATGTTACATGTATATTTTGTAAAATAGTAAAATATGTTGCCAGAATGCACATTTAAAAGTTTTTTTAATAAGTGAGTAAGAGTACATTTTAAATAAAAATGTAAGCGTATTTTCATTTTGATTGATTTTAAAGTACGTTTTGCGAACCCTTTTTTCTTCGCCAAGTAAGACCATCATAATAATTACTTTGACAGTATATGATAAAAATTAGTAATAATCTTTACAAATGTTTAAAATGGTTTATTTTATGCGCATCTGTTTCAGGCACGAGAATGGTCATTTTATAATTGTAATAAATTGATATAAAATCCATTATAAAAAAAAATATTTTTAAAAGCACAGTACTAACCGTATATACTTTCATACAACCATAGCAATTATTATGACTGCCTTACCTGTGAACCGCACGACACAATTCCATTTCATCTGTACACGTAATAATTCTTACGTTAACGCGTAAATTTTACATCGCAAACCAACGCGAAAACCATCAGACGTTCCCGGTATCTTCGGAAAGGATTCGTTTCCGCTATCGTAGCTGGCTGGGGCGTGACGCAGGGGCTAGTCCTGTGGCGATATGACAGTTTTTACCTCCTTTCCTCTATCTTCCTAGTGAGGCAGTTATCACCCGACAAGTCTTGTGAGCAGCAGATTACTTATCGCGTGCGATAACCCGTCCCGCTGACGTCATGACCTGGGACTGCACCCCTCTCCGTTATCTCCATCCTGTGTGCGTAGCAGCATCGCGCGATTCTGGCCATTCCGACCCTGGCCTCACACTGCCGCTAGGGATGATGCAATACCATGAAAGTATTGTTTCTGGAATCGAATGGTATCGATACTGATATCATAGTACCAGTATTTTTTTTTATATTTATTTGGTCAGTCTTATTTTTCATCAAATATTTTTTTAATCTATACATACTTATTTATATTTTTAATACCTAGATCGTTCTCTCATGAGGTTTCTACAATTTTTTTTTTCATATCAAATGTTTGCGTTTGAAAAAATACAGAGCGCAGCACTTATTAGTATTAGTTATATTTGGGCATCGTTCTAAATAGAGAACAAGGAAAATACTGAGGTGTGTTGCTTTTAAGATTATTATTTTATGTAGTAAAAAAAACATATTTTTATTTTTGGGGAGCTTTGATTGAAAAGGTTTAAAATTAACATATAGAAGTAATTACGAAAAAAAAAAAAAAAAATAGTATCCTTATGGAATCTTTTATTTATATGATACTGGTGAAGTATCGAACTAAAAGTATCGATTCCCAAGATACTCGGTATTGAAAGGAAAGTATCGATACCAGTATCGTATCAGTAGTACCGCAACATCCCTAACTGCCACCACTCTCCAGGCAAGACACGTATGGAGTGTTCACAGCATAAGTAGGGCAGCGATGGCGCAGTGGCTAGGGCGTTTGCCTCCCACCATGGCGGTCCGGGCTCGTTGCCCGGCGGGTTCACTCCCGGATTTTCGCATGTGGGAATCGTGCTTGACGATGCCGCTAGCCGGAGGGTTTTCTCGGGCTACTCCCGTTTCCCTTATACTCCAGCGCCGCTCCATCCTAGGGTCTCATTTCATGTCATGTCCAGGGTTGACGGGCACCTACGGGTCCCAGCTTGGAAAGCCCATTACTCGGTGAGTGTTGCCTCGCCCTGGGTTCACTCTCCACTCGAGTTCTTTTTTACGGCATAAGTTATTTTTCTGACCTGGCGTGCAGTGTTCTCGTTTACCTATGGGACTTTCAGCGGCAACCCTATAATTTTATTGGTGGAAAGTCCGTTGGAAGGTTCGATGCAAGGTAATTGAGTAGGTTTGTATGTATCTGATGCGTATATTATGAGATACAGCGCTTTGGAAAACATACACAAGTGCCTTTAAATGTCCCCACAAATTAACGTGTAGTGGATTCAAATCAGGGCTCCCCGGGGGCTGCCAATTACAGCTGCGATGGCATTCCACAGTAACATGATCCAGCCCGCGGGCCATACACTGTACGTTATGAATTACGGGATGTAGTAAAGAATCTAAGCATTTACGGACCTACGTTCATATAACATTTTTTCACCCTCCAGATATGAGGAATGTTTCCCCGAAGTATTGACATGCAGTTTTTGCAACATTCTGTATACATTTTGGAGTACTCCGAAATGGTGGTTTCTGATGTGCATGACGTCTTGAAAGCACTCTACAGCCCTCGTTAGAACTGGTTTGAACTTCGTTGCAGACAGAACACTCGAATGTCCTGCATTAAACCTTCCCTACAGACTTTCCGCCAATAAAATAATAGGGTCGCTGATTTAAGTCCCACAGGTGCACGCAGTGCGACGAGAACATTGTACGCCAGTTCAGAGCCTTGCGCCTAGACATTGAGTAAAGATATACCTAGAGTGGACTTCCCCAGGTTAAATTTTCCGACCACTCCAGCTGTAGTTCGAGGGATGAACACCACGTCGCGCTAGTCCACTTTCGTGGCGTGTGCGTGGGTAATGTCGGCGGCGTTGCCAAATTGGCATCTCCCCCCCCCCCCCCCTCACTCTCTCTCACTCTCTCGCTCTATCTCTGTCATCCCCAGTCCCAACGCCGCAACAGTTAAAAAGTGTTCTGAATGTCTGCTATACCCACATGCTGGGACAGACAAGATGGCGGACATCCGAGTTCCTTTCTCACGTCGTATATATCCGTTTACAAAAAGATTACAAGTTCTGTAAAAATTTTGTACTAACAAAATGAAACATAATGTACGCATAAGCAACGGAAAACGTTGCATACTGCTCATACGGTCATAATAAAATAATAAATACCACTTTATAAAATACGCGATAACTGCTGATTTACTTTCTATATATTATCACACATCTGCACTGTAAGTGGTTTGTGTGGCTCAAAGACGGGCAGTCGCAGCCGAGAAGCGGCGGAGTAAACATCGCGTCAGGTGTGTGTGTAGTTCTGTCGCCCTGCGCTCTTAAACGTGGCTCTGTTCCGACGCGAGTTGTAATAGTTCTATATTAGTGTCAGTCACGTCTAGGTTTGTCCAACATGTCTAATGTGCGCGCGAATACCTTGCGTATCGTGTTTGCCAAACGACGTTCGGCCATGAAAATACATGAATGGATTTATACGGTTTTAACTGTAACAGAAGATCAAATTGAAGCTATTCAACTGGATGGGCACCAGAACTGTTTGTTTATAAAACTTGTTTCCTCTGGACCTTGTGAAGCGATACTGTGTCGCATCAACGGCCAGTCAACTTTAGTCACCGCAGACCAGGAAAGGATCAACGTCACCATCGAACAAGTCTTCGATAACTTAAAACTGCTAAGAATTCTAAATTTACCCGTAGAAATAGACAACCAAAAAATTCAGACGGAGTTAGTGAAGTATGGTCGACTTGTTACAAGATGAAGTATGGAATCATAAATACAAATTCCAAGTAAAAACGGGAGTACGCATGGCAAAGAAGGAAATAAAAAAAGTCATTCCATCTTACGTTTCAGTTGACGGCTTTCGGGCTGTAATGATATATTCCGGACAACCACGAACGTGCAGTTACTGCCAGTCTCCTACTCATGAACGAATTGCGTGTCCTAGTTTGCAAGAAAAGGACGCACGTGCAATACGCCGCTGGGGGATGAATAGAGCAACGGAAAATCTCGCAGCTGAGCATGGAACAACTGCGGATGAAAATATGTCCGTAAGAGAAAAGCGACCTTGCGAACGCGACGCCCGGGCCACAAGAGTAAGTCCTGTTCGCAAAGCGAAGGTGTTATCATAGAGTAAACAATCACAGCTACAGGACAGGAAGGAATCTTTGGAACTAGCAAAGGCCGTTATAAATCAAATGTGTGCCCCTAGCCAAGAATGTCCTGATAACCCAACTAACTAACAATACGATCCGCACATGTGTGCATCTCCACCTGTATGCCCTATAACCGGCCCCCGTTTTTCTTTGTCCACTTTTCCTTTTTGTCCACCTTTCCATTTCCTTCTCTCTGATACTATCACTACATTTTTGAGGTACACAAGATTGAGTTATTGACAATTTTAGCTTTATCATACCTTCAATGTGTATACAAAGTTGGTGATCGGGGACGGGGGACAGCGATTATTACACGTGCGGGGCTGGAACTTGAAGACCTGCTCTACCACCCGTCAAGCCGAGTGATGTCAGGACGAATAAACGATGTGTCGCTAGTCAATGTTTATGCTCCCAAGCGAGATATGAAAGAAATCAGTTTTTCTCCGTGGATTTGATTCCGTTTTTCCATCCACCCTGTAATCAATTCATACTCGGTGGAGATTTCAAATGCATAGTTCACCCCCATGTTCATCAGGGTGGCATTTATCCTACTAATGCTGCCCTATCTGCTTTAATAACTCGCTTAGAATTGTGTGATGTTGCACCTAACTTCCAAGGAATTCATTACACCTATGTGACTTCACAGAGTCGGTCTAGGATTGACCGATTCTACGTGAATAAACAGTATATACATGAGGTGCATCGATATGACGTTCTTCCGGTAGCTTTCAGCGATCACTCTGCAGTGATATTTACGTATGAAAAGTTTGCGAATGTAACACGGTTTGGCAGAGGGACATGCGTCTAAATACGTCTTTATTAGACAACTCAGAAGTAAAAGAGTACTTCCTAGCTAATTGGATACATTGGCACAGCAAAAAAATACCAGTTCCCCTCTGTGGCGATGTGGTGGGATGTGTGTGTAAAACAGAACGTCATGAGGCTTTTTATAAGGCATGCGAACCGACTGGCAGAAGAACGTAGGGGAACACGTGCATTCTACGAACGTATGCTACACGAACTTCACCTGCAGGCAAACAATGGTGCACACGTAACTCCACGTATTAGAGACACGAAACAGAAGCTTATGCATTTATTGAGTGAACAGTTTAAAAATCGTCATATTATGATAAATGATAAAAGTCTATTCGCAGAAGAGAAATTTAGCATGTTTAGTATCATTAAGGAACAACAGCAAATACGACGCAAGGTTATCAACCAGCATACTGACAGTGATGGCGTTATTGTTCGGGACCGGCCGGTAATAGTGCAAACGCTTTGCAGTTACTTTGCAAATTTATACTCGAAACAAGACACTGACGATGCTCTGCTTCCATCGGTTTTGCAGGGTTGTGAAAACAGAGTTAGCTGTGACAGCAAGACGGGCATGGAAGCGCCATGTTTAGATGCGGAAGTTAATGCAATAATACAGCAATTGCCATCAAAAAAATCTTCTGGTATTGACGGTATTACATACGAATTTTACAAAACTGATTGGGATATTATTGGTACCGCCTTCTGCGAAGTTGTTCGCGATGTGCTTGAAAGAGGCGAGTTATGCAAGTCTCATAAAGAAGGGGTAATTGTTCTTATACCCAAAATATCCCGTCCACTTAAACCCGCGGATTATAGGCCAATTACACTTTTATGTGCTGATTATAAAATAATTGCTCTTTTTTGTGCGACCCGATTAACCAAGGGATTGTCAGATATTATTAGTCCCGGCCAGACATGCACTGTTCCAGGACGTTCCATTTTACAAGGTGTGCTTGCCCTAAGGGACATTCAATTACTTTCGTCAATACAACAGAGTAAAATGGCCATCTTGAATTATGATATGGATAAGGCATTCGATAGAGTCGATCATAAATTTTTACTTCATGTTATGCATCATTTCGATTTTCCAGCCAATTCAGTACAGTAGGTGCGGATGGCGTGTACCGTAATTTGGTCAGGGCTGTTGGTTAACGGATTCCTTACCCCACCAATTAAGATCGAGAGTTCAGTTCGACATAGATGCTCACTATCCATGATTTTATTTACTATCGCCATTGAACCTTTATGCAGAATGCTCAGTGCCCGCTTGCAAGGATTCCCTGTAGCGAACCTGTCCTTTAAATTAAATGCCTATGCTGATGACATCACATGTGTGGTTCGTTCAGAGCGGGAAATTTCAGAGACGGCAGAATGCCTGGACCTTTTTCGCAGTGTTCTGCGAGCGAATGCTAACAAAACTGCCGTACTGGAGCTCAGCGCGACCAGCGAGCCATTTGACGACGTTTTTCCCTTTCGGAGGGCCGAAACTGTGAAAATATTGGGCATATACTTCCACGCAGACGCCACTCTTATGTTGCATTATAATTGGAACATGACAATAAATAAACTCCGTGCTCGTCAAATAGAAATGAATTATCGTCGTACAAATATTATACAGAGGGTTACTTTAATAAATGTATTCTTACTTGCGAAGCTGTGGTATGTGTCACATATATTCCCACTACCTCGTCAACAAAGTGCACAAATACTACATATTGTTGGCCGCATGTTGTGGAATTCTTATATATTTAAATTATCTAGGCCGCAACTTTATCTTTCCTTGCAAGATGGAGGCCTGAGTCTAATTAATCACGTTTTGAAAGCGTGAGGCCTTATATCAGTCTTCAGCAATTGCAACAATTTTGCGCCCAGAGGACATTTACGCAGCATATAGTAGAAAATGATGTGGTCTGAAGTTAGACGCATGCCACTTCAATACCGCCAGGCAAAGGAAGCACTCGCAACTCTAGTAGAACACTTACCGGAAGGGACAGTCGCATCAGCGAGATATTTCTACATTCGGGCTTCCAAAACGTCCGCAGTCATATCATCTGTTGTGAATTGCACCCCAACCATCCACTGGAGGCGCCTATGGAAAATACTTGCCGATACTAACCTTTCCTCGGATCTTGGAGCTGCAGCATTCGGCTTCTACAATAATATCGTGACAACTCAGCAGCGTAAATACAGCATTCACCTGACAGCTGACCCTGCATGCTCGCTGTGTGGCAACACTGACACGGCCCTTCATAGGGTAATTTCCTTTGTTTATGCAGTTTGCATCTGGCAGTGGCGTCGCGTACGAGTACGAAAAATAATTCGCGATGAACGTGGAGATGTCAGCGACACGGACATGCTTCATTGCGATTTCTTCACCTTCCCCTCAGTTCGACGAAGAGCTGCGGCCTGGTTTGTACTTCATGCGATATTTTTCTTGGTGGACCGTTCGACACCGATGACAGTTCAAGACTTTGTCCAGCTTCTTCGTCAAGATAGGTGGAACATGGCGCGGCGTGGCACATTGCGGCAGTGGTACGACAATTTTTTATTTTCATTCTGACGTTCACGCCTACAGGAAGTGCGTGTATATTACCGAGGTTGGGTGTACGCCGCGCGCTGCCCACCCCTCGGTCCTTACAAGTGTACAATTTAATGTTCCAGTAGTAATCGTCGATAGGTGGTAGTGTTATAAGTCAGTGTCCCGTGTCGGGGTGTACGCCGTGCGCTGCGCCTCACGTTAAATAATTTTTTGTGTGTTCATCGACTTTGTCAGTAAAACCAGTTCACCAAATGTTCACATAGTTTTGTGCCCCTATGTAAGAATTGTGTAGATATTTTATTGAGTATTTTGTTAGTGGATTGAATGTGTACTGTATAATAGGTTAAGGGTAAACGCCTCTGTATATCGTTTATGATTTAAAAAAAAAAAGTGAGTTAGTGCACATGTCTGCGCCACGTAATTGTATGTTTTAGAGTTCAAATCTCCGACGGGAATGGAGTTTTTTTTTATGTGACACATTATGGCTGTTTGCGACTTATGTTATTGTTAGAAAATGTTTATTTCGAGAATATCTTTGTCTAAAAGTAGTAATACGCAAGTACCAGCACAGTGCAGTCGACGAGCAGTGGTTGTTTGCTAATCACATCGATTGTTTTCTAAAGTAGTTAATTTGAACTGTATAGAGCAAGTAATGTTAACAGGCACACATGAAAGTCTTAAGTCTAATATTGTAACAGTTCTGTCTTCTTTTGGTCGTATAACCGTAAAAGCGTGGTTAATTACAGAGAACACAAGATTGATAATTATGATCATTAGAGTTACACATTTAAAAACAGGGGCGTAGCCGGGATGGGGAGTGATATATTGGGACCCCCTCCCCTTTTTTTTATCATCGAAATGAAAATAAAATTTGAAAACAAAATGATGAATTTTATTTTATATTAATTAAAGGAATATGTGATCTTCCTTGAACATGAAGAATGCTTATAGCAGTATGTAGTTCCATATCTGTACACGAAGCCATTCATTATAAATAATTATGTAACTATAAATTTGTAATAATACAGGTTTTGTATTTTGTTTGAAAATAAAAATATGAAATCTCGCTCCCTCACCCCCTCCCCAATTTATTACATTCCTAGCGACGCCCTTGTTTAAATAATATGCCAATGTTTTAATGAGTGCCATAAATGTCCGTCGTACATACATATGAATAAAGTACCTTGTTTTCCATACATAAGCAGTGCCGTTACTCATATCATTTTCCATACATTAATAGTACTCGTACGTTAAAATCTAAACCAATGCAGTTTTCAGGGGGAAAATAAATAATCTTCGTACCATTTGGATGTACCACAAAGTACCAACATATACAATTTGGTTGAATTTGTACCCATGTCCCCTGCGAGTAGTTTTGCCTACCATTTACAAGTTTCTATTAGCGCTTTAGATATCGTGTGGGTATGAACGGATGTGTTCTTTCTTCCCTTCTGCTATAGAAACTTGTATGCCTTCTGTTGTGCCCATGAGTATAACAGAAAGTAGCAGAAATTGGGCATCGTGTAAGGCCGGCTTAAACGACTCACGCCTCTCGCAGAATTTAGGCACCAGAAACGTCTTAAATACTTTTTAAATATCGGAAGAAAAACTATTTTGAAAATATGATACACTACATACTGCTAGTATTATACTAACATATTACAATTAACATTGTTTAGTGGTAGGGGAATGCTAGTAAACAGGAGAAAATACCTACGATAAACGAATCTAATCTACACTTGCTGTATAACTTTACACTCCTTGTTATGAAGATGATCGTACATGTTATAAAAAATATTTCGTTAGTATAGTATAATCCTGCAAACAAAATGAGTGGTCGTTAACGAAAGTATTTTTTTTCATTCAACAGAACATGGGGCACACAGAACATAACTACTTAAGGAAAAGTAAATTATAATTATGTAAATATGTCACAAAGTTAACACGCGCATCATTCCAATTTGTACATAGTGTTCGTAAATTGTTGTCATTATCCATTTGTAGGCTAGGAGACGACAAACATTCCAGAATACACGAAAACTTTTGACACAGTCAAGATATTTAATATGTCTGTTATTCTTGGTAACAACCGTACACTGTGAACAGAGAAATGTATTGATTCGACTGGGTTTATACACACCTACACGCCGTAATGCAGCGTAAGCTGCGACGTCTGAAGTAAAACAGGACTTACAATAGAAATATTTAAGCATTATATTATGCGTTAAGAGGTGTGCAGAATAAGCGAATGTGTGTTCTCTTATGTTTTGGTTCCCAGTCGAACTTATCAGATCGTGTGCGTTGGTGCGATTTCCTTAAGCATTGAAAGGAATAGTTGTATTTTATCCAGAAAAAATGTTGTGGCTACAACCAATCAGAACAGAGCAGTCGGTGTTGTTGGCGGGAAACTGTTATTTACATTATATACATAAGTATAAAACATTATTACAAAGGCGTGTATGTGCACATGTTGACGATTATATTTGTTTACAAATAATAAGCTTATCTAATAGCAAATGTCGGCTTTAAAGTATGATCTGCTTCAATATGGTTTGTTTTTTACGAGGTGTTGTTAGGAACAAAAGTAAACATGACAGGCTTGCTGCCTGTTTAAATTCGCTGGAATTAAGCATTTAAACATTAATTGAAAACTGCAAATACAGAACACGTGTTTCCGTAGGACCGATAAGCGCCTATTGCATAATTCGAAATGCATTAGTTTTTGTATTGTAAACGTAGGCCGTGTCGGAAATGGTAGATTGTGTTTACAAAACGATCATGTGACCCGATATTTTATACAGATATTGTGACGTATTTGGTAAATTGATATTTCGTATCTTGTATACAGCGGATGTTAGCAAAAATGCAAAATGACCAAAGGAGCGCCATATTGGTTTTGACATTCAAAACACATGCGCGAATGCATACTTAAAATGATTTTTTAAACCAATAACTGTTCATAGATGACACAAGACATGTTTTAAAAAACAAGTAATTGTTGTGCTTTGTTTATATATTTCTCAACACATTTTTTATTTTAAGTCGTTATTGGATATTATATTATTGTCTTGTTTAACATATTCGCAGCATTCCAGTAATGATCGTAGAAATATTACGTCCATTTTAAGCATTTAATTTATATAAAACACATTTTCACTGTTAATGTAAGAATGTGTTCCCGCGAGTGCCAAACAAGTGACTGTCGACAACGTCCGGATTGAAACCTACGAAATGGCAAATTACAAAATAACGAATTTGTCCTTTCGGACACGGCCTTATCTTGACTATTAGTGATTGGCACCGAGTCATTGCATTCAACCGATGTTTAATGTAGAAATTGTAATATTACGTAATGTATCTAGTCTGAAGTAGAATATTGCGGCTCCCTTTGTTGTACCTAGCTTTCATGCGTTCGTAAGTGTTAACATTACTGATAAACACTTCAGTGTCGACGTTTTTTGCACTGTTAACACACACAGCTGCTAACTTTTCAGACAATATCCACTAACGCATATCATTATTCTAAACTTGGATCTTACAGAAACGACAGTTGAATTGTCGCTTTAAAACAAGCATCTGTTAGATTTGAGCCTTATGCGTGATCATTAATGTCCTTTTCTCTCATTGTGCATAAGGTTTTCTGCTTAATGAGATGCGCGCTCATACAGCGTTCGCATTCGTCTACGTACGTAAAGGTTTTACATGTCTCGGGAAATTACATACGCACGTACACGCGGAAACGAATGTGTGTACGCCTCGCGCCCTTACAGCCCATAAGATACTATTTCGAAAATCTATTTATGTGTAATTCATAATTGTTGTTCCTTATATTTCTTTTTATATAGAGTGGAACGGAGGCATTAACTTTCCAGAAACGCCACTGAACAAAGTTATTAACAATGTATACTCTTTAACCTTTAATGATTTAGAAGATCCGGGATAAACATGACCAGTTTTCTTCGTGATTTGTTATAAACTGGGCGTGGCATTGAATTTATAGTTAATAATCAGAGCATTGAGAACAATACCAATGTTTTTACAAGGCAAGGCATGGATGAGTGAAAACGTTATATCAAAATCCGACATTGAATTTTTATTCATTCCAATATTAGTGTTAAATAAAATTTTACCTCTAGTTGTTGCCAGTTTTAATGATACATTATCGATAACTGCATTTACTGACTCAAATATATATTCATTCCTTTCTCGTAAAAATGTCTATTATTGGTTAATAGGAACACTTTCATTGTCATGCGCTTTCCAGCTACAGCTCCTAGTGGGTTGATAATTCTGAATCTATGCGCCTAAGTTCCAGCACATATTCAGTATGCGTTTTCCATCATAATGCTCATTTGAAATCTTATCAGCTAACTAGTTGCAGTAAGGGATGTAAAGAAGTATGCCAGTCGGAATGTATCACGTATCGAGCCGAGTGGAGTATGCTTATATACATAAACGCATTCCTAGGTTCGGACAGCCTTAATGACACTTCAATCGACACACTGAACGTACTTATTATTTGTACAAACAGTAACTTTTGTGGTAGGTCACAACCCCAAACTGTAAGCATTGCGTTCAATTGCATAGACGTCGTGCGTCTAAAATATATTTCTCCACATATGAACAATTATATCCTTTCCAGTCCCTTTCACGTAAGAACGGAATTAAAAGTTTACTATTGTGTATGACATCATGCATGATTAATATGAAGTTTGTAATTGTAAGTGCCAACAGTAGGCCTACTCGTGTTTTATCATGAACACCTAAACAATAGTAAAATGAAAGATTATAATAAAACATTGACCGTTATGTATATTTATGAAAATTCATTTTCGCAGAGGTAGATAAAATCAAACAGTAATTGATATCGCTGCAAATTTCCGCAAACACCTAATTCTGCGACATAAACGAAATTCATGCCATGGTTGCCAGTAGTATATCATGAGTTGTGTTATCACAGCTGCAACGAATGCTGGTAACTCGCGTGTGACAGGCTCGCCTCTGGCAGAACTTGAACGAACACGTGGGTGAGCCGAGGCCAGGGTTATGACGTACTTTTACCGGCTGCGGAATTGGCAAAACCACGCGGATGACGACGTCGATAACACTAGCGCTCCCCGGATCATCAGCGGAACTAACACGTAAAACTGGTCAGACTTTTTCCTATCCCATGGCCAGTCTAGTGTATACCTTTACCCGATGGCCTAGGGGCGATGGCGCACTTGATGCACGTGGCAGTGTCGCCCTATCGCTCCCACGGTTCTCGGCATCAAGACGCGGATAATAACTGCAAGTAGGCGGACCCCTTAATGAAGCTGTGGACGATTACATGGAAAAAGTAACAAGTGTTTCTTTAAAGCTCATGTTTCTCATTAACGCAGATACCTGATCTTGATATACAGAATGTTTCAAATGTCTTGTCACCTCCTTCATTGTTCGGTTGTTTGGTATCGTTGCCTGACAGGCATAAACATCCATCCTGGTGACAGCGAATCCATCAGATCTGTTTGATTATTGGAATACCTCATGAAGTATTGGATTATATTGCGTTATTACTGCTTATGTATGGGTGATAAGACCTTTTCATGGGGGGAGGGGGGCAAGACTTGTGGACAATTCTGTAGTTGTGCACTTGAACCCTCCATGTAACTTGGAAATAAAAAACTGGGGTAAAAATGTGTTGCCAACTGCAGCAGAATTTAGATACGTGTAGTACAATTTTAGGTCGTGTAGCTTGTAGAATGGGTGTGTAACCAAATGTCAAAATGTAATCGAAATTGAGGTTCGAGATAGTCATCATATTTATGTATTTTATGCACTCATATGTGTTGCATTTATATTCTCTTTCTCCCAATAAATGGCACTACTTACACTCCGGCCTTCAAAATTAAGATATTGCCATCAGTCTTTATTTCCCAGGAAGAAAATTCTCACAATATGATCGCAATGTGTTGATCAATGCATGAATTTCTTCTCTGAAGTGTGTGAATAACAGTGCGTGTTTAAGTCACTAATAAATATATGTCAAGTATTTGAATTAATAATAGGAAATATTCGTATTGTATAACGAATAGTAGAGTGTAAAATATTAGTTACCCATTACTGTTGCTACACAGTAAAATATTTCTTTACTTAGAACTCAAGTCTTCTCGTGGAACTTTTTTTTTATATCTTCACGTATCAATTAAAGCCAGCAGTATTTTACATACAAGAAGAGCACATGCGTGTGCGTGTGTGTGTGTGTGGGCAGTAACAGAAAAACAGTTGTTACATGGACGCCTGAAGGTTGGAAGTCTTAATAAAAATAAAACAACTAAATCTGATTTCTAATTTATTCTCACAGCTATTATTTACAGCATTAAATTATATATTTCCACTCTTACCCTTTTTATTTTGCAGTGATAGCAATATTTAATGTCTCTTTTAACTCTAATTAATGTCCTTAACATTTCTGTTTGGTTACAGTCAATCAACTCATACTCATCATTAACACTTGTTCAGTCTATCTGTTGCCATCATTTGTAACATCTTTCACTCACGCATCTAGTCCACTAATCCAGCCTGACAGCTGCACTCTTCACTGCTTGATACTTGCAGTCGCAGATTTCTCTTCCGCTGGTCACTTCTCTCGCTGCTCATCGTCTATCGCTCGGAACTCAGCCACTCATGCATTCAACAGCAACCCCACTCCACTTTCGGTTCGGGAGCCTGTTGCGCTTTTATATCGTTCGCCCTGGCCATCTGGAAGGTTCAACGCACCCCGAGTCACGCTGAGATAACGAGGTCAATAATCCAGAGCATTCTTCAGATAAACGCAGAAATCAGTACAACTGGGTCGGCAGCGTACACCGCAAAAGTGATTATCGTGTGGGCTCGCTGTTTGTAAGAGATACGCGGATCGCTCGCGTGCCATTCAAACCATTCCACTGCACTGAGAAAAAGGTTTTGTTGAATCAAACTAGATTTGTTTGGTGTAGCCAAATTATTTGTTTGTATAGGGGCAATGAAATATTTTGTTGCTGAAACCAAATTATTTTGTTGTTCTCATTTGGTTGCCCCAAACTGTAACATTTGGTTGGTGCTACTAAAGATTTGTCTGGCTACACGCACATTAATCAGTTTTACAAGTTCGCGCGAGTGTCGGACCTAAATCACCTGTGTCCGAGCGCTACGCCTTAGTAATCTCAACTAACGTGACAACTAATGACGCCGGAAAGCTTTTTAATAGATATACTACAAATATTGGGCAAGTGTGCAAACAAATATTTCAAGTTTTACAGCTTTACTTGTCAGTTTCTTGTTGCATTGTTTTATTAATGTGTTTGTACGATTGTTAAGCATCAATAGATGCACTAACAACACGGTTACTATCGTAATTGTCACAAAAAAAATACAAACAAACTCTAGAGCTGCATTTTCGAACGAAGGCAGTCAAATGCGTGGACAAACAAATATGTACAGTTGATTCAACATAATATTTAGTTGACAGTATAAATTTTTTGGCCCAAAACGACATTTTGTTTGGTCGAACATATATTTTATTAGACGAACAAAAGTAATTTTGTTGCTATTAAAATTTTGTTTGCTCAACAATGTATTTTGTTAGGACAACTAAATATATATTTGACCCTATACAAACAACTATTTTATTCGATTTTCGCTCAGTGTGACGTGCTGCCACGTTATAATCACTGCTCTTTCCTTCTCTTCCGCCCGCTCGCATGGCCGGCGGTCCAAGGTCAGCAGCGCAGACCAGCGGCACGTAAACATAGGTCAACATGTCATTTATCACTTCTGGAAATCCTAACTAGTTGTTATCAAACTTTCCTTTACCACGGACCACTGGCTGTAGAATTTCAACACATCGCAGGCCACTTCCTTTGTCCTTTTTTTCCGTGATGGAACCAAAACGTAGGAATGACGGTTTAACTAACTCATTGAAGTGAATTATCACCCTAAGATCTTAACATTTTCACCATATAAATTTTAAGCTCGTAAATTCGGTCGCAGAAAAGTTAGAAATAAATTATTAAAATTGGTTGTACAATATACTTTGCGAACCACGTAGGAGTCCATGGACGGCAGTCTGAGAACCACTCCACCGAAGGCTTACCGACCGCACCTGGCGTGGACGTATCGCAGAGATTGGAATAATATTCTTACCTGCCCCTAACCTAAATAAATATGCGCCGAAACTGGACACGTTTCTCACAAAATATTCAGTTAACATTTTATAAAATTTACACGTTCTTAACAACGCATCCATATGAAAACATGTGCTCTATGTTCAACCAGTGCTAAAATATATGCACGACTGTAATTTACGTGTCTGTTCTGTTAAATATTAGGTAGCCTACTTATGCTGAAACTGCGCATTTCAGATACTCGGTTGTGCGTAAATTGACTCGCCTCAAGACAACCTAACGTATTTCTCATTTAAAAAAATCATGTGAGATAACTTTTGGGTCGTATGGTGGCGAGGACCAACCACAGAAAGAATCTGCCGGGGAAATAGTTCGACAACACTGTCATCAAAATGATCACAGGGAGCATTACATTGTCGAAACAAAACATATCCTGCGTATATATCTTTAATCGGTTTTTACTTTTGTTCTGAGTTAACTTTATTAGTTTCGATATGTAGGACTGCAATGGGTTTACAGAAAATAACTTCATATATTCAATTCACGGTTGCTTCCAACTATTTTGAAGCCCTGCTAAAGTTCTACTTCCAGAATATTCCTCCGCCTCATCCAAACGAAAGTTCAAACGAATCTGGAAAATCACACCAAAGGGACACCGCACCGAATCCATGCGCACTAAGTGAAATAATGTTGCATTAGTGCTATTTCTTACTAGGCATTACCAACACACATATGTTCTCGCTGTTTTATTCATATTATTTATAAATGAAAAATTATAATTTATTAAAAATTATTAATAAAAGTTATATTTAACAAAAAAAAAGTTTCTTTGATGTTAATAAAAAAGAAGCATAAAACGATAGGTTATACGACATATTTAGTGAACAACCAAGTGCATCATACATGGGTTGATTTTTCAAAAGTTGGATTCGAAAGGTTTGAAGAAACCGCGAATAGGCTATATAACCTAAGCCAAGTCTGGTTAGATGTGGTGTATCCGTTAATGCGTTTCAAGAAAATCAAATACTTTTTTTTTAGTGGTATGTGGTGTTCAAACCACATTCAACATACAAGGGAAACGGATTTCAAAATGTTTTCGTAGTAAGAGAAAATGCCAGAAAGTAGCGAGAGAGAGAGAGAGAGAGAGAGAGAGAGAGAGAGAGAGAGAGAGAGAGAGAGAGAGAGAGACACCCACCTTGTGTCACGTCAAGGTAGAAGTAAAGTACATCCAATGGAATACTGCGCCATACTGTACGGCATGCAGATATCGTTACAAGTAGAATACAAACAACCAAAGCTGTTGAGAAAGTACGGTTTATATTGCGTATGAACGAAGACTTCAAAATATTACAATAATATAATACGTGAATCATTTTGCTAAAACTTACTTATATTAATGATTTAAAATAATTTATTTATAATGTATTTTTCGTAGAAATTTAAGGATATTTCCATTTTGTGTGCTTTACAAGGGCACATTTTGCTAATACCTTCATTAAGCAAGACTGTCACAATTATTTACTCTAATTGTATTTAATAAAAATTATTACACCTAATAGTAATATTTATAATAATCCATATCTGTCACGAAAGTTTTCATTTGTAAGTTGTTCGTAAAATCAATTATTAAAAATAATTTTTTTAACATAGGTACCAATATTTTTATATACAACCATAGTAATATTTATAGTGGCCTTTTTTGGCGATTTCTTTTTGCAAACTGAGCTATCTGAATCACTCGAAACGGAAATATGCTTATATTTTTTATTAAAAAACTCTTAAGAATCGCCATTTTACCGGTTTTAAATAAGTAAAATTTAGCAAAATATTTTACTGTTTTGAAATACATGGTTTGTTGCTTCGTATGCAATGTAAATCGTACTTTCCCGACAACTTTGGCAGTGAATGTACTACTTTTCAATCGACTCTGCATTTTGGAGAGATGGCTGGAGAGCTCGATTGGAAACCACTTGTACTTTAAAGGACCAGGGGATCACTTGGTGTCAGTTTTATGTAAAGAGCAAAAGTAGTTCCAGTCCCGAGGCCACTGCAAGTCTCCGGCAATCGCGCAGTTCCTCGTGCATCGAGAATGTTGGTTGAAAGGCTGTAAACACCAACTCAACTCCGTAATCAGCGTTGACTCATTATTTGTGTAATTGTTTATCGACAATGGCGGAAGCGGAAGGAACGCGCCCCACAAACAGCGCCGCGGCGTCTTTTGCACGAAGGGACTGAATTCCTATGCGTGGGCGTGTTCCGTTTTCCTGCGTGACACGCAAAAAACCACGCTCTCACATTCTCTGCCTCTTCTTCTTCTTCATTCTCCCTCGCCCTCTTTATACCATTCTTCGCAAACACAACTAGTTGTTCCGTTTCCCTAGGCTCATGCGCCACGATTGAACTCTTTCCTTTGAATATTACACGCGAGCTTGCATGGCCGCTGGGGTGGATTGTTCTATTGAAGATATAGCAGACTGCTAAAGGCTATTCACGATAAAGTGATCACCCTAGTAACGAACCTTGGAAAAAAGTCACAGCCCCGGCATACATATATTTCAACGGGCGCACTGAGTGTCATTCGCCCAATTATGTTGGTAATGATTGATGGCAAGTAGTGTCATATCTCAAAGTCGAATAAAAAGTATTAGGTAAACCATTTGTGATAACTTACATTTATTTATATCGCTTTCTTTTTTTTTAACACTTCGAAGTGTAAAAATTAGCAGATTTATAAAGTATTTACTTTCTTAATAACTCCATAGTTTAATTTGACCGACGCGTGAATAAAGTGATGAAGCCCATGGCAATGTTAATTTAACATAAGGCGAAGGAATATACAACCTGTATACAAGTAGATCTTAAGAGGAGTGAGAAGTGAAACATTTTTTGTGAAATCGTTGTTTGGGCGTATTCGCGTATCTCGGTATAAATATATGGTCTGTAAACACGACCTTTTGTTAGGAAAGGTAAAAAAAAAAAACTATTATCTATGACTCTATGTTTTTTACTTTAAAACATATTAATTACATTTATGGAGAAAAAAATTCGCGAAAATGGTCAAATATCGTATTTTTTTTAAGCTTGCCTACGTAGTTTCCTTAAGAGGGCGTGGCTGCGACCCGCGAAACCGACGTTCGCGGCGTAAGAGATACTGTAAAAACCGTTACATATTTTGAAGTCAGGGTAATATTAAGATATTGTGTAAGGTTGGGCTTTAGATTGCCATTACTGGAAATTTCGAAATGTGTTTTATTTTACTATTTATATAGCCGTCAATATGACGAACTTAAATAGATAAATACTAATAAATTTGCATTGTAAATGGAAAACTGAAAAGTGTCAATCTACAACACATTTGTGTACATGACTTTGAAAATTGCAGGATGCATTGCAGGAAGATGTAAAACCTATTGCGCCACAAGCCTTGAAAATGGCAGTTCACACGGGATTTGCTACTGATTAGATAATCGTAGTTCAGGTGTCCACCCATAGGTGACGGGCTCTCCACGCACAGTGATTTGTTTGAATAACGCATGACAGGTGTCGCACGTGTTGGAGGCAGTCATTGTTTACTTTATAGCAACGCGAAACCACTCTTTTGAATTTGGCGGGAGACACCACAAGGAGTGGTAATATGACACGATTTAAAAAGAACAGGGATAGAGGACACATGGTTATTTCTGCATTTTAGTAACATTTTTGGCATTCAAGTCATAGTTTGGGACAGTAACGTAGTTTTATGTCCGTGACTGCAAAACAGACAACTATACAGTGGCCGTGTCATAAAGTTTCTCATGCATCCGAAGCTGGCCGTGCTGAGAGAATATTATTTTGAAACTCAGTTTAAGGCTTTTGAGCTATAATTAATTATTATTTTAATTTACTGACTTTTACGATAAGTCTAAGAATATTTTCAATGGCAGAATTAACATTTTTAAGTACATGTTATCACGTTATCAGGCCTCACAACCATACGTTTCCAAGTTTATTCTATTCGAATGTGAGTTAAAATTATTAAATAAGATACAGCAAAAAGTTTTGATCTGTTTATTCTTTTGAGTTAGATATTTTTCTGAGTGATATTAGTTAACATTAAGTGTACTGAATATTAAATGACAGAAAATTTTAAATTCCAAATAATTTCAAACATAGAGCTCACCGATCTTACTCATCTTTTCGTACATTTATTCATAATTATTTAATGCAAAACTCACACGATTGCGCCAAAAATAACTACTAAAAACAAGATGCAGACGAAAACACACTATAATTCAGTTTTGATGAAAACAATTCAATTTAACTAGTGATATAAATATACAACCAATCTCTTAGCACACAACAGAGCATAGGGCTTGTTATGTGAGGACAATATCTGTACGTCAAAGTTACCTAGTCAGAATAAATTGATAAACTACAGAAGTATATCGCAAACGTGTTTGCCTGCCTAATACCGCTTCTCCCTCATACACTTCCTATTATAAATGTTTTGAATAATAGTTTCTTAAATTGCAATTATCATGATAATAGTGCGCGACTGTGAAAAAAGTATGCATCACTTGCGTATTCAATCACAATTTGGGATGTTCTGTAAAATCAGCATTATCTTCTGTTTATTATCATCTGCAATCTACTCTACATTAATTACTAAATATAAGCTCGCCAACATATAAAACATAGCTTCTCGCAAGGACTGAACACGGAATATTAATGTTCTAATCTATTCCACCATTATTTTTTATTCGGTAATTTAGAGTAGTATGTCCGTTAGGTACGTAATCCTTGGAAAGTGTTGAGCCAGCAGTACATGACATAAAGTAAAAGAACCTATACAATACGATTCACTAAACTGAATAAATAACAATTTGAATAGGTGGTTCACAAATATGTCGGCACTTAAAAAATGGCATTGACGATTTTAAATATAAAATATCAAGTACTTAACATTTCACCAAGATGGGATTACGTAAAAAAAATAACTTTAATTTCATGATAATTAGTTATCTTGCCCTTGTAACCATATCTAATTATTGTTTTCTGATCAGCCATTTATATCACATCCAACTTGCCACCTGCCGCAATTTCGGGAAACCATAGAAAACCCTAATTAGGATAGCTGGACCAAGATTCAAACCCAGGTCCTCCCGAAAGTGAGTTCAGTATTTTACAACTGCGCCACCTTGTTCGATCCAGGTGTACATTAGGTAGAAATAAGTTTGTCCAAAAAGTGTCCTGGGTATGTTTATAGTCATAGATATGAATGTTGTTTATTAGCAGTGTAACAGAAAAACCTTTCCACATTTATTCAGATATGACAATGCAGTTTTAGCGGACACCTATTAAATATTTTTACCTACTTGTTAAAGAGTGTTAAATGCCTTAAAATGGTATGCGTTAAATTGGCAAACGAGTTACATGAAAATGTGGTAGTTTAAAATATTCACAGAAGTAGCAGGCCTTTTCTTCGAAGTAGCATATAATGTACTGTTTAATCGGACAGAGAAGCAAAATGTTTACAGTTATGAGTGTCTAAAAGCGCAATGCTCAAATTATGTATTTTAAGCCCGTCCAGTATTTCTTTTTATACTATTGATCGATATCAAAGACCCAGAGAAAGCCTACTAGCTAACAGCAACATCCGCCTCGTTAAAAAATATGCGAAAAATTCGGATTTGACTTCGCCTGGATTTGAACCTGTGCGAGCACTGTTAGCCACTATACCACCTAGGCACTTCCTGGATGAATAAAACTCGAAATGCTACTAGGGTATAAATAGATTACTTTACATAAAAACCATTACATCAACAGGCTAACTGGTCTTAGTTGCCATTGATAGAGCAGTTCTATCGTTGGTTGGTTCAGTTGTATAAATGTGAGCTGCTCATAGCAAAGCCATTCGCTGACTCACATCACAAGCATGCTACCGCCTTACAAATATCCTTATCTGCCTATCATATTTCTTCACTCTTATCCCCCTTTCTGCCTCTCACACCAAATCTCGTATGCATTGTGTTGCTATATCCCCCTTTCTGCCTCTCACACCAAATCTCGTATGCATTGTGTTGCTAGTTCAAAGTAGCTCCGCTTAGATCACGCTGCGTATGTTGTAGCCGAATGTGGCGCTATCCTGTGAGGAACTAAAAAACCAGACCAACAGGCCGTGCACGGTAATTTTTTTTCCTCCCACGCACTCTTAAGCGGCAAGAGAAAAGTACAACCATACGGACTTAGTTTAATCTGCGGGCTTTCATTACATGTAATAAAATCCCACTGTTACAGATCTGATTTGCACAGTACAGGACCACGACGGAAATACTGCAAGCTATGCGCATAGGAGCGATAAGGCACTAGGCGTGCGTGTTAGTGTCGCCCGTATCGCTCTCCCTCGCTTCTTGACCTTGGTCGCGCAGGTACACACTCCTCTTAAGCAGGGTTTTCAAAAGTGCTCGTCCTCGTTTTACCGTGAACAGACTGCAGCCATTTTCATGCAAGTTTTGATAATAATTGGCGGCGTAATATTTTCGGTGGAAGGTTGTAATTTAATATTATTTCGTTTTGAAAAACAGCCATTAGGGTCATTAAATAACTTAGAAAATATTAAATAAAACCGAGAAGATGCCCTCCATTGACACTAAACAGCGTTGTATGAACAATACGGTTAACATTCGTGTATATTTAACACCAAAACTCCAATTATCTCAACACTGTAATTAGACTTCGTCGTCCATCCCATCACTGGAGAAGATCCGATTCTTTGCATTACTGCAATCACTCGAGTTATTTTTATATTTTTTGTAAGCCTTTTGTTGCATATTGGAGGGCATTCATCGAAGAGTACTGCACATCATTTGTGTAATTTCTTAATAAGTAAAATGACTTAATTTGTCTCTGAATCTGCTTCGTGTAATATACTTCTGCAGACGGTTACTGGTTGAAAAAATACATTAAACAAATAAGAAAAACTGTTGTGATTATATTCAGTTATTGATTTCTTGTCACTTTTTTTTTTGTCAACTATGATGCCCTATTTGGAAATAGTCACAGTTCACTCTATCAGTATAGGTTATTGAATAATAATTAACTGTCACGTAACAAGGACTATCGCAAGTTGGATACTTTTATTCACCTGTCAGGTGTTATTTAATAGACCCACGCAGCAGCCCGACCGAGTATATTATAAAATTATTTGCAATATCTCGTGCATTCAGTGTGTAGGGATTGACATTCGTATCGGCAAAAAAAATTATAATTTTATATATATATATATATATATATATATATATATATATATATATATATATATATATATATATATATATATATCCTGATTTCTCTGTATCGTGCAAACACCAAAGGGACAACGCACCGCATTCGTGGGCACTCAGTTTACAGATATTTTGCTTGAGAAATATTTCTTACTAGGCATTAACTAACCTGTTTTCTCCCATATTTTATTTCGTATTAATTATCATTGAAATATAATTGATACGTAAAACATAAGCAAAATATTTAAGTTAAACAAAAATATGATCATTTTATTTTAGCAGTAGAACAGAGCCCTCGTGATGCATGGTAATTGTAGGAAACAATTAAAAACATTATTATTTTTTGTTATTTTTATTATTTACAAACTGGATGAATGTCACGCCACAATTGCAGGCGTCCTGGGTGAAGCCCACCCTGGAGACATAGTTGCAGAATTAAAATAAAAACAAATGCACGCGTGTTTACTTGTGTGGCAGCTATGTGACAGCACGTATAGTGTTGACAGGTTATTCCATGGAAACCTCCATACTTTGTTACATGTATGCCTCGTTAATTCTTCGGCCGGAGAATGTATGGGACATTGTGTCGTGTCGGGTTATAATGAAGCATTGTAACGGGCCTTTCCAGGTCATTCAAGGGAGTTGCGTGACATCCTAGGGAAGCTGAATTTCTCGCTAATTAGACCTGTAACAGTGGGATATCATTACACGCGATGCAGATCGATGGATGAAACTGACTGGGTGTCCGAGAGGTTAGCCTGCTCGCCTCCCAGCAAGGCGAACCGGGTTTCAATCCCCGGCCGGGTCGCTCCGGATTTTCGCACGTGGGGAATCGTGCCGGACGATGCCGCTGGTTGGCGGGTTTTCTCGGGGATCTCCCGTTTCCCCTGCCCTTTTATTCCGGCGCTGCTCTATACTCACCTCGATCACCCTCGTCGGCTCTCAACACCTCGCTGTTGAGAGCCACCAAAATCTCTTCACTCACTCATTTACTGGGCGCGTGTCACTCAGTGCGCCCGTTAAAATAGATACAGGTAGTAGCAGTGAGTTTTTTTCTAAGGTCGAGTTCAAACGTGGTCACTTTATAGTGAACAGACTTTACCTGAGTACTTCTGCATGCTAGAGGACGTCAGGCAGGGAAGCCTTACTAGGACCGCTTTCCTTTTGTAACTTCAGCATCTGATGTTACTGACGCCTGTTCATTTGTTTAACGATTCTGCTGATGAGTCACTGACGAAAGGTGTTTTGGCGTCTGGGTTGGAGGCTACACTTCCTGCTGATATCAATGATGGGGAGGACGGGCTTTTTCAGCAGTAGCGCAGACTACCGGATGTGGCGGTGGTAAACGATAATTCCAACCAAGAACTGTAACATTGCTTGTATTCTGCAAAGTATGCGAAGAGAGTAATGATGGGTTAGTACTATGTTTCCGCCTGAATTAAATGTCCATGTTAAAATTTTTTACGAGCGAATCTCCATGTCATCAAAAAAAAAAAACCACTCCAGTTACTAACGCAATGACAAGAAAATTGTCGGACACAGCAGACGCCATTTATTTCTACTGCTGGAACTACTTATGTGTGTTTTACTACCAAGACCACTGACCGGCTGTTGGCGTTCCTAAATCGTTTCCTGCTGACTAGAAACCTCAGCACTGTCAGCAGTGAAAGGAGTATAGCATAGTTGGTGAGGGACTGAGTAGCGATACAGCCCCGGCATGTATAGGCTATTCACGGTAAAATGAGCCCTGCTAAAGATCTACTGGAATGCACGTTGTTTATTCTTCCACCTTATGTAAAATTAACATTGCCATCGGCCTCATAATTTTATGCATGCATTGGTCAAGTAAAATGCGAAATTATTAGGAAAATAAATATTATACATATCTGCTCGTTTTTAAACTTCGATGCATTAACAAGAACTGAAAGCGAAAGTAATAATTTAAGTTATCACAAATTGTTACCTAACACTCTTTATTCGACGTTAAGATACGGAACCATTTTCCATCTATCGTTACCAACTTTACTTGGGAAATGTCACTCACTGCGCCTATTAAATTTATATTAATTCAGGGGCAGTGACATTTTTCTAAGGTTAATTTCTCAAGTGCTCACTTTACCGTGTACAGCCTATAGTCCCATTCACGGTTTCTTCACACTTTTCTGAAGCCCTGCTGAAGTTCTGCTTCCAGGATATTCCTCTGTCTCATGCAAACAAAGCTTAACCGAGTCTAGAAAATTACACGAAAGGGTCAACGCACCACATTCGCGCACACTCAGTTGTAATTATATTTTGTATAAGAACTGTTTCTCACTATACGTTACCAACATACCTATTTCCTCCCTGTTTTTAATTCAAATTATTTATCAATGAAGCATTATAATTTTAGTTACATTTCAATTTAACGGGGAAAAAAAGTAACTTTTATGGACACAAGTATAAAACGCTGGTGATACAGGGAGGTTTATAGGAAATAACTAAACACGTCACACATGGGGAGATTTTTCAAAGGTTTGATTCAAAAAGGTCGAAGAAACCGTGAATGCACCATAGTCACCTGTTCCGTGCCGGGATCTGCTGCACCTGCAGTAGGGCGTGCATGATTGCGGACACGTGTGTTGGGCGCGGGAGAAAGGCCTTGGGGCAGGAACACGTGACGACATGCCGCGCCAAGAATCCAAAAGGCGCCAATTAAAGCCGCGCTGATGCGACCTCGGGAATTATCGATGGCTGACGCGGTCTGCTGGCTGGCTGGCGGCCTCTGTGGAGGACGTCTTCGCTGCAGGTGGCGCACTCCCACGCCTCGCAGCCCTCGCTAAAGCCGATATTACACGATACCTGGTTCTTGTGCAAGCTTCTACAAGCCCTGGTGCACGAGCCGGCATACCAGCCGCTATGTGAGCCGCCACGGAAGATTCATATTAAACGACAGCAGTTCGCGTATTAGCATTTGGCACCCTCGTGCGCAGTGTGTGGTTTGTGGTAAATATGAACCCCATTCGTAGAACTGCTACCAGTTAGTAACTTGCGTAGGCTTATGAAGAAACTAGCTATCACATCTTAATAGGGCTATATTACTGCTCGCCTTTTACATAAATTGATTGCTTACTAGTATAGTTTCATTAATTTTCTTGAAAATGACAATTACTCCTACGACTGTGTTATTTTTAATTTTGACGAAAATTACTGACCGGTTGCAAAATGTAGTCTTTTCTGTACGTACTGGGGTATTATCAGCATGTAAAATTTAACGATAAAAACAATTTGGGTCCGACAGAGTTGTGAACTCACGCTGAAAACATACACTTTAATAGAGGACGCCGCGACTCTACAACTGTACTAACAATTCACATACAATATAGATTTATATACAGTAAGTACGGTAAATTTTTCGAATTAATATTTTCATAGAGTTATTTTCATGTTCTAACTATTTATAACGGTTTTAAACAGTAAATAAAAGTTGTCATAGCCAATATTATTCGTCGTTGTTGTATTTTTAATATATTTGTAAAAGTTTCAACCTCACGAACGTATAATCAAGATGGAGGCGTCCTTTTTGTTTCTTCATCAACTCATTTCAAGTAGTAATCACGGGGAGCGCCCTACGCTCTGAAACTGCGATGTGATTGGCCAGGTACGTGAGCCGGTGTGAAACCTGCCACGAAAAATAGGGCGTGTCCAATTACCAAACCCGGTAGGAAATCTGGCCGTACAAGGCAGGAAATGCCATGCCGGGTGCCACACCAGCCCGTGTACCGGCAGCTATGGCGGACCTGGCACAAGCTTTTACGGAATCTGGTATCGTGTAATATCGCATTAAGGCCAGGGATCATCGCTGCAGACGAGATTAAATCGAGTGGAGAGTGAAGAGATTTGGACGGCTCTTAACATCGAGGTCTTGAGAACCGATGAGGGAGAAGCGAGGTGAGAATGGAGCAGCGCCGGAATGGAAGGGCGGGGAAACGGGAGATCCCCGAGAAAGCCCTGCCGACCAACGACATCGTCCGGCACGATTCCCACGTGCGAAAATCCGGAGTGACCCGGCAGGGGATTGAACCCGGATCGCCTTGGTGGAAGGCGAGCAGGCTAACCGCTCAGTCACCGCGGCCCCCCCCCCCCAGAGAACAACACGACCGCGGGCTTGGGGCGTGTAGAGCCCCATAGAGTATGCACGAAGTGAACTCTGCTAATGGCCTTTGACGCGTGCTCGAAAACCAAGGGTACGTCATTTTGGTCGAGAACATTTTCTTGAAGTTTTCAAACGATGTTCTTTACTTCATTGTCAGTTATTACGTAACGAATGTAGTCTAACCTGATCTAACGTAATCCGTATTAGTTATTTTTCTGGCGTGATTCCCCTACTTCAAGAGAAAATATCTCCTCTAGTAATAGAACGTATATAATTAGTAGGAGTTGTACGCCGCCATGATTGTGTTTGCCTCGAGCACACTAGAGTAACCTAACAGCACCAAAATGGCTTCGTATTCTTTTCTGTTCGCGTAGGTGTCATTTAACATTCTGTCGTGTATACAATGAATTTGTATTTCGCACCAAACCACCTTTAGTTTTAGTCATCGTATGTACAAAACCAACTTGTTTATTACAATAATTCCACGTCTAATAAAGTGTCTCTTCAGAACTCCCGACTCCCGGCCATTTTAATCAGTTTCATAAGTCTTAAAAGAAGGATTATCGGCTTTTGAAATGAGAATTTCTTCCATGTAAATGTAGGGGAGCCTGTTACGTCATACCAACAAAATGGCTCTGTGAGGGCACTCGGTATATAAAGGTCACTCTAGAGCACACCATATAAGCCTACAGGGGATGCCTTAATAGCGAGATCTCCCGCAGTCAGAACCCACCACATCCCCAATCTGTTATTCACTGTGTTACGAGTTGTGGTCAGGCCTTAGCTGAGCGGCCTGCCTGATCACACCTCCCCATATTTATCCAGGACACGGGCCGTGATTGCTCAAGCTAGTTATGAAATCGCAAATCTCAGAAACTCCCTCCACCGGCCATTAAACGGGGACAGCGCAGCCGACATAGGCCAGTGTAGCTCGTGGGCGGTGTCTTTTTGTCGTGGGGCTATTGGAACGAGAAGACTACTGAAGATGGGTATGTCCGGCCGTCGACTTCCGCCGTTTTAATCAGCCTCCGGAATAATGAACAAGGTGGGGACTCTCCTGTTAGACTTTACTGAGAAGTGACTAGTTAAATCTGTATTATTTAATATAATTTAATATTTCAGTATATTTGTATACCTGCCCCCGCTCATACTTTATAATGTTTATATTAAAATAATACTGTACATACTTAATGTTAAATAAACCCCTTTTATATAGTGTTCATTTCATATCTCTTTTCAATAACTGGCATTTCCCCTTTAGCCCCATTATAGTATTATAATGAACCATATAATCATACCATAACATCTGAGAGAAATCTGGACGATGGAGTAGATAAGTACGCATGGCGGTTCCTGTGATGTGGGTGTACTCACTGTCACGTGCGGGTCTTTGAGGGCGGGCCTTGCGTCTGACTGGCTGCTTCGTATTGCGGAAAATTTCCTATTGGCCGGGCTGCCAGCTGGAGAGTAGGTCACCAGGAGTTGACTGGCGGACGCTGCTACTAATTTGCTGAAGCTGTGCGGCTGGATTTCGCGGAGTAAGCGGTTGTTTCGCTTCTGTATTCTCTACTACTCTGTGTCTGGACGCCGATTAACAGGTCAGATCATTTAGCTCCGATAGAGGTAGTTCCAGATGAATACGGTTGAGCGACAGAATATGGGAGAACTCCGAGGAAAACCCCTCCTACCAACCTCAAATTCTCACCCACGTGCGAAAATCCCCACTGGCGATCGAATCCCGCCCGCAGTGGCGGTAGCGAATTTTTATAATCACCAAAAACATCGTGGTGTTGAACAAACGGAACACAGGCCTGCGATGAAAAAGCTTTATTGACGATGTCACATCTTTTACCGGTATTTTAGTGTGCTGAATTAGGAAATGGTGCTCAAATTGTCATATCACACAAGGTTTTCCGACAAACTGAGTCTATGTAACTGAATATGTAATGTAAGCTGCACATTTGTCATCATTAAGGAACTTCTTTACTGTATATCTTATTATTTTGGGAAAAAAAAAGTCATTCAAATACATGGCATACCAGGACCATTGTGATGCAAATACAATGTGCTACTCTTCGCCATAACAATATGAGCTCTGTGCACAAGCCAAACCTGCTCCTTCATGTCCAAGAGAAAAAGGGATTATAAAATAAAATTAATGTATAAATATAAACATTTTAAAAATAACATATTGATTTACGAATATATGTTCACTAATATACCCCTGAATAATTTCGTAACAACAGTAGATAGGCTTACAGTACAAAGTCAGATTGCAAAAAATTGGTATGTGATAGAGAAAAACTGAAGTCAGTTTCGGATTCAACATCCCAAAATCATGTTAGGGCAGCATAAATTTTGAAAAAAAAATTAGTCACCCAAATTTTGCAGGCCTGAGAATCTTCGGGAGCCCAAACAAAGTACGAGATTACTCGGCGTAATGTGGCGAATTCAGCATGTAGGGAACGTGGCGGACCTTGTCGTTTGTCGGCGGGGATTTCCTCGCTGAACTCCCATATCCGTCGCTCTTGGATGAGGAGTAGGCTCTACCTACCGCCGCCATCTCAGGCTTGCCCCCCCCCCCCCTCCTCATCTACTTCATCCTTGAATACATCCATAGACGTGCTCGTTATCATTACGTTTAATAATACGTTAATCCGCGGAGCTATAATACATTCACGATTACTTCAGCCTTTTCTGAAGCCCTGCTAAAGTTCTATTTCCAGGATATTCCTCCGCCTGGTGAAAACTAAGCTTAACTAAGCCTGGAGAATTACACCAAAGGGACGACGCACTGAATTCGTGCGCACTAAGTGTAACAGTATTTTGTATAAGAACTATTTCTCACTAAGGCGCTACCAACATACGTATTTTATCCTTGTTTTCTATTCAAATTATTTATAAATTAAACATTATAACTTATAGATAGATATGAATAACATTTCAGTTTAACAGGAAAGAAGTAACTTTTATGAACACAAGTATTAAACATGTGTGATATATGGCGTATTTAGGAAATAACTAAACACGTCATACATGGAGAGATTTATCAAAGGTTTGATTCAAAAAGGCCGAAGAAACCGTGAATGGACTATACTGTTATCACTTTTTATAAACTCATCATGAAACGAAAGCCAAAAGTTTTACAATAATACCTCATTTATATTTTCATACACAATGCTCCTAAAATTATGATGAATTAAAAATCCTTGGCAATCTGGTGAGAGGCTCTTACAGGTAGCGAGTATTAGCACAGTCTTTTGTACATTTTTATTTAATTTTTATTAAATAATGCCAATACCTCCCAGGGCTTCCAAAATAAAATTAACAAATACTGTAGAACAATAAATCATATCCTAATTTTATTTAATCCTAACTAAACAGTAACAATGCCACCTAGGACTCCCCAAGTAAAATTAACAATACTGTTAAACTATTAAATATCCTGGTCACCCGGGAGCCAGATGGAGTACACTCAGATACTGTTATTCTTCCAAGTGCTTTTCGACAAAGGGCGAGCAGCTGTAGTGACTAGAGAATCCACCCCTTGCTGGAGCCCCGAACAACAGGAAGTGCAGCCACGGAAACACATTTCCGGGTTCCGTTGCCTGTCCGAACGTTTCCTGCGCCCGCCGCCTTGTACAGCGACCATTTCTGTGCGCAGTGCACGTAAGAAATATATATCAAGCAAATTCTAAGCTACGAGGAAAATAGTGTTGGGGAGGGGGAAGAAATGTTTGGGCTGAAATGAACGTACCGTTTTTTTTTTTTTTTTTTTTTTCCTCGGAATGTTGGAGAAACAAATATTAGATGTAAGGGAAAGATTTTTGGTTTGGTAAGAGTAAAAAAAATAAAAATACTGGCTTCAAAAGAACTCTGGAGCAAAAACAAACACGTAACTTATCGTCCATTTATTTTTCGAGCATCGTTTGTTTTGTAGTTCATGCAATTGCCATATCCACCGCAGACTGAAATCTCGCTTCCAGCGCATGCGTTTTCTTCAGTACAGTCTGTTCACGGTAAAGAGATCACTTTTGAAGGCCCTTTTAAAGATCTACTTGAATGCATCGAACCCTTGGTCGTTTTAAGACTCTCAGTTTTTTCAAGCATTTGATTTGTTGTTTACGTTTACTTTATTTGTGTGTTATATTTTTTAAGCCGCGGAACTTTTACGTCAGAATTATTTGTATCGCACATCTGAATTTTTAAGGGCCAACACGATACTGTAAAATTTATAGGAAAAAATTTTTCTGTAGGATTTGCGCAAGAGTAATAACAAATACCTGGCGTTGCAGAGGCAAATGGAACTCATAGGCGGAAGGAACATCGGACACGCGATTGAATGAAGAGTGTCCGAATTAAAATCTATACTCACTTCTTCATGAACGGGACGAGGGTTCATTCCTCGGGAATAGGGTAGAGGGCAAGTGAACAGTGAAACGTAGCTAAAACGACGAAGTCTACGCGAGGGCGCCGAGTACAAGCGGCTTAAAACCGCTGTATTTCCGGCGATATGCTTGAATTCCGAGTTCTGCCACGTTGGCTGTGAAACCATCATTAGTTAGATCTTCTCGCCACCCAAGCGAAAAGAGAGGATGATTGAACAGCCAATTAGAACGCATCCTCATCTCTGCAAGAGCTTCTTCGACATTTTTATTCTCACGTCGAAATTTCAAAACTTCTGCGATATTCCCCACATGTCCATAATTTCACGCGTATCGTCCCAATAGTTTCATTATACATCTATCAATGTGTGTGTGTGTGTGTGTGTGTGTGGAGAGAGAGAGAGAGAGAGAGAGAGAGAGAGAGAGAGAGAGAGAGAGAGAGAGAGATAAATTTATGTTTTTATAATAAAACTATACAAGCTGGTATCCTCGTTTTTTAAAAAAATGTTATTCTTAGGCCCACCATACACGTACAGTTCTGCCGTCAGATCGGCCTGACAGGCAGAACTGTCGCATATTGGCCTGTCACGAGCACTTCACACACACACACACACACACGCACACGCGCACGCACAGAGTTTAGCCGGCCGGCAGGCCGAGGGACGTCATTACATTGTGCAATGTCGTGCGAATACTGCAAGCGTCTAGTTGCTCAGTAAATCCATGCCGACAGTCGATGAACTTGTAGCATATGCAACTATTGCATGTGCACTGCAGAAAAGAAGAAAACTTAAACGCAAGATATGGACAAAACAATGGTTCCAAAGAAAGAATCATCATACACACAACTTGCTTAAGGAACTGAGGTGTTACCCAAAAGATTGGACCAACTACCTGCGCATGGGCGAACCAATTTACTTGGAACTTTTAAGCATGGTTACTCCTCTCGTAAAAAAAAAACAAGATACTTGTATGAGAAAAGCCATTACACCAAATGAAATATTAATGGCGACACTCAGCTATTTAGCAACTGGGAGAGCACTTGAAGATTTGAAATTCGTGTGTCACATAACTCCACAAATGTTGGGGAAGATAATACCTGACACCTGCGAAACGATCTTCAAAGCACAGAGAAATTATTGCAAGGTTAGGAAATAAACTGAATTACATTTTTTACGTGTGTAGATGTTTATTAAAAACGTAAACACGTATAATTAATTCATCTCAAATGTTAAACTACTTGCAACTAGGTTAAACAAATATTTAGTCGCTATGTGTTTAACATGCATTAGGGCAATATACCTTGACTGTCAAGAATGTTTATTGACATGTATCGTGATATTCCCTGCACATAAGTACTGAATTTGCTTCCACTAAATATACTACAAACCGAATATGTTTAAGTCTCTCTCATATTTCGGGCGTAACTGGCGAAGGATCACCCTGAATGAGTCGTCTACGTTCACCCACTATCATGAATAAAACGACGGGCTATGTGTAAAATATACGATATTCGCATTACAAAATACTGTATATACGATATTCGCATTACAAAATACTGTTGGGATGGGATGGCGCAATAGTGAAGTTTAGTGGAGGTTCGTTGCGGTCGTCTCCTGTTGACTCACGCAAATACGTGATCGCAGAATTGCGAGGCAGATTTCCCAGTTCAGCTTGTAAAATTCTTAACTTTCCAGCAACATTTTTTGCCCGAAAATATCAAATTGATCTTCATTTTTTACCTGCGCAAGACTTTCACTTACAGGTGATGATAATATTTGGTCACTGGGGAACAACATTTTTTTGCGCTTAAATGATTTTGCACTACCGCTTGCACTTGGACTCACTGACAGTGTTAATTGGTCAATTTTTTAAAATGAGAACGTTGTGCTATAGATGCTGTACCATCGCCAGTTTCCTGTAGCGTTTCAAGTAAAACCAGAAAAAAATACCACATACGCACATATAGAGTTTTACACATCGGTGATATAATACAGCATTACATGAAAAATAAAGATAACAATTTCATTTATGTGACTTGAAGAAACGTCAGGACACTACTAAATAGTGTCTTCCCTCCCCTTCCTAAATATTTGTCTCTGTTCTGCTGTGCACGTGCTAAACAGTCCCTCAATATCCCTTTTACTGTCTTATTGCAGTGTCCAACAACGGAGGAGGAATGGGAAAATGTTGCGGTGGAATTTGAACGTCGCTGGAACTTTCCTAATTGCATCGGAGCCGTTGATGAGAAGCACGTAGCCATCACGCCGCCTCCAGGATCTGGATCGCACTTTTATGATTACAAAAACTTTCACAGCCAAGTTCTATTAGGTATAGCAAATGCGAATAATGAATTTCTGTACTTCAGCTTTGGAACAAACGGTCGGGTGTCTTTGAGGCCTCGGACTTGTCGAAAAAACGGGAGCCTGAAATTTTGCCGAAGGAGGGAACTGTCGCTGGAAAAAAAATATGCGGTATGTGCTAGTGGCGGATGACGCATTTCCACTAAGGGAGTACATTATGAAACCATTTAGCCGTAAGGTAGCCACTCCAGCTCGTAAGATATTGGACTATCGTTTGTCTAGAGCTCGCAGAATGATAGGCAGTGTTTTCGGTATGATTGTTGAAAGATCTGGTGTTTTACAAAAACCTATCACTTTAATTGATTTGACTAAAGTACACGTGTGGCGTGTGAGCCCTTCATAATTTCCTGCGTCCAAAGGTACCACATCAGTACACCCCATTGGAATATACTGCAACAGCGGGTTAACGGACGTGTAATGTGTACCCACTGCCACAAAGCCCCGCGTAAGGGCGCCAATATGAAATATTGCTTATATTTCATATAAATATGTAATATAGTGTGTAGGGAGATGTGAAGAACACACACAAGGCCTCCTCGTTGCGATAGCCAATATGAGATATGATCATATAATATTCAAATAGATAGTGTTGTGTATGGTGTAGAATTAGCATACGCAACAATGAGACAACACATATAACACTTGAGTGACCAGGCTGCACAGCTGACTTGCAATAAATCAGTGGGAAAAGAGGTGAGCTTACCTAGGCTGCCTCTGTATAATTGCCCGGTGCAGTCCTGGGCCGGTAGGGGAACAAGTTTATTACCATTAGCACCCTCCAGAAACCAGCATTTGGCACGTACACCATTTATGTACGTACGTCAAAATAAGGCAGACAACTGAAAACTCTAGTAAACACATATGTAAGACCCTGGGTAAGAAATAGGTTAGCTTGACACTACAGTAGAGAAAACGACAAAACAGATACGCCCTTCGAATAAATTTCATTTATTATGCTTTTCATTTCCTTTTGTGTTGTAATTGTTTGAATCAGAGATAATTAGAAACCCTGATAGCAATATGAGAAAAACTATAAAGACAACACACTATCCTAACAACGCTAAAAGTGGTCATGCCTAGCCTACTTGAACGCTTTTACGGTTACGTTACATAGTTTGCCAGAGTCTGAACATACTGGTTTCAAAATCAGATTAATTAAACTGTTCTCTGTAGTAGATATTACGTTAAAACAAATCGTGTTCTCACTAAACAGTCTAGCTTTGGTATAAACTACTCTTATCACAGGTTTTGCAGTGGGCGTATGTGTGCTGGAAATTTACGTACTTATAAAACTCAAGATGGCGTCGCTTGTGTACTGATGCTAACGGACATCGAGTTGAATCAAACTGTAAATAAAATTAGGTCCAAATGAAAATGTCTGATCTTTTGGTAGGACTTATCTTTTAATCACCAAGCGGATTTAATGTAGGATACTCTTGCAGGATTTGGCATAGCAGGATTAAGGTGGAGATACGTGGAGCTCCGCTTTACACGTACGTAGACGGCGTGTTTAAACTATCTAGCTCCTGACCACTTAACCTCGCGAATGGGCGACCATTGACACAAGCTCCATTGTTGGTTACTAGTTTACCTAAAAGTTGGTTCAGGGACACGTCTACAAACCCTACAACTAATTTAAAGTCCTACCTCTCCGTCCACTTCAGACGGGAGGTCCTGCCCTACGTCTGACGTCGTTGGAGGCCGCTAGCGAAGAAGAGCGTTAGTCTTTGCAGGCTGACGCTAGCTTAAGGGGGCCTATAGCGCCAGCCAATCAACAATCAGGATTTAAACCTGCGGGCCAATGGGGATCAAAACTATTCAAACCACCCACACGAACCACTTATAACGACCTAAATGAAAAAAAATCAAAGAATATGTGATCTCGGAACTGAGATATAATACAATAAAAAGTAGAAAGACTTACAAAATTGAGATCACACCAAAAATAAATATTAATTTTATAAAAATAAATAAACAACGAAAAATGAACTAGCCTATCAAAATTACACATAATTATTATTGCCACCATACATCTAAGTTTTAAAAATCTTACGTGTTAAGAAAAATAATATTAATAAAAATAAATAAAATTTACATAGGCAGTTGAAATCATATATGTGACATGTGTGAAAAATATCACCTTAACTCTTGAATGACAATGTGTAGCAATAAGAACAGGAAAAATAAAGTTAATTGTATGCATAGAAACCCCATTGTCATGGGTGTTACAACTACATTGGAATGTTTAGATGAGGAGGAGCTCGAAAGTGGTAATGTTACGCCTGGACCTCGCTGCAAGGAATCTGTGAGTCTCAGTAAAACCGCATGTCACCCACCCAACTAATAGTGCAGAACTCGTTAGAGAGTCGTTTGTCCAGTCCTTGAACAATGAAGGTCAAGTTTCCTTGGCAACGAAGGTTTATTGAGTAGAGGCATTTCTTTATGTATATTTTCAATGTGAAGAAACTAGTAGCAGTACAATAATTACATAATAATAATGTAGTGATAAACTGGTTTCGTTAGCATATTCAATAATTGTTTGGTACCCACATATGCATTTTATAAATTTGTCTATAACTACAATACAGTAGTCCCTGTGTTTACCCTATAGTGTTCGTAATGTTATAATTACTGTAGATTAATATTAATTAAAATAACATAACTATACGAGCATGCTTTGTAACATTTCCACTATACAAGTCCTGACCTTTGATTTTTTAATCTCTACGTGAGTACCTTGGCATATTTCGTTGTGATCTTTGAATTGTATATTTTTCATATTTTATTTATGAGCTTATACTAGGAATATTTACATGAACGAACAGTAATATCATGTTTATTACTTTGTGTGGCAAATATGATTTTTTATATTACATGGATGTATATGCCTAAGGCTCTTAACTAAGTTACATAATAAACTGAAGTCAGCAAAATGCTTTAATTTGTTATTGGCATGTTGCCTGTGAGTCACTTTCTTCGTCAATATTTGAGAGTGCTTGCAGTGCCTCTTCTTGGTCCACTTCGCAGATTGTTTATTTTTTTTCTTCAAAATAGTGTCCCTAGTTGTATCGGGATCAATTGACTTCATTTTTTCGAGAAGGGTTGCGTACGCAGTATCCTTCATTTCGCGACTGTGGTACGATTTACACTTTACTTTCCACAGGCACGGAAGGCCACGAAATGCGTCGATGAACTCAGATACAAAATCTTTGGACCATGCAGCCATTGTACAACCAGAACTTTGCCGAAACAAAATAAATTATATTAATCCTAGAGCTACCCACTACCTATATTCACACGGGGCGTACAGAAAACTGAGCGATGGCACATAGCGGGATCAGCCTGCCAGCAAGTCTACACACGTCAGTTCTGCCTGTGAGCTCGCTGGCCGGCCGACGGAACTGAGGGAATTCCCACAGGCAAACAGTCCAGACGGTATACCTGCAGGCCGCCACATACACGCCAGTTTTGCCTTTCAGACCAGGACTGTTCAGGCCGACGGAACTGAGGGAATTCTCCACAGGCAAACAGTCCAGACGGTATACCTGCAGGCCGCCACATACACGCCAGTTTTGCCTTTCAGACCAGGACTGTTCAGGCCGACGGAACTGAGGGAATTCTCCACAGGCAAACAGTCCAGACGGTATACCTGCAGGCCGCCACATACACGCCAGTTTTGCCTTTCAGACCAGGACTGTTCAGGCCGACGGAACTGAGGGAATTCTCCACAGGCAAACAGTCCAGACGGTATACCTGCAGGCCGCCACATACACGCCAGTTTTGCCTTTCAGACCAGGACTGTTCAGGCCGATCGGAACTGAGGGAATTCTCCACAGGCAAACAGTCCAGACGATATACCTGCAGGCCGCCACATACACGCCAGTTTTGCCTTTCAGACCAGGACTGTTCAGGCCAATCGGAAGGCAGAACTGTACGTGTATGGTGTGCCCAATATTACCCACAAGGATAGAGTTTCGCGAGTTCTGTCATAATAATGTAATTATTGATGAACAATATAATTATAGAGAGTTGACTGATGTATAATAACTCTACAGACTTAACTTAATGTACATAACAGTGAATTTTAAACATATCGATCGTTATAACAGAAAGATGAACAATTCTTAATTTTCGAATTCATTAAACGTAAAATTTGTACCGTACTGACTATTAAGTTTAACTGAAACGCCTTATGCGGCTGACTGGATTTGTAGTCCAGCGGTTGCGTGGTATTAAATCACTAAACGTTCCCATGAGGACGTGAAATGTGATTCCAATTGAACAAAAAACCGGTGACGCAGATATGCTGTATAACGAGAGCACAGTCCTCTTGGGCTGTCATGAGGTAAAGTTTCAGTCACAGGTCCAGGTCCAATCACTGGTTCAGTTCGCTGTTTGGACAGACCTTTAGATCTTTGTGATGAACGCGTCAGCTCCAAACAGACGAATCCTCTTTAGTTCACCTCGAGTACCACGCTGTTCTAAACTGCCAACACTGGCAGTTTTGTTAATATCTTAATGTAGTTTTATACTATGGTATTTGTGGTTGACTATAGATAACTGTTTGAAGTTCGGTCAAGTGTCGCGTGAGCCGTTGTGAACGTGCGCGATTCCCCCCCCCCCCCCCCATTTTTTCCAATGAATTTTATCGAGTTTGATTACATCAGTTGACATTTTCTACCATAAGGCGCAGATCATGGGTCGCTCAGCTGTTGTCGCTAAGACGAGGGGGACAATAGAGACAAGATTTTCTCACGCATCAAACGGCACATCGCCTCTACGAGAGAGAGAGAGAGAGAGAGAGAGAGAGAGAGAGAGAGAGAGAGAGAGAGAGAGAGAGACATATCTGGCGCGCAGCATTGTGGACTCGGTACCCAGGAAAATCGGTTAGGAATCTACTACAACTGAAACGTTGCCGCCACCTTTTTGTCTTAACATTGAAAGAAAAAGAAAAAAAACAAATTTAAATTGTGTCAACGCAGAAGTATTCATCGCTTATTTTTATGTGGATTCCGGTTGATTGAGCATTATTAAAAGCCATGTTTATTTTCTTCTTTCATTTCACTGTGCAATGCATCTTGTGTCGATAATGCGAACTTTCGATATTGTTATGAACATACAGGAAGTAAGTTGTCATTGTGCAAACTCATTACACCGATGTTATAAAAATAGAATTAAACTGATTTCAGTGTTTGCCAGCCTAAAATACTGCACCATTAATAAGACATTAAAACACTCAAGAACTTCTCCAAATGGCGTGTGTCTATGTATTTATGTGCGTGTGTGTGTGTGAGAGTGCGTGCATGTTTGTGGGCGGCGATATAAGGGAAGGGGATACATATACAGGTAGGAAGTCTATACATTTGGAAAGAGAGTCATATTTACGGACAAGGGGGGATATATATATATATATAATAAATATATATATATATATATATATATGGGTGGGGATATAGATTATATGACCTCACGAGTTTTATTCCATGCAGAAAATACTGAAGAAATACATATATAGATTGTGTTATAAGCCAGGAAATGATCAACCACTTGGCCAATCTTCACACATACCAAAATCGTGTTGACTGTCTTTAGTTTGGAAATGATGACAAACTCAGTGAAGTGTTTGAGAAGCTATTTTATATATTTTTGCATTAATAGTTGGCGAGAATGTATTTCTGCTTCTTACGGCTTGCGTTCTAGACTATATATGTTTATTTATTTTTCACGCCCGCGCGTCGTTTAGGTGTTGATCGCGCTAAAGTGAAGTTCGCAAAGGTAGTACGTGAACATGTTTGCGGTGACGCCGAAAGACTTGTTCCTTCCTGTGTTGGAGTTGTTTTCTACTGACATTTTGTGCATTTACATTAACATTTCAATCCGGATTGAACCTGGAGTGGACTGAGCAATCCAGATTGAGATGTTAGTACAAACACATTCGTACTAGACTGAAGTAGGAGTGGAGTCAGATAATCCAGTCCGGTTGTAGAGGTGGGCTGGAATGCAGAATCCAGATTGAAAAGTTTACTTTAAATACTCATCATCGGACTGAAATTAGAACAAAGAAGGGGCCGCCATATTGACTCGTTAGTTTGGTTATGTAAGAGGTTAGAATCATTCTGAGACTAGCAAAATTAGTATTTTTGGAAGTGAAGCGAAAAATAAATGGTTATGAAGGAATAGAGGAATATTTGGCAGGAGAAATATGTGGGATTCTTATTTTATATTATGTTGGAAAAATATATTTTACGTTTACTGGACTTTCGTAATTCGTTTGTTTTATAGTTCCGCCAGTCGCCAATAGAATGCTTCAATCGCTCCAATCCGCATTCAGTCTTGTTTAAACTTTAGTCCACGTTCGAAATCGCTTATTTTCGATACGAGTTCACTCCGAGTTCGCTACGAGTTGATTCCAATCCGAGTTCGGTCCAGTCCAAAATGTTACTCTGAAAGCACTAATTGTTCGGCTGGCCCACACTCTCTCTTCAGCTGTGGTCGACAGAATGAGTCGTGTTTGTCCACGCTGTGCATTTGTGCCACCCCTCCATCCTATTGCCGTAGAGTCTTTCGAAGACGCCATCCTCGATTTGCCAAACTTTTCGCTGCCGCTTGAGCTGTGTTTTCTTTTTATTTTTATTTTTTATTTTATACCAGTAAACGTGTGTAAACGCATCTGTTCACTCTAAAATGAGCACTTTTGAAAGCCCTGATTAAGATATACTTGTATGCACGTTGTGTATTCTTCCGCCTTATGTGAGATTAACATTGCCACGGGCCTCATCTCTTTGTTCATTCGTCGGTGAAGTGAAACTGTGAAATTATAAGAAAACTAAATATTTTACAAATTTGCTCATTTTCACACGTCGGTGCATTAAAAAAATACAGAGAGCAAAAGAAATAATTTAAATTAACACAAATGGTTTCCTAACACTTTTTATTCGACGTTACGATATGGAACTACTTCCCATCCATCGTTACCAACTTTACTGGGCGCATGTCACTCAGTGCGCCGGGTTAAAATGTATGAAGGCAGGGGCAGTGACATTTTTCTAAGGTTGATTTCAAAAGTGCTCGCTTTATTGTGAACAGCCTCGCACTACAATATGTGAGTGGATTGGACTTTGATACAGTGTCGCGTCCATTAAAAGGATAGCGTCGCCGCTTGAAGTCCTACAGTTCGAGCGGTAGGACGGGAACACTGCGACTTTGCTCGTAGAGACGATATCGCTTTACAAGCGCCAGCAGGCGTCGCCCGTAGTGCTTAATGGATTTTTGCCTCGCGCTCACAAACACACTCCTCACAAGGTGACGCAAAAGTTTTGGGTCTTTAGGCAATACTTGACTTAGTTTAAGGCAGTTAAGAGGCAAAATTTTTCTTTCTTTATTTTGAGGATATTTTGTGGTTTAGTGATACGATATCGACGTTAGGTTAGTTAAAATACTAGATCATTTTTTAAAATTAAGAGACATAACCTTTTAACAGAAATGATAACTTTTAACTTAAACTTTCGATTCCTACAAATTTCAGAAGTTATTTTAACTCCCGTCGGACAAATGGCAGTTTGTTTGGAATTTCTCACCACAGAGTAAGTATAGGCTGTTCACGGTAAAGTGAGCACTTTTGAGACGCTAGTTACTTTTTACTTTCAACCATTTTTGTCCTTTAGCCCATCTTTTTAAATAAATATTGCCATGTAATTAATAAACATGGCGTATATATTCAACCGCATTCGGAGTTAACGTCTAAGGCTAAAATAAGATATATTTATTGACTATTATTCCAAGTGAGGTTGCTTTCAAAAGTGCTCACTTTACCTATAAGGAGACAAGAGTCGAAACCTCCATGTTGTAACGATCTTCTTATTTTAAAGTATTTTTCAGGGGTTGTGGGTGGGTGGCAGGTGCCTGGATTAATACCAACAGTATATACGCGTTACGAAAAATAATCACCTAGTATAATAAAAGAAAAATAATAGTTTTAGATGATTATTTTGTGATAAATACGCTTAATAATTGAAGTATTTAATATTCACGTTGTGTTCAATGTTTTATAAAATAGCTTATTTACTATATATGTAGGTTATTTCCGGGTGGCATTTGCAGTATGTTTACGGCTTGCATTATCCTTGAGAGGTTCTAGAACGAAGTATTATAATTGCGTATTTAGAACCTACTTGATTAACACCATTTAGTTGCCGAATGCTGTTTTTACGGCAATAATTAAATATACCTGTGCTGTTTGTGTTGTCTCTGTATTTTCAATATTTACGTTACCTCCAAATGTGACCAACATAATAGAATGAATCTTGCACAAGTAGTGCAAAAAACAGATCAAATATTTCTAATCGTTTTAGTAAGTTATTAAATCAGCACCTAAAATATATGTAGGTTAAATCAGTATATGTTTGAGATGCAAAACACTCATAGTTTTGACTCAAGACCCATATGTTCCATAAAATCGTGAATTCTAGCAGTAAAATGTCTATGTTGGTATTTCCAAAGGCATTTACTTCAAATAACGTGATTGTAAGCCCTATCTGCTGTCACCCCCCTGTCTCACACTTGGTTCACCCGGATAATGGTTTTAACTTATTGCTATTTTGACTTTACATTTTATTGCAAACGTTAGAATCAAAATACAGGCCCGAAGAGCTTAACAGGTTTTTTAAGAAATATTCTTCATGAAATTCTTTTAACACGAACAGTTGTTTTGAGCTGTATGCTAACATAGGCCTATCGGGTTTGTTCATCTAAGAGGTTTTTACGAATATATATATATATATATATATATATATATATATATATATATATATATATATATATATATATATATATATATATAAATTGAAATCTCTCGTAGCTAGTTTTATTTTTTTAAAAGTAATTTTCTTCCATTTTCACACTTTTTTTTATTAGGCTGTTATTTCTTATCACAGGGAACAAATGTGTAATGTGCTAAAAATGTAGAAAATAATTTTCGGAACTTGAATGTCGTTTGTTAATTTTTTGAAGATCTTAGGGAGTGGTTCATGTCACGTTTCAAGGACTCCATCGCTGAAGATTCACAGTTAGATATCAAGCCACAGTGGCCCGTGTGTATACCCGGCGAAGGACTATCGTGTGAGCATCGTGGATACTATCGCGATAGCGATATTTTCTCCGGGCGCTCCCGTTTCCGTCTGTTGTTTCCTTCCACCTCAGCCACGCCAACACTACATCTCGCCTCTTCAGATCTCCAGTCCGGCCTAATGAGAATCGTGCGTCCATCAGGCTGTGTTCCTAAACGTCACTGCAAGTGATTAATTTGCAGTTTAAGGCCGAGCAACGCAGAGAAAAAAAATTTTTCTGCGAGGGTCGCCGAGAATTAGAAAACACGCACAAATTCGCGCACTGTTGAATGACAAATTACTTGCGCAAAGCCGAGTTGATATATGGCGACAGCGATTCACGTCTCGTGTCGTTGCTGATAATTTACATAGCGTATCTAACGACGCAAATGATCAACAGTTATGTAATATCGCTAATTATCTCTTAAACAACACTGTTATTTATTTTGGGCTTATCTCTATCCGTGATAACAAAGTAAAGATTTGCTTGCTCCGTCAGCTCTGTTCATATTTGGTCCCAGGGTTTCAATTTACCCTTCGTTAGTCACCAAAATATTGCGTGTTCATTTTTTTTTTACTTCGACAAGTTGCTCCGAGTACTTAATTACTGTGCAGTTTGTGTGCACCATCGTTAAAACCTTTCTCGAAGTGCTTCGGGATTTTTTTTCTCGTGTCATCCTTGTCGACCGTATCTTAAGCGGAAAACAACATACGACGTTTTAATCTAAGGAGTATGTGACAAATCACGACCTTGTTATAACTATGGCTAAACAAACCAACGTTTCAAAAAGTCGTTTAAGTTATTTCGTGTGCGTCAATGAATCTCAAAGTTTAGCTCATTGGCCACGAAAGTGTTTTTTATTTCATATTTATTCCACTTGTAAATATCATACGCGGCTTCTTTTTCCTCCGATAATCTTTTGATATCGCATGATTTTTGCAAAATGGCATGACAAAGTCAGAATTTTACAATTTTTTTAAAGTAGGAATAAAATAAACAAACCATTTGTAGTAAAATTAACAAGGGTAACTGGAAGCTCTTGTCTTAGTTCATTTTAAGGTACCCTCGGCCTAAGTTTTGTGCAAAAATTAAGGAGCAGCCACAAACCAATAATATGCAAGGATTTTATTATTCTGAGCAATTTTTTTCTTAAATTACAAAAACTTTCTTTGTACGATTTTGTGGATGTCTCGAAGAAGCCTCTACATCTTCTTTCAGTGCGAATAATCTCATTTCTGTACGCAAGTTAGTATTCATTATTTGTACATTTCTGAAACTGTGAAGTTGTTATTTTGTCATGTATTTATGCAAAAACTATGCGCTTGAAAATTTTTTTTTTTGCTAGGAAATAGCAATTATCGATAATTTCTAAAAGTTGAACAACGTGTGGTGAAAACAAAATAACAAATTTTTTCGTCGCGTACGGCCTGTGTATAATATCTAGAGACAAGATTATATGGCGAATAAAGATAAAAAAAAAAAAAACAACACACCGAAAGGCAAGTTGATGCGCCGTCTAACCCCAAGATTTAAGTAAAAATACATTATAAAACTAAACTGAGCTCAAATACACAATTTTATCTGCAAGCCCATGACTAAAAATCTGCTATCTTCCAGTTGTTATGGCCACCGAGGACGAATCGGCCACTAACTGTTCCAACAGGAAGTTGGGGAGAGAGGAAAATGGCTTCGTATTTGGAATGCATTTCAGAAATACGACAGAAATGAGTATTTATAAAATAATAAATATGGCAGGGTGATTTGAAATACTTCACAGTGATACAATTAAATTTTTTATGAGTTTATATTATAAATACTAGGCCTACCACTGAACCACATTTTGACGCGACTTTCAAAGTGGAATTTCCGTTTCGACAATCAGTACGCGTTTTGGCCGTAATTACGCTGCTATCTTGCAAACTATGCTGCTATCTTGCAAACCGAGCATGTAGCGCGGCGGCGGCGGACAATGAATCATAAATGTTGTGTTGTGAATAAATAAAGTGTAGACGTTGGCAGTACTGGAAATAACAGTTAAAAGCCGTTTATTGTAATTACAATCATCTGAGAGTATCGGATATCTAACAAACTTTGTTTTTTTGTCACAAAAATTTTGACATGATACCTTTGCTATCCGATTTTGGAAGTTGAAAATACTAATCACCCACTTTCGGTATGATTAAATAGAAATTAGCTACAAATAAATTTTTACTACAAAATCATATGTTTAAAATATCAAGAACATATAAATTAACTTATGAAATTTGTAAAACCGTAGTTCTTATAACAATACCAATTTGAAAAGTCCCTGGATTTTAGATACGTTCGTTATAGCAAGCAACGTCTGCAAAATTATACCCCAACATTCGTATTACTAACAGGAGGCTACACAATACACGTAAAACACCAGCTTCTATTTAGTCAGCAGTCAACGCCAACTCCCAGCTAGCTAACCTGATTTAGCGAGTGGTAGTAAAAAAACACTACTTGGTGAGCAGACAACTGCGCATTATGTTCAAACTACGTGCTTAAAGGCTGTTCACGATAAAGTGAACACTTTTGAAATCAACCTGAAAAAAAAAAAAAAAAAAAAAGTCACTGCTCCTACCTGCATATATTTTAACGGGAGCACTGAGGGACATGCGCTCAGTAAAGTTGGTAACGACGGAGGGAAAGTAGTTCCATATCTTAACGTCGAATAAAGAGGGTCAGTTAACAATTTCTGATCATTTAAATTATTTGTTTCGCTTTCTGTTTTTTTTTTTATGCATCGAAGTGTAAAAATTAGCAGATTCGTAAAATATTTACTTTTCTAATAATTTCACAGTTTCACTTGACCGACGCATGAATAAAGTGATGAGGCCCATGGCAATGTTAATCTTACATAAGTCGGAAGAATACACAACGTGCATACAAGTTCATCTTAAGCAGGGCTTTCAAAAATGCTAATTTTACCGTGAACAGCCTATACCAGTAAACATTAGTTTTAATGCTACATACACTGTAAATATCAGTGTATATGCTGTCTAAATAACTTTAAAATTTCCCGTTATTATACTAAGTTTATGTAGGCATGATTGTGCGGAACAGTACTAACAACGTACTTGGTTTTAAGAATAATATTTCATACAGTGTAAAATCAACCTGCGAGGGAAGGGCTAAAACTACCTTACTCCACTACTTTCCGCTCCTCTTAAAACCACCCCTGACTTTTGCAATATTACAAAAAAAATTCGCATTCCTGAGCCATATGCCGGTATATCGTCCAGCAGAAATGTTGTTGCTGGGAGACCAGGCTGTATGTTTGCCCGATAAGCATCTCGTCGCCTCACAGTGGCGACAGTGAACAGATAAGACTGCGCAATGTTTGTGCATTTCTATTGCGAAGGGATGCGTCTAGGCTATTTGGAAACCAAGTCTCTTAACAAACACGGTGAGTCAGAACGCAATCTGTACTTGTTTACCGTTGTAAGCTTATGGAGAAGCTGCTACTAGAATTGCTATGATTATTCATTAGTTTGCTTTTAGCTTCCGTACATCAGCATTTCATACTAGTTTTTTTTTTTTTTTTTTTTTTTTTTTTTAGTATGGATCGCTTCCGGCAAACAAAAAGTTCGAACATACACGAAGTTTGTTTTACACAAAAAGTTGACACGGTGAATACCAGCAAAACAGTTCTTTGTCGCTACAAAGTTTTTTTCTCTTCTTCTTCTTCTTCTTCTTCTACTAATAGTGCGTTTATAGAAACATTTCAATCCGGATTGAACTTGAAGTGGACTGAAGAATCCCGACTGAAACTTTACTGTAAACTCTCTCTCGGGCTGGACTGAAGTAATTCACTCCAGTCGATAAGGTGGACTGGAGTGTAAAATTCGGTTTGAAAGTTTACTCTAAACACTGCCGATAGGAATTACCTGGAAGATGGAAGTGTATTGTTCTCATATTTGCAACTACGGGGAGAAAAAAAAAAAAAAAAAAAAAAACACTAAATTTTTGGACAGAAATGGACGTCAATTTTTTATGGGTAATGTTAGAGAAACAAATATTAAAATTTTATTATGGTAAAAAGTATAGGATGAGAGAATTCTTTTATTTTTTTAAGGGCAGAAAAAATACTGGCTTCAAAACAGCTATCTGTAACAAAAACAAACAGGTAAATTATCGTCTATTAATTTTTCTAGTATCATTTGTTTTTTAGTGTGTGTTTGTATATTTACACAACGTGTATCTAAAACATACCGACAAATTTTGATAGGTTATTCCTGAGATGGAAATAGAAAGATCGAGATAGGCAAACCGTGATCCAGGTCAAATAACAAGAGCGATAGATGCTTGCAAAGTTTGAAAAGAATATCATAATTTATTGTCATATTTAGGAAATTGCTTGCGGGACATAAAAAAAAAAGTAATGGTTACTAATTATTTAAACCGTAATCATTAATAAAGTGAACATCGTGTACATACAACCCACCACGATCATGTTGAAAGAGTGTGTTACTACCATTATATCTTGCAAAAAAAAATATCTTTCAGGGAATATGCCCTATATTAGACTATAGATAATGAAATCCCGGCAAAATTAACAACATAAATGTCTTTAGCAAAAATGGTGTATCTCTCGCCCTTTTCGAGTAAAAATTAAATGTATGATTTCACAGAAAAGTGTTACTAAAGGCTGTTCACGATAAAGTGATCACTTTTGAAATCAACCTTATAAAAAAAGACACTGCTCCTATCTGCATATATTTTAACTGGCGGACTGAGTGACATGCGCCCAGTGAAGTTGGTCATGATTGAGGGAAAGTAGCTCCATATAACGATGTCGAATAAAAAGTGTTAGGTAACTATTTTTGACGACTTAAATTATTTATTTCGATTTCTGTTCATTTTTCAATGCATCAAAGTGTAAAAAGAGCAGTTTTGAAAAATGTTTACTTTTCTAATAATTTCACAATTTTGCTCTACAGATGCATGAATAAAGTAATGAGGCCCATGCCAGTGTTAATTTTACATAAGACGGAAGAAAACACAACCTGCATGCACGTAGCTCTTAAGGAGGGCTTTCGAAAGTGCTCATTTTACCACTGCCTATACGTGCCATGTAGGCAACCAGTAGCTACTGACTGTCTTACGCACCGCTCCACAGTTTTGGGACGGAAAGCTATTGTACATATACTGTTCATGGTAAAGTGAGCACTTTTGAGGTCTTGGTTACTTTTTTTTCCTATCTGCCATTTTTAAAAATCCTTCCACCACTTTTTAAAATAAATATTGTCATGCAAGTAATCAACACAGTGTATATATTCCACTAGACTCGAAAGTAAACATCTAAGGCTAAAATAAAATAAAAAAATTATTGACTATTATTCCAAATGAGGGGGCTTCGAAAAAGTGCTCAGCTTACCGTGATTAGCCTATACATCATCATTCAATGCTGAAACACTGTAAACATATTTTGCGTGTGGTCAGAGAGTGCGAGGGCGTGCCAGCAAGGGCACAACTCCGTGCTAACCCTGTGCTCTTGCTCTTTCGCACACGAATTGTGACGACCTGAGAGCGTTCTCTGTGACGTGATTTATGTGTTCGCGAGAGAGAGAGAGCACGAGAGAGCGCTCTCAGGGGAAAATGTGATACGGCCTTGGTAACACTTGATGGGCATGTGCATGAAGTGATCGGGCCCCCGGAAATGTTAATTTTCATATGACGGATATATATATAATGGTGGGCAGAAAGTAGACCTAACGTACGGCTTTCAGAACAGCTTGTACTGTACTGTCTCTGCAGTAATTTTTTTCCCAGTTTCAATTGCTTGTTTTCCGGGAAAGAGGTCGCCGCAGCCTCGCTACCAGACGTCTTTCTTGGAAAGGAAACTCGAAGAACTCCGTTGTACCGGACACAGCTTACACAGTCACGACAAATTTGCTACTTCCTACATTGTGGAAGTTAATCATCAGTATTGTTTATGCTTGTGCCTGGAATTGTCAGAGTACGATTTAAAAAAAAAAAAAAAGAATTGTACGATCTGCACACACCACAGTTAAATAACATAGACTAAGACAATTTGGAAAAGAACTCTTTCTTGCTGAAATCGTATTTGCAAATGAAACATTATAAATGTCTTCAGTCATCTATAGTCCCTTCCCCATTGGAAGCAACTTTCCGGAGCCCTACTAAATATCTACTTGCAGGCCCGTTCCGTATCCTTCCGCCAAATGTAAACAAACATTGCCATGTATCATCTGTCAAAATCAATGTTTGCATGCCATTGCGTGTGTACATGTGTTCGTATTCGCTACACATAAACAAAAACATTAAAATGTGATTTCTATTTTTATACCTGTCAAATTTGTTGTTTACTGTTTACAGCTTTTCAAAGAATTCTGTCATATTCCAAAAACCATTCCGTATGAATATTCACAGTTTAGGCCTCTAACATTATTTAGGCCAGCTTTATGACGTTTTAAAAATGCCTGAATTGATGACAGTCCTTACGGTTATTTTACACTAACATATTTGTTTTCCACGACGTAGCTCAATTCATGTAATGCACGTTAGTATTTTGCCGCGAGTGTGCTTAACACTGTTACAACTGCGAGGTAAGGGGCTGTACTAATCGTAATTATCCTTTTGTTATTGATATGTGTTGGGTCATTCCTCTAAAAGGACGGCCTCAGTTGGAATAAATATTAAAATGAAGGAACAACCAGTGAAAAAGGCACATTAAATTCAAGCACGCAACTCGTGTTGCTCATTTTTGTCATACAAACTTTAAAAGGTAGCGGTGAACATACATACAAATAAGCCTACGATAACTTTTATTTCGCTTGTATTTCTATGTATTGCTACTTACTGTTTATCAGGTTTATTGAAATTTAACGGGCTGGGCCTAGTTTTTTTTCTTCTGGGATTGTGGCAAATTACGTTACAGGACTGTGTTTCAAACCCCTTAGGGCAAAGGTATACCGTTGTGATAAACAGACATGGATGTAAATTAGTAACCTCGTCATGAAAACAGTTCTCATTTAAAACGTATAAATAGTGCTCATCAAATATTTGACATCACGCACACACACATGGCCAGCATATGGACCACGATGCACTAAGGCAAGTCATTTCACAGACGCAATGATTAACGAAACACACGTCACAGTATATTTATTACTGTCGAATAAAAAACAGATTTATCACAACATCGTAACTTGTTAAGGTAGGTTTAAAAAACACGTCTACAAACGTGATGCATTAATTCGCACGCCATGTCATGGTTCGCCACGTCTGCCAACTTCACTACGTAACTGCTCCGCTATCATGTCTAAATATATTAAAATACGTATTCAAACATTGAAATCTCTTTTCAGTTGTAAATTACATAAAAAATCATTATTTTGCTGTAATGAGTATGAAATATGCTACAATTGAAAAAGATGTATAATTTCATTGTTACTAGCGAAGTGAAATTTCGCGAGTGTGAAAAGAGACGAAGAAAGAAAAAAAGAGCGACAAGCCTCCCCAGCAGACAGTTTTTCAATTGCTTTCTCGCGCGATAAAACACCGTACCATTACGGCCTACTCACGATATTTTCCACTGTTATTTTAAACTGTAAAAATGTGATAGGCACCGTTTAATTTACAAATAGTATACTAAAAAAACGAGGTTAAAATAATATTATAACTGTGAACTATTTCTTACCGATCGTTGCCAACGCGTCGCTGGACTCGCTATTGTTAAGTCATATTTTAAAAAGAAATAAATATTACAAGTTATACAAGATATTAAGGCAAAGGTTCATTTATTCAATAAAGCAGTACTCTAAAGTTAACCACAGTGATATATATTTGTGGAATACAGGCTATTTAAAAAAAAACAGCTGACATGTTATGCCTAGAGTGGCTTTTCAAAGATTGATTTTCATAAGTCGGTTCCAATCGAGAATGGACTATACTTTGTTTCATCCGACTCGTTAGATCCCAAACGAGGAACTTCACTGAGCTTAGGCAGGAAGAGACTATCCTAAATTTTTGTCAGTTTTTGTTATGATTGTAAAGTAGCAAATGATAATGAGGTTGTTCATACTGTTACAGTTTCTCAAAGCCAGGGGGATTGGTCAGGTTCGTTACTTAATATCTCACAGTAAATGACTATAAATTGCAATTTAAAATTGATATTTTACATGATCGTCCATTACCCCAAAATAAATTAATACCATCAAATAACTAAAGTCTGTCCCAATAAACGGTGCATCAAAACCTATAGAATTATTCTAGAAATTATAGGTCCATATTCTACAGATCCAGTATTTACATTGAAGTCCGTATTACATGTTCATACAGTACAGCGTCAATTCAGTCCATATTACACCAGTCCGTAACGTTCTAGTGTGCTCCCAGCGTCCCCATGCGCCGTAGCACTTTACCACGCTCTCTCGTCCATACACCACACACACACACACACACACGTCTGTCGTCGTCTCGCACACACTCCGCCATCGTCCGTCTCCCCGATGATGTCCCTCGCTGCACAAGACTTCTCCCGATTCCCGCACTTCAGCCAGATGGCTATCACAAAAACTGCCGACCCTCCAGCTGCGGTGGCATTTATAGTGTCGTCGGCTCTAACCCAGATGCTTCTTAATATGTCGGGTTGCGTCGAGGAAGGATCTTACCAAAGTATTCTTGCTCATACTCCCAAGTCGTCAACTCCTCCAGAAGGGAAGGGGAAAGTGCTGAGACAGCCAGCCAGGTCAGCTGTCAATCATTCCTCCCGGTTGCAGAACGACTTAGCTGTGATCGGATCTGCCTGGGGGTGGGGAGTATCGAGATGGGTCCCCCCTCCCCCCCCCCCCAATGCGCTGGGACCGCACATAACCATTTAACACGGCGGCCACACCCAGTGCGTGAATCCGCGCGTAAAATGAGTAGACAAGAGACGCAATAAACTATATAGGCCTATAGGCTGTTCGCAGTGAAATGAATACTTTCGCAAGTCCTCCATTAGATTCTTTGCCTTCTTTTTATCTCCCCCCTATAATATTAACTTTGGTGTAACCCTATCACTGTTTTCAAGAATCGATGAAGTGAAATTATGATAATTTAATGAACGTAAATATCTTGTTAGTATGCTCTTTCTTTTGTTTGCTTTAAACTAAAAAAGAAAAAATTAAATGACATACACTGTTTCTACTAAATTAAACATCACATTTCTAATACAATAGAAAGGCACGGATTCATCTTCAGCATTGCTGGCAACTTTACAGGGGGCTGTTAAAATGTACCCAGCTAGGCAGAAGAACTTTTATCAATGTTTTTTTTTTATTTATAAAAAGCTTCATTAATTGCGAATCAGGTGCATAAAGTATTGGTCGCAAGAGATTCAAAATCTAACAAAGGTAGGAGTTAAACGCTAATCACAGTCGAGCCAACTGTCGCACTTCAAATAAATTTTTGAGGCATTATTATGAATCTAACCAGGGGCGTTGACGCAGTGGTTCGGGGGAGGGGGAGGGGGGGTGCTCCGGTTTAAACACCTCCCCTCACCCTAATATAAAATAAGTATGTTTAGTTAACATTAAAATGGAAAATTGTGTTATTGGAACAAACAGTGTAATAAAACAGTAAGTTAAGTGAAATTAAAAAAATATATGTGTCACATCTACTGTTGTTCTTCAGCTTAAGAACAGTAGACGTGACACATGTCGTGTCGGTCTGTTGCAAACACCGAATAACATATAATGTGAAATTCCGTCGATCTCTGACGTGTTCGTCGGGCTATTGCGACTCCAGAAGACGGCACCAAGCCAGGCTCCACAGTCCTCTTCATGCTCGAGCAGAGTGGCGAGATTTGGGCGACTCTTAAAATCGAGGTCTTGAGAGCTGACGCGGGTGAGGCGAGGTAAGTATGGAGCAGCGCTGGAATGCAATTGCGGGGGAAACGGGAGATCCCCGAGGAAACCCGGCGACCAGAGGCATCGTCCTGCGCTATCCCCACGTTGCGAAAATCCGGGAGCGACCCCGTCGGAAATCGAACCAGGTTATCCTAGGTGGAAATTGAGCAGTCTGACCACTCCACCACCGCGGCCCCTATGCTCGAGAAGAGGTCACTTGTTCCATTGGCTGCCGCCCAAAGGCAGAACTCATTTTCCTCTTCGACCCGGCCACACGCATTGAAGCTACCAAAGTGCTGGGTGTTTATTATTGATTGTGGGTCCTGCAGGGCGAGTCAGGTGAGCGAATATCAAATGACACGTGTCAAACTGACGTACTTGTATGCCGTCTGTAGTTCATTCGCGATTTCTTGCAACATTCTTGAAGCCTTGCTCAAGTTCTACTTTCAGGCTATTACTCCGCTTCAAGCAAAAAAATGTAATTAAGCCATAGAGAAATGCACCAAAGGGATAACGCACTCCATTCGTGCGCTCTCACTATAATAATTGCTTGCATGAGAACTATTTCTTACCTGGAATTACCAACACACCTATTTTTTCTATAAATTACAAAATATATAATATAATTTATGGAAAAAATATAAGTAAAATTTCAATTTAATCAAAAGTAAGGTACTTTTATTTTGAAAGAAGTGTAGAACCCTTGTGATTCATGGCATTAAAGAAATAACCAAATAAGTATTTGGGATAATTTTTCAAAAGTTAGGTTAAAAAAGTGTGAAGAAACTGTGAACCTGGCTGCTCAACTATAACGCGAAATGTTAGGTTTCATACTTATTGTAAGTACTAATAAATCTTAAAAAAAATTCCTGAACATTTTGTCGCGAGGGCAGGGGAAACACTGTTAATTCCAAAACCATATAATGTAGAGGGAATAACGTAGTTCTGGGACAATCGGAAGTGCGGCAATATACCTTTATGACCGATGGATTTCTGACATAGGCCAAACTTTTAAAACGTGCAGTTTTAAAGTATGGGAATTCTCATTGGCCATAGAAATAAGGAAACAACTTCAAACGTAAACAGATTAAGACATGCACTTTGTAAAGAGTTTCTTTACTACGGAAAATAAGGTAAAAAATATATGTAAGAGGTGTGTAGAGTGTATTTTTGCTGAATGAAGTTTTGTTTACCTTTTGGCGTTCTACACCCATCAACTTCGTGGAAAAAAAAAAATTACCAACAGACAAGACTGCATAGTCCTGTATTTGACCAAGAAGAGGATTTTTTTGTGACTTTGGGAATACATTAACGATTTCACTTAATAAAGGACAAACGATACTTTAAACACATTAACAACTCAGATACGTATGCTATAGGATCACAGTTTGATACACCTGGGTAGCTCCAAATCAAAAACAAAACGTGTGAGGTAATAAAGAGTTTTTTTTTGTTGAGAAGTTCTTTGTAAGTCTACATTTACAAATCTGTTTTTTTTTGTTTTTTTTTTTTTTAATTGTCCTTTGATAACTTTTCATGCGATTTGCAGGTATGTATGTTCCACCTTGCCCTACAATTTCTGCAACAAACCCAACACGATTAAAATATTTTGTAAGTATTAATGCCAATGACAGTTGTCCCAGAACAAACGTTCAGAAAACAATATATTCTGCCATTATAAAACTGATAATTTTCCAAAGTTCAATCCACCTTTCTTGCCATCATTCTGAAAGTAAATCTCTAATTCACTTCCTCCGCCAAATTGACTTTATTATTTTCTTACCCACTGAATACATACGTATATCTTACTTTTAAAAGTATATCAATCTCTCTAGACAAAGTGGAAGTGTGACTTTGGTTGAAAAACAAGGGGCGATGGTTTGGGTATCGTTGTTCATAATATGGTGGATTATTTTTCATTATTATAATTCGAATGATTTTCTTTCCCCGCTTTTCTCTTATTTATTCATCAAAGTAATTTTCGAAATCACAACAAAAAAATGACTTCATTATCAGTTCTCAATAATGTGAGTTGAAATACAACAATATAATGTAATATTACATATATGTGAATTGCATCATGTTATTAAAAAAAAAAAAAAAAATGGTCCCGCAAACATTTTCTTTTTCGGCAACAGGGTTTTCTATGATTTTTCTTGAAAATGTTTAAACATATTTTTACATTATATACTCAGTTTCGAACTAGCTTCACTGTGGCGCAGCAAGTGAACGCAAATAAGTGAGTCTCGACCATACACAGGACTGTGGAGTTTAGCCCGCAGGTCATTGAACGAGAGTAATTTTCCCAGCCCTTGATATTTGTTTATGGTTTGACGTCTTTGCTAGACGATGTTTCTCCTTCCTCTTGACCGCTGGGAATTCGGCCACTCGAGCACCAAATATTTACCGCTGACTCAAGAGTGGCCATTCTACGGCATGTCAAAGGAAGGGGGTGGGGTCTGTAAGTTCCAGTTACACGAGTGTAAAATCCATTACACACAATTTTCTTTGTAACTTTAGCAAAACAAATTTCGAAACAAGTTGCGATAACAAGTTTTTAGTGCCGTTACAAGTTAAAACGTGTAAATTTTACACATGTCCGTATTACTGCAAGAATTTTTATGTAGCTCTACAAATCCAGATTTTGCACATTACAAATGCAACAGTTTTACAACTGAATACTTTGTAAAAGTACAAGCATTTATATTACTATAAAAAATTTTCAGTTTGGTATGCAACATTTTTTCGTGTGTACACAACTGAATATAGGCTATTTGCGGTAAAATGAGCACTTTTTATAGCCCTTCCAATATTAATTAACTGCTAGTAAATATATATTATGGCAGTTTCAGACGTTAATTTTAGGAGAGGAGAAACGTATACACTATGTTTATTGGCCACATGGTAATGTTTATGTTAAAAAATGGTGGAAAGATAGAAACTACCCAAAAGGTAAAACTTAGCAGGGCCTTAAAAAGTGCTCACTTTCCCGTGATAAGACTATATTTTAACATTTGACTTTATATTTTGATTTTACGTTGGCTGTCAGCATGTTGTATCTTATGGAGCACGATATACTGGAACTGGCAAAACAAAAGTCAAGGACGCTCGATATAACAATTTTGAAAAAGTGAAAGGGTTTTTTTTTTAATTTCTAAATTGTTTTCTTGTGTAATTTTGTATGCAGTTACGTATCTACACACAAGCCATGAACTTATTTTAAACAAATGTCTTTAGTGGGCATGAAATTTTAACCATGTTTGTGTGCCAATCCTGCAGCAGGTATGTTACACATTTGTCGACGTCGCAGTCCTGTTGGCCTGGCTGGCCGCGGGGATGAAGAAGTGAAAACTGGGCGGCATGTGCGGGTACATGCTCACGTTGCAGGGCTGCGCCCCGACCTGTGGCTGCATGGAGGGGCAGTTGCTGTGGTCGCGTGCCCCGGGGGCGGTGTCCTCCAGATCGACGCTGTCCTGCAGCTCTGCAATTTTCTGCGCCGCCGAGAAGCTCTTGTTGAAGAAGTGCACCTGCCCGAGCGAGGTGAGTAAATGAGTACACTTTACAACTAAAAAAAAGAAAGTTTTATATTTAATTAATTATAGTCCACTCACAGTTACTTCCAACTTTTCTGAAGCCCCGCTAAAGATATAATTTCAGGATATGCATCCGCCTCATGCAAACAAAGCTTCATTAAGACCAGAAAACTGCACCAAAGAGACCATGCACCACATTCGTACACATTCAGTTTATCATACTTATCATAAGAAATATTTCTTACTAGGCATTACCAACACACATATTTGCTGTCTGCAGTTTTATTTATATTGAATATAAACGAAATTTGTTGATTTATCGATAAAATGTAGGTAAAAGTTAAATTTAACAAAAATGAGATACTATTATGTCAACAGAAGTGTAAAATGCTTGTGATACATATCTGACATTTAGGTAACAACCAAACACGTCATGCATGTTGCTGTGAGCATCACCGAAGTAAGGGTTGCCAGGCCGAGTTTGTAGCTAGAAGGAAGTCGGCCATGGTGTCGATAGTTGTGGCAACAGCCGGGGGAATGGTATCCTAAACAAGGTCGGGCGGCGAGGTATAAATGTCGCGAGCACTGGAGGCTCGGGGCCATTTTGTTCCTGCCAACACCAGAGGGCCGCCCGAGACGTCAACGCTGTGAGGACCACCAGTCTAGCGGTCCAGGGTTCGACACTGAGGAAGAGCTGCCGTCGAGACGAGCCTGAGTGCATCCGACTTCATGATAGTGGGTAAATATCACTCTTGTTAGGGCGTCTTGAGTATCGTGAGGCGAAGGCGATTGAGGCAATAACTAACTGCTTTCTGAGAGCAAACTTAATATTCTTTCTTTGGATTCACATACTGTTAATGTGAGCTATATTGAGTCTCTAGCATTGAGTCAATACAGTAATGTAATGTCTTATATGATGCATTGTTTGTACTATTAATGATTTCAATAAAACAGAGTGTTTTGATATAAATGCTCTTGCTTTACTGGACTATGCCAAACCCCTCATAAATGAATGCATGACCTGTTAGCTAAAGTGGGGTCACAGCAATTGGTGGAGGTGCCTCACATTTCCCACCCTTCGCAAAGCCAAGCTTGGAAAGTTAAAGTACAGCTTTTATTAATTCATAAAAGTAAAATAAAATTCATAGTAGGAATTCTAATACAATATATAGTAGCCACAATACAGTTAGTAGTAAACCAGTTAACATCGATGTGTCAACTGTCCATTCAAAAGAACGTGAAGTCGTGTATTGTACAATTCTGGGTCTGCATATTGCAGTCACTGGGGAAACGCGCAAGCATCCTTGCCATGCCAGCAAAATGCGACCAGACAGAGACACCCATTGTTTTGTAGCATAATGTGTGTGTGAGCTGCTCACTTATAAAATTTAATGCGTGCCTTATAGCGGAACCCCTCTTGCATCCGCATTGTTTTTCGAAATGCAAATTCTCCACATTAAATTGTGTGTGCCAAGTGGGGAACACTATTTAAATGCTTGTTAGTGTGCATGTTAGTTCATAAGTCTACACTACATTATTTTACTCAAACATGCAGATATGAGTAAACAAGGGAAATCTGCCTCAAAATCAATCAGAAAATTCGTTAAAACAGTGACACTTGATGCGAGTGATGCTAAGTGCGCCATAGAGAAACACACTGAACAACTCACCGAGTTAACCAGTGTGACTACAGACTTAGCAGAAACCCTACACACTTCACCCACTCAACAAAACATCGCACTTGACTACTCATTTCTGGACACACACGACGAAAACAAGTATGAAGCAAGCACAAGTGGATATCTTAGACCACGCCCTCTTAAAACCCTCCAAACACTGACTCCACAGAACACCATTACGTTAATATAGAAAACAACAGAGAACAAGCTCAACAACCTCCTAACACAGCACATATCATCCTAAAACAACCAGAACAAATCCCCACATTCACAGGGGAATGTAATGAAAATGTGGAGGAATTTTTGACCACTTCCAACACTGCCAGCGAAATAAATGGATGGACTGATATTGAGAAATGTTAGCGCCTCAAGTTTTACCTGCAAGGCACAGCCAAAAATGATTACGAAAATGCATATTACGCCAATGTAGAACATATTTCCTGGCAACAAATTTAAAATAAATTATTGCAAACATTTACAAATCTTGACACAATGGACAACTACAGACACCTCTTACACATAAAGAAAAAACAACCAGGCATAAGTTGTCAGGCTCATATAGAATATTTAACCTTCTACAAAAAAAAGTGAACCACAGTTGTCAGAGCAACATCAAAATCATTTGGAACTCCCTCTCACCAACAGTTTGCAGACAAACTCGTACCTCTACAGAACGACACACTCGAGCAACTGCTAGATAGTTTGAAAAACATTGAGCTAGGTTTATACATAAAACCAAAAACTAATTGAAAAGAACTCATTAATTTCAGAACATGCCAAACTCCAAGAGGAGATTACAATGTTACAGTAAGAAATACAAAAACTCAGGCAAAATATCACAAATTCACCAGGAAATGAGAGTAAAAAAAAAAAAACAAATTCCATTCAAACACAAATATAGAAACCCCACCCAAAACATTACACCAATTCAGGCCAGGTTAGATCAGGCCACAGCATTTGAAAGGGAACAAAGTAGGGAACACTACGGGAACCCATCGTACCAATGCCCTTATAAATATGCAAAATACAGTCAGGTAGGCCCCTTAAGGGCTCAAAACAGATGTCACGAACATACACATGTAAAAGCAGGTAGGCAAAATTACATAGAAAGATGCCCCCTCCCCCCTTTTTCCGCCGACAAGCACCAACAAAAGGAATACAGAGTAATGGATGCATGCAAAGTTTTGATCAGCAAAAAAGTACCACAGCAATCTTATGCAGAAATCACAAAATTTAACTCGAAAAGCGAGAACTTTACCTACAACCCCATGGACAAAAACAAACTACCCAGGCTGATACAACAAAACATTACACAAAATGAGACACACCTGGTATCCAATTTCGGGAACAGGAAATCAGGTCAGGGAAACCAGACAACAAGGTCAAAACGATACACAGGGACCCCCAGGAAACAACACACAATACGGAAGAGGACACTAAAGAGGAGCATGATGTGCGACAGGAACACAAAAGTCGTCAAACCCATTCCGAGCACAAGGTCCGCACGGCCTTCATAGGCCCACCCAGTCAGACGGCTATGACATGTGCACTCTGTACACAGGGCACCATGCCGCCGATTGTCCATCATTTCCTAATCAAACAACAGAATTCCCCACTGACATTGGTAAATGTTTCCACAGGTTTGCAATTGGCCAAGTCCGACTCAAGTTAACACACATGGGAAACAATATGAGTAGCCAAACAGTCCAGGTAGTAAACATCAACATGGAACAGACAAACAGTCGAGATACAAACATGGCACCTCAGAGCACAAGGATGAGTGATTCCAACAGTTTATAAAAATATCAACACTGCACATCCTTGTTCGCATCCGTGATATGATATACAACATACTTCTAGATGCAGGGTGCTCCAGGTCATGCATAGCTGCAACACTCAATACCAATCAACAACGCATGCCAGTTACGGAAATATTTTCACTAGGTGAGCTACTCACGAAATCGGACCTCCACAATTTAAAACTACTATAGATGTGAGCAAACTAGGGCACATGTTTAAACAGAACTTCCTCTTGATTGATAATCTGAAACTTGATATCATACCCGGAGTGGATTTCATGAAGAAATATGACGTACTGATCCTCAGTAAAAACATTATGTTCATACATGCCTCTGATAATTACAAATTATTATAAGTTCCCTTAAACAACACTACCAATGAGCAACATAAGAGCCATACCATGGAATACTACTTAAACAAAATTGAAAGTATTGAAATGGGAATGCCTAACATTAAAATACGAACAATTAGAACAAATTATTCCACCAAGAAAAGCAAACCCTACAAGAATTATTATACACATATCAGCACAGGTTCACAAGCTCTGTTACAGAATTAACTGAAAAAAAATTATGAAATTAATTAGAACTAATGACAGATAAGCCTACACATACAAGACTTTACAGAATTAATCTTAAATTAGGGGAGGAAGTACTAACACAAATCCAACAAATGGTAGACACGGGGATAGTTATGCTGCCCGAACCCCTATATGCTACACCGAGTCTTGTAGTAAAAAAATGTCTAGGTGGGATCAGATTTCTGAAGGACTTTACACTACTCAACCAATATCTCAAAAAAGTCCAGTTCCTCATACCATGCACAGAAGACATTCTCAACACCCTACAAAATTCCAAATACATCAGCTCCATTAATATGTTTAGCAGAATTTATGCAATATCAGTCTGAAAAGAGGATAGCGAGAAACTCACTTTTTTCTGTCGACGGGGTCGGACTATATGATTATGCTCGTATGCCAATGGGGCTCACAACCTTCTCGAATGATTTTCAAAATTTTGTAGATATCATGCTCAAGCCACTATGCTGAAAAACCACAGTAGTGTACATTGACAATATTTTTATGATCAGGAATTTCTTCCAAGAACATTTGGAAAATATGCGAAAGGTCATGGAGAGGTTGCAAAATTTAATGTTAAAATATATACAAAAAAATGCTTCTTTGCACAAGACGAAATACAAATTCTCGGGCATTACATAACACCCACAGGAATTATGACAGACTCAGAGAAAAGTAAAACCATTTAGAACATGATCCCACCCAAAAATGTTAAACAACTACGAACTTTTCTAGGCCTAACATTATACCTATGTAGATACATACAAAACTATGCCCGCAAGGTGGGACCCCTTATTGAACTCACTAAAAATAATGTCCCATTTAAATGGACAAATTAGGAACAGGTAGCATTTGACAAACTCAAGGTAGCTATTTGCAACTCGCCTATACATACAAAATTTAACGAAAATAGGCACATTATTTTAGCACGGGATGCCACGCAAACAGCAATATGAGGGGTCCTTATGCAGGCAATTCCAGACTCCAAAGAACGAGCAATTATAGCTTTTGCATCGAAAAAACTATGGGTGAACAAGGCTCGCTGATCCATTATGTAGAGAGAGCTAAAAATTTGCCATCCAAATGGATCACACCAGTTTACAATACCTTAAAACCATGGCAGAACACAATCTTTTCGTCCAGAAATTGTGATTGCACTCGCAGAATATTTCTTCCAGCCTAAAATAGTAAAAGGTAAATTAAATGTACTCGCTGATGCGATGTGTATGCTCCCCACCACAGGTAAGGCTGACACCACTGCAATTAACATAAACAATACTAGTTACAAAATTAAAAAGACCATGCTAAGCTGTACTTGTTTTTGCAAGGCACTAACAGAAACCCTATTTCAGAATGCACAAAAACACAAGGAAATTAAGAAAACCATTGCAAAATACACTATCAATAATTGGACAGACATAAAAAATGTCATGAAAAATGAGCTCTACTCAACTGATAAAGCAGGCGTAGTGAAGATGATCGTTAATGAGGAATACTTGCCACTACAGGCAATAGCAAAAATAATCAGCACCCTTTCTCAAGTAAACATTGAACATTTCCATGGAAAACCATTATAATAGAATCAAAGTAACTTGTGTAGACCCACCCCTCAATTGCAGAATCATTATACAACCACACAACAACACACCATACTACTTCCCCATTTACCACCACGAACAGGAGTACATTTAAACTGAAGATGACTCTCACTTACTTATAGCACAAATTATCACTAACACCTCACCAATTTTAGATGGATACTAAAACAATCCCCATATATAGCAACTTAAGATCGCGCTAACGGATCCCGACAAGGCCCACCCAAAGTATCTGAGACTAGCACGGCGATACACCGTAGCAGGCAATGGCGAAATTTACATTAAAATACTTACACCCACTGGCAAAAAGAAACTAACACTTGTACCCAAATACTATGTCAATGAAATTATCACCACACACCTCGATGCCCTTCTCGCCGGCGGTCACTTCAAACAATATAAAACACTCCAAAAGATCAAAAATGCATATTATTACGACACAATTAAAAAAGACATCAAAAACTGACAGGTGTGCCAAAAGATAAAACCATCAAACCAGAAACCAATCGGGAAAATGACACCAATCCCACCCCCCTTATTTCATTAAAGAAGTCTGAATGCGAAAGGTCCATTGCAAACATCTGCTAAAGGAAACGAATACATCCTAGTGATAACTGAATTTTTTAGTAAATATGCTGTGGCAAAATCAGTCAAAGCAATTGATATGCGTACATGTGCTATATTAGTCAAAGATGTTATATTGCAATTTGGATGCCCGAAAACAATACTGATGGACAGAGGGGCATCATTCAATAATGAGTTAATGGCAGAAGTAAAAAAGTTACAAATAAAATAATTACAAACCACAGAGTACAGTCCAGCTTGTGATGGGCTCACAGAACAGGTCAACAAAATCATTTCATAACAGCTAATGGCGTGTGCTAATGAAGATCGGGTTCACTAGACGACTACATCCCATATATAATTTTCAATTATAACTACACCATCAACCGCAGCACCAAATATAGCCCTTTATACCTCCTCCATGGGGTAGAGGCAGTGCAGCCCTCTCATGTAATTGTGCATGAATACTCTGAACGCAGCGACAAGTGGTGTGAGCAATTAACCCAAAATCACGAGCAAGCGAAAACCAACCTAATCACATCACAACACAAACAAAAGCAGATATTCGACACGAACTTTAGAACCAATACATTAAAAATAGGCCAGTGGATATGAGTCAAGAACCAAGCAAGGAAAAAGGCGCTTAAATTTAAATATCATGGGCCATATAGAATACACAACATTTTGTGGTACTCAATGATCACTATCAAAATAATCAGATGGGGCGAAAAAAAATTGAGACAGTCAATACACAAAATATAAAACTCGCCAATATAAGGAATTAAAATCATTCTCTTATGTTACAGGTAACGGTGGAGCAACATGAAAAACGCAGTCAGTAGCATGGTGCTCCTAGTGCTGCAAATGTACATGATTGCCACAGGTAAGGAGATCTACAGAACCCACACCAAGGTATATTACCAGCAGATGTATCCACAACTTCAATACAAGGAAACAGTGCCACTGCTCTACCGCATGCTGCTCCAGCAGTCATACCCACCCAGCAACCTCCAGATTTGGCTACACAGTCTGATTGATGAATTTTTAAATGAAATTTCCTTGTCTCCCAGAATAAAGTGAGGTATAACCTTCCAGCTGGTGCTGCGACATCCTCACCACCAGACACCTTAAATCATTCCTCACCAATGATATGTTAGCAACACAGCTTAATAAGCTTCAAAGCAATGTAATATTATTAAACAAAATCTCAATGTTTTTATCCATAGCATTTCAGAAATCAAATCCCAGGTAGAGATAAAAATTAACTCAATTGCTAATAAAATCAACTCCATGTCTGAAAAGTTCACAAATCAATAACATGATGTTGAAGTTGCTAAGGTCCAAAGTCAAGTGTTAACAAGTAGAGTATTATAGTATTACCACTAATGAGAAATATAATTAACGTACAACGAATTACTACCTACATTCAACACTGCAAGAGAAACCACTGGCCCCTACAGGCAGTGTCACGTCAAACATTAATGTCAGATTTAGAAAAACTTCAAATCACTCTTAAAATTCTTAAATTAAGATTAAGCATACTGACAAAATATATTATTAAATATTACACAACCCCAATTACAGAATGTACATTGTCAGATACCCAGATCTTATTGAAAATCCAAGTACCGGTACAAAAGTAAACAATGATTGGCAGTTTTTCAAAACCACCACTGTAATGTATTTATTACAAAATGAAATGTGTCACATTCCTACACCGAACGAAATAATTGCTATAGATAAACACACACAGGAATCACATAAGGTACTGACGACATAGGAACACACTAATGGAGTTCATTTCATTGAAAAGCAAATTACTGACAGCCCCCAAGTAAATTGTGTCAAAGCAGCAAATAAATTAGATAGCATTGAAAAGCTATACCAGCAGTGCAAAATTTACATGTATACTAGGCAAACCATTAATTGTAAATTCTATCCAGCCACACCAATACGTTATTACCAATGCGCGCGGCTATTTGATATTGCATTGCATTAATGTTATAAAATTCCGACCACGTCAGTTGGTAGTATTGAAATCCACGTCCCGTGTGGGTGCATGTTGACAACAGGAAAAATGACGATCGTACATGTAACTCACATTTGCAATGCATGGAGTCCAGCTTTGCCAACTTCACATACAGTTGTACCAATTCTCTGGATGCAGCAAGCCAACTTTGAAGTAAAACAAATGCGAGTCAATGAAGGTATTTTGTTTTACATGCTCAACAACAGTATTAATAACGAATGGAAAATCCAACATGCAGAATTGTCCAAACTGGAGTATGAACAACTTAAATTCACTCCCTTGCAGATAAACCATGCATATTCTCACTATTGCCTCAGGAGCACTTCAATTATATCAGCACATTAAAAATATTATTTCTCACTCTCGCTCTCGCAGTTCTGTACTATAAGTTAGTAAAATCGTGATCATGCTGAACAAAGTCACTCAAACGGATTAGGTGGAAGCAAAATATAAACTTACCTTTAGTCAGCTGTGGCAGTAGAAGTATCCCAAGAATTGCAATAAGCAATTTTTTTTAAACGGACAGCACAAACGCGTGGCTATTAGAAATGTTACGCCGGAGTAACACGCAAATCAGATAGGCAACAGTTATACAGAACGGGCCTGCTAAGAATCAATAATGCCCTAAATACAAGTACAGTTCCCACTCAGCACTAACTTACTTAGTGTATTACGAATTCACTAAAACGTAGCATATGGTACGCCACACTTATAGGTGACGTCTCACAGTTACATGTGTTGGCACTTACAGTCGATGTGTCGCATCACAAACATGATTGCAGTAGGAGTGAGGACACATAGCACACACTCGGAGGAGATAATATAAAGTGCTAGCACAATAAGGCACGTGAGACGTCACAATTTCCATGTACTCCGGCAGAGTGCAGTCACGCAATTCGGTGTGCTAATTCAATTCATCTGGTGAGCAATAGAGTGCACTGCTTGATGGACAAGATCCAAGTGGCGAGGACACCATAATTAGTCACATAAACTATAGATAAAGCACCCTATCTCTTTTCTTAAAACATCAGCTGTATATACATTTAGTTACATTGGCCACAAATATGATATAATGCACTGAATTCAGTAAATTGTAAATATAGAGAACCAAAACTGCACTGTACATCATTAACTGTTATGGTAAAACATGTGTATAATAGTGTTTAAATAGTTATATTAGTTCTCCACACATAGAAAGTGTAACATTGTCAAAACTATGTACAGCCATGATGCGGCATAAGTATACCACATAACTAATCAGCTTTAACAGAGGCACGGAGTAACTTCAAAGATGCAGCCATTAGCACACCACTATAAGGCTATTGTGGACTGTTGGTCTAAAACCAGTGCACAGTATTGCCTCAAAATCTTCTATTCCTGTGGTCGGTGCCGAGACAAATAAATTTTTCAGAGGTTAGTAGCAGGTGTCGAGCACATCTCCCCCATCCAAGGCCAACCAGAAGCACCAGACCTACCTGCAACCATAGTAAATCTCTTGCCGGGAAGATACTGACAAAACCATGTAATAATTGCAATTATATTCTGCAACTTCTGTTGTGTACACTTGCATAAAATTTTTTGAATGTCAGTAAACTTAATATAAAATATAATGTGAACAGCAAAGTCAAATATCTTGAATTATATCTTAATATTACAATGGATACCTTATTAGTTGAATAGTATTGTCCATCAATGTGAAGACCACATGTACTCTTCTCATTTTAAAGTCATAAATATTATGTCAAATAAAATTCTCTAAGTAATAAGTGTGCACACTCAGGCACACAAATGTTATTATACAATATGTAACATGAACTTAAGCCTCACGTTACTCCCAACACAGTGCGCGAGGACACTTTTTCACTTTGCTATCCACTCGGCATCCGCATGGAAGAGAGGCTGTCTAAGACAGCTCCAACGGAGCAGCAAGCGTCGGTGTCCACCCAGCCTTAATAGGTACGTCCCACATTCCACTGCCCCAGGCCAGCTCGCACACGACATACAAGACTCGGAGAGAGGGAGCAATGCTGTGAGCATCACCGAAGTAAGGGTTTGCCAGGCCTAGCTTGTAGCTAGAAGGAAGTTGGCCATGGTGTCGATAGTTGTGGCAACAGCTGGGGGAATGGTATCCTAAACAAGGTCGGGTGGCGAGGTATAAATGTCGCGAGCACTGGAGGCTCAGGGCCATTTTGTTCCTGCCAACACCAGAGGGCCGCCCGAGACGTCAACGCTGTGAGGACCACCAGTCTAGCGGTCCAGGGTTCGACACTGAGGAAGAGCTGCCGTCAAGACGAGCCTGAGCGCATCCGACTTCATGATAGTGGGTAAATATCACTCTTGTTAGGGCGTCTTGAGTATCGTGAGGCGAAAGCGAGTGAGGCACTAACTTACTGATTTCTGAGAGCAAGCTTAATATTTTTTCATTAGATTCACGTACTGTTAATGTGAGCTATATTGAGTCTCTAGCATTGAGTCAATGCAGTGACGTAATGTCTTATCTATTGCACTGTTTGTACTATTAATGATTTCAGCAAAATATAGTGTTTTAATATAAATGCTCTTGCTTTACTGGACTAGGCCAAACCCATCATAAATGAATGCATGACCTGTTAGCTAAAGTGAGGTCACAGCATTGTGGTGATTTTTCAAAGGTATCATTCAATAAGTGTGAAGAAACGGCGAATAGACTATACCTTACAACACAAAGTACAGAAATCCCTGTTACACATAATATTCTTACAACTTAAATACAGAGGGTTTTACTTTTGTATGGGATAATGCAGCATGATAATATGCTGGAGTCAGGGATTTTTGATTATACAAACATCTTCCTCAAAAAAGTCATATTGTGAGTTGTAATACTATTGTACAGAGGTATGGAAATGTCAATAACAATTAAGAAAATTATGGTGAAGAAAGAAGGCTTCCAATTGAGGAATGCACTCGTAGACAATTTTATTTTATGAAAACCTCCATCCCTTTACGATCCTGGTTTAGTCCTTTACCTTTTGAGAAATTGTCACACAAGAAGAATGCATGTATTTTGTATTACTATGCAGTATTTTGCCAGAATTCACTCATTTAATTGTTTTTAAAATAAATTATTAAACTTTTTTTTAACTTAAATGTAAATGTATTTCAATTCTGGATGCTTTCAGAAACAGTATTTTGCGAAAAAAAAGTCAATTAATGCAATCATAATTAGTCCTATTACTACGGTTGTATTTTTAAAATGTTTAGTAGTTATGTGAAAAATTGTTTTCAATAACTGAATTTTATGTGCGTCAATTGTAAATTACAATTTTCATAGCTGAGGGGCCACGGTGGCTGAGCGATTAGTGTATTCGCTTCTCGCCAAGGTGAACCGGGTTTAATCCTCTGCTGGGTCACCAGACGTTCGCAAGTGAGAATCGTGCCGGACGATGCCATTGATCAGCAGGTTTTCTAGGGATCTCCCGTTTCCCCCGCTGTTCATTCCGGCTCTGCTCCATATTCACTTCAATCACCCTCATCGACTCTCAAGATCTCGCTGTTAAGAGCTGCCCAAATCTCTTCACTCAATCACTCACTCGTAGCTGAAATGTATTAAGAACATTTGTAAAAAAATATTACTATTTTTAAATACATAATAAATTAATAGTACAATTATCTTTCCTGATTTTTTTGCAAAATATGTTTTCTGAAGCATCCAAAATGTAAATATATTTAAATATTAATTAAAAATTATCTTATTAATTTTTTTTAATGATTAAATTGTAGAAAATTATTATACAGGCATATTATAGTGTTAGAAACCATATTATCCATTCTTCTATCGTATGCAAGATAAATCGTATTTCCATGACAATTTTGACACTGTGTATGCTAGATTCTAATGAGTTCAGTATGTTGGATAGTTTAGAGCAATGCTCTCTTCAAAGTCACGCTGCTTCTACCTTAGGCTGGCTTACAATGAAGTTAACATGCAGCCATTATGTTGACTTTGCTTTAACGCTGTGCCAAAAGTATTTATAAAATCGTAGTTGTTTTCGCTGTAAAATAAATCCCCGCCCCCTCCTCCCCAGAGAAGACCATTTACAAAGGGGTATAATTTGCCACTTCCGATTTTACTGCACTGTTCTTCCTGGGGACTTGCCATTTGATGTGGGGGTTCTCTTAAGGGGGAAGTTTCATCCAGCCTATGGATTTAGGATAATTTTGATTTTTTAAAGGCACCATTTATAGATTCACTGTATTTCTGAAGCAGTACGATGCATGGTGTTCCAATACTTTCTTTAACCCTATGTAAGTTCTCTTCGCCTCACGGAGTACCTTAAACCACTTTGATTTTACGATTTGTTGAATTTCAGGATGTTATATATCTGAAAGGTTGCTCAGTGGCCAGCCGACTTTGATATAAGAAGACTGTGGTTTTGTGTGGGTAATTATTTCTGCTGGCTTATGTTCCAGGAGAATTCATTTACCATGAAATGTGATATGTACTAACGAAGAGTCCACTGCAAAAATTATGGATGTCACTAGAAATGAATTTTGCAGGAGAGTGATTTAAATGTTAGAAACCCCTTTACTGAAAAGCTTGTTATTGAAATTAATACACATGTCCACTATCACCGGAGTTAATATATTCTTCAAGAGTCCTTAGTCATTAATTTGAAGATAGTAATTAATAACACTATTTTTCAACATTTTAATGTGCAAGGTACCATGTTTCATTGAAAAGAATGCTGGATGTCAGAGTACATAATTGTGGTTATTCAAGGTTAGGAGACACTGTTCGTCTGGAAGATGCTGCTTGCTTCTTTGCCTGGCAGTATGGCAGTTTAGCGTAGAATTCTCTAACTTGTGGACCACAGAATTTTAAAAAGTGTTGTAAATCCTTCCATTTTTCTTAAGAGAATGGGATCATACCTGCAATAGAGGTTAGTGGAGGTTGGTCGTATTTCAAACAAAGACAATATGGGGAACAAATGTAATAGAATTAGCTGATAATCTATATCATGAAAACAAAACTGTATTAATTTCTGAAATGAGCAACGAGTACAAGTAAGCGTTATGTAGTAAAGAAAGCAGCCAGCATACCATCATACAAATAATCTGGAAGACGAAATTCCCCATCTTGTGCAGCTACATCCTTGCTGTCATGTGAATGAGAAAGACGAAGAAGTTCCTTTAGTGATGGACTCTCCCATGCAACATTGTAGGTACTTCTGTGGTGAACAACACATGTTGAACCTGCGATACAGCACGGATTGTTTAGGGTACATGCATTGTTTCCTTTCAATAGTATACCGGTACGTACGTTGACAAGGAGAGGTGGTGGGGATGCAGTACTTGGTCGGTATCTATCGTGCATGGAGGGTGGGACCATTCATAGCAGTCTCCGCTTCCAACAAGGTTACGTTGACTACATCGAGATGTGCTCGCGGCATACGGGTAAATCACTGCTACACAGGTTGAGGTAGGGGATACATCATTTCATAATAAACTTATCGTTCTAGCATGTGTTGTTGCATGTGCATGGACTCGGCTGCATATTCATAGCGATGTACCGAGTGACATCTCATTATGTACATACATCGAAGTCTTGGTATACGATGCACTAGTGCAAGGTTGGTCCCCCACTAGTGGTGTGTTACTAACCGTCTGCCTAGAAGTATGTACGTACATTAGATGTTCTATGTCTGTAATTATTATTACCTGCTTTGGTACACAAGTGCAAGTCGGAGATAAAAAAGAAAAATGGATTTAATACATCCTATGTGTGTGTGTGTGCTGGTTTAACAGTTATATTTATAATGCTTTATTTTGTGCTGGTGGATGTATTGTTTCCTTCCCAATATGGCTGGGAGCATTATTCTCATAATTTTAGGGACATCAGATTTTTTTCAACAAGTGTATTTCAGAGGTTGGTGGTTAACATGAACTATCGTCAGTACTCAATGAACGAACACCGAACTGATCGGTGCTAGCTGTGGTGCTTATATTTGTGTTTAGGACATACTAAACCTCTCGATCCTTTTCAGTGACTGTTGTTGGTAGTTGCATCTCATATAGTTTGGTAATTAAGACCAAATATGCTTATACATAGCCATGGGTTAATCGTACCCCTCGATCCTTTATTCATTGTCTGGTGTCTTAGGGTTTATGATTTCTACCAATATATATCTTAAATGTTTCGGAACTTATAGCCAGCTATTTTTTTATGCTGACATAGGGTTTACTTGACCCTTTTCATCTTCTGGGGTGGTGTCTATGTTATGAATTTGACAACTGGTTCAGACATTATGCCTGTGCATATTGGTAGACATAGAAAATACTGGGCCTTGTGGTACATTTGGGGTGATGCTTATGTTATTCATTTGGCTACTCTATCGTGGATGGTTTAGGCCAACTACGCTTATACTAGTCATAGTACACACACTTGTCATTGCGAGTCTTTTCGTCGTCTGGGGTGATACCTATGTTATTCATTTGGTAATTGTATCTCGCATGCTTCAGAGATTGCAGCCAACTATACTTATACATCAACTTGGGGGTGTACTTGACCACGCGACTCTTCTTATCATCGGGGACGATGTCCATGTACTGAAATTGGTGACTATAAGTTATTGGTGGGTGAATTTCACATGGTTTGGAAATTACAACCAACTATGCTTATATGTCGACATAAGGCGCACTTGGAAACTTGTCACTTCTCGTCCTCGGGGGTGATGTCCATGTACTGAATTTAGCGACTATAACTTAAACAGTTCGTAAATTACAGCTGACTATGCTTATAGGTCGACATAGACCACACTTGACCACTTGTCTCTTCTCCATGTCTGGGGCGATGTTAATCTTATGAATTCGACTACTATATATTTAATGGTTCGGAAATGATATCCAAATGCTTATAAGAAGGCATATGTCATACTTGACCACTCGTCTCTTCTCGTCATCTGGGGAGATGCTCAAGTTATGAATTTGACAACAATAACTTAAACGGTTCGGAAATTACAGCAAACTATGCTTATATGTATAAATAGGGCATACTTGAACCCGATACCCTTCTCCTAGTTGTGGTTGATGTCTATGTTATGAATTTGGTTGTTGTATCTCACCAGTTCCATAATTACAGCCAACTATGCTTATATGTTGGCATAGGTCATACTTGACTGCGACCCTTCTCTCAGTCGGGGTTGATGCCTATGGTTTGAATTTGACACCTACAACTTAAACAGTTCGGAAATTACAGCCAACTATGCTTATAAGTTTGCATAGTTCATACTTGAACATGTGACCCTTCTCCTAATTGTGGTTGATGCCTAAGTTATAAATTCGACAACTATAACTTAAATGGTTCAGTAATTATAGCCAACTATACTTATAAGTTGACATCAGGTATACTTCACCCCGCGACTCTCCTTGTAGTCGCGGTTGATGCCTATGTTATGAATTTGACAACTATAACATAAATAGTTCGAAAATTATAGCCAACTATGCTTATAAGTGTTATGCACACACATACTTAAGGAGGAGGCATTGTTAGTTGAGATCCGATCGTTCGCGATGCCTTGATGCCCCACCGCCGCCGCTGGCGAGGTGCTGGCCGCCAAAATGGTCAAATTCTCAGCTGGTCGCCAATTGCCTTGGGTAGACATAGGTCGTCGATACCAAGATGGCCATCGGCATAGGTCATATTTGACCCCACAGCCCTTCTCCTTGTCGTGGTTGATGTCTATGTTATGAATTTGGCAACTATACCTTTAATGGTTCGGGAACTACAGCCAACTATGCTCACATGGTCATGTGGCCACTATATTGTTGGTCAGTGGTGCTCGTGATCCAAGATGGCTGTGGGGACCCTCCCAAAATGAGTCATTTGCCACCTTGAGTCACCCTATGGATTATGCTAACTAAGGGAAAAAATGGTGGTCGGCACTAGCTGCCAAGATGGTCGCCTGCGGCAGGAGGGAAATCAGGGAAATTTTAATGGAAAAAAGGGAAAAGGTGACTTTTTGTACGCGAAATCGACCATTTGGACAGGAAAAAGGAAAAAAAGGGAAATTCTCGCTCCTGGGTTCTGCAGCTGCAGCTGCAGCCTGAAACTATGCTAATTAGGTCCGCGGAGTCCGCAGCCTGCAGCCTGGTGTGCCAGAACCGTCTTTTTTATACTACTCAAGACAGCAATTTGAATAACAATTTACCTATCAATAGACACCTGAAAAATTGGCGAGTTCAATGACCTGTAGGCTAGACTTCACAGTCGTATGTACAAATATGCCGATATCAAATGCACATTGGTTGTCTGCTGTCACAGTGGAATGCGACTATTGGGCCAGCCTTCTCCAAGAGGCGCCAACACCGTGGGGACCAATGGCTAAAGTTATATAAACGCACGTGTTTTGGATTCCAGCTTGTCCCTAAATGAATCCGCGAATTCTTCAGGTCTTCGCATACATCGTGACGGATAACAAATTTTCATGATCAATGTGATACAAACAGTTAGAATTAATCTACCCCGATATCCCGACAGTAGTAGAATAATTATATTGTTTACCTGTTCTTTCAGCAGTTTCCTAAGTTCTTCTGCTACCTTTTTCTTTGCCACCAAACCTTGTTTCCCTGCCTGCAGTTCCCTGAGACATCTATGAGCTCTGTTTCTTGATTGTCGTGTGAACGTCCCGTTCTGGCTCTTTTAGGTTCGCTGCTAACGTGTCGTCCAACTTCGCAATCATGTCATGCGTTACCAACTTTCCAGGCGGTAACTTAATTGTAGGAACTGTCTCAGTATTATTCACAGTGTCCGGTTTTACCAACCTGAAAATAAAAGAAACTGTAATTTCAAGTACTAGACTACTTGAAAACTTAATTATGAGAACATCTACAATTTTATCCACAGTGTCCGCTTTTTTCCAAACTGAAAATAAAATAATATAAATTTCAAGTATTAAACTATTTGATCAAGTAATTAAGATCACAATTTCGGCTTATTCACAGTGTCCATTTTTTTTAACTGAAAAAAACATACATTTCAATTATTTAACGTTTTGAAAAGTTATTAATTATAACAGTCTCAATATCATTTACGGTATTCATTTTTACCAACCTGAAAATAAAAAAAGAGATGTTTCAAGAATAAAACTTTTTAAAACCTACTTATGGGAACATTCTCAATATTATTTACAGTGTCCAGATATTATCAACCTAAAAATAAACAACGAGGCAGTTCAAAAATTAAACTACTTGAAAACTTTTTGTCGACCATTGATGAGTTCCCTAATAAAGTGAAAATGTAATTTAATACTATCAGTGTGACATAAGCTAACTTATAAAGTTTAAGGTAGCATAACCTAAGCCATTATTATAAAGACGTCTTGGATATAAATACTTTTTTGTGGTATTACTTCCTCCACTGTGGTGAAACATGTAAATATTAATTTCCCGTTAGTTTTCTCAAATTAATTAAAACTTCTTATCGGAAATTATTTGAAGTGATCTATAGAGTGGAATAGTACAATAAATAGTGCACACATCTACTTCTGTTTCTACAGTAACTTTTCACTAATGGATGATATCTGACAAGAGACGGGGACTCTTCAATACTACCATTCGAAACTGACGCAAAGCTCAACTGAACAGTCGTCAACGAGTTAAATTTAATTATTTTTTACGTACTTCATACCCTTAAAACTTCCACTTTGTGTACACGCTCTGTGGTGGATTGAAAGAGATCTGTTGCCCCACAGTCCAACTTTCCATATACCACTTTATACGTCTATCCCCTCCGGATCTTTAGCGACATAGTAGAGTTAATTTGCACGTAGCAATTTTAATGCAGATACAAAGCCACGAAACTAACTTTCAACCTATTACCGTTCATTGCAACAACTCACGACCCCCTAAATCGACGTTCCACCGATGACTGTCGACATTTGATTGGCACTATTTATACGTCTATTTTTTTTATCACGCTCCTGGTATGGCATATTATGTGTGCTTTTACCGCCTGTAACCTATTATCCAATTACGTGCAACCATACATTTTATTTTCGATGTTAATTGTGCTCATTTACACCAATACGAAAGATAAAATACCGCAGGCAATTGAACTTTATCTATAGTACTGTGTAATGTAAAGGAGCGGGGATTACATGCATCTATTAACATCCGTTTCCTCTCCGTAATATTTCACCTTCCATGTTATAAAAACCAAACAATTAAAACTTGAAGATCTGTTGAAAACTGCTCCACTTGAATTACTAAAATTCTACTGATTATTTTTGTTGCTGGTGTTTACTGATTAGACAATTATTTGTAGTGATTCCTAATGAATTACACTGACTGGCTGTAAAACCTCAGCACACCCCACTGAATCACCAGAAGACACCACCTCATCACCTCAATATTCAGTAAAATTATTCTACTGATTGGAATCACTGATTCGGATAGAGTGCACTATTACGATGTTGTGATAAGTCTTTGTTTCCGTGGCAGTAATAAATATACTGTGACGTGTGTTTCGTTAATCATTACGTCTGTGAAATGGCTTGCCTTTGTGCATCGTGGTCGATACACTGGCCCTGTGTGTACGTGATTTCAAATATTTGATTAGCACTATTTATACGTTTTAAATGTGAACTGTTTTTATGACGAAGTTATTAATTTACATCCACGTCTGTTTATTTATCACAACGTTGTACCTTTGCCCTAAGGGGTTTGAAACACAGTGCTGTAAAGTAATTTGCCACAATCTCAGAAGAAAAATACCAAGCTCAGCCCAATAAATTTCAATAAACCTAATAAACAGTACGTATAAATACATAGAAATTCAAGCGGAATAAAAGTTACCGTAGGCTTATTTGTGTGCATGTTCACAGCTATCTTTTAAGGTTGTATGACAAAAATGAGCAACACAAGTTGCGAGCTTGAATTTAATGTGCCTTTTTCACTGGTTGTTCCTTCATTTTAATATTTCTTCCAACTGAGGCCGTCCTTTTAGAGAAACGACCCAACACACATCAATAACAAAAGTATAATTACAATTAGTACAGCCCCTTACCTCGCAGTTGTAACAGTGTTAAACACAGTAGCGGCAAAATACTAACGTGCATTACATGTATTGAGCTACGTCGTAGAAAACAAATATGTTAATGTAAAATAACCGTAAGGACTGTCATCACTTCAGGCATTTTTAAAACGTCATAAAGCTGGCCTAAATAATGTTAGAGGCCTAAACTGTGTACATTCATACGGAATGGTTTTTGAACTATAACAGAATTCTTTGAAAAGCTGTAAACAGTAAACAACACGTTTGAAAAGTATAAAAGTAGAAGTCACATCTTAATGTTTATTTTTAGGTGTAGCGAAAGTATATAAACATATGTACACACACAATGGAATGTAAACATTGATTTTGACAGATGCTACATGGCAGTCACATGGCAATGTTTGTTTACATTTGGCGGAAGTATACGTAACGGGCTTGCAAGCAGGTATTTAGCAGGGCTCCGAGAAAGTTGCATCCAATGGGGAGATAATGATATATATATATATATATATATATATATATATATTATATATATATATATATATATTTCGAGTTGCGAAATTCCGTAAGTCCTTCATGTAACGTGACATATCATTCTTTCTTCAGACTCTAATCCGTTGTGCCTCATGAACATCTGCTACCAATAGAGGGAAATCGAACACAAAACTATTTATATTGATCCTGTCGTTTAACAGGATGGTATGCTGAAACTTGTGCAGTTCCGAACAAAAATGGTTGTTCCTAACGCCGTTTCAAATTTTCTTTATTGATTCGTGTCTGAATGAGTTAAGCAGAATGTAGTAAGGGGCCCTTACGCTTCATGAAACACAGTCGTTATTTTCAACCAGACTTGATACCCGGGCACAATTTTATTTATTTATAACCTTTGGACGACAGTTAGATTCATCCCTTTCCATTGCGATATCTTTCTTCGTGAATAAGTTCCCAGCTTGTCTCATCATTAGTGATTAGCGGCGTTATCTGTATCTACCCTAGGGCGCTCCATTGTTAGCTAACTTAGATTTCCTTAATCGTTTTGTCATATGATCTAGAAGAGCAACATGGTGTCATGCTCCACCATAGGAGAAGTAGAAAGTCAGCTGATGGGTGAGGGGTTATGAAGTCAAATGGTAAGGAAAAGGTAGCAAAAAACTAACCATTCTCCAAACCAGTACATGTTTTCATCTGTAAGAAAGTATGACGCGATTGCTGTTGCCGTAAATTAAATTAGTTATAAAATGTAATTGGCAGTTTTAGATACTTCATCTGAAAATATATATGAAATAATAGGTAGGTATAATTTTTGTGGCTGTGCTAATTGGCATCAAAAATGTTGAAAAAGAAAATGGGGAAATAAGATACCAAAAGACTCGTTTTTCTCAATTACTTGGAATAATTCATTCGTCGAAAACTTAACTTGTTTTGAGATAATACTATGTACCTGTTTGAAATGACCTTGCTTTTAAGTAGGTGTATTTATCCTATCGTAGAGGATGTCCCGTAAATATTAAATAACCGTGAAACAGGCAATACTGCTAACCAAGAGCCATCAATTATCACTATCTGTTCTGATAAAAAACCACATGGTTTGAAATTTCATGTACACTGCCCATATTTTGCGTGCTATTGCTACAAACGAAGGATATGATTAATTTTGTTTAGTGGCTAATGTTCTCGACGAGTTTAATTATTAATCATACATCAAATTCTCGCATTGAACAATATTGCATTATCAGAAAATTTATTTCTTTTCCCCAAATTTGAGTTTTTTTTCTCAATTCTTATGAATAATTTGATAATTATGATCACATTAGTAGCACACTGAGCGCATTTTGGCCAGCAGGGGCGTATGGTGGGCTGTTTCGAGGTAAGCTGGCGTTAGCACTGAGCTGTACCCTATTGCTTGCTAGTTTACACTTCCACCACTAACACGTAGCTCGGCAGCTGACGCCACAGGACCCCTTGCTGCTCGCTTGTGATTGGTCGAAATGTCTTCAGTTTCCCTGGGCAGCACGGTGTTTCCTGGCTCCTGCTGCGTGTACCGAGAATGTACAGCAGTGAGCTAGCACCAGCTTACCTTGCAACACTTCACCACACGATACTGCTGGTCAGTATTCTAATATGGTACAAGTACCTCCTTCACCATTTTCGTAGCAACTTATAGGTCTATTTCTGAAATGGGAAATCAGAGGTGTGTATACCATGTAAAAATCTAAAAACCAAAACTTTTTAAGAGAATTTGTTATTGTAGCTCGGTACAATTTTAAGTGACCAAAGTTCCAAGTCGAATGATGAGAAGTAGGCAGATTTCAAATCTGACAACACGCAAATTTTCTGTAAATAGAATATCCGTTACTGAAAAAATTTGACTTACGTTTCAACTCGTCGAGAATACTAGCCAAAAAAAAATTGAATGATCAAAATCCTTAATTCATAGCAATGGCACGTAAAATATCGAAGAAAGTAAAATGATTTCCAAACAGTTCAAAAAGTTCCCATACCGAGAATGTCGTAAGGTTCAAATACTAAAATAAAGTTGTAATTTGATACATCATGACCAAATCTACCTCCTGTTTTAGGGTTGGCCATTAATTACGGGCAGACTGCATAAGATTTCCTTAGTAAATAGTAATTTATTCAAATACTTTCTCTTACTGTGCTATAGCAAATACAGTATTGTATTTGATTATGCTTAGCATCCAAAACATGAAAACTATTCTCCAAATGAGTACGTTTTAATTCGACTGCGTTTGGGTTAAGATATAAAAGAATGAATTAAAAGTAGTCTACACTAAAATAACTTATTTTCATAGCTCTCGCCACCAAAATTACATATTATAATGGGATAACAGTTACCCTAGCAGGGGAAAAAAAACTCATGTGTGGACTGTCAAAAATGTTTGTATATTTACGGAATGTTTTACGGAAATGTACAGTGTATATACGGAAAGGCAATCAGTAATTGTGAAAAACGGAGTTGAGTCCGTAAATACAAAATACGGAAAGTCTCCGTACTCCCTTTGGCTTCGAGTTACGGGGACGAACAATGCCGATTCTACACGAAGCTTTCTTCGTTACTGTAACAAGATAATTATCGTTTCTGCGGCAGTTAAAGTTATCCACGCGACTATGAACAATTCGTTCAAACATTAAAAAATAGCACCAGGCGTCTGTAACATTTGGCAACACTAAAAATACACTAAATTTAATAGAAACTGAATTTTTGCTTTTGTAATTCGAGTATAAATATAAAAGTTATACCGTTACTTGCAAGTGAGAGTTGTAGGTGAATGGTGGAGAGTTCAGCGACACGCACATGCTTCATTGCGATTTCTTCACCTTCCCCTCAGTTCGACGAAGAGCTGCGGCCTGGTTTGTACTTCATGCGATATTTTTCTTGGTGGACCGTTCGACACCGGTGACAGTTCAAGACTTTGTCCAGCTTCTTCGTCAAGATAGGTGGAACATGGCGCGGCGTGGCACATTGCGTCAGTGGTACGGCAATTTTTTTATTTTCATTCTGACGTTCACGCCTACAGGAAGTGCGTGTATATTACCGAGGTTGGGTGTACGCCGTGCGCTGCCCACCCCTCGGTCCTTACAAGTGTACAATTTAATGTTCCAGTAGTAATCGTCGATATGTGGTAGTGTTATAAGTCAGTGTCCCGTGTCGGGGTGTACGCCGTGCGCTGCCCCTCACGTTAAATAATTTTTTGTGTGTTCATCTACTTTGTCAGTGAAACCAGTTCACCAAATGTTCATATCGTTTTGTGCCCCCATGTAAGAATTGTGTAGATATATTATTGAGTATTTTGTTATTGTTTATATTGTGTGTTGAATGTGTACTATATAATAGGTTAAGGGTAAACGCCTCTGTATATTGTATACTGTTTGTGATGATAAATTCACTTTAAAAAAAAAAGTTAAGAGTCGTAGACTGCCAATTTTGTGACTCGGGTTCAAACCTCGCTTAAATACACAATATTTCAACTTTTTTAATATCATTTATTATACACAGTAGAACACCCACATAACGAAAATTAAAGATATTTACATTATCTCTTTTTATTTTATACGGAAAGTACAGAAAACTAACTTGGAAATTAACGGAGAGGTTCCGTGAAATTTACGGAAAGTCCGTTTCTGAAAATCAGTGTGTCCGTAATTTTACTGAGAGCTTACGGACACTTCTGTATAAATTTTTACCAGCACTTTTCCGTAAAACGAAGGAAATTATTTTTAACAGTGATGTATCCTAGATTTTTGTCTCACCCTTCTCCTATACAAGACACCAAATAGTCCATTGTTCAAAACAAAGGTCTTCATAAAGTAAGTGTGTATTTCCAGATAATATTTAAAAACCTGTTTAGGCCTACCCTAATTGTAAATTAATTTTGACCGTATGCAAACTCTTCTTAGTCAAATTACAAGACACACACGATGTTTACGGAGAATATTTTGTTTTGGTTGTGCATTACAGTAGGTAAGCGCTTAGCAGACATATTGGTATGATCCTTTTTCAGATAGTTTAATTACTCATTTGCATAATCCATATCGACATTTCTTGCATACGTATTAATTTTCCATGCTGTATATATCCGTGTTTACGATTTGTGAGAATTTTTCGCCGTAGATGGTTAATAAAAGTTTGACGAAATTTTCGAAATTCCATTTTCAGGTAACTTTATTTTTTACGAAGTAAATAAATAGATTTCTGTAAACACTGCTATACATTTAACATACTTCTGTAACTTCAGTAATTAATTATAAATAATATCCAGTAGTGGCAGTAATAGTACTACCAAACAATTATAGTTTAACTTAAATTCTGGTCTTAGGAGATAAGTTTGAAATTATCCGGGATTCAGTTGCTGTGGATTACGATATGCGTGGCTTTACTTTGCTTCAATCGCCGTTATGCGTACAGGTAATATGTTGCTAGAGTACGGATGCTGCTGCTTAATAACCATCGTTACGTTACAATAATGATTGGTTGTTTTCTCTAGAACGGTATAAACCACGTGTTTTCGACTGAGGTCAATACGATTTTTACCCAAATCAATGCTTTGTGAAATTTGTACATTAGTTCGAACCGGACTGTAATGCAAACACGTTACAATCAAATTACGGATAACATTAGTTTTCTTTTTGTAAAGGCATGCTTTTGTAGCAACACAAATTGTAAACAAATAGTACGCCACTGTCGAAAATCTGTTTAGCTCATATTTAGTTCATGTATGGAAGTTGGTAGGTAGGCACTCTAAAATCCTTTACTCTGTGACACAGGTATATTTACGTTGCAAATTAACCGACACTATACGGTATAACAAATATACATCTTGCAGCTAGCATATCCCTTGGACAGAAACCAAAATACTCGATTAATTAGGAATTTACTGCTTTCTAAAAGACACGGCCCAACTTCAGAAATTTGATTGGCAAAAACATGACAGTCCTTTCCTTCTATCCTTAACTCACTCTTGAAAGCTGAGAACCCTATCGGCCAAATCTCGGGCGGTAATTGTTTCCTTGACATGTATTTACGAATAAAAAATTCACGCCTTCCTATTGACCAAACAGCACACAAACTCCTATAAATTTAAACGAGACTATGTCCACGCTAGCTAGACAATGAAAGACTCGGTGGGCTGGGTAACTGCGATTGAGCTGTTTCAAGGGTTTGTCAATAACTGTAGTAAAATTGTAAAAGCGAATGAATGTCACAAAAAGTTACCTGGGATTACTTCTCAGCCATGTCACCAGCGCTTTCTCCCTTACTTCCCATGTCGGCTATCTCAGGACACTAAATATTTAATACCTTTCTCTTGTGACAGAAAATATTACCTCGAACGAAGAAATGTAAAATGTAAGAAAGTATTAAATACATATACAAAAGTCTATATAGAAACCTTAAAAATCGCCTCTCTACAGAAATAAAGAAGTTATTCTGCTATGTCACAGGGGTTTTCTTTACAAGGTTGCTATTTTTTGTAAAGAGAAATGAGTTTGTTGAAAACTCTCGTATCGAACACGGGTGGCAATTCCAGCACTCTCGATCAATGTTAATACAACTTTGCTACTTCAAGCATGCGCATTTTTTATTTGTTGACTTTTGTTTATAAATAGTGAGATGGGACTCCGGGCCCACAGTTTGAGACACGCTTGTCTTACCAGCTGATCGGCCGACTTGACCGCCCTGGTATGCACAGTAATGCCTGCTCGCCGGCTTCTCTCAGCTGCCACCTTGTTACGATCAAATAAGTTTTTCACGAGTGAAATGAACTATAAAATACCCTCTACAAAATACTTAATAATAAAAGAGGATGAGTGTGTACTTACATTTCATGATGCAACAGACGTTTGCTGTAGTGAACGACATTCGAATACATGTTGCAAAGTGGCAAGTTTTTAAGGGTCGAAGGCCAGCACACCCTCCTCCCTCACGCACTAGTACTGTACTAGAATGAGTAAGCTAGTGCTCAGCACTTTTCCTCCTCTTCGGGTCTTGCTCTTCGTCCTGTGCTGTTCTTAGATGTTCTGTACTAACGTGTTTCCTCCTGTTCTCCGTTTTAAAAACCTGTCCTCACCATTATGGATAAGTTCATCTCTAAGCTGTTCTAGGGCTTACCCGAACTATTCATAAAAGGATCACCGGAAATTTTATTCACTCGGGGATCTCTTGATAAGAGGCTTCCACAGAATGCGGTTACCTTCATCCTCCAGCCCCCCCCCCCCCAATTACCACCCCGCGAGGAGGTGACTTTTTCTGTCCTGTTCTGTCGATCCTCCTGTACCCTCTTAATATCGTAACTATTTACCCTGAAAAGGGTTGTCTGTAGTCGAAGTATCTGCGACCATACCTCCTGATACCATCCCTTTTGAATGTATCCAGATCGTAAAGCTCTCCTCTTCACTCATGTACCATCTCCATGAGGTCTGTAAGTTCTTGTATGTCCCTAGTTGCAGCGCTCTTACTGAGGAGCATTCTGTCCCGATACTCAGGGTACGGGAAAATTACATGTTGGCCAACATCCATATTCCTTATCAGGACTGCTATGGCCCGCAGCATATAGCGACGGGTCTTCCATTTTCACTATTCTGAGCTTCAGCTCCATCTCTCTGTTGAAAGCCTCCACATCCTCAACAATTACCTTTTGCCGAGGTAAATTCACAGCAACAGACTCCTCTGTCTTGGTTCCTTCACCACACTCTTCGTCCAGTTGGAACACCAGTTGTCCGTTAACCTGTGTAACTTGGTTCCACAAGTCCTTCTGGGCTTTCTTAGGGACTTCTGACTTCCGTGCCTCCGCCGTATGTTCTGTCACATCCAGGTTATCAACTCTCGGCTCAAATATTTGGATTTCCTTTTTCTTGAGTTGATATTCTGCGTGTATGGCATGACTTATCTGGAGCTGTCTTCTCTGGTGGCTTGTACACTGTTCATACACACTTGCCATCCTTTCGCTTATGAAAACCACAGGACCATTAAGGGCCATCTTCTCCTATCCTCGTGTCCTTGCGTATCACTCATCACTATCACTGATCAATACTGCAGTGTACAACCCTCTAGTTGGCATGGCTTGTTCTTTTAGCCATACGTCGAACTCTTCCAGTCTTCGCCTCACGTCGTGAGTGAAAATCTCGAAGATTCTCGCCAAGCTGCTCCACTCGAATGCCAGATGTCGATTTACAGCCATGATGCCATAATCCGCAATCCACGCCAGGAGTGCCACCATTTTACAACATTCATAGAGAACATGTTGCACCGAGTCTTCCACACCACAGACTTGACATAACGGTGTTCCACCAATCCAAATTGTTGTAATTTTTGCCGGAAGTTACCATGTCCTGTACTTATCTGGGTTAGGTAGTTGGTTGTCCGCAACTATATCTTCTTATATCACTCCGTTTCATCACAGGAGACTCTATATACTTCATGTCCTTTTTCAGAATCAATCCATCTTTCTTGCCATGTTCTTAGAGAGACTTCTCTATATTCTTTTTTCTGTAGCGAGGTTGGTCTTCTACCTCTCAATTCGTCGGAAAACTCACCCCTTTCCCTTACCTAGCTTTGATCCAGAAGGCGAAGTTACGGCAACTTTTATTCTTGCACCAGCCCATTTTCCCGGAAAAAAGGTGTTTCAGTTAGATTGTGCCTATGCCATTACTGTAAAGTCGACAGGTGAATTGTTGCGTCTGTACGAGGGTGTGAGGTATAAGAGCACTATCGTTTTAACACATGGTTACTGGCAAATTCCTTTAGAACAAACTCCATGCAGTACACCGGATTCTTATTTCGAAACAACAGTACGTTTTTCAAGTACTCCCATTTGGCCTATGTAATGCCGTAGCGCAATTTGCGCAGTGCATGCACTTAACCTTAGGAGAAGAGTGCTCTAGCCACTGAGCCACTGCGTCCCCACTTGGGATCGCCCTAGCCACTGCGTCCCCACTTGGGATCGCTCTAGCCACTGAGCCACTGCGTCCCCACTTGGGATCGCTCTAGCCACTGGACCATTACGACCCCACTTGGGATTACTCTAGCCACTGAGCCACTGCGGCCCCCACTTGAGATCTCTCTATTCACTGAGCCACTGCGGCCCCACTTGTGATTGCTCTTGCCACTGAGCCACTGCAGCCCCACTTGATATATTTCTATCCACTGAGCTACTGCGGCTTCACTTGGGATCGCTCTAGCCACTGGGTCACTGCGATCTTACTGGGCAATACTTTACCCACTGTGCCTCTGTGGCCCTAATTGACATATGCCTATGTCCATCTGGAAGAATGTCGCTTTCTAACAGTGAAAGAATTATAAGAATCGGCCCTGTATTGTTGCTTAGAAAGCCGCCAAGTACCTCGTTTTTCTCCAAATTGGTTTACAAATTTTAAAATTTCTCAAGGATTAAAAAAAAATTTAACATAGCCTATGTCCATCTGGAAGACTGCAGCTTTCTAATGGTGAAAGAATTATAAGAATCGGCTGTGTAGTTTCCGAGATTACCCGAGACATATAAACAAATAAACAAACTCGCGTTACCTCTTGATAACCTTTTTTTTTTTTGGCAGTGATCATGTCATTAAGTGTGTCAGTCAAAATGTATCCAGCTAGGCAGAGGGACTTATATCGAATGTTTATTTATAAAATGCTTCATTAATTGCGAACCAAATGTACCAAGTACGTGTCGCAAGAGATTCAGAATCTAACAAAGGTAGAAGTTAAAAGCTAATCTCAAGTCGAACCAACTGTCGCACTTTAAATAAATTGTTTTGAGGCATTATTATTGCTCTAGTCAGGGGCGTTGAGGGCAGGGTTTGATGGTTGATGGGTAAGGGGGAGGGAGGTGCTCCGGTTTAACTCCCACCATCACCCTATTATGAAGGATTGTGGGTAGTTATCAGTAAAATGGGAAATTGTGTTATTGACACAAACTGTATAATAAAACAGTAAAATAAAATAAAAAGTACATATGACACATCTACCGTCGTTCTTCAACTAAAAATGTTATAGGCGCTGTTTAGCAATGAAGAGACTTACCCCACTCCCTCTTTTCCCAACTCGCATAGAAAAATAAATAATTGTCCTTTGTCACTAACTAGCAAATACCTTAGCCAAGTAAACAATTGCATTTCATTAATAACATTTTAATAAATCTGTTCGAAGAAAATTTTACTGTCTAAATTTTCGTTATTACGTCAAAAATATGCTACTAATTGTTTTTTCCATCGCTTTGGTACGTTAACTGAATTACAGGTTTTTTTTTTTTTTTTTTTACACATTGAGGTCTGCACACATTTAGTGGCACTTTAGACAGATAAGACGTGAGTCACTTAAAACTTAGAAAAAAACTGTAGCTTAACGCCCTTGAGGAAAAATTGCCTAGCACGGAATGTAATTAATGATGACTTTAGCTTTGCTTGCTCAAGCCAAGGAAGTCTTGCATACTAATTAATTAACCAGACCGCTTCGGGCGAAACTCCGAGTCGTGGCGTTCACTGTGCGAGCGGCCGGCACAAGTAATCTTGCGAGAGGACTTCATGATGAGGGCATGGCTGATGTATTGCAGGATGTATTTTCTCAACTAGAAAAATTACGCGATGGTTTAATTTTTGTTACTTAGATCCTCCGTCTTGGCGGCAGGGGATCATCATGGACGCCCTGCGTACTAATTAAGCTTGAACCTCTGAGGCGAGGATCGAAGCAGTGAACTTCCGGTTCAGAGGCGCGCAAATGCGACTCCCACAGCAAGAGATCTTGGGAAAAGTAATCTTGGCAACGACTTGTTTTTACACGGCACCGAGGATGAAAAATGAGAACTCCGCTGTTAATTCCTGCGCAAACTTTCACAACTGTCATTGCGATGACACCTGACTGAAAACTAGCTGCTATGTCCACTTTCACGACGAAGTGTGAAAGGTGAGAGAAGCCTTCGTTTTCACTGAAGCCACAATTTTGCGATGTGGGTTCTACGGTACTACCAACGTTAGAACACAGTTAACTCTAAATTCTGTTACTTTAGGTTGGTGGCAACGCGCAGACCTAACCAGCTGTAGTTTTTTTTTTATATATATCGTGATTGGCCTATGTTTTTTTTTTGTGCAATATTATTTATGCGTCTTTTATCCACAGTTATTTCATTTCACAATACATTTGAGCGAATGTAAACTGCAACCGTAAATGCGAAACGCTAATTTACAAACAACTTTATGAGTATATTTATTAAAATACACGTGATACGAATAAACAGGTGCCAAGGATGTGCTACCTCCTTCAAAATTAAAGTATGCAAATAAAACATGAGTTTATACAATGTCTATAGAGAGAAACTACACGATTGTTTATTTTATATTCATACTATGTGAATATACTAGATATACTTTGTTAAAAAAAAATGTATTTTTTTTAGTGCTGAATTTGTAAGACCTTAGAACCTCGACTTCGGGTATCTTCGGTAAGATTCGTTTTACGTATTTGAGTTACGGGGGCCTGGATGTAACGGTGCTAAGATAGACTTCATAACACTTGTACTTGCTTGTTACATCTGTGACTGAAAAACTCGTTTCCTGAATCCTGACACGCCCTGCAGGACTGCGAACCGGTGACAAACGTGCAGAAAGAGAGAGAGAGAGAGAGAGAGAGAGAGAGAGAGAGAATCAGGTATAACCTAAGACAAAGTTCCTAGCTGAGCAGGGTCTGGCCTCTCCACCGCCTCTCCGGATACTGACCCAAACATTGGGTATCTCCGGAGCACTACTTTCCTAACATCTAAAACTGGTCCAGATGTTAAAAGTGCACAACCGGGAACATTGCAAATGTGGAAACTCACAGTGACTCAGAAAGATTACATACACGAACACACATTAGAATCACATTAAAAATACACATATTCAGACTGTTACACTATAAAACCAAAAACAGTCACATTAAAAATCTTCCGTTAATATTAAAAACCTGCGCGTCCGTGCCTGAAAGCCTTCTGTTACCATCAATAGAAAAAATCGTGGTGGGAATTCGATTATCTTATCACCCCTCTTCCCCCATTTTACATTTCCATTCTCTTCTCTTCCCCTGTCTAGGGTAGTGTTGAAATTAGCCTTCGTATCTCGTGTCAAGTGTATTTTATTTTCATATGACGCACGTAAAGTAGTTTCGCAGTTTAAAAAAAATCGTGTATTTCAAATACACCGCTGCGGAGTTCAAGCTCCAGGTACATAATCGTCTTAATTAAGGTTTCTGGTCGTCAAAAACACATTATTTAATATTTGTGCGAAATACCGCCATTACTTGCAAGTACTCACTCCTCGCACAAAAAAATTTAATTGCATGGTTTTTACATTATTACATTTCAAAATCACAATTTAATAAAACTAGCATGCCATGCCACTATTATTTTCTAGTTTCATGATTTCAAAATTAAAACTCAACGAAGTCTTAAAATAGACTGTAATTATATCCGAATGTTTTTAGAGGGCCGCTTGAAATTTAAAATCAACAAAATAAAACAATTCCGATGTGAAACTGTTACTGAACAAAAAAAAAAAAATTATTTCACGAGGAAATCTCTACTTCAAGAATATTTACGCACCTTGCCTTGTGAAATAATTATTGTGTGTAGGAAATACAATACTATTTTATTTTTAATAACTTCACCAGTGCGTGTATTTAAACGTTTCGAATAAGCAAAACTAACGGGACGGTGATTTTGTAGTGTAGGATTGGTAATTTGCCAACTTCAAAGTTGACGAAATACAAAACAAAAGGAAAGTTACAAAAACACTTGATCGATTTTGTCGACAATATCGGGTCACGTGACATTTTTGCTATATTAATCTATTCGCGGTTTCTTCACACGTTTTGAAACAAACTTTGTAAATAATAACCCCATGTATGGTGTGTGTGGTTGTTTCATAAATATGTAATATATCACATGCATGTTATACATCTGTCAACATAAAGGTGCCTAATTTTTGGTTTAATTTATCGTTTAATCATATCATATCTAGAAATTATAATATTCAATTTGTAATTAATATGAATAAATCAAGTTGAAAGTAGGTATCTTGATAATGCCCAGTAAGAAATAGTTCCTATGCAAAATATTATGTAACTTAGCGCGCAAGATTGTGGTGCGTTGTCCTTCTGGTGTAATATTAATATAAATTTGTTTGCATGAGGCGGAGGAATATCGCGGAAGTAGAACTCCAGCAGGGCTTCAAAAAAGTTGGAAGTAACCGTGAATTGGCTATAACAAAAAAGTTTCAACTGGTACACGGCCTGAGGGGAAGCTCTGTTTGCTGGTAGGGTTGCCAACTGTTACAGATTTTCCGTAAAGGACACTTCTTCCAACAAATCAACACATCTGATGTCACTGAAATTTCCACGGAAAATTATTTTTTAAACTGTAGTTCTAAATTCTATCTGCGTTGTGCAAAAACCAGTAGTATAGGTCAATCAAAATGTTCTCTGAACATATACAACAAATAAAATATTACGTGCACAGAGAAAATTTGTATTTAGTCAATTTGGTAGCTTAAATTACAGTAGTAGTAGTAGTAGTATTTCATTATTTCGTATTCTTACTAAAGACTGTTCACGATAAAGTAAGCACTTTTGAAATCAACCTCTGGAAAATGTCACTGCCCCAACCTACATATATTTTAACGGGCGCACTGAGTGACATGCGGCCTGTGATGTTGGTAACGTCGGAGGGGAAGTAGTTCTATGTCTTTACGTTGAATTAAAGTCGTTAAGTAATAATTTGTGAATACTGAAATTATTTAATTTATTTCCTGTTCTTTTTAATGTATATACACGTAGTGATAAGCTAATTTGTAAAATATTTACTTTTCTAAATATTACACAGTTTTGCTCGATCGATGCACGAATAAAGTGATGAGACCTATGGCAATGTTAATTTTACATAAGGTGCACGAATACACGACGTGCCTACAAGTAGATCTTAAGCAGGGCTCTCAAAAGGGCTCATTTTATCGTGAACAGCCTATAAATATTCTGCCACTGGGTTAGAACGGCAGTATAAACATGCCTGTAAATGCGGAAGTACACTCTAAATTCGAATCAGTGGGAAAACACTGATTAGCGGTGAAATTCAACTACTCTAATCAGTGAAAATGGATCCACTTCGAATCAGCGGAAAACCACTGATTGTTTCAGTGAAAACATTTCACTGAATTAGTGACGTGAAACAATTTGTCTGATTGAATAAGTGACAGCCGACTACAGTGGCGAATTAAATATGGCTTTCTTTTATATGTAGGCAAGTTATTACGTGAAACAAACATATCTACGATATTTTACTATTTATATTGAGCTGCCACGCCAAGTTGAAATTACGAGAGGAAAATGTATGTCTTATACGGAAGCTGCGAAATCGTGTAGTCCGAAGTTGTATGTTCATACGTTTCGTGTTTGGTTTGATTGGTAGGCTATCGTTAGGACTTTCAAAACGAAAATAAACCACTTAGAAAACAGCGGGAAAAAAATGACTGACGAATCAGTAGGAAATGTCACTGAATCAATCAGTGAAGGAAATATGGCTATTTTTTCACTGGTTCATCAGTTAAATTCACTGAAGTGGCTGTTGTATCAGTCAGATACGTTTGACTGATTAAAACAGTGAAATTCTCACCGATTCAAATTTCGAGTGTAGTAAATTACTGAAACTAATTTTTTTTTATATTCAGTTGGTTTTAGAATTATTCTGAGATACAAGATTTCTGACGTCCCGTCCTGCGTCCATGAGGGATAATTCTCCCAGCCTAACTAAACGGGATATCCCGTACAATACGGGAAAGTTGGCATCCGCGCTCTGCGTTGCTCACCGTCGCGCGAGACGGGAAAAGAGCACACTAAGTGTTAACGCATGTTTGATCGATGTAGGGGAGTTAGGGGAGGGGGGGGCACTATGCCTAGGCGGTAGGTATACTGAGGCGCGGGTGGGTCCGTCGAATGTTTGCGCAACTACGCCGTGGTGTGTCCGCGGGAAGGCCGCTCTCGACTGTGGAGGATATTTAAACTGTAGACGCGAAGGTCGACGGCGCCTCTGCCGAGTGGCTGGTAATTACGCCCAAGGTGAGACGCGCGCACCGCAGACGGCACTTTCGAAAAAACGACCACCGTGAAGGGTCTTGAAAGAAATGCTTCACTGCGAAGGCCGCGGGACCTATCTCCTCGCGTCAGATGTTTGTTCTCTTCCATCTACGTCCGCATTTGTAGTAGCACAGCTGGAGTCACAGTAACCCGACGAACCCCGACGCGACGACCCCGACGCGACGACCCCGACGCGACGAAATTTGAGTAGCAGTCAATGGAAAGCAAGGTCATTGTGACGCCAGTCCGACAAAATCGGAGTCCCGACAGCCCGTGGGTTCTATTTCTACTTTCCGTCGTGTCGGGCTCGTCGAAGCAAGCAAAAAATGTAAATACTACAACATTAGAAAACAAATTGTAGTGTGCATTTCTCTACTGTAGTAAATAATAAAATAACTTCGCCAAAATAACGTTTTGGTTTGTTTTTAAGTACGTTTTTTCCTCTTGTATAAATTCAAATATTGTCAAAAGAAAAATAATCACTCACTTTATCTTGAGTTTTAAAAATGAAATATTGGATATTATGAGGATAACTTGCCGTTATAGGATTTTCCAACAGCCAAGTAATACACTTGTCGGGCGGATTTCGTCGGGGTATTGTGATCACTGAGTAAAATATAATGCGAAATTCCGTAGAGCTCTGGTGACGTGTCGGTCTGTCGTGTCGTGTTCGTCGGGCTATTGCGACTCCAGAAGACGGCACCAAGCCAGGCTCCACAGTCCTCTTCGTGCTCGAGCAGAATGGAGAGATTTGGGCGGCTCTTAGCATCGACGTTTTGAGAGCTGACATGGGTGAGGGGAGGTGAGTATGGAGCAGCACCGGAATATAAGTGCGGGGAAAACGGGAGATCCCCGAGGAAACCCGGCGACCAGAGGCATCATCCTGCGCTATCCCCACGTTGCGAAAATCCGGGAGCGACCCCGCCGGGAATCGAGCCCGGTTATCCTAGGTGGGAAGGGATCAGTCTGACCACTCCACCACCGCAGTCCCTATAATCGAGCAGAGGTCACTTGTTCCATTGGCTGCAGCCCAAAGGCAGAACTCATTTTGCTCTTCGACCCAGCCACACGCATTGAAGCTACCAAAGTGCTGGGTGTTTATTATTGATTGTGGGTCCTGCAGGGCGAGTCAGGTGAGCGAATATCAAATGACACACGTCAAACTAACATACTTGTATGCCATCTGTAGTTCATTCGCGATTTCTTGCAACATTCTTGAAGCCTTGCTCAAGTTCTACTTTCAGGCTATTACTCCGCTTCAAGCAAAAAAAAATGTAATTTAACCATAGGGTTAACGCACTGCATTCGTGTGCTCTCACTATAAGAATAGCTTGAATGAGAAATATTTCTTACCTGGAATTACCAACACACCTATTTTTTCTATAAATTACAAAATAAATAATATAATTTATAGAAAAAATATAAGTAAAATTTCAATTTAATCAAAAGTAAGGTACTTTTATTTTGAAAGAAGTATAAAACCCCTGTGATTCATGGCATTAAAGAAATAACCAAACAAGTATTTGGAATAATTTTTCTAAAGTTAGGTTAAAAAAAGTGTGAAGAAACTTTGAACCTGGCTGCTCAATCATAACGCGAAATGTTAGGTTTCATAGTTATTATAAGTACTAACAAATCTTTAAAAAAATTCCTGAACATTTTGTTGTGAGGGCAGGGGAAGCGCTGTTAATTCCAAAACCATATAATGTAGAGGGAATAACGTAGTTCTGGGACAATCGGAAGTGCGGCAATATACCTTTATGACCGATGGATTTCTGACATGGGCCAACCTTTTAAAACGTGCATCATTAAAGTATGGGAATTCTCATTGGCCATAAAAATAAGGGAACAACTTCAAACGTAAACAGATTAAGACATGCACTTTGTAAAGAGTTTCTTTACTACGGAAAATAAGGTAAAAAATATATGTAAGAGGTGTGTGGAGTGTATTTTTGCCTAATGAAGTTTTGTTTACCTTTTGGCGTTCTACACCCATCTACTTCGTGGGGGAAAAAAAAACACCAACAGTCAAGACTGCATAGTCCTGTATTTGACAAACAAGAGGTTGTTTGTGAGGTTTTGGAAAAAATTCACAATTTTATTTAATGACATGCGATGCATTAAACAAATTCGCAACTCAGATACGTGTGCTATAGAATCACAGTTTACTTGATACATCCCGGATAACTCCAAATCAAAAACAAACCTGCCAGGAAGCAAGGAGGGTATTTTTGTTGAGAAGTTTTTTTTTTTTTTTTTTTTTTCCTCTGATAATGTTTCAGGTGATTTCCAGGTAAGTATATTTGCTCTTGTCCTATTATTTGTGCAACCAACCAAATATGCTTATAATATTTTGTAGGTACATAATGCCAATGACAGTTGTCCCAGCACAAACGTTCAGAAAACAATATATTCTGCCATTATAAAACTGATAATTTTCCAAAGTTCAATCCACCTTTCTTGCCGTCATTCTGAAAGTAAATCTCTAATTCACTTCCTCCGCCAAATTGACTTTATTATTTTCTTACCCACTGAATACATACGTATATCTTACTTTTAAAAGTATGTCAATCTCTCTAGACAAAGTGGAAGTGTGACTTTGGTTGAAAAACAAGGGGCGATGGTTTGGGTATCGTTGTTCATAATATGGTGGATTATTTTTCATTATTATAATTCGAATGGTTTTCTTTCCCCGCTTTTCTCTTATTTATTCATCAAAGTAATTTTCGAAATCACAACAAATAAATGACTTCATTTTCAGTTCTCAATAATGTGAGTTGAAATACAACAATATAATGTAATATTACATATATGTGAATTGCATCATGTTATTAAAAAAAAAAAAATGGTCCTGCAAACATTTTCTTTTTCGGCAACAGGGTTTTCTATGATTTTTCTTGAAAATGTTTAAACATATTTTTACATTATATACTCAGTTTCGAACTAGCTGCACTGTGGCGCAGCAAGTGAACAAATAAGTGAGTCTCGACCATACACAGGACTGTGGAGTTTAGCCCGCAGGTCATTGAACGAGAGTAATTTTCCCAGCCCTTGATATTTGTTTATGGTTTGACGTCTTTGCTAGACGATGTTTCTCCTTCCTCTTGACCGCTGGGAATTCGGCCACTCGAGCACCAAATATTTACCGCTGACTCAAGAGTCGCCAGTCTACGACATGTCAACAGGATGGTGTGTGTGTGTGTGTGTGTGTCTGTGTGAGGGTGAGGGTGGGTAAATTTCAGTTACACGAGCGAGAAAGCTATTATAAAGATTTTTTTTTTTTGTTAATTACACAAAAATTTGAAACTAGTTGCGAAAAAAAGTTTTGAGTACCATTACAAGTTAAGGTTTGTAAATTTTACACATGTCCGTATTACTGCAAGAATTTTTTTTGTAGTTCTACAAATCCAGGTTTTGCATTTAATGCAATAGGCTTACAACAATATTCATTATAAAGGTACTAGTATTATTATTACAAGAAATTTTCAGTTCGCTTTACACAATTTTTTTCTGTGTACACAACTGAATACTTTAGTATATGACTATGTTTTGACTTTATGTTTGCTGTCAGCATGGTGTTTCTTATGGAGCGCGATGTATCGGAACAGGCGAAACAAAAGTCAAGGACGCTCGATATTTCAATTTTGATAAATCGAAGCTTAAACATAAATTTGCCTTTTTCCCAGAAGCAATCTCAGCTTAGGGGGGCATAATGCACACACGTTTGTTTTAATGTGAGGCGAATTTCATTTCAGTACCTATATTAAAATACGCGGCTAAAAAAATAATATTCCCGTGTCAAAAATTCCAGCGGAGACTTAAATTTTAGTAACAAAGAAAACAAGTGGAAAGTGATTTTTTTTTTTTTATTTCTAAATTGTTTGAAACCCGACAAAAATGTAAAATTTTTCCTGTGTAATTTTGTATGCAGTTGAGTATGTACACACAAGTCATGAACTTATTTTAAACGAATATATTAGTGGCCATGAAATTTTAACCGTGTTTGCGTTTCAGTCCTTCAGCGGGCATGTGAGGGCATGTGTCGATGTTGCAGTTCCGGGAGTTGGGCCGGCCGCGGGGATGAAGGGCGCAGACCCGGGGCTGCAGGTGGGGGCACGTGCTCATGTCGCAGGACTGCGCCCCTACCCGGGGCTGCATGCGGGGACAGTTGCTGTGGTCGCATGCCCCGGGGGCGGAGTCCCCCAGATCGACGCTGCCCTGCAGATCTGCAATCTTCTTCTGCGCCTCCGAGAAGCTCTCGTTGAGGAATTGCACCTGGTCAACGAGGTGAGTAAAAGGGTACAGTTCACCACTAAAAAAAAAAAAAAAATGTTTTATGTTTAATTAATTATAGTCAGTTCAAGGTTACTTCCAACTTTTCTGAAGCCCTGCAAAAGTTCTACTTTCAGGATATTCATCCGCCTCAAGCAAACAAAGCTTAACTAAGACCAGAAAACGACGCCAAAGTGACCACACACAGCATTCGTGCGCACTCAGTTTAATTATACTTTGCATAAGAACTAATTCTTTCTAAGCATTACCATCACACTTATTTTCTGCCTGCAGTCTTATTTATATTGATTATAAAAGGAATGTTACAACTTATCGATAGAATATAAGTAAAAGTTAAATTTAACAATAAATTGAGATACTATTATGTTAAAAGAAGTATAAAAAGGCTTGCGATACATATTTGATATTCGGGAAACAACCAAACACGATACGCATGTGGTGATTTTTCAAAGGTTTAATTCAAAAAAGTGCGAAGATACTATGGACAGACTCTACTTAACACGCAGTACAGAAATTCCTGTTACACATAAAAGTCTTGTAAGTAGTAGGGTAATGTGCCCTCATTCGTAGAGGTGCAGGGCCCGGATCCGGATTTCGAGGGAGCCGACCGACCCCCATTTTGTAATTTTTCCGATTTTTTTCCTGGGATTAAAGGAGTCTGCTCTCCAAGAACTTCACAGTATCATCACCTGGATGATGCCTGGCGCCCCGGGTAACAACACCAGTTTCCAGCAATTTTCCTGATCCAAGTTTTACCGCTCATCAAAACATTCCTCTACCCACTGAGGTACCACGACACCCTGTCAGTATGTAAATACAAATATGTTAACATAAAATTATTTTCAATTAAATTAATATATATAGTTATGTACATATCAGTATGTAAATATATAACATTATTTTTAATTTAATCTGTACATAACTATGTATGGGTATATAAATATGTAAATATAAAATTAATCTGTATTTATGTATATATATACACATATGCCTACAAGCATATTCAAATAACGTATTGTTTTATAAGTATATGCGTGTTTTTTTCAGGGCAAACGAGTATTTGGGTTTTCTCGGAGTGTTCCCATACCACGAAGATGAATTGCGCTTATGAAGGTCTACCTTTTGACCTCGATGATCATGAAGCCCACACGTCCTGCATCATCGCGAACTAAGGCCGTACATGAATGGTTGAGTTCTACACCAGAGATAAAATTTACAATTCCTGCCACGGGGTAGAATGATATGCCTAAGTTAAAAAATATTCCAAGTCCTACACAAGTTGGAACTAATGTGACTAAATGAGAAAGTTTCCCAAAGTCTTACATGAGGACGGAACAAAGATGACTTAATGCATTTGTCCAATTCCTACACAAAGTTTCTAAATGAGTTCTTACATGATGGTTAGGTTATACCAGGTTAGGTTATATTAGGTTAGGTGAACTTAGTTTAAGTTTATACTGAAGTGGAGTTAGGTCAACTGAGTAGATGTCGAGCAAAGATGAGATATTAGTGACTAAATGGAAAATATTCGGAGTCTTATATGACGTGGAAAAAATATGTATAAAAATTCCTACACAATGTTAAATATTTTCTAAGACCCACAGAACATGAAGCATTTTTAAAATCGTATATACAGTGGAAATAATTTTCTAAGTCTTTACACATTATGCAATATAATATTAAGTTCTACACCAGCGGAAAAAGTTACAAATCCTACACTAGTGGTTAAAATTATTCAGAGTCCCAATCGGATGGTGCTACATTGACTATCATCATAGGCATGGTCGCGAGTGAGCGGTATGGATGGTCAGTTATCCAGCGTCTGTTCATTTTAGCTTGTGAAATAGTCGGCCAATAGCTTGTAAAGCAGCATCGGTCATGCGCCATATGACAAATGACTGATACTCAAAACTGCATTCAATGAACATAATGAATTATCTGCATGTATAAACTAATATATTCATGCCTCACACAGTTGGAGAACGAATGTAATTTCTGTACTTATGGACGGGGGGCACAAACCAAAATTTTGGGAAAGTCTGCGAAATATTGATAAAATATTGTGAAACATTGCGAAAGATTGAAGGAACGATGGAGCTATGGAGCGGGTTATTTGTGTGTAGGCGTGTGTGAGTGGGTCGGTGAGTCATGTAAAGCTAAGGCATGCTTGAGTTAAAGTGTTTGTTATGGATGGTCAGTGTAATTTGACTGGTGTCAGTCGGCATGGTGGATTCGGTGTTGGACGGTCTGGTATGATTTGGGTTATAATGGATGGTTGGTTAATATCGTGGTATAGTGACTGGTATATATTTTGGCTGGTGTCGACCAGTAGAGCGGAACGTATGAGAAGTAAGTGAATTTTTGGTGAAGTCAGTGTGGTCTGAATGGTTGAGGTATGTTTGAGTTATAGTAAGAGATATGAACAATGAGTATATTTCGTCTGGCGTTGATTGGTAGAGCAGATGGCATGCATGAGTTACAGTGGCTGGTATGGTATCTGTGTGCGGGTTTATATATATATATATATATATATTATATATATATATATATATATATATATATATATATATATATATATATATATATATTTTGTCTGGCAGTGGCAGTCGTGAAAGGTGGATCGTCTCGGCTAGCTTCTACAGTCGACATCATACTTAGTATCTGTGATGTCTTCGGACATTCCAGAGCTAATGGGATATACCGCAGTGCCATCGAATTCTTCATGTGTGGTAACAAACAGCAGTGCCATCGACTTCTTCTTCAGGCGTGACACCGACAGCACCACAAGGTGGGTCACGTACAGCAGCTCCATTGGCATCGCGAACCAAGCCAACAGTGTCAAGACTTCGATGCATGTACTGTGATGAAGCCTTTACGAACAGCAGCAATGTTAGACTACACGAAAAACATAAATGCGGGGTGAACCTGCTCCTCATGGCATACAAATACGAGAAGTGCCTTCGTCTGTTAGTTCGTACTGACACTCTGTTCAGAAATTTGAAAATGACTTGTTCCTCTGCCAGCAAAACAAAAAGCTGTATCGTCGCCACCACAAACTTGTAATGGACCTACAAGTACTAATGTGTTCAATGATGATGCAAACATGTCATCGCTACCTTGTGCAGTAAGTGATGATCCATCGGTAAGTGATGATGTGCATGTGGACTGAATAGACAATTCGCTGTCGATATCGGGTCTATCGTGTTGTTAATGTGGTGAGACGTTCAGTAAAAGTGGCAATTTGCGTATGCACGAGAAGAGTGGTAAATGCACAAAGAAGACAGGATGGGCTTATTTGACTCTTGCCTGTCACAAGAGTGTGATCATAAGTTCACGTGTTATGAAGTAAAAGGCGTTCCAGACAACGTGCGCCGTGAAATACATAACCATCAGGCAAAACTATGTTATGAGTTGCACGACAACCATGTCAAACAGTATAAACTTCATGCTCGGAAACCTGTCTATGTTCTAGGCAAACCTAATGCCAATCGATTTTTCTGAAGCAATCTGCATTCAGGGGTCTTCTGAAAAATTACGTTGCTCCGAATCTGACAACTTTGTTGAAAGATGTTTGCTCATGCCTGTCAAGTATGAAAAAAAAAATTAATAAACGAACTTACAGAAGAGATTGAAAGACAAGGGACTCAGAAATATAATATATATAGCTGGAATGTATCTACACGAAACCAAAACCTAACCAGGAAACCAGTACCTAACCAGCACGAACATCGCAGAAGGACATTCAAGATCCAGAATCTATCACTCTGTAATGTATATGACATCGAAAAGAATATAGATGATAATATACAAAAGGAATGTTTCGAGGAAGAAGAAATGATGATGGAGGGTTCGGGCTAGACACTCGATTCGGTGGATCATCTGCAACTGAGAACAAGTGCATACCAACCTCTTATGAAGTAATGTGATTTCCTCTTCTTGCCTTCGAAATAATCATAGCCAAAAGTATTTGTATGATAAATTTTTTAAATAAAAAATATATATATGAAATATCTTGCATTTTATGTATTTTTTTTAAACCCTCCACTTTATATAAAAATAATTTTAATAAAAATACTTGCATTTAAGAAAAAGCAAATAAAAAATTCAATATGACAGATTACGTACTTTGCATGAATGGACAATGTCACCATTCGGTACAGGCCAATAACAGGCGGCATAATCGAGAAATGCATATGTTGAAAATATAATCTAATATGGAGGGAATGGAGAGAATGCGACTAATTTGCACCAAAATACATAAACAAACATGACTGCCACCTGGCGGGAGTCGAACGAATGTAAGTAGTACAACCTAGATGATGAAAACATGAAAATCCAGTAGTGTATAAACAAATGACAGACGAAAAATCTAAGATAGTGGCATAGGCGAGTATAGGCGAGTATAGTGAGTATAGGCGAGTATAGGCCTGCTGACTAATTATCCAATATGAAACATTGGTGTTCGGGGTGTAATTTTGAAAAATTTAAGTTTTTAATAAATTTTGTTATACATTTTTTGGGGGTTTTAAGAATGTTTTAGTATTTTTAGATATATTTTTATTAATATACGTTTAATAATTTTCTATTTGTATTAATATATTTTCGTAAATTTTTGGGATTTTTTGATTTTTAAATTTTTTTTTAAATTTTTATGTTTTTTCTATTTTTGGAATGAAAGGTCAAAGGTCAATGGCCCTGAGTCCACACTGGTCCGCTCTCCTGGCTCAAAGGTCACCCGATTCACTGATCCACCTCACCTGCCCGGGCTGAAAATTGACGTTTCTGGGAGTCCTTTTTTTTTGCAAAATGGGAAAAACTGGAAATTTTTAGGCAAAAAAAGTTATTTTTGGATATATATATAATATAATATATAAACTATTTATAAAGTGATTTTGGGTTAAACCATGTGTTTTTTTTTTTTTGAGAAAAACTAGTGATTTTGAGAGAAAAACGGGAATTTTTTTTAGGGAATATGGGAAAATTCCAAAACGGCGTTCGGTCTCGGCTCCCTCGACATCCGGAGCCAGACCCTGGACCACTACGAATGAGGGAATATTGCTCTACTACTCTTATAACTTAAATACTGTGGGTCGTACTTTTGCATGGGATAATGCAGCATGACAATGTGTTAGAGTCAGGAATTTTACATAATACAATGTTGTTTCTCCTGCAAAAGGTATATTGTAAGTTGTGATACTTTAGGAATTAGGTATCGAAATGTCAATAACAATAAAGAACTTGAAGGTGAAGGAAAAAAAGCTTCAAATGGAGGAATGCACCCGTATACTACTTTATTTAATTAAGACCTCCATCCCTTTGCGAACTTGGTTCAGCCCACTGACTTTTGAGAAATTGTAACACAAGAAGAATGCATGTATTTTGTATTACTGTGCAGTATTTTGCTAGAATTTACTAATTTAATGGTTTGTAAAATCAATTAGTAAAAACACTTTTTAAAACTGAAATGTAAACGTATTTCAATTCTGGCTGCTTCAGAAACCGTGTTATTCGAGAAATCCTTCGTTAAGTAAGGCAATCGTAACTATGCCTATTATTACGGTTCTGAGTAAAAATAATATTAGTACTAATGTTAAACTCTGTTTTCTTTAACTGAATTTTGTGTGCGCTAATTGTAAATGAGAATATTCATTGCTGAATTGGATCAAGAATAGTTTTAAATATTATTACTATTTTAATACATACCAACAAAGTAATTAGTACAATTATCTTACCTAATTTTTTATATAAAATGTGCTTTCCGAAGCATACAAAATGGAAATACGCTTAAATATTAATTAAAAATTAACCTTTGTAAATTAATTTCTGAAAACATTGAAATAATTAAATTGTAGCAAATTATTTTACGGTTTTAGAAAATATATGCATTCTTCTTTCATATACAAGATATATCGTATTTTTATGACAATTTTGGCACTGTGTATACTAGATTTTAACGAGTTCAGCATGTTGCACAGTTGAGAGCAATGCTCTCTTCAAAGTCGTTCTGCTTCTACCTTAGGCCGGTTTACAATGAAGTTAACGTGCGGCCGTTACGTTCACTTTACGTTAACTCTGTTCCAACATTATTTATAAAACCGTAGTTGTGTTCGCTGTAACATAAATCCCCGTCCCTTCCTCCTCAGAGAAGACCGTTTAAAAAAGGGATGGAGGAGGGGGGGGGGGTATGCTTTGCCACTTCCGATTTTACTGCACCGTTCTTCCTAGGGTCTTGAAATTTGCCGTGGGGGTTCTCTTAACGCGCAGTTTCATCCATCCGATGAATGTTGGATAATTTTGATTTTTTAAGGGCACCATTTTTCGACTCACTGTATTTCCGAAACAGTACGACGTACGGTGTTCCAATACTGTCTTTAACACTACATACTTTCCCATCGCCTCACGGAGTACTATAAACCAAATTAATTTTATGAATCGTTGAATTTCAGAATGTTATATATCTGAAGGGTAGATGCACTCAGTGGTCAGACGATTTTGATCCTTAAAGACTGCGGTTTTGTGTGGGTAATTTTTAATCTGCTGGCTTATATTCTGGGAGAATACATTTGACATGAGTGAGATGTGATATGCATGAACAATTATGCAACCATAAGACTTACACATTATCGCATTAAGCATCCCTGTAGAATAATCCCACAGAGTTGCACATAGCTTTCACGAAAAGAGTAACAGCAGGCTAGGCTTCAATATCCAGCATGCACACCTGCAATTTCCCTTCGGTTATTGCCAACATATATCTCTATGATAAAACGTTTTAATATTTAACTGCGCCGATCAGAAGTATGTCGTTGCGGCATTTGTATGTACGTTATTCGCGAGCAGGCATTCACGCCGTGAGGTAAAAATTCAGATCGTCGAGTGGAGAAAGCGTTTTTAAGATAAAACGTGTTTTGAAATACCACTCGAAAGTAATAGTAGATGTGAATCGCAATGTTAAAAATTCGTGGGAGTTGCCAGTCATGTTAAAGTTTGGCCATATGTTGATTACTCTTTTTTAGGGCATTCCTTATAAGTTTTAAGGGGGGGGGGGGGCAAAGTGGCGCTGCAAAAAAAAAAAAAAAAAAAATGGCGTTCATTAATAGCTGTTAGCTGTTAAAATGTTAAAAACTTAATGTGTTCTTGTAAGTTAAGAATGAGAAGCGTTAGAAGGAAACTCTTCAAGTAAAAAATGCTGGGCATAACATTGTCTACAATTTTTTGCTGATGCTTAGAATGAAAGCAATGGTGAACGAGACAATTGGACTTAAAAGTAGTAGTTGTTCATATTTACCACTGCATCTTCTATGAAAGCATTGTTGAAACACAGGAACTTAATGTATGTAGCAATTGAAATCATATACATTGATCCATAAAAAGTAATTAAATAATAGCCAGAAATAATTTGTTTGTAATTAAAAAATATAGCATCAAAATCTAAACACAGCTAAGGTATAACTTTTTTTTTTTTCACAAGCACAATTGCAGAGAATGGTATAGTTTAACGATCTCTTAGTGCAGCTACATGAATGAGAACACTTCTTTTTACATCCACACTTGACCATTTCTTGACAAGCAGCAGAAACCGCAGGAATATTGGTACATACTGGAAGAAGTCTGTCAGCTTCTTTCTTTCACCCATGTTGACGAGGGTCTGGAGGTTGAATTGGAGCCATGAGCGCACAAGCCCAGATACTTGCTTCGTAAATAGAACACTTACAGTGATGCAGAAGAGCATTCTGTGTAGGGGATAGTTATTGTGGGTTTTGTGTCAGAATATTATTTTCTTAGCACTATTTATGGTGTCCTCATCATGAACATGTTGATAAAAAAATATTCGATAGATTTGAATTTTGGTATGTTACAATAAATGCTATAAAACGGATTATCCAACATGTGCACCATTGTTTCTGTTACAGACTCTGGGCCATTCTTCCAAACATTATATGCAATTCTTTTAGACCGCCCTCTCATAGTAGAGGTCGAGTTACATCCAGTGAGAGCATGCCAAAAAGGAAGGGCGCGGCTTATAAGTGGTCCGAGGGTTGCTGTGATTGTTTGGAGATCAATTAACTTTTTGTTTTTTACTGTCACAAAAATAATAAACACGTCATAGTCTTCAAAAATGTCTGTGAAAGTTTTGAAATGGTGTACTAAAATAACAACCACATCGGAGTCTACAGTGCAGACGAGTATTGTCCTTGCGCCTTCTTTAATCGCGTGAATCAAGTGTAGCACTATCCTAGTGCCAGCTTCTGCGTGATCGCACGTTTCTGACATGTCAACAAGGTTAGCAGTAGATTCTCCACTCAGATATTTAAATAGTTCCTGCTTGTTTTGCGAGTCACGTAAATAATTAGACCAATCTTTGGAGAGCCTAGCATTTGTACCTAACTTCAGCCTCGTGCCATGGCGCTGCTCATCACGAGTCTCATATTTAATGGAAAATTCAAAATAAGAATTCCTGACTATATGCAATGCTTGTGTCATTCTTAACTCAGCTGTAATTTGCCTCAGAAAACACATTTGAAAGTAGTCTTGAAATGTTTGTGATCCTGCTGTCGGCAAAAGAGATTGGATCAGGGCGCCGCCATCCCAAATGACTGCATGGTTACACGAAGGTACTACTGAAATGACATCTAAATTTTCATTGGCATTGGCATCATTTTGGAGGCAAACAAGGACATCAGATTTATTGGAATTATAAATATTCTCAACATTGTTTGCAATAGAAGGAGTTTATTCTTGGCACTCATGCGCAAAGAAATCTTCCATGTTACCTTTTCTAAACTGGTTAGCTATGTACATTTGACCCAGAAGAGAAATATTCGCTCTCAAATTTCCAGCTTGCTTTGATTTGTCGGCCTACGTTTTGGTGATTTGAAGAGTAAATGGTTATTTCTATGTATTCGGGTGTCAAATTGTAGACTTTTCTCAAAAAGGACCTGAGAGACAAAACTATCATATTGCTGTTTACCGTTTTCTAAAAGTGTTAGCACCGAATGATTGTCTTCACTAATGTGACCTTGAAGATTTACTAATTAAATGCTTAACTTATGGAACGGATTTCCCTTCTTTCGAAGAACATCAACCATACTCTTAACGCGACACAAAAAATCTTCCAGTCATTTTACGCCTTCATCATGATGGAAGCATTGCATTCATTATGCACATGTCCTGATGACATTCTGAAGTCTTCAAGTCGTTTATTTACCTCTGGAGCAATGTTAGACCAATTCAGAAGACTTTTGGGACTTTGCTTTGCCAATTACCCCCCCCCCCCATCCCTTCAGTTTGTTTTTAAGTTGTTCATGACCTTAATCGATTGCGATAGAAGAAAAATGTTTGTTTGATCGCTTCACAGTGAAACTTCCCATCGTAAACTCACCAATGACTGACTTTGGCAATTGTTTCATATCACTTACATGGACAGATACCCATCTAGCATAGTGGTAGTGGTCACAGGCGAAGAAGAGCGCCCCAATATGTTGCAAGGTTGTAACATAGAGTTCAAAGTTCCCTTCCCGGTGAGCAAGTACGAACATAATCAACAGAGCTTCTAAATGCATGACAAGAAGTTAGTATGCAAATGTAGGACACTTCTTGCTATTTTGAAGCCAAGAAATAAATTCAATGTCAGATGATAACTCATTGTGAGCTTCATGGAGAAGTGTGTGCAGTGCCACATAGGTACTTGGTGTGCATACCTAGTCTTTGTAACATGTGCGGCTTCAGTATTCCTTCTGCGATTCCTTGAGAAGTTGACTTGTTGTACACAAAATTGTTCTCCTTCCCAGCAGTAATACTATGTAGGCAACTCTCCAGTAAAACCGACACGGATGTCAGAAATTATGAACACAATTTACATGCAATGACCCTTCACACTCAAAACCTAAACATTTCGCTCATGCTTACATTCAATATTGGAACACAATTATCTCCAAACCCATTAATTTTATTATTAAAGAAATTTGAATAAATAATGTAGGCAATAGCATGCCTTTAATTTATTACTCGAAAAATTTTCCTGCAGGTCTTGACTTACACGAGACTAACCGATTTTTAAGCACTTTTAATAGCAAAAAAGCGGCCATTTTTTTTTTTTTGCAAGACCACTTTGGCCTCCCCTCAAACCTTTCCAAGAACACTCTAAAGTTTTATTTTAAGTATATGGTGAAACTTTACCACGACTTGTGATTCACACCCTATGGGTTCACACTTACTAGAACACTTTTCGGGGAAAGGCGGTGTCCCTATTCATAATCGGAGTGCTGATAGGTACTCTTTTTGGGGAAAGAGTGTGTTCCCACTCATAATCTATGTGCTGATATGTATTCTTTTCGGGGAAAGATGGTGTCCCGATTCATAATCGGTGTGTTGACAGGAATTCTTTTCGGGGAAAGAGTGTGTTCCGATTCATAATCGGTGTGCTTGTCGTACGGCGATCACCTGGTTCTGCATGTGCTGGCGCAGGAGTTCGCGGTCCTTGTGCGCAGCGTCGGCGGCTGCCCTGGCCCTCTCTGCTGCAGCCTCCGCCTCCAACGCTTTCCCGTGCAGCATCCTCTTGGTTCTCTCCGCCTGATGCCGCACCTCAGTCACCTGGCGGGCGCTCTCCTCCCTCAGCGTCGTCAGGTTCTCCGACAACTGCAGTACCTGTAACACACACACACACGACACTCCTCTCTTTCTCTGCACAAAGGGGCAGCGGCGGAGCAGCGGCTACAACACTTGGCCATCACCGAGACGAACTGGGTTCGCTTACCAGCGGGGTCGCTCCCGGTTTTCGCGAGTGGGAATTGTGCTGGGTGATGCCACTGGTCAGCGGGTTTCCCCCGGGATCTCCCGTTTCCCCCACCCATGCATTCAGGCGCTCTACCGTATCTACCTCCTTCACTCGCATCGCATCGCAAAACCTCGTTGTTTAAGGGCGTCGGACACCAAAAAATTAATAATTATATAATTGTACCAAACGTTGTTCAACTCGTATACATTGTATGTGATGACATTTTTCTCGAATAAAAATTTTTACATGTTATATTTTGTGGAATAATGTGTTGTCAAATACAAAATTCTTCTGTTTTCTCGCAGCTGTAATAATAAATACTGGCACAGTTGTTCTGATGAAAAAGTTTACAACATAAACTAATGCCGTGGGTTTCTACTTTACATATATGAAATCACCACAAACATTTTCTAAAAAAAAGTTTAAAATGTTCGAAAATTTCCTTATATAAAGTTTAAATTATTTATTCGAGGAAAATGTCATTACATACGATGTGTACGATTAGAACAATGTTTAGTACAAATAAAAAATTATTAATTTTGTAGGGTCTGACACTCTTAACAGCCGCCCAGACCTCTCCACTCCACAGGTAACTGGTAAGTGCACAGAAGTAAAGTTGTGTAGTGCAATGGTTCTCAAACTGTGGTTCATGGACCACTGGCGGATCTCAGGTTTGTTGACGAAACTTTCTAGATATGCAATCAAGTATCTTTATTGATATGAGATAGTGAATCCTTTTCGATTCGCAATGTTCTCTTGTATCTCGAAGTATAATTTAAGAAAGTACGTTTCTATTAATTAGCTAAAGCTAATAAAATTAAAATTAAATTATTATTACATTGCCTTTTAATAAGTTTTAAATAGTTTTTGATACATTTTGGTACTTAATGGAAAAGGTGCCTAGAGGGATGGTCCATGTTAGAATAACAGTCTACAACTTGTACCCATGGTGAATGAATGTTTGAGAACCACTGGCATAGTGGTTCTTTTGAGGTATGTTTAGCCGTTCGCTGATGGCCGCGAAGTCTATAAATGAACTTTGGAAGTTAAATAATTTAAACTTATGCTTTCTTTTCGTTAGTTACCTACATCATGTATTCGCTAAGTGTTAGGACCTAGTATTCAACACTTTGCGCAAGGTTGGGTAAGAAGTAAAAGCGGTATTGCAATTATTTCAAAAAGTGCTGTATTTGAAGTGTTTTTACTGAGAAATTACTAAAAAGTAGTAAAAAAGATGAAGTACGTGTTTCTCAACGAGAGGCTGCTAGAAATAAAGGCTAAAATCCACGAAAGATTTTGAATATAGTTGTGTCTGTACCTCTTGGTTACCGAATTTGTGCTCTGAAATTTGGATTTATGCCGAGGGTTTGACTCTAATTATCAGAGGTTCGGTCTTTTCGCAGCAAGAGTGGAGTGCAGAGGGTTTTGAGTGGTTCTTAACAATGAGGTCTTGGGAGCAGCTGAAGGTGACCGAGGAGAGTATGGAGCAACGCGGGAATGAAAGGGCGGGGTAAACAGGAGATCCCCAAGAAAACCCGCCGACCAGCAGCAGCATCTGGCACGATTCCCGGTATTGACCCACCGGGAATCAAGCCCACTTCGCCTTCATGGAAGATGAGCACTCTATCTGCTACGCCAGCTCGTTTTCCCATGCGTGTGATGATATAGAGAGAATGGCTATCGAAGTCCTACTACAATGGCGCTAATGCATATTGTATGAACTAGGTCATAATGCGATATGTGTGAGAGGACATGAAATGGGGTAAGGACAACGTTCAAATAATGACATAGTGTAGAAGACTGTTTTTAGCCATATAGCTGTGTTGGTAAACACAGCTATATGAAATGCTTAAAACTAACCATTTTGTCATTAAGCAGGCACGCATGTCTGGTATTAACAATTCTTCCGAAAATTTTTGCAAATTCTTTTATTTTAAAACTTGGAGCCAGCCTTCTTGCCGAATGAATGTCTCAGATTGTGACGAATGTACACTATCTACCAAAAAGTAACTGCGCACCTGTCCAAAATGTTTACTCGGTGGTTGTCACTCGGTTAGAATCTCGTAGGGCCACCTCTTGTGGCTATAACAGCCGCCACCCTGTCTGGCATGCTCTCTACGAATGTTTGCAGGACATCCACGGGAATTCGTCGCCATTCCTCTTGCAACCATTCTAGAAGTTGAGCAATGGATTTTGGCCGCGCCTAATGAGCCCTCACCCGGTGATCAAATTCGTCCCAAAGATGTTCTATAGGGTTGAGGTTGGGGCGCTAGGCGAGTCAGTCCAATCGGCGAACATTGTCGTTGGCGTACCACTGCATAGTAGCCCTTGAAACATGGCACCTGGCATTGCCATCCTGGAAGTAACACGGGTCCATTCCGTACAAACGCCACAATGTTAGAAGCATTTCATTATCCAGAATGTTAGAATAGGCCTCTGTGTTCATGCTACCACGGACAAACACCAGCGGTCCTACGCTGAAGGCCGTGAAACACAAGTCAACTTACGTACTGAATTAGCTATCTTCTCAGGTGCCCAATTACTTTTTGGTAGATAGTGTATTTTATGAGTGAATAACAGTGGCATGGTTATTTTATATCCCCCACAGGAATTATGTTAAAATCACTTACATGATATTCTGCAGCAGCTAGTTGATCAGACTTCTCTGCTAGCTGCTTTTGAAGTATAGCCACGAGTTTTTTCATCTCCTCGTTTTCCTCCTTCAGGCGAGTCACAGTGCCTTCCATGTCGCCCGCACCAGACTCCTCCTTCTGGCTCTGATTTCTGAGCACGGCGTCCAGCTGGTTCACGAGGTACATCACCCTTTTCTCCGAGACCTCCAGGTGTCTGGTCAACTCCGTGCATTTCTCGTGCAGTTCCATTTTCTCGCGCATCATCTCCTGCAGACTCGCGCGTGTCCTCTCTAGCTCAGCGGCTATGGGGGCCAGCACCTTCATCTCTCGCTGGTACTCGCTCTTTATGTAGTGTAAACGCATACCGAGGTCGTCTTGGATATGCTTGTTGTTTGTTCTCAGACTCTGGGCCATTTGCGTCTGCTCCTCTAGCGCACGCTGCGACTCCAGGTACTTCTTCCTCAACTCTCCCAGTTGTATCTCTTGGTCCTTTATCGTCTCTGTGGCCTGCGTCAGGAGCAGGTCGACCCTCTGCTTCTGATCAGTGACCTCCTTGAGGTTGCTCTCCAGATCTCTCACAAAGTCTCGAGTCCTCGGAGTCGCGCCAGCATTGTTTTCCGATTCTCCGTGTCTCTTTTGAATTGCAATGAACTTCATCTCTGCCTTTGCCTTCTCATCTTGAGCGCTCGCTGCTGCTGCCCTCAGCACCTTGTTCTCGATCATGAGCTGCGACACCTCGTCTACCTTTACATGGAAGCTCTCCCTCAGCATGTTAGACTCTTCCTGAAGCTCGCGTAGTTGCTTTGACACGGGAGTTGCCTGTGGTTGTATGTCGATGTCCCGGAGGCAGTCGCATGTGCCGGGCCGGTGGAGATCCTGTTCCGTGAAGCGCTTTGTGTCGACCTGGATCAAAGGGTTAACAAACAACAGTTAGAGATCCTGTTAGACACGCCTCGCACGACTTTCTACCAATAAAAAACCTGCAATGAAACCAAACAAGTACCGAATACTGTGCTTCTTATTCCAGATTTTAGCTGGAACAACATCCAAACAAACTAACAGAATCTGGAGTACACAAAGGACTGTGGAGGATACCTTGCTGCTAAATTAATCGGCGAAATTTCCAGGTATCTAGCTAGAAGGCAAGGCTGATCATATTTTTTCCCTTTGCTATACGCGAAATCTAACATGGCAGAGTAAAAATTGTCCACAGTTTTGAAAGCACTGAACGTCTACTCTTTACTAGCAAAGGCTATTCACAGTAAACTGCGCACATTTGAAAGTCCTAGTTAAGTTCTATTTGTATGCACAGTGTGTATTCTTCAATCATATGTAAAATTGACACTGCTGTGGGCCTGATTACTTAGTTCATGTGTCAGATAAGTGAGAATGTAAAATTATAATTAAAATAGGTATTTTATAAATTTGCTAATTTTTTATCTTATAGGCAATAAGAAGAATAAAACAAATTATTTCAGTATTCTCGCCTGTTTACCTAACACTTTTAATTCTACATTAAAACATGGAATTTCTTTCCCTTCTTCGTTGCCAGCTTTACTGAGCGCATCCCCATCCAGTGTGCCCGCCAAGATATATGTAGGTAGAGTAGATTAGTAGGTAGCTGGGCTTAACATCTCGTCGACAGATACGTCATTAGAGACGGAGGGGCATGTTGCTCAGGTAAGCGGGATTGGTGATGGAATGGGATGGCAACGGCCATGGCCTTTGTTAATGACCCATCTCAGTGATTTTGGGAAACCATGGAAAACCGAAATCAAGATGGCTTTACACACCTGGAGTTTCTCAACGTTCCTTTCGGCCTGCTGTAGCTCCTTCTCCAGGCGGCTGCCGTAGTTCGCCGCCGAACAGAGGCACACGTCTGCTTCGCAGCCGGGGCAGGGCCCGGGCCTCGTTATGCGCTCTACCTCCTTCTTGAGGATCTTGTTCTGCCTGGAGACGCGCTCCATATCCGCCTGCAGCTCGCCCACGACCCTCTGCAGGTGGTCGCGCCGCTCCGGGTCGCCCTGGCCCGGGTCACCCTGCCGTGTTGACGCCTGCAGCCCCAGGAGGTTCACGATGGTGTCGGCGACCTTCTGCACGCTGTCCAGCTCCTGGAGGACTGCCTCGTGCTCGGACATCGTGCGGCCCTGGTCGATCATATGCCCGCTGCCCTACAGTTACACATGAGGTTAACTGAGATTACCTTCTTCTACTACATGTTGGTAAGATCAATGTTAAAAGTTTGGCAACCAAACATTTGCCACCAAATGTTTTCTATTTTCTACATTAAAAAACAGGATTGTTCTAATTATCATAAGTAAAATATAAATTAACTTCATAACTGAGTAAAATCTTTATATTTTATTATTCATGTAGCTTAAAATTTTAATTAAAATTTACCTTTTGGAACACTGCACACGTAGGAGCCGAAATTTGCACTATGCCTAACTCACCTAAAATAAATCACTTTTTGTTCTAACTTGGGTAGAATTAACCATAGACTTTAGGTATTAGACATTAGGTAGACTGCTAATTCCTCTTCTGCGCATGTACCTAACATTGACCTATCCCCAATGAACACAACTGTCAAAGTCACATGATCAATTCTTATGTACACGTTTGTTTATATTTTAATTATTAACTAACAAAGACTAATATATTAACACTTTACCAGCAATAAAGACAAGCTAGATGTTAGTCACCTGTATCCATACCGCTGCAGGGACACCGTGTTCTGTTGCTCCCTATTGTCACGTAACACCATTCTACTGGTCAAAACGACACTGGTCTTTCCGTATTGGCCGGCTACTAACCAATGGAGTACCGAGTTTATTGTTTTCCAACCAAATATTCTTTCGTATGTAGCAAGATGTACATCCTACCGTGTTGATATCCGTAACCATACTAAAATATGTCGTTCATTTACGAAGTTCGCTGTCGATGTATTAGTTCCTGTTTAAAGTCCTTATAAAATAGGGATTTAATGTAAGTATACCCGGACCAGTTTTATTTTTTATGTGGAATGAAATATTCGAACAAGTTTTGCCCGAACCACTTGCGAGTGTAGTCCTCAAAGTGTTAATAAAATACTTTTACCAATTTGAATTCTATCAAACTGCATTACAAATCGTTTAGAAGAAATGTATATACATCTCAAAGTACTTGTTTACTAAACAGTGTTCTAACCTCAAATCCATTCCACGCTGTTTTTGGTAGTCGTGTGGGCAGAAGAACAGTTCAATGTTGGGACATAGAGGCTGGCAGCCAGCGAGAACGGCCTACCTCATCTTTAGTCTGTAGTGTTACTATACGATATCTCAGATACAGTTATTTCAAAGGCTTCCTCACACATACACATGTAACAAGGAAATACCCGTGACAAAGTAGCGGGCTGCGATTTGCCAGGCATCTCTACCTGTAGTTGTTGCCTGCGGAGCTGTAGCGTCGTCTGGAGGCGCTGAGCGTCCTGCTGGATCATCGCCAACGCTTCTAGCTCCTGGTTGTCCACGCTATCGGTCATCGCTCTCGACTACACCTGGTAAACTACAGCCCAGTCACGGTTATAGTTAGAGGTAGCAAAAATTCGCGAAAAATATTTCAAGACAAGACATATTTCAAAACACGGTATCGTGATTGGCTGAATTACTTTTTCATGCATGTTATCTGTCTTCACACGAATCACATACTAGCCATGCTGATTTTGCCGAATTTTGAGTGGCCCGGTCAAATATGAAAACCCCTTCTCAAGCAGTGTGGCGAGTGGGTCATTACTGGAAAACAGAATATCCATTAAGGTAATTTTTAACGGCAGTTGGTACACTTGAAATTGGCGGCTCTCGGATGAGTGGTCATTCTACTTTTATTGTGTGTTATTAATTTTTTTCTGGCCGACCAGTCTTGTTCAAGATACAGGATGAGTATAAAATAATACCCTAACTTTGAAGGTCTATAATATCGAAACCAAATAAACTACAACCGTGGTTGACCAATCACATGAACCGTGGGAGCGTGAAGTTTGTTTACCATATCTTCATAAACGTTCAATGTGACAACCATGAGCGGCCCTAACGTCATCTATGCAATACTCAATCTCGTTCCACACTCTTGTCAGTATGTCCGGTGTTACGGTTTGGGTGGCGTCCGAAATTCTCGTTTTGAGGTCGTCAATATTGGCTAGCAATGATAGACTAAACACTTGATCCGTTATGTAACCCCATAGAAAGAGGACGCACCAGGTAAGATCCAGGCTTCTTGGGGGGCCAGTGATGAAGAGCCTGGTCACCAGCTGCTCCACGACCGATCCAGCATTGCGGCAACGTCTCAGCTAGTTGCCAATGGGGTGGCGCACCGTCCTGTTGGAAAATGAAGTCCCCTGCGACTCTTCTAACTGAGGAAACAACCACTCTGCAAGCATATCCAAATAAGGAATTACAGTAACAGTGGGCTCGTGAATACAGAAAGGTCCGAAAACCATGTCAGGAGACAGCACAAAACACATTCGTTTTGAGGAAAGCGCCATTCCTACAAATGGTAAGGTGAACCGGCACAACATGCGGATATGGGGTCAGGAGCATCCACATTAAACCACCGGACACGAGCGCTCTTCCCCCAACGTGAATGTGTGTTTGCGCTGTACTATAAGACACGGTTTTCGACCCTTTCTTTTTTCACGAGCCCACTGTTATTGGAATTTCTTATTTGGACATGCTTGCAGAGTGGTTGTTTCCCCAGAAGAGGCGGCGGGGGACTTCATTTCCGCTCATGGTGGTCACATTGAACATTTATGAAGATATTATAAACAAAATTCACGCTTCCACGGTTCATTTGATTGGTCAACGAAGGTTGTAGGTTATTTGGTTCCGATATTATAGACATTCAAATTTGGGGTATTCTTTTATACTCATCGTGTTTTTAGTATTACTTATTAGCCTTAACGGCCATTTCTGTTTTAGCATAACGTGTCTATACTTTAGAGTTACTTTGTTGTAATTTAATATTACGCTTTATGTATAAGTAGTGTTCTGAAAAGCCAGTAAAGTGCACGCATCGCCAGTGCTGGGCGCTAAGCGGAGTCGATCAACTGCCACGGGAGCGGCAAGATTTCCGACATTGCAAGCAAACAAGCTCTTGTCTGACGTATCCAAGTGCGTCGCCACATGAGCTCGTATTTTAAAGTATGCCGTTCCTCCTAATGTGTGTGTGTGTGTGTGTGTCGCGGCTATTTTATAACTGTTTTTTTTTTTTTAATATTGACATTTGGGAATAAGTTTTCCCGCCAGCCCTAAGTTCGGACGTGTTGTGTGTTGGGCATGTTTTCAACTATTGTTTATGAAGAACGCCGCTAGACACCGGAGGGGCCCGCGTTTGCTGCTGTTGGTCATCGGCACGATTTCATCACGTGGCTGCCTTCGCAATTACTGCTGATTTTCATCCCCGTCTCTCAGGCAGTGGTTTGCAGTCCGTTAACGTTCACAAGGTGCGGACGGCTTACTGGAGGCATGTCGTTATCTGCAATTTGTCGGTGTCCTCAATTTAATAAGGTACTGTCTTCGTGCACTATTGTATGGTGCTATTTACTTCCGAAGCCCATTGCCATTCAGTATGCTCATAAAGGGCTTGAACAAATAAGGTACTGTCTTCGTGCACTTTTGTATGGTGCTATTTACTTCCGAAGCCCATTGCCATTCAGTATGCTCATAAAGGGCTTGAACAAATAAGGTACTGTCTTCATGCACTATTGTATGGTGCTATTTACTTCCGAAGCCCATTGCCATTCAGTATGCTCATAAAGGGCTTGAACAAATAAATTCCCGGGGTTAGAAATAATGCTTCCAGAACTGAATTTCACGAGCCTGGTCTTGATAGTTCGCAAATGATATTCACCTGCTTATAAATATGCTTACAGCCTGACTTGCTACATAATTATTTAAAAATAATTTTAAAAAACAGTCAATGTGGGTATATGTACATAACGTAATCTAATATTTAGACCCTGATTGAAAAAATAACGAAATGTTATAATACGGTACATCGTTTGCCTTTAAATAAACAAAAAACAACTTCAGAATATTAGTATTCATAAGCCACACACACATATATATGTATATAGATAGAAGAAATATTTAACAAAAAATCAATACATTAATTAAATTTTACCAGCGGAATGCAGCTTCTTCGTTTGGATGTTTATATACAACTTTTAAGCACTCGTTTCATTATGAGTTCGTTTCACCCCCATAGTCCAGGGGTAGGGTGACCGACTCGCAGTCGAGGGGGTCATGGGTTCGCGTCCCGGCCCCTCCGTGGCAGTTTTTCAGTTCGCTTGTCGCCCTGGCAAAGAGTGAAATTTACACCATTAAAATTTTTAAACCAATTTTACATTAAAAATGCATTTTCGATATATTTAACTGTATTTCTTAAAGTTTTTTTCCGGCATTGTTTCAAATGATAAATAAATAATTTTTTTAATCATTCTAATTATTTATAAATGTATCGTTCCTAGATGTATGAACGGTTTTTGACCAGGTCGCATAGCAACACAAGTGATTACTTAAGTTCGCGCACACTTGGCTCGGGGGTCATTTACACTGGCTGCCTCTTCCCCATGCGGTGCCTACAGATGCCACTGCACTCTTGGCCTGTCACAGCTGGTACGTCTGCATCGCGGGCCTTTCGACGCGATCGTCAGTGCGTGATTACAACACTAGTTAGCCTAATTTTAAATCAAAATTATTTTTTTCGCACAACAGTAAAAAACAAATTCAACAAACTAAAATATTAAAGAAATATTGATTGAATTGGTTTTTAAAATATTAAAATTGGAATATTTTTTACAAAGTCCTTATTGGAATGTGCTTTACGATAATTTTTTACTTACCTTCTCGTGTATGGAAAATTAAATCTTTAAATTCGTAAATAAATATACACACTGGCGATTCGCGCTCACTAACAGGCGCTGAAGGAACCATGTAGCCGGTGGTGTCGAACGAATGTGAGAGAAAGAGATGAAGAGAGAAAGACATGATGGAATGAAAGAGAGAGAACAAAAGAACGAAAGTGGGAAGACTCGGAGAAAACATATGAAATGATAGAGAGACGAGAGAGAAAGGAATGAGAGAGACAAGATAGAAAAAGAAAGAGATAAAGAGAGAAAGCAAATGTGAGTAGTTGGGAAACAAAAGGGAAAAAAAGAGAAAGAAAGAAAGAGAGGGAAAGAGGAAAGAGAGAAAGCTATGGAATGAGAGAGAAAGGAAAGGAAGAGAGAGAGAGAAAGCGAGTAAGAGAGAAAGAGGAAGGAAAGAGGGAAAGAGAAAGAAAAATAGGAACAGATGAAATGAGAGACAAGAGAGAAAGAGAGAGAAAGCGGGAAAGACAAGACGGAATGATGGTAGGAGATCACGATCGTACGCGCCTTGAAAAGACGAGTCTGGTGATATAAAACACTTAATACCTATGCCTTTAAATCTTAAAAAATTTACTTCCTTTTCATTATATGGCTGAGTTTCGGGTATCTCAGCTACATCGAGGAGAAAGAACAGGTACACAAGTTTTTTGGAAAAACAGGAAACGTTTAAAGAAAAACGGGAAATTTTTAAGGAAAAAGGCCGGTTTCAATGTGAAAATGGACGATTTTGGGGACAAATCAAGTGATTCTGACAGAAAAAACGGGAAATTTCCAATTGGGGGTCGGCCGGCTCCGGCTCTGGACCCTGGCCCCTTGTCACGAACCTACATTGCCCTACTACTTACTATAACTCAGTTAACCATTTCATATCCGTTGTTACAAAGCTGGAAATTTCGCGAATTCATTTGAGGGCAAGCTAGACGTCAAGCACGTGTGCATATGACTCCTTTTTTTTTTTTTTTATTGGATCCTAGCTTGTTAGCCACCCCTAGGCGCGTTTGAGCCAGTAACTAGCCTCCAAGCTGAAACCCGTGCTCCTTGACCTGCAAAAAATTGGAACATCAGCCAATGAACAGCGAAATGATCCTAAAGTTCATAAAGGACTGTTGAGTCTATCTTGTTGCCTAATGAATCCGTGAAATTTTCGGGTTTCTAGCCATCGTAGACAATCGTTTACACGTGTAAGCTCTACAGAATGTACTGATCAAACTGTAAGCAAAGCGACCGTGCAATTTTGTAACGAAATGTGGATTTCTTCTACTGTGCCAATTTTCAGTGTGACAATGTTGTCAGTAAGCTTTGCAACCTTGTATTACACAGGCCAGCAGTTATATAAAGCGTTGTTAACCTTCGGTGATGTATTCACCACTTAGCTGCAGGCTACGAAAGATTAATGGAATGCAGTTTACAACTGAAACAAAGGAATTGAAGTGGGGAGGTCGTCAGTTTTACTTCTATCTTACACGCTACTTTAGTCTCCGTGTTCATGTAATATCAAATAATATATTATCCTGAAAAACTTATCCACGACAGGCATTTAATTTGGCTTTCACAGTATACCTGTGGCGAGACAGTACAGTATTAGTATTGCAAACTTAATGTTTACATCACGCGAATGTTAAAATAAAATAGTTGGACAGGTTATCGCAATTTTGTTTAGAATATACGATTTTTCACTACATGCTTCCTAAGATAGCAGTTGATGTCACAGCACGTGTTTAATGGGTGGCTCGCTGCTCTCTCGCGAGTGGCCGCAGTACATTCAGTTTCTCCCGGCTCCACTCTGGTTACTCGTTCCTGCTGCGTGCGCCGAGTGTACAGCACTGAGCAAGCTCCAGCTTACCTTGCAACACTCCACCACACACCACTGATACGTATGTAAAATCAACTTTACATTAGGCTAATCATTTTATTCATGCGCCAATAAGTGGAACCGTGCAATTTTTAGGAATATAAATGCGTTGTTAATATGCAGATGTGTACTCTGGTGTAAACAAAACAAGAAAAATTGCATTCGGTGGCTATAAATGAAATACTTACACTCATTGCAGTAAGTCAAGTTTTAGATCTATTTTTCATAATTTGTTGCCGCCGAAAGAGGTAGCCTCCATGAGAGTGTACTATAACTTACATGTGTTTTCGAGCAGTGATTTTTTCGTAGGTTTATTTAACAAATGCTCGCTTTACCGCGAACAGCATTTATCGTTCTTATCCGCCGTTAAAAGCCCTCGCCTTTACGAGCACTCCCGTAAAAGTGCACTGGAAACAATGGAACGCATTTAGAAGCTTGAATTCAAGGAAACGGCCGTGTAGAAGCGTGTGGGTCGAGATGATAAATGATGCACAGCTCAGCTCGTGTAGACAGTCAACATGTATCTCGGCTGTCGCCCGCCATTATCAGGGCAATTATCAAGGTCTTCATTCAGACCTTCCTAGCTGCAAACAGACAACTTTTTTTCCAGCAGAATATTGCTGACAGCATGTCTAGTAGCGTGTGGACATGTTGCCTACTTATTCATGTACCAGTAGCGTAGCGAACTTTTAAAGCTATTGCAGGCAAAAAAAAAAAGTTCATTTTTTTGATATACCGTATTTATTTCCTAATATTTTTCACCTTACAGACGTTACTTGTAAAGTAAACGAATCAATAAATAGATTCAATTTTAAAACCACAAGTTTACCGCTTTCGGAATACAGATAACTACACTTCACTTTGCCGAAATAATATTATTAACTGAGGGCATGAAAAATTCGCGTTATTATTTGGCATCAGGCTAAACTCCGCAGTACTCTTTATACTCGAGCCGCCGTCGTTTCTTCATTGGCTGCTGACTAAACTTGATGCCACTCCCCTCCTGACAGAACTGAATGTTATTCTGGCACACAAGTGGCAAGTGGTAATTTATTGGCGCAGAATTACCCAGGGCGTGTCAAGCCAAGTATGGTCCAATGGCAAATCAACTGCAAACGTTCACGTGATTTTAAGTTTAAGGTGTCCCTAAATAATAACGCGAATTTTGCAGGTCTCTATTAATAAAAATCTAACAATTTTTAGATGCATTTTTAATGAAAGTTTAAATTTGGCAATTTTAGATGTTTTTTTTAAATTTTATGGGTTTTTTAAAGTTAAAGGTTAGCGGGTCAAAGTCAAAGGTCAAGTTAAAGGTCAGCGATATCCACCATGGCGAACGAGATGGCCGCCGGTCGACCGGAATGACAGAGCATGAACAGCTCCGACGCTCCGCGCCCTCAGACCCTTGTCCCCAACTTCTCTAGTTCCTTCTAGTACGACAGCATGAAGATGGGGGTAGCTACGGAAGCACACTATTCGAACTCACTGTAAGGTAGCGTCGGCTACACAGACTGCCTATATAATATCTTAGTGCCCGTCCGATTTACGATCCTTTTGTATTTACTGCACCGGGACCGTAGAAGTGGAAAGCAAAGCTGCAAAGAACTGTAGGAGTATCATGTTCGAGAAATAAAAGCAATTTAAAAATTACGTTTTTTATTCAGCTCGGCTCATTATCACGTTCTTGCATAGACCACGTAAAAAAAAAGGGGGGGGGGGGTAATTCATAGTGACTGGTCTCGTATCTTCAACCAGTCACACAAGACTATGAATTAATTAATTTAAAATGTCGTCACTTCGCACTCCTCTCCATGTCAAGGATGATACGTACACGACTCGTACATGATGACCATGAACCGTGTTGTAAAGAATATCTCGAGACAACGATGTACCGAGGGAAAAATGCCTTCCTTGGATTAGACTTGCTGCACACTTGTCCGATAGCGTTCTTATAGTATGTTCGCAGTTTCTTCACACTTTTCGAATCAAACCTTTGGAAAATCATGTATGAAGTGAGTGGTTCTTTCCCAGTTATGATATGTATCATACGCGTTTTATACTTCTATTAAAATTAAAGTAAGTTATTTTTGGTTTAATTGAGATTGTGTTTATTATTTATTATTTATTTATTTATGCGTGACTAAACCGCTTCATCACTGACAAACCACTGGACCATTCGATACAATATTCACACCATATGTTATTGAGGTGACGAGTAAGGTTTTTAGTTGTGTTTCATTCCGATAGGTGGCGCTGGAGTCTAACTTCTATATTTATGGGCCGATCTCGCTCATATTTGCAGGAAATGTTTGTTGGTCTAAAAGAGACAAATGCCAGCGATACCACGGCCAAACATCGGTCGGTCGACGTACCAGACGTAATAGAGAGGACGCATTGAGAAGGCAAAATAGAACGTGAAAGAGGCGGAACGACGTTCGCCGGGATCAACTAGTTTATTTATTAACTACAATATTCCCTATATAAGTAATATGAATAAAAACAGTGATAAAATGGGTTTTTTTGGTCTAGATACCCCAAAAAATGGTGTATAGATCATGTAATCGGTCTTGTAAAAAATACCTCAAAGCGGTATGAACAAATGAAGAAAGCGGTATTTAGGGAAGTGTCTTTATTTCGCAAAAAAATATATAAATTTGAAAATAAATGCCAAATTATGTATGTAATAAAAAGTGGCTATCTAGATATAAACTGAAAAATAAAAATATTGATGTTATTCAATTACTAAAATACTAAATTACCAAATCGTAACCATTACTGAACAAGTGACTATCAATGCCATTCGAATTGAACGCTGCTAAACACTAAAATATTAATAAACTAAATGGTCAATTCGAACGATTACTTATGCAGTTGCCTACGCTTCCGCTTCTACGCAATGAAGAATGGACCAACCAAGTATATCGACTGTCGACATATTCGATGTATCAATTCGTTCCGTTTGTTATGTCGTTTGCGATCGCGATACGCGATAGTGTAAACAGAATTCCCAGCTAGACGCACTTTCTTGCTAAAATCAGTGAATTTCACGAATGTGTCGAAACTAAGGCGACACCACGGCATTCGCCTAAATTATTTGGCCCGTTTTCTCTTCGTTTTGAGATCGCGATACGCGATAGTGTAGACAGAATTCCCAGCTAGACACACTTTCTTGCTAAAATTAGTGAATTTGACGAATGTGTCGAAACTAAGGCGACACCACGGCATTCGCCTAAATTATTTGGCCCGTTTTCTCTTCGTTTTGAGATCGCGATACGCGATAGTGTAGACAGAATTCCCAGCTAGACTCACTTTCTTGCTAAAATTAGTGAATTTGACGAATGTGTCGAAACTAAGGCGACACCACGGCCAACGCCTAAATTATTTGGCCCGTTTTCTCTTCGTTTTGCGATCGCGATAGTGTAAACAAACGGAATTCGTGGCATAAAGACGTACTTTCGCGCGAAATTTCGCGTTTACGTCGAAACGAAGGCAAAATCGCGGAATTCGTCTAAATTTTTAGCGTTTCGCGTTATTTCGTGAATTTCGCATCTCACGATTTTTCTGAGTCCCTAGGAAATAAATGCCTAGTACAAAATAGTCCTTATGCAAAATGAGTACGCTCGATTGAGATGGGTTGTACCTATGGTGTAGTTTTCTGGTCTTAATGAAGCTTTGCTTGCACGAGGAGGAGGAATATTTTGGAAGTAGAACTTCAGCAGGGCTTCAGAAAAGTTGGAAGTAAGAGTGGATGGACTATATTTAGTAATTGACATCCCAGGCATGCATGAAACTGCTAACCTATTTCATTCGGCCAGTAAGAGTTCTTATACTCTGAAGCAGAACATTTGTGTTTGGTCTGCGAAGAACTGAACCGAGTAAAATATTTGTTCATCCAATTGGAAAACGATTAACTAGCTAGAGTGTAACTGGAAGATTGTAGGCTGAAATTTTTTTTCTCGCGATTTTCTGGTGTATTAAAAAATAATTACCTTAATTTTGAAACTTACACGTTTTAAATCACATGTTTACGTACGCGTTTTTCATCGCGAGCCGAATCTTTAAGTCTGCGTAAGGTTTATTCCACTCAGGTTGGGATGGCACGAGTACTACAGATCTCTAATGTGTACCGGGTTTTCGGGTTTGTATGCAAGCAAATGGGGCAATTGCAATTTTTATAAAATAAATATAGTTGTGTAGTTTTTCGAGATGTGTTCTGTTAGAACATGCGTAAAATTTTAACTTTTTTCTTCGCACCAGAGTGGAAATATAACGAAATATATCCACATATAGTTAAAAAATTTTTGTCGTGAATTGGATTTAGCGAAACGCAGGCTTACACAATTACTTTGTTGAAATGGCGCAACTAAATCGAAAAATATATAATAGTTAAATGGTTAAAACTATCGTCCTGTGCAGTTCGCTAAAGGGAAAGGAGCAAAGTACAAAGTTTCTTTTGATGACAGCTACATTTATTTTCCAACTTAAATTCGTGACCGTATTTCCATTGAAATAATCTTGCATGAGCTGTCAATGCCTAATACAGTTGTATTTCTGCTGTTTGCTCTCATGAACACCATTGAAAGTCGTGAACAACTTTTCTGAAGCCCTGCTTAAGTTCTACTTCCAGGACATTCCTGCGCCTCATGTAAACTAAGCTCAACTGAGTCTAGAAATTCACACCAAAATACAAAGCACCAAATTCGTGCGAACTCACTTGTAATAATATTTTTCATGTGAACTATTTCTTACTGGGCGCTACCAACACACATGTTTCATCACAGATACTTTATTCATATTTACTATAAACGAAATACTATAATACACATATATCTATCTATATAAATAAAAATGAATGGCTAAATGTGTTGCTAAGCGCAAAACTCGAGAACGGCTGGACCAATTCGGCTAATTTTTTTTTTCTTTCAAATATTCGTTGAAGTCCGAGGAACCGAGGAAGGTTCTTATGAGGAGAAAAATTGGGAAAATTGCACTGAAAAACGTAAAAACCACATTTTTCTTTTTCCCATTCAAACTGTTCCTACCTGTCAATTCTAGGGATGGGCTATCTGAGATCGATTAATCGAAGAATCAATTTTTTGGGGTCGTAAAGATTGATTTGAGCAATGGATCGATCAAGTGAATCGATCTCAGACACCATAAAATCGACTTTCGATTCATTGTCTTACTGTTTTGTTTTATTCAAATAAAACAAAACAGTACCAAACCATAATATAAAGAAAAAAAAATTTAATTAATAACTTTATAATTATGACCGCAACCGTAAAATTACTATAAACTACTTGAATGCATCCGTAGATTTGACACTTTCTCTTTCTACTTTAAACAGTTTGTCTTTGATAGTTTTTTCAGTAGATTCTCGATTATTTTCTTGGTTGTTTTTAAATCTTCGCTTCTCAATCGACAAACAAGTTCCTCGATTTATCTTTGGTTGATTGGTTTATTTTGTGTGTGTTTCCATTTATACTCAGTTCAAGACTCATGCAGCCTATCAGACGCGGGCGGAGCAATTTGAGTCGAAGAACTCGAAATGCTAGAAACCAAGTTAATTTTCAGTCTAATCGGACTGCACAGCAACGTGAAGAGCGAAATGAAATTGAAAGGATTCGGATATCACAAACCCGTGCAGCGCATCATTCAGATAATAATCTTGCAAGTTTGAAACAAGCTGCTTTCAGTTACGATGTTTCAATTGACTACAGTGCCTACGAATGCGTTGCTATTGGATCTATGAACTCAGTTTGCCCACATTGTAAGGCATTGAAATACAAAAATTAAGCTGCTGGATTGCACAAATGGCAAAGTGAAATTAGTGCCTTTGGTTCCGCCACCAGAGCCATTGTACTCATTGGTTTCAGGAACAGGAACGGATTCCATACATTTCCTTACAAATATCCAAAAATATAACAACTGCTTCCAAATGACTTCATTTGGGGCAACAAATGTAGTTCGGGACAATTTCATGCCAACTTTCAAGGTAACATATAACAGACAGACTTACCCCCCGTATTACTTTGTTTATTTGATTTTATAGTTTTTGTAACAAAAGTAATAAACCTGTCTTTTTAATTTACAGATACAAGGCCAAATATATCACCGAGCAGGTTCACTGTTGCCGGTGTCAGATGGCGACTACAAATTCCTGTAAATTTATTTCATGGGCAATTCAACACAAGCAATTGATCTGCGTTGTGCACATAATAGTTCGGTGAAGAGGTCTATTGTAGAAAAATTACAAACTTTCTTTCATCAACACAATCAGTTGATTACTTTGTTCAAAACTGCACTGGATCTCATGCAATCTGATAATCACAAAATTGTAATCAGAGCTGACACAACTCCTGTGGGCCAACATGCAAGACGTTTCAATGCACCTACAATTGATGAAGTTGCCAGTGTTATAGTTGGAGAAAATTTGGAAGCCTGTGATATTGTTTTACATCGCCGGAATGATCAGTTACAGCGTGTGTATGAAACACACCGCTCATATGATGCGCTACAACATCCCATCATATTTTGGCAAGGTGAAGATGGTTATCACTTCTCAATCAAGATGATAAATCCCCTTACAGATAATTAAAAATTAAGTTTAGCAATGGAGATTTTGTATCAGCTGCTATACATGTTATATGCAAATTCAATCACTGTTATTAAAACAATGATTTATTTACAGGTGCCGAAACCAACAAAAAAGTCAGTTCAATGAACTATTATTCATACCGCCTGATGGTTCGTGAAAATGAAGACAATCACATCTTGAAATGTCGGCGATTATTTCACCAATATGCTGTTGATATGTATGTCAAAATTGAAACAGAGCTATTGACATTCATCAGGTTGAACCAGACCAAACTCCGTTCTGAAGAGTATATTCACCTTTGAGATGCGATTAATACTGATGGAAATGCAGAGAATGTCGGCCGGATGACAATTCTTCCAGCAACATACATCGGAAGTCCTCGACATATGCATGAATATGCTCAAGATGCCATGTCGTATGTTCGTCATTATGATGTAGCAGATTTATTTATCACATTCACGTGCAATCCGCAGTGGACATAAATCAAACTTGAGTTATTCCCTGGCCAATCACCCATTGATCGCCATGACATTACTGCAAGAGTCTTCAAACAAAAGTTGAAATATTTAATGTATTTCATAGTGAAACATAGCGTGTTTGGCGAGACGCGCTGCTGGATGTATTCTGTGGAGTGGCAGAAACGTGGATTGCCTCATGCATATATTCTGATTTGGTTGGTTGAGAAGATAAGACCAAATGAAGTTGATGAAGTTATATCAGCTGAAATCCCTGATATACAAGTAGATCCAGGCTTGCATGAGGTAGTTATTAAAAACATGATTCATGGTCCCTGTGGAACACTTAATCAAAATTCACCGGGTATGGTGGATGGTAAATATTCGAAGCGTTATCCACGGGCATTAGTAGCAGAAACAATTACCGGAAATGATGGTCATCCGTTGTATCGTCGCCGATCGACTGCAGACAATGGAAGATCAACAATTGTCAAAGTGAATCAACAAGACATTGAAATTGATAATCGTTGGATTGTTCCATATTCACAGATCCTATCAAAGACTTTCAAGGCGCACATCAATGTTAAATCTTGCCATTCCGTGAAATCTATCAAATACATTTGTAAATAAGTAACCAAAGGAAGTGACATGGCTGTGATTGGAGTTGGTGCAGAAAATTCCAATGACGAAGTTATCCAATACCAAATGGGCCGCTATGTTAGCAGTAATGAAGCAATTTGGCGCATTTTTTCTTTTCCCATTCATGAAAGACACCCCGCTGTTGTTCACTTAGCCATACACTTAGAAAATGGTCAAAGAGTATATTTCACAGCACTGAACACATTACAACGAGCTGTTCAACCACCATCTACAACCCTGACCAGTTATTTTTTAAATGTGTCAGAATGATGATTTCGCCCGAACACTGCTATACTCCGAAATGCCAAAATATTATACTTGGAATCAATCCTCAAAGAAATTTCAACGACGGAAACAAGGAAAACCAGTTACAGGTTACCCAAATGTATATTCCATCGATGCAATAGGTCGAATTTATTCAGTCCATCCAAACAACGATGAGTGTTTTTATTTCCGATTGCTATTAGTCAATGTTCGAGGCCCAACATCATTCCAACATTTACGAACTGTTAATGGCGAATTGTGTGGCTGTTACAGAGAAGCCTGTCAACGTTTGCAACTGTTAGAAAATGACGCTCATTGGGATCAAACTCTCAATGATGCTGTAATTTCTTCACAAGCTTATCAAATACGAACATTGTTTTCTATAATTATATCAACATGCTTCCCATCAAAACCAATTGATTTATGGATAAAATACAAAGATGATATGTGTGACGATATCTTGCATCAAATGCGCATTAGAACAGGAAATCCAAATTTACAAGTCAATGAATAAATTTACAACGAGGCGTTAATATCAATTGAGGACATGTGCTTGATGACGTCAAACAAAGTATTATCTCAATTAGGCATGGCCGCACCCAATCGCCCGATGCACGACGCTTTTAATCAAGAGTTGCAACGCGAAAATATGTACGATTTCGATGCTTTAAGAGAAGATACATTGTTGGAAGGCGGTCGAACAGCCCATTCAGCGCTAAAATTGCCGTTGTATATGCAAAGCAACGAAATTCCGATCTGCAACATTTCGAAGAACTCTGCAATGGCAAAGGTTTTGCAGCAATGTAAATTGATAGTGTGGGATGAATGCACGATGGCACATAAAAGGTCTTTGGAGGCATTAGACTGAACCATGCAAGATCTGTGGAACAATCAAAACCGATTTGGTGGTGCGAAGATTTTGTTAGCAGGAGATTTTAGTCAAACATTGCCAGTGATTCCACGGTCAACGCCAGCTGATGAACTTGATGCATGTTTAAAGGCCTCCGTTTTGTGGAAACACGTCAAGATATTAAATTTAAGCAAGAATATGCATGTCGAGTTGCAAAATGATCGATCTGGAGAAATATTTTCAAAACAACTCATTGACATAGGTAATGGCAAATTCCCTTCAGACGTTTTGACTGGCTGCATTACCTTTCCTGACAATTTTTGTCAGTTTACTGAATCGAAAACCGAACTCATTCAAAAGGTGTTTCCAAACGTTGCTCAAAATTACAGAGATTATATTTGGTTGAGCGAACGAGCTATATTGGCTGCCAAGAACATGGATATAAATGAATTAAATTTCAACATTCAAAATGAAATTGCCGGTGAATTGAGGACATACAAATCAGTTGATTCCGCTACTAACCAAGATGATGTCAACTATCCACCCGAATTTTTGAACTCGCTGGATTTGCCAGGATTGCCGCCTCACAATCTTCAATTAAAGGTCGGATCGGTGATCATAATGTTGCGAAATATCAACCAATCGCGTCTTTGTAACGGCAAACGGCTAGCGGTGAAAAGATTACTGAACAACGTGATCGAAGCAACCATTCTAAAGGGAAAGTATAAAGGAGAAGACGTTTTGATACCTCGCATCGCAATGATTCCAACTGACATACCATTTGAATTTAAACGACTGCAGTTTCCAGTGCGGCTTGCTTTCGCTATGACCATAAATAAATCCCAGGGGCAGTCATTGAGTGTTTGCGGCATTAATCTTGAAAACCCATGTTTCTCGCATGGCCAATTGTGTGTCGCCGGTTCCCGTGTAGGAAAACCATCAGCTTTGTTTGTTTACGCGCCAGGTAATCAAACAAAAAAATATTGTGTACCATAAAGCATTACAATGAAAATATCATTTAACACAATATTACTAAAGTATTGCAGTGTACGAAATAGAAAACTGAATTTTGTAAATAGTTGTTGTTTATGATTATGACATTAAAAATACATAGAAAAGTATATTAACATTATACAAATGTATTGTTGATATCACGGTAATTATTTGATAGTCAATAAATAAAGTGATCACTCTGAAATACGTTTATATTATTTTTTATATTTAAATTACACATTTGTGACTGTATAGTATCACAAACTTCTCTGTTCTGGTAACACCAGAACTTGACCAGAAAAGATAAGTTTATAGGACTGCCACAGTCCAATAGCTTTTGACAGAACGACGTCTGTCGGGTCAGCTAGTATATAATATACGTAAATCTTCATTTTATCGAAGAAGTGAGATATTTTTATGTTAACAGATGTATAAAAGGCAAATACATGGCTTATTTAGAAAATAACTAAACACGTCATACATGGGCTGATTTTGTCAAAAATTTGATTCCAGCTTAAAAGTAATCTCTTTGGAACCGCAGCACGCTTTGTGGCGGAAATTTTTTTCCTATGCCAAACTCTTCCGTAATAAATCTCATTTTGTTCGTAACCTGAGTCGAATAAATCCATACATAGGCTATTCACGGTAAAGTGAGCACATTTGGAGGCCCTCTCATTTGGAATAATAGTCAATAAATATATGTTATTGTATACTTAGACGTTAACTTCCAACTACAGTGGAATATATACATTGTGTTTATTACTCACACGGCAATATTAATTTTTAAATGTAGTTACAGGATAAAACATGGCTGAAAGGAAAAAGCAATTAGGGTTTCAAAAGTGCTCACTTTACAGTGAACAGCCTATACTAAAGACGGGGTAGACCGATCTCGCTGGTTGCACAAAACCAATCTCCGTTTCTCAACATTGAACTGCTTTTCTGCCAACACGTCCATCGAAAACGGCATGTCTTGGATTTTATGTTAGAAAACTGATTTGTAAACAAATGCTTTGAGATGAATGTATACTTCCTCTAACCAATTTGTAATGCAGTTTGATTAAATTAAAACAGATAAAAGTAATTTATTAGTATAATAGTGCTTGTCATTTAAAAATTAAGATATTAACAAACACGTTTATCAATGTTGACCATGTGAATTTGACAGTTGTGTAGTATTGGGGTAGGTCAATGTTGGGTACATGCGCAGAAGACGAATAAGCGGTCTACCTCATCTTTAGTCTATGAATAAACCTTAGCCTGGGCTACAATTGCAGTTTCTCCTGTCCTCTCAAATGTCACACATAATGCTGCCACAACCAGAGACTAAATATGAGGTAGACCGCTTATTCGTCTTCTGCGCATGTACCCAACATTGACCTACCTCAAAGGAACAAAACTGTCAAAGTCACATGGCCAACAGTGATGAACGTGTTTGTTTATATTTTAATTTTTAAATAACAAGCACTATTATATGAATAAAATTCTTCTACCAGTTTGAATGTAATCAAAAAGCAGTACAAATTGATCAGAGGAAGTATAAACACATCTCGAAAGCACTTGTTTACTAAACAGTGTTCTAACCTCAAACCCAATTCATGCCATTTTTTTTCAAGCCGTATTGGCAGAATGTTGAGACTCGGATATTGGCTGTGCGAAGCCAGCGAGATCGGCGTACCTTATCTTTAGTCTATGACCACAACAGATGCCGTTAACAATCCCAACAAATACGTTTTGAGAACTGCCACCAGTACAAATGCTTAGCTCAATTTTTCGTATTTGTTTTTACTTAACAATATGGCTGATATCGTGAAGGCGATTTTGATTATATTGTAACGTCTGATTATCTATAACGTGCTATTTGTATTTCGACACATTTTAAGTTAGCATGCAAATTTATAATACTAGTACCGCACGTTTATTTTGTAAGCAAATATTATGAATGTCATATGCTTCACGTGTAATACTGTTATATCATAATTTTATTTTCTTAGTTCTGCGTAATATTAATGTACACGCAGCAGCCTAAATTTTAATTTTCCATATGAGAATTGTTATAATTTTGTTTTGTTTTATTAGGTTTTAAGTAACTTGTTAATTGTGTGCAAGTTCGCAATATTTAGACGCACCTTTTAAATCGTCACGGTGTTGGAAAGCACCCTGGGTTAAGCCCTATGTACTCTGTATTAATTTTAACATATAACCGCTGCCGATAATGGATGGTGACGGAATGTTCCATACTCCATCTTGAATTAAGTGGGTAACAACGGCAGCAGGCCAGTGAGGCCTTAGTTATACGTTAGAAGTATAAATAAAATCTTTTAAGGTTAATTAGACCCAAAAAAGTATATTAAAATATGAGTGATAAGCCAACGGTACACGATACTACCGTCAGAATAGGTCTACATATAAAATAAGTGTGAGAAACTCAACATTTATATAAGGTATGATCCCACCTTAATGTACAGTGACCGTTACACGTACTTGAGAGTATTTAATAAACTTTTAAAGTAAGCGGCATTATTTCCCGACACTTTTCTGTGGCCACAAAATGCCTGAGATTTAAATAAGTATTTGATTGCTCTACCAACATAAACTGTGCTAGCCAGGAGCATTTTAAATATGGAATTATACACGACACGTAATTTATTGTAACGGCCAAATATGAGAACATCAGCGACTTTTATTTTGAACTGAATTAAATCTACTCTGCAAAACTTTAAGTGTGTGCAACATTCAAGATGTCTAGATAATATATATGTTTTTTTTACTTTCAATTACTCTATTCACTTAACTGTTATTTGTAGCAGGCATAATGAGAGATATCTTTATAGGCCTACTCCAGCTGCTGCATCCATATCCCTTGCATTTTTAACACTACCAAGGAATGAAACTTTCAGGCAATTTACTTCTATGATATTTTTCCACATTAAATTATTGCTTTAAAATTGGAAGCCTTTAATTGCTTTCAATAAATACATAGTTGGTTCATATGTCTTCCGATGTGTTATGTAGTGTTGCATAGCTCTGCAGGGGGCTGCACAGAACCTGATTGTGAGCAGGGCTATCCAGGTTATTGACATTCTGTTGGTGTGGAATACCAGCAACTTCGACGATGGTTTGCGGCATGCAAATTAACTGCCAGTTGGCTAATGTTTGATGTTAATTTCGTTACTATGGATTTCTCCCAGGTTGTTTCACTTTAATTATGCAGTTCTGCCTGTATACATTACATTTGACTAGAAAACCATAGTAGGGTTCGCCCGTTTTCTTACAGAGGCTAATACTCATACGTGGGGCATACGTAAACTATATCTCTCTCCAAGTTTTCCCCCACACAGTATTTATTACAATACTGATATTATATTTAAATTTGGCTATATATTATAGCAACATATTTGAATATTTTCCGTTTTCTTTCATTTATTTAAATCACATAGTAGCTATCGCATTCAAGGTTTAAACTATTGTTTGGTTACTGACGTAGCTAAACATGTAGTAAGATTATCTTACCTGCTATCAAAAAATTCTTTAATTTGGTTTAAATATTGTTGACTGGAACAGTTTTGTTTGCTATTTTTATGTACTAAAATAGTAAATTCTTATTATTGTTCTATGTCAAACACGAGGATAGGGGACAACCGTGGAAAATGAAATGAAATTTTACCAATTTGCTGCAGATAGGGGACAAGGGACATGCTAGGACAAGCGAAGACATCACATGGTTAAGGCCCGTCTACATTCGTTTTTACGCTATAATGACGCGTTACAATAAGTCATGAATACGTGAATAGTGTACGCTCCGGCCACAACCGACTTTAAAAGGTTGCCATGACGCTAAACGTAAAACACAACGCGATAGAAGTTGGCTAACTTCCAAATTTTTGCGTTTTGCGTTTTACGCCAGCCAATCAGAATTCAAGACGTCGCAAACAAGCAAATACAAATGTTACAAACAATTGGCAACAGATAGCACCACTATCGCCGTGCCTATTTAATTTGTTAATGTCGTACCACGAAATCAATGTACAAATAACTCAAAATGCATTTAAAAATAATATAGTGTAACTATTAAGTCTGCGGAATCTATTTTTTTTTTACAAAAGGTTCTTTTTCAATTTCAAACACAAACAAAAATACTTGTGTATATTTACCTACATTCTTTTTATTTCTATGCATGTAAACGTCGATTGTAGACATGCCAGTTTTCTTATCGCTACGTTTAAACGTTTTGTGTCAACGCGATTGTATACGGGCCTTTACGAGGACCTATCAGTGTGCTCTTGACGTCAGAAAGGACAGGGGACACGGCAATTGTAGCAGTGCCTTTACCAGGTCGCTGGTTATGTATAGAGGAAAATGGAAAAACGTGTGCATGCCACGATCCGAACACTGGACGGCTGTGTTTTGACACAGGAGCAGTCGATACTACAAGTATTGCAATAATGGTTAGCGCTCTGTTTACATGAATAAATGCAGTAATTTTGGGTGAATCTGTACAAATTCAAGGCAGCTTCGTACCAGGGATTTACACAAGGAGAATGCTGTCTGGACGATATCCTACCCCGAGAATCCGATTTTTTTCCCGGATAGTTATCACGGTGTGGTATTGCCGGATTGGGAAGCAACTTCGTACCCTGCTGGCCTTGCATAAAGAAACTCTGTAAAGATGCGATGCTAATTTTCATAATTAAAATATTGTGCCAGGAAAATAAAATGTTGAAGTTTGTCGAATAGCTATCCTTACAGATTTCTTTACACATTTAGTCTCAAAATATTAATTTGCGTCAGAGAAACACCCGTGATTTTATAGTGAAATAAGCTTAACTACGCGTCTGGCGTAATTATATTTCGTCTGCGAGTGAATGTTTTTCCCTATTTTTATGAAGCATTAAAAGTCTTGGTAGGCTTTAACTCGGAATGTTTGTAATTCGCATGCTGGCGGTAAAAGAAATGCATCACCTCGTCCTAACGAGAGAGAGGCGCTGCAATGTTTTACAACATACTTACCCGGTAAGCTCCTTAAAAAGTTCTCCACCACTTTCGATCACCCCCTCCGAAAAATGGGCCTGCGTACGATACTGCTTTATACCACACTTTTGCATTTAAAGTTAATGCTGTAAAGCCCCACTTTGATGTTTAACGTACTAGTTAACACCTTTATTTGAAAATAACACAGTAACACCTTAAGAAGCACAGAATCGTCATAGACCTTCATTTGAAATCATATTAGGGGGATGGCGGTTCAAGTTGTCTAAGCTGGCACAAAGTTACCTCGAATGACTGTGTCCAGAACTTATCACACCTACACTAAGTCGAGTTTTAATGCAACCAGAAAATATTGAATCGATGCAAAATCGCCGGGTGTTGAAAGCCGAACGTCCGCAGACACGCGATTTCAATAGCTCCCCTGGAGGTTTGTAGGTGAAGGTTGGCAACAAGTGCATAAAACGATAATCAAGTATGAAGGCGCCGACGCGATTTGATAAGGATTGCAGATTGCGTGGTTTAAGGCCGCCAAGGTCCGCTAGATGGTAAATCATTAGCTTCCAACCTGTGAGATCGCCATGCAGCTTCTTCTTGGTCATATCTGGCTCATTTACATGGTCGTCTAGCGATAAGATGTCATGCTCTGAGACATCCTGTCTTGGCTTTCCTGCATAGCGATGTGTTACAAATTGAAAGACAGCGCCTTAACTTGATAATCATGACGTGTGCAGAAGAACCAAGACTGTGTTGATCCGTGCGTGGTAATTCACAGTAGAATTTAACGGGCTGTGTGCATTGCTGGTTTTCCTTAACAGCGGGATGGACCCCTGCATTTTCTTTGAAACAGCTGTTTATTCTTATCTCGGTATATCAATGTTCTGCAAATACGGCTTTTTGTCAGAAAAGATTTTAAAATCAATTATCTATTCAACTATTGTTTTACTTTTGTCATATTAAGTGAATTCTTGGATAACAAATTCGTGAAGATGGCCAAATATCGCATTTTTAAAGCTTGCCTAAGCAGTTTCCTTAAGCGGCAAGAGAAAAATACAAAGGTACGGGCATAGTTTAATCTTGGGTCATTCATCGCGCGTAATAAAACCCCACTGTTACAGATCTAATTAGCACAGTACAGTGTCACGACGGAAACACTGCACGTCTTGCGCATAGGAGCGACGAGGCACTAGGCGTGCGTGTTAATGTCGCCCGTATAGCTCCCACGCTTCTTGACCTGGGACGCCGGGTTCCCACGGGGGGGTCCATCTCACTCTTAAGGCGCCTCCCTAGTAAAATATTTTAGACGCCTTATGTTCAAGTTCGGTTGTAAGGAAAAATGGCGACGGCGATGGAGAATTATCATAAAAAAAACTTTGCATGCGTTTTCCCTCCTCAGAATTTTAAGCCGTGAACAAAGGGTTTTGATACAGCAATCTGTTTAGGAATAATGGAGCACTGTCACTATAGATTAAAACACGGATTTACAGAAAGATAAATATTTCAAATAGAAGGTTACTCACAGCGATTTCCGCTAACTTGGACAGTTTTCGACACCCACATTTACGTTTTAGTAACCAAAATTATTAATCGGCATTCACATGAAATTTGTTTTGTTTGAAAAAAAATGGCCGCATATTCTTGGTACCAAAAAGTGATTAATGAAAAAAATGTTTCTTATGCATGGAGCTTGTAGTTCGTGGAGTTGCAATCATAGACTAAAGGTATGGTAGACCCGCTCATTCGTGTTCTGTGCATGCACCCAATATTGAAGTACCCCAAAGGAACACAGCTATCAAAGTCATATGGTCAACAGTGATGGACGTGTTTGTTTATATCTTAAATTACAAGCACTATTATATAAATAATAATAATTTTACCAATTTGAATTTAATCATACTGCATAAAAAATTGGTTAGAGGAAGTACAAAAACATCTCAAAGCACTTGTTTACTTAACAGTGTTCTAACCTCAAATCCATTCCACGCCGTTTTTGCTGGCCGTGTTGGCGGGAAAGCAGTTCAATACTGGGACACGGAAATTGTTCATGCGCAGCTATCGAGATCGGTCTATCTCATCTTTAGTCTATGGTTGTAACAGCTTTTCATCCGAAGTCTCACTTCTGTGACGAGCAGAAAATAATGAACAACGATTGTTCACTAATGCTGATTTAACTCAGCAAATAACAGTATCGCCATAAATGCATCTAGGAATGTTGTCTATAACAGTTAAATATTCTTCATATCCAAATGTTACGGAGATCACGGGGATGTAGCAACACTAACACTTTGAGGCCAGCACACGTCTACCAGCTTTAAAGACAAACTAGACGTTAGTCACCTGTATCCATATCGCTGCAGGGACACCATGTTCTATTGGTCCCCATTGTCACGTAACGCCATTCGACTGGTCAAAACGACACCAGTCTTTCCTTATTGGCCTGCTGCTAACCAATAGAGTTTTCCAACCAAATGTTCTTTCGTATGTAAGAAGATGCTCATACCATAGTGTTGATTTCCGCAACTACACAAAGATTTGTCGCTCATTTACGAAGTTCGGTGTTGATGTTGTATTAGTTCCTGTTTAAAATCCTTATAAAATAGGGAATTCATGTGGGTATAACTGGACCAGTTTTCTTTTCTATGTGGAATGGAATATTCGTATAAGTTATTCCCGAACTACACTCCAGTATAGTCCTCAAAGTATTAATATCCAAAATTTCATAGCTGCGTATAATGTCTCACAAAACTTTACTCCCTTCTCTTAATATGTTATCTTAACATTAAAATAGCATGTGCAATACAATATTACACAATGTATTACGCATAAAATAATAATAATAATAATACGTAGGTAGGCCTATTACCAAGTAACTGAGTTAAATCTGTTCTAACTAGAACGAATTGTTTAGTTTGCTTTATGTAACTTAAATGTTATGTTAGGTGTTTACTGATGAAGATAATTGTTTAGTTGTATGTTATGTGCTCACAGATGACTGTGTTACATAATAATTGATTAAATTAGATCTTGTCTTTAAGTACTATGTGGACTACTTGCAGATGACTGTCCTAACAGAGAATGGTTTAGTTTATGTATGAATATGCTATGTTATGTGATCACAGAATACCTACTTTTTAACGTGTCATGTCCGCTGTTAAACTTGTTTGTAGAGACCCTAGCATGAGCTCCCAGCTCTTTAGGGCAGGTCTAAATAAAGAGAAAAAAGTTTTTTTTTTTTTTTATATAATTGAAAAATATTTGTACATTCAATTGTTTTGTTACAAAACTATTTCTGCTAAACATACCTATATACTGAGTTTATTGTAAAAGTAGCCACAACCTTTTTTAAAAAAAAATGGGCGCTATGTCCTTTTATTATGAGTTTTCGCTGTTATAACGGTTATAGACGTATTAAAAAATGGGATTTATTATCATTTATGAAGCAACAAAATGCATCTTGTTTCGTGGATGTTTTGTTTGGTTATGTTTGGTGGAATCAGCTCGGCCATTATGGAGATCAGTTTTTCCACGCTAGGAGAATAGCAGGACGTTATCGGCCCGGAATCGAGTTTCGGTAACTTGTGTTTCGGATAGTTAAGATTGCGTGTGTTGTAAACTACGGGAAAGTGGAGTTTTGTTGTTCACAGAAACCTATTGCTTGTAACTAAAGCTTAATGAAGAACGTAGGGTTGAGTGCGAGGTATAATCAATCAAATTTTGGTTTCAATTATAATGCGGTTTGAAAAGAACTACTCTGATCAGTTGTAGCGAGAAAAAAAAATCCAGGTGATTTTGATTGAAATTAAGGCACTTGACAAAACTTACAAGCAAAACTTCACACTAGTAGAAAAAGTTTAGGAAATAACACTTTTCGAAGAAACTTTTTAAATATCTCTATAATAGTAATTTCAATTCCTTTCTGAGGATTCCGTTTCATTTTCGTGTAAAAAGTTTTCACAAACAACATTTTTTTCTATTTATTTTGCCTGCAACTATTTCCGGATGATACAAGCAAACGAAACACATTTCCGAAAACTGACTTTCACATTCTGACGTAAACATTTCAGTAGAATATTGCTTACGAAAGTCGGGTTTCCGAGACTGGTATTTTCGGCTGACGTGTAAACACACTGCAGGAACACTGCTGAGGCCAGCGTGTCCGCTACACATGCATCCGGTAACTGTCGCCCGTGTTTGCCGACTCTAAAAGTCATTGGAAAATAGAGAATTTTAATGTCTTGGTAAAGAGCGTGTAGCATGTTGTGTGCAGTCTTTTTCTCACGTTCGTTATGGAACATGAACTGAGTGAAGAGATTTGGAGGCTCTTAACAGCGAGGTCTTGAAGTGAGTATGGAGCGACGCCGAAATGAGGGGGCGGGGGAAACGGGAGATCCCCGAGAAAACCCGCCGACCAACGGCATCGTCCAGCACGATTCCCACTTGCGGAAATCCGGTGACCCGGCCGGGGATTGAGCCCGGTTCGGCTTGGTATGAGGCGAGCGTGCTAATCGCTCAGCCACCGTGGCTCCAAGGAACATGAATTCCCGAGTAAAATATTTGCAAGGCGAAAGAAAAATTAGCTGTACGTGCGATCAAACTAGTCGGGAAAAGAACTGTTACACAATAATCTGTCACTATTTCATGATTTGTCTTTCGTCTTTATCAGACTTCGGTTACTAATCCATATGGAGCCCCGAGTATTTCGCGGATTGAGCTGGCAGCGAAGCTAGGCTGGGCAGCCCTCTATACACCCGAGACATTATCGTTTGCCTATTGGTAGCTGTGATCAAGTGAGGCCTCTGTACAGGACTGTTACACGCTCACTCAAACTACTGCGTCCTGCGTATTACTGGCTCTCGGTTAAACGGGGCGTGTCTAACGAAGTGTCTTCGAATCACAGCAGTAGGAGAAAAGAACAAGTGTTTGGAGTCTACCTCGCCTCCGGATGAACTCGCGAAATACTCGTGGCTCTATGACCAGACACTAATGGCTCCGTGGTGTTCAGCTGGGTTACGTCAGGGGTGGATTAAAATGTAGTATAAACCTGGCGGGTGAGAAGTTTAAAAAAATGTAATCTCTATTTACGGCCGTCGGTATTTCGCCACTCACAAAATGATTCTTAATTGGTCGTGCTATGAATGTTGGATCCCTGTAACTCCGGGGGTTTGAAAAGCCAGCAAATAAGACTACAATTGTTTACCGCTTTGTGCACAAAACTCAATTTCTCTACTAAGTTCCTTGCTCAGATTTATAGTCGCGGTGGTCTAGTGGTCAGATATCCCGTCTCCCGTCACTGGGGAGCCAAAATCCGGATTTTTTGTTTTGGGAAACGTGGCGGGCGTTGCCGCTGGCCGGTGGTTTCCTCGGGGTGCTCCAATTTTCCCTAACACACAATTCAATCTCGTCGCTGTTCCACAACTTCTGTTTACTTCCATCGGTCGAGCTGTCGAGTGACACCCAAACGTATTTCTCACTCATTCCAAGAGGTTCGGAATTTTATTCTGGGATTAATTTTTCTGCATAAAGGCAGTCAGCGTCGAAGACTAGTATTTCTCATTTCTGTTCCGAAGCTGGTCTAGACATGTACAGTGCAGGGTGAACTTAATTTTCGTTTTCAGCGCCTCTTAGAGTAGAGCGACCGGATTTTTAATAAATGAAGCAGGGCACTTGTCATAAGATTTGAGATTTATAATGAAAGTAATATGGTTAACTTCCAGGCATGGCAGTACTGTAAATACAAGTTACAACGCAATCGAAAATTTAATAAATAAACACCCAATATATATCTGTATGTAAATAAAAATCATTACAGTGTTATTATAAGTTAACAAACACTAAAACTGCTTTATATTTGTATTTCTTTGAATTATATTTTTTTATTTGAATAAATTGCACGCAGAAAAGAATTATTTTGTTTAACCAGTTCATAAAACTTACTACATTTGTAAATAATTTATCAATGTTCATTAGTTGTTTGTGAGTAAAATGCAGGACATTCCACACGGCACTTGGCCAAAGGAGGACATTTTATGACTCTATTTGGCATTTCGCATCTAGCAGGACACAGTTTAAAAACAATGTGTTGACCTGCGAAAAGCAGGAAGTCTGGTCGCCCTACTCTAGAGCGCATTACAATTCCAATGACATTGGAGGGGGTATCGGATATAAGTAAGACCACCTGTTTTTCGCGAAAATATTTAAAGGCTGTTCACGATAAAGTAAGCACTTTGAAATGAAAAACGTCGCTGCCCTTGAACGCATATATATTTTAATGGGCGCACTGAGTGACATTTGCACAGTAAAGTTGGTAACGATGGAGGGAAAATATTTCCATATCTTAATGTCAAATTAGAAGTGTTAGGTAACTATTTTTGATAACTTAAATTATTTATTTCGCTTTGTTTTCTTTTAATGCACCGAAGTGTGAAAATGAGTAGATTTGTATAATATTTGCTATCCTAAAAATTTCAGTTTTACTTGATTGACGCATGAGTAAAGTGATGAGGCCCACGGAAATGTTAATTTTGCATAAGGCGGAAGAATACACAACGTGCGTACAATTAGATCTCAAGCAGGGCTTTCAAAAGTGCTAATTTTAAGGTTAACAGCCTACATGCGAAGGGTGGATTTCAATATCCTACGTGTACTCTTGAAGCTTTCCTTTGGTCGCTGTCCTCGCGTTCATGTGAGGGCGTTTCTCACATGACTGGGCCAGTCAGGATAAAGGAGCTCCAACACTGAAGATCCGTAACTCCCAGTTAGATGCGGACGTTGTGATCGTTTATGCGCATTTCTAAACGAGATACAGGAATGTTTGCTTCTGTAGTTGAAGAACACGAAATAGTAAATTATGTCGGGGTTTTCAAACGCCCCTTTGCGAAACGCTTAGGAATTAAAGTCACACCTGATGCGGGACGTTGTTTCCCAAAATGACAGTGAAACTAACAGACGTGCATTGAGTAGTAACCTCTACCTCAGACTACTTGGAGGGTCAAAAATCTCTATAAAAAAAAATGTCACTTTTCTTTGGCAGATGCAAATGAAACTCGACGATTATATAGAATCGCGACATTTCGGGATGAAAATTATATTTTTCGTACTCACTTGTGATGCCGAATCATTATCGAATTGCCGCAGTATTTTTACGTAAAATAATATACTGCCTCAATTGATATCCTGAGTAGGTTAAAATGGGGAAGCCCACTCTAAAGGCAAAGTTTGCTGTATACTATACTATGACGAAAAATGGTTAGAAAATTCTGTTCAGAAATCTTAGACACGATGGTGGAAGAATCGATATTTTGCCACTTAAATTAATATAGTGGAGCTGATGAATTACTTTTTTTCCTCTGCTGAGAAAATAGGTGGACCAATATTTGTGCTCATTTTTGGTTTTCGTTTATAAACGAGATAGTTTTTTGACTATTTGGTTGTTACTCATCAAAGTTAATTTTTACGTTTTTTATTGCACTCTTAATCTCACGGAATTAATTTAACAATATATCTTTTCGCTACCAGATGTCAGCATTTTGCTCTGAAATGCTAATACTCACCATTTACGTTTTAACACGCTCCGTAGATCAAGCAGTTTCCTCGCTGCGTATAGTTAGCAGGTATTCCGTCAGTTTTTTGGAAATGTTAATATGTTACTTTCATTTCAACATAACGTAAAAAAATCACCAGGAATGTTGTTAGAAGAATTTCCTCCATTTTTATGATAATTAGTTATTACATCAGTATTACAAGTGAATATTACAGGAGATATTACAAGTGAATAAACTGATCGAAATGTTAATATATCTTTCTTTGATATATAAGTATATGGAGATCCTATTTTATACCAACGTTTATTTTCAAGTTTTGTGCATCCAGAAATACACACTTTAATTTTACCTGGCTTCGGTATAATTTCCCACAACATTTAACATGGAAGAAAAGTAACTTCAAAATAAACGGTGTTTGTCGTGTGTACACGCGATTGTAGTTTCGACACAAAGTGCATTTAAACTTCTATTGTAGCTCAAGTATTTGGCGATCTCCTTGCAAGAGGCCGCTGAGACGCCTTCATAACACTAGCTTCTGGGTTCGAATCCTGGTTGGCAATGCATGTGTCTATATACACGATGTTGCAAAATTACATGTCAATACTTCGGGGAAACATTCCTCACATCGGGAAGGAATGGAGAAAAAAATATATGAATATACTCGCGGGCTGGATCATGTTACTGTGGAATGCCATCGCAGCTGTATTTGGCAGCCCCATACCAGCTCCCGAGGAGCCGTGATTTGAATCCACTAAATTTTTATTTGTGGGGACATTTAAAGGCAATTGTGTATGCGAACCCAGTAGACGATGTGGATATCCTTCGTAACCGTTTTGTGGCGAGCTGCGACACAATCAGGAATTCTCCAGAGGTTCATCGACGCATTCGGGAGTCCATGCAACGGCGGGTTATGCGTGTGTTCGTGCTGATGGAGGGCATTTTGAACATTTCCTTTAATCTGTAATGTGCCGACGATAAGCTTTCACACATTTCTAACTAGTTTCTTTGCATTTTCTAATGTTCTATGGTTTAGTGTCGTGGAGTGCGGTATCGTATACCATGTAAACAAAAGCGTTTACGGACTTATGCTCCTGTAATGTCCATATAATAAATCCGGATGTGAGGGATGTTTCCCCGAGCAATTTTGCAACATTCTGTACACTGTTAAAAATTTCTGTATATCTACGGAATGTTTTACGGAAATGTGCAGTGTATATACGGAAAGGCAATCAGTAATGACAGAAACGGAGTTAAGTCCGTAAATACAAAATACGTAAAGTCTCCGTATTCCCTTTGGCTTCGAGTTACGGGGACGAACAATGCCGATTCTACACGAAGCTTACTTCGCCACTGTAACAAGAAAATTATCGTTTCTGCGGCAGTTAAGGCTACCCACGCGACTATGGCCAATTCTTTCAAACATTAAAAAATAGTATCAGGCATCTGTAACATTTGGCAACACTAAAAATACACTAAATTTAATAAAAACTGAATTTTTGCTTTTGTCTTTTGAGTACAAATATAAAAGTTATACTCTTCTTTCCTGTTAGAGTCGTGGACTGGTAATTTTTTGACTCGGGTTCAAACTCGCTCAAGTACAAAATATTCTAACTTTTTTATTATCCTTTTTTATACACGGTAGAACTCCCACGTAACGAAAATTCAAGATATTTTCATTATTTCTTTTTATTTTAAACGTAAAGTACAGAAAACTAACTTGGAAATTAACGGTGAGGTTCCGTGAAAGTTACGGTAAGTCCGTTTCTGAAAATCAATGTGTCCGTAATTTTACGGAGAGTTTGCGGACACTTCTGGATAAATTTTACCAGCACTTTTCCGTAAAATAAAGGAGATTTTTTTAAAAACAGTGTATATATGAAAGTTTACGTTACTTTAATGATATGTCCTCTTCCCCTTTCCCTCACGATTACCGTTCTGGCATAAAAACGGAAAAGTTAAAAACCGACAGCCAACTAAAAATCAAAACCAGAGGCATCGGAAAGGGGGAGAGACAATTAAGGTATATGCCCCTCCCCTTCCAGTTTCTTTTGGGCCGCACCAAAGAATTAAAAAAAGACCGCCACAAATAAACAATATAGGCAAAATTCCATACTTGATTTATATTTTACTAAAAATGGTGGTAAATAAACCCACAATAACTTAAATAAAAACCAATAACTTATTAAACAGCCATCTCGGATGCTCTCAGAACGCTAATGGCTTCCCTCCTAACTGTTTCAAATCCTCAACACCAGACTGCAGCACTCTCCAGCGGAGTAATAGCTGAAGGCCACTTTACCCGCACTGACCAGTTTGTTTCGAAATTACATTATAGGAAGGGGTGATTTTTGCAACACCAGAGAGTGCCAAATTCTCTACAAGGTCCCATCATCCTTCATTAACCGGAAAAGGTCACGACGCCCCTGATAAAAACTCAAGTTCTTCATTAGGTACGGAATCGTGTAGAAATTAGGGGAGTAAATAGTGCTTCCTGGACTTAAATAGATAATCCAATAAAGTCTGCTGAAAAAGAATGGCAATTCTTGCATGAGCCGAGAATTGAACACGGGCAGTCTGCGAACCAAAACTGCGTTATATATATATATATATATATATATATATATATATATATATAATATATATATATATATATATATATATATATATATATATATATATATTAGATGACATCAAACATTTTAAAACTAATTTAAAACATTTTTTTTTTTTTTTCAACAGAGTTCTGAGATTATTTGATGCAAAATTAATGTTAAGAAATAAGTAATACAATACAATTTTAAATCCCCTTTCCAAACGTATTCTTGCTCCTATATTAGACTATCTGTTGCGCTTATATGAATATTTGATATATTCTTGAAGTATCTTACACACTCGCTTCCCTTCCGCGAGAACCTGCAGAGAATGCAGCTACGAAGTCCCCGCCAGTAAAATAGTTTTACCATCGCTTAGGAAGTTCCCAGGTTGCGTGTTGCACAACGAAAAAGGATGCACGCATTTTGCCTGTAAAGGCGACGGAGTGTTTGGTATGGCTACAATTTGCGCCTTTAGCGATTCCTCCTCTTTTTCCTCTTTACCTCAGATAATGAAGACAATATTCCTGGCAGAGATGCGCTGTAAATCGCAGCTTCGTTGTGACAACACCGGCTCGTCGCTTCAATATCTCTCTCTCTCTCTCTCTCTCTCTCTCTCTCTCTCTCTCTCTCTCTCTCTCCTCTCTCTCTTTCTCTCTCTCTCCGAGCGTGCCATCATCGTATCGCTTCGAATGTCGCTGGCTCCGAAAAGAACAAAGTTCAAGAACAATAAATCACACACCACTTTTCTTTCTACCTCTTCTAATGTTCGTGGAGAAACAGGAAAGCAAGGAGTAAAGCTGGGGTTGCAATCATTTTACGCAACTCCGCCTACTTGTAGCTATTTTCCTCGTTTTCAATCCCAGAAGAAAGGAAGCGTCAAGGACGACAGTTGCTCGGGGATGAGCTATCTCGTCGCCCCTACATGCGAGATACTGAACTGGGATTTCTTCTTTCAACCCATAGCGCAGGGGCGTATCCATAGGGGTGAAGGGGGGGAGGCTGAGGTGGTTGCAGACCCTCCCCCCCCCCCACCCCACGAAATCACACATATAGTAATTGAGTTCTTTAACTTAGTAAAATATTCAAGTGTAGTCGGTTTGTGCGCCCACCGATCTGAAGTGCGGGAGAGGCCCTTGGTTCGAATCCCGGGTAAGGAATGGGTGTTAATTTAAAGTTAGGTTATACGTTAGTCTGTAAGTCGTCCTCTGCTAATCTTTCAAGCATAAAACCGAGGGACGTTAAAAATCCCTATACGATACAATACAATGTTTCATACTTTTAACAATTTTAACAGTTACTTTATTCATGGGGCTGAGGAATGTCAATTATGTATCATACAACTTGTAGGTCTACGCTCGGACTTTAATGGACATTTAATTGACTTAAAACATTCCTCATTAAATTTGTTGTTACCAAAAATGATACGGTACCATATATACATGTGAAACTATTATACCATGTTACCTTCTTAGTGTAATAAATTGTGGCGGTTATTAGCTTACATATGCGAACATGTTAATGCTATATTTACAGATTCAAAATGTAAGTTATTTAAATGACACGGTGATGCAATCTACGTAATATGACTATTGTGTTGACCTAGTGTAAATCGGTGTGTATGTGTGAGAAAGTTTGCATAAGTAGTTTCTATCCTCCTTTCCTTTTCTATCATTCCACGGTGACTTGTGAATGATGTACCACTAGTGACAATACTAATAATCATCAGTCCCCCTCCCCTCCCCCCGAAAAAACATTTGGATACGTCCCTGCCATAGCGTTTTCTTCCACCGTAGACCAAAATTAAGACTGCCGTGAGCTTACTATCAGGTAAAGTAGGCACTGTTTGCAGAATAATTGTTCTGGCCAATGTGTGTCCTTCCGCCATACTTGAAATTAAGACTGCCGTGAGCTTACTATCAGGTAAAGTAGGCACTGGTTGCAGCATAATTGTTCTGGCCAATGTGTGTCCTTCCGCCATACTTGAAATTAAGACTGCCGTGAGCTTACTATCAGGTAAAGTAGGCACTGGTTGCAGAATAATTGTTCTGGCCAATGTGTGTCCTTCCGCCATACTTGAAATCAACATTGCTGTAGGCCCGTGCATTTTATTCATGCGCCGAACAAGTTAAACTGTAATTAAATTGTTTAGGAATCTGGAAAAAACATGTTAGTTGTGTTTTAATTCTGACTATTTCCAGCATTAAAAAAAAAAACAGGATCTAACTGAAATAAACTTCTGTGCCCGCAAATTTAAGCGTTGCAATATGAACAATATTTAGACATGGAACTGCTTCTCTTATATTGATGCCAATTGTATAGGAGCGTGTCAGTGAGCCTCAGTTGAAATACACGCAGTTAAAGCGTAGGGATTTAATTCAAAAGTTGATTTGAAAAGAAGTAACGTGCTCGCGAATCAGCTGAAGACGCTTCCAAAGTGTATTTAGTTGAAGCTTAGCATTCCAAACACACTGCAAGGCATTCAGTCGGTGGTTATACGGCCGCCTTGCAAGCTTGTGAGGCATCAGTTTAAGTCTACAGGTTTCTGTAATTCAGTAGAGATAAATCAAGACAGCTGACAATGGAAGATACTACTTCGTGAGCAAATATTCTGCCACACAGCGATACGTTTTTTTCATCGTTAATCTGCATATTTAGTACAACATGCTACGTGTTAAAATGATGTTCAGGGATAGAGATCTGTTAAAAGGAATGTGCATATGATACTGTGATCCTTCAACACTGCCTGAAGCTATGATGTCCCTAGCATATTTTGTTAATGAAATTAACAAAAAAAAAAAAAAAAAAAAGTGCTCCAGATGAGAAAAAATTTGCTCCTTTGCCCTTTAATGGTGATCACGTAACACGTAAATTGAATTTACAAATTGCTTTTCGTCAAATCTTATGTTAGAATGTACTGCACAAGTAGTTTTAAAGAGTATTCAGAATACTTGTTTCTAAGGCCAAACATATTTACTTGCCTCAACATGTTTTTTTTTTTTTTTAATAAACAAAACATGAAAAATAACAAAATTAATTTTGTTCGTCTAACAAAATACACGCTCGAAAAAATAAAACATCTGTACTGGGAAAAAAAAAACTTAGACTGCCAACAAACTATTATGTATTAAAACAACATATATTTGTTTGGCCACTCATTTGACTGCCTTCGTACGAAAATACAGCTCAAAAGTTTGTTTGTAATGCGACAATAAGGGCACTAACAATGTTTGCTAGTACTTAATAATGCTATAAATATCTTAAAAGTGAAGCTGTAGAACTTGAGATATGTATTTACGAGCGTTGTCTAGTATTTGAAATAAATATAATCAGAAACATCCCCATTTTGATCAGCAATCACTTTCTTTGGGTATGCGACGGCGTAGCGTTTCGGCGCGGTAGATCTGGGTTCGAATCTCGGACAGGCTTCTATGTTTGTGTAGAATAACTAAAACTGTTCGATGCACATGAAGCCAAACAAATCCTTATAGTCTATTCACGGTAAAGTGATCACTTTTGAAAGCCCTCTCATTTGGAATAATAATGAATATATATATATATATATATATATATATAGCCTTAGTCGTTGACTTCCGAGTGCAGTAGAATATATACACTGTGTTTATTATTTACATGGCAATATTTATTTCAAATGGTGATTAAAGGGTAAGAATTTGCTAAAAGGAAAAAGTAACTAGGGCCTCAAAAGTGCTCACTTTACAGTGAACAGCCTATAGTTACACTAACCACATTTTAGAGTTTGCTGTTACCAAATAAGAACTACAAAATAATTCGGCTTCAACAACAAAAATATTTAACTGCCCCTATTCAAACAATTAATTTGGTCGCCGCAAAAAAAAAGTTTTATTTTACGCAACAAAACCTTTTTCTCATTGCAGAATGTGATAAGAAGTAAGACGTTACACCGCTGACTCTATAATCTTCGTACATGAGCTATAAAAGTTTTTTCCTGTCGGAAACAGCAAAGAAGGAATTGGCCAGGGCCTCTATTTTAGAGCCTAAAAGCATTTTCATGGCGGGATTTCGGAAAAACCTTGTGAAACCGAGATAAAGGTCGTCTGTATCGGGAATCGAACACGGGTCCTCCAGAATGTAGTCCAGTGCGTAATTACCGCAGCACCGGCCAGCTTGTGGGTTTGTAAAATATTGTTACTTATATGCATAGATCGGGAGTGAATTGAGCTCAGGTAAAGCCTCACGTAAGTGATAGATAGTGTCCAGTATCGTTTTGCTTAGTGGTTTTATTTCTCTGTCATTGCGACGTCACAAATGCACTTGTCATAAAGGCTGTTCATTATAAAGTGAGCACTTTTGAAATCACCCTTAGAAAAAAGTCACGGCCCTTACCTGCATATATTCTAACGGGCACAATGAGTGACATGTGTCTAGTAAAGCTGGTAACGATAGAGGGTAAAGTAGTTCCATTTATTGACGTCGAACAAAAAATGTTAGGTAACCGTTTGTGGAAACTTAAATTATTTCGCTCGCTTTCTGGGTCTTTTAATGCATCGAAGAGTAAAAATGAGCAGATTTGTACAATGTTTACTTTTCTAATAATTCCACAGTTTCACTTGACCGACGCGTGAATAAAGTGACGAGGCCCATGGCAATGTTAAATTTACATAAAGCGAAAATAAATAAATAAATACCACAACGTGTGGACAAGTAGATCATAAGCAGGGCTTTCAAACGTGCTCATTTTATCGTGAACAGCCTATAATCGCCATTTAAGGAACGTATCCTCTTTCTTCATTCCTCTTTTCCAACGCCCCGGTTCCCGGTTTGTATTATAAAGGGCTTTTTAACGTCCCCCGGTTTTATGCTGGAAAACTTGGTAAGGGACGGCTTACACCTAACTTAAATTAACACCCAAGCCTTGCCCGGGATTCGAACCGAGAGCCTTGTAAAAGCCCTTGTAAAAGTCTATTTTGGTCGGTGACGATGTATAGATATGGAAACAATGTTAATGATATTATGTTGCGTGGCCTTTAAGTATTTGGGGTTAAAGCATCTAGTCGTTCTCAATGCGCCAGAGATTAGAAAGTAAATAGGCGCTCAAAAAGAGCACGTGAGTATGAAAGATAGCGAGAAACAGCTATACGTCGTTTTATCTATGACAACACGTGATTTATATAAGATGTTGCGTGATTAGGCGAACACCTATCACGTGAAAGCTGTACCTCTACAATGTCTTGATCACGTGGAGGCGTGTGTAGCTTCACGTGATACTAGCGTGTGTTTCACGTGGAAATAACGCGACGGGTTTCTTTGAAACGCCCACGGCCGAGCTCGACTGGCCATTCTTTCTACTGTTCGTTCGTAGTTATCCGTAATTAGTTTCTCGTTTCAGGCCACTGCGCCTTTCCGCATGTTTCGACACATTCCCAACTGGAATGCATGCGTCCATCCGGTGACAACGCACACTGTAAAATCGAAATTGTTAAAAATGTTCCGGATCAGTGAATTATTAGACTTTCAGGTCTGGTGAGACAGCTCCACTGGAATGAGCACCACTGCATCAATTACTTTAACAGTCATTTCTGCTGATAGCTGGAGCTAAAACATCGGCGGATTCCACTGACTCGTTAGTATATATCCGCCAATTAATTTACGTTCCTGTAAGAATAATTCCGTCGATTGAAACCAATGATTCAGATTAGAGTGTGAAATTGATAACTGTTTAAATTTTACTCTTAAAATGAATAAACACAAAAATGAAATATCACTGGCAATTACTTTAGACATTGGGTACATTTTGACACCAAAACACATTAACATTTTCTTCCTAATTGTTTGCCATCGTTAGTGTCTCTGCATTAACCCTTTATAGCCATAGGCGTTTAAATGAACGAATTTTGTTTGGAACTGTACAAGTCTCAGTTTAACACTGGGGCCGCGGTGGATGAGCGGTTAGCCTGCTCGCCTCCCACCAAAGCAAACCTGATTTCAATCCCTTGCCGGGTCACTACAGAATTTTCGCACGTGGGAATCATTCCGGACGATGCCGCTGGTCGGCGGGTTTTCCCGGGGATATACCGTTTCCCCCTCACTTTCATTCCGGCGCTGCTCCATACTCGCCTCACGTCACCCTCATCAGCTCCCAAGACGTCGCTGTTTGAAGTTATTGCCAACAACTGTTTATGAAACTGCGAAATATCTTTACAACGAATTATGTCTCCCACCATGTGAAGGACCTGTCTTATTCGATAGTGTTTCCTGCAGTATACGATGCACTCAATTACTTACACATTCTGTAGCCTACAACGTCCAACATAGAGTTTATTTGAGTTGAGATATTTGGGGGCGGTTAAAAACGAGGTCTTGAGAGCCGATGAGGGTGACGTGAGGTGAGTGTGGAGCAGCGCCAGAGTGAAAAGACGGGGAGAAACGGGAGATCCCCGAGGAAACCCATCGGCAAGCGGAATCGTCCGGCACGATTCCCGCGTGCAGAAATCCTAGAGCAACCCCGCCGGGAATCGAACCCGGTTCGCCTATAGGTGGGAGAGGCGAGTAGTCTGACCACTAGGCCACCGCAGGGTAAATAAATACAGAGACTACAACTGCGTGGCGGTTCTTTCCGTTGATTGTCTACGCGAGGAACTGAGAACAGACCTTGTGTCTGATTGGCTACCACGTACTTCGAAAGGTTCCCTATTGACTGGGCTGACAGCAGGTAAGTAGATAACCAGACGCCGACTGGCGGAGTTGCCACATGTCGCTGGCTAGTGGCGCCATTTTGCTGGCGCGTGCGGTTAGAGTTCGCGGAATTAATCGGCTATTTCACCTCTGTATTCATAATTGCTCTGTGACTGTACAGCTTGCAGAACTCATAAAAAAAAAAAGTATGACACGCGTTGCTCGCGCCACCTGTTTTTCGCGAAAATATTCAAGCGAAGGCTATACTCAGATGCAATATAGCATACATGAAGTTTTCCTTTGGTTATTGGCCAAGTGTCTTTGTTGGGAGACGGATCCTTACCTCACCGGGCCAATCAGAATTAGGTAACCCCGACACTAAGCGTCCGTGATTCGCGAGCAGCCACCCACAATGCGTGACAGTTAAAATTATCCAATCACGAGAGTGATCTCAGCTCTAGTGTTTTGGAGCTCAAGTAGTCCTGAAATCATTCCGCGCAAAGCATACGTGGCCCTACGCACTGCTAGAGACATGCAAAATTCGCGTTTTTTTCTCGCAGTATTCTAAAATTCACCGTCCTATACATGTTCGAACCGGTGTCACTTCTTTATTGGCTTCTGCAGCAGTGAGGACACATTTCCCCTTTTCGATTTGATTGGACGTTATTGGGCCAGCTTGTCGTTAGTGGTTTCTTATTGGTCCAAACCCTTCCTGGGCGTGTCTTAACAAACTGTTGTCCATTGGCAAAGGCAATAAAAAACACAAGTGTTTGTAGTCTCGCCTGTCTTCAAATAATAACGTGAATTGTGCATGTCTCTACGCATTTCACATGAACGAAGAATGCGTATATTTTGTAACACTGAAAAATATTTTACTTGAATTCACAAAATTTGCTATCATAACAATCATTAGAGATCCGGTAATTTCGCGTATTCATTCGACAGCAAGCTGGACTACACAATATTTCGTGTAAAGGCTATTCACGATAAAGTGAGCACTTTTGAAATCAACCTTAGAAAAATGTCACTGTACATGCCTGTATATAGTTTAACGGGTGCACTGAGTGACATGCGCTAAAAGTTGGTAACGATGGATGGAAAGTATTTCCATATCTTAACGTATATGATAAAGTGTTAGGTAACCATTTGTGATAACTTAAGTCGTTTCTTTTTCTTTCTGTTTTTATACATCGAATTGTAAAAACTACCATATTGGTAAAATATTTACTTTTCTAATAATGTAATATTTTCACTTGTCCGACGCATGAAAAAAGTGATGAGTCCCATGGCGATGTTAATTTTATATTCGGCGGAATAATACACAATGTGCAAACAAATAGATCTTGAGCAGGGCTTTCAAAAGTGCTCATTTTATCGTGAACAGCCTATACTCGAGACTCAGCTAGCTGCTCATTGGCTGACGCTGCAATTTCATTCCAGGCCAGGAAGCACGAGATTGTGTTTTTTTTTTCTCAGACGCTTTTTTACTGGCTCAAACACGTCCAGGGCGTGACTAACAAGCTACGATCAAATTGAAAAAAAAATGAGAAAAGGTAGTTAAATGTACACCTGTTTGAAGTCAAGTTTGTCCTCTGACGAATGCGCGAAATTTTCCGGATCGCTAATTATTTGTATCTTTATTCCTTACTTTAGCAATGTGTTTAGGGTTAGGTTTAATATTTTTTATGTGTTCTGCTAGCTTAATTATTTATATATAGTCTATTCGCAGTGTCTTCAAACTTTTTGAAATAACCTGTGTAAAAATCACCCCGTGTATGATGTGTTAGATTGTTTCCTAAATATGTCATGTATAGCAAGCGTTTTATACTTCTGTTAACATAAAAGTTACTAATTTTTTGTTTCATTAAACTTTTTCTTGTATTATATCGATACATTATAATATTTCATTTATAGTAAATGAGAATAAAACTAAACAGAAAATCGGTGTGTTGGTATGCCTAGAGCCACGAGTATTTCGCGAATTCTTTCGGAGATGAGGTAGACTCCAAACAACTTGTTCTTTTATCCTACAGTTGTGATTGGACGACAGTTGTCTAGACACGCCCCGTTTAATCGTGAGCCAGTCATTAGCAGGTAGCGGTAGTTTGAGTGAGTGTTTGACAGTCCTGTACAGAAGCCTCACTAGATCACAGACACCAATAAGCAAACGATAATGTCTCGAGTGTATTGGAGGCTGTTCAGCCTAGCTTGCTGCCAACTCAATGCGCGAAATACTCGGGGCTCTAGTGATGCGTAGTAAGTAGGTCTTATGAGAAATATCATTACAGTCGGTGTGTAGTCACGTTGGTGTAATTTCGTAGACTTAGTTGACACTTTGAAGACTATGCTCGAGCTTCACTCGGGCAAAGCAAATCTGTAAGTATCTCTATCTCTGAACATAAGAATCACATGTATATAGTTTCATTGTTTTCCTAGTTTTTACCATTACTTCACAAGAACATTACCGCTCACCAACAGGCAATGTTGTGAATACATTACTAATTTTATGTATGGTAACGGAAATGGACACGATGGACTGTATGTAACGATAAGTATAAAATAAAATTTTATTTGAACACATTGAACTCGGCACTCCATTGGCGGAAACCGGGCCAATAACGAACGTTACGTATTACACAAAGGCTGTGCAGTGTAGTTTGGACCAATAGGAGAGGGATCAGTGGAAAAATAGAGACCAGCAGAAATTATATTTCTGCAGTGGAAGATATACGTGGCTAGCGTCCAGCTTGTCTCGAATGCCTACAAACGTGCCCAGACTTCAAAGTGTTAAGTTGATATATATATATTTTATATAGTTTACGAAATATAACTCAAATTTCGTCACAAGAATGTTATAGGCAGGTTCAAAGTGTTGAATAAGAGTCTAAGCGCGGCATTCTGCATTTATGTAGTAAGCTACGAAAGGAACAAAAACAACTTTTCCTCTACATTTTATTATTTAAACTATTTATTAAATGAGTGTCAACAGTTTCTCTTGAATGAACAAAAATATATTTACAAGTCTGACCCCTTATTTTCAACAAAATTCAGAGTGCCAATACTCGCTCACCTGTTGATAATTCGCACTCTTACTTAATCATTATGTTCTGCACACCATACAGATTGCATTAAATGCAATTTGACTGGAAGAAAATATCTAGGAGCAAAGCCAAGTATGCTGCAGAATTCGGGAAATTAAAACTTTCGAATGTTATATTTTGAAAACTATAATGATTTGACGACTAATAACTGCATTTAGAGGTAACTTTTCGAAAGTTCTTTCGGTTAACCAAATTTAAAAAAATGTGAAATATCACCTTAACGGGCCTGCCTACCAAGCCGGCAGCCGCGAACTTTAAATGGGGAATTAATTTCTAAACGAAATTCATTCTCATTGCGCAAATTTGAATGATAACTATTTCAAACGAAAAGTATTCTAAGTGGAATTTCCTAAGGAATGATGCTATGTTAAAATATTTTGTCAATTTTTTTTGTTTAACATGTTTTTTTTATAAAATGTAAATATTAAAATTTACATATAACGAAAAAAAAGTAAATAGATAATTTAATATATATATATATATATATATATATAGCAATATTCTCCGAGAACATTGCGTCAACGTGTTTTTTTGTTTGAAATCTTTTTTTATCTTTAAAACGGACGCAATGAGAAAGAATTTCGTTTAACGTTGATTCCCCATTTGAAGTTCGTGGCTGCCGGCTTGGTAGGAATATCCTGGAAGTATAACTTTAGAGGAGCTTCAGAAAAGTTGTAAGTAACCGTGAATGGACTATATATAGCAAGTGATCCCCATTTCTCAAATCCTCTCGGTTCGGGATGCAACAATGCCTTCGCACGTGGTCTGCGTGCAGCCCTAGCCGAGGACCGCGCCGGACGGTGACACGACCGACCAACATCACATTCGCCGCATTCCTTTCTTCTGATGTGGCTACCATCTGGAGGGGGGGGGGGGGTCTCTGAACCTCCGCGAGCGCCAGAGATGAGTGACAAGCCGTCCCGATCAGCTTCTGCTTCGCTTACGTTGCAGTAAATGTGCAGACGTCATCGTAAACCCGGTACAGTCACTTCGCGGAGAACCGGAGCACTCGAGACGGCCAAGCTCGGTCCTATTTTAGCCCGTTGCGCACCCCCTTTCGCTTGTTGAGGCCTGTTCACGACGGAGCCGGCACTTTTGAAATCAACCCCGGAAAAAAAAGTCACTGCCTCTACCTGCATGTGTTCTAGCAGGTGCGATGAGTGACACGAGTCCAGTGAAGTTGGTAACGATGGAGGGGAAAGTAGTTCCATACATTCTAGTCGAAAAAAAAAAAAGGTTTTGGTGACCATTTGTGATAACTTAAATTGTTTCTCTCGCTTTATCTCTGTTTTAATGCTCTGATGTGTAAAAATTAACAGATTTATACAATTTTCACTTTTCTAATAATTTCACAGTTTCACTTGACCGACGCATGAATAAAGTGATGAGGCCCATGGCAATATTAATTTTACATAAGGTGGAAGAACACACAACGTGTATATAAGTAGATCTTAAGCAGGGCTTCCAAAAGTGCTCATTTTACCGTTAACAGTCTATAAAAATAATTGTACTATGAACCTTTAAGACGGCGTGCTACATAAATAAACACTAAAAACGTCGATAAATTTCTTGGGACCGAACATAGTAAAACTAAGAAACGGCAAATCTAAATAATATTTTTAGCTAACTTTCTAAGGAGATATTTTGCCAACGTGATGCATTAGTGTCGAATTATTTCGTACGCCATTAATTCGTACGTTTTAGTGTGGCGTAAGATATCGCTCTGGAGGAATGTCTCATTCAGCCAATATATTTGCTCTCAGAGTAGGCAGAAACTGTTATTTTAGATTGTTATTTTTAAAATTTTCTGTATTGTTTTCCAAAAAAAAAAAACATGTGAACTTCAACTATCCTGTTCAGGGTTTATTTATGTACCATGCCCTATTAAGACTAGTATCTATCTATACGTCGAAAAATGTAAACTCTGAAGTCTTTACACACGGGAATGTTTCTCTATAACGCAAATCCTCACACTAATTTCTAGATATTTTAACTTATTAAGGTACTATTATTTCTTTAATTTTACAGTTATTTATACTGACGTCTGTTGTGTTATTTATGCTGGGCCTGATATCTCTTAAGACCGTACAGTATATTTGAAGGAAATATTATTCACTAGCGACCCGCCCCGGATTCACATGGGTGCGATTTACAAATATGAAGTTGTTTAATTGGTTACTGTGGCCCATCCTTAAAAGCTAAACATACGCTATCACGGATTTTTTTTTTTTTTTTGAGATCTACAGTTCTGTAGCACCTAAATTACGTGTATCTCTTATGGTTTAGTCAACGTAAGTCGTGTAAACACCCAAAAAGCGGCTTTTTCCGACTTGATTAGAAAACGTCGACATTTCTAAACTATCCTTACATTAAATATTGATTTTTTGTACCCAAATCATCTTCAATAAATTATCTAAATGATGATGAAAACCACATCAAAATCCATAAAGTAGTTTAGAAGTCTTGGCCGAATACACAAACACACGCGGCCGGGTGACTTTGTTTTATATGTACCATGTATAGATAAGTAATTAGCGATTTTTCATTACTTCATAATACTAAAGACTGTTCGCGATAAAGTGAGCACTTTGAAATCAACCTATGGAAAATGCCACTGCCCTACCTGTATATGTTTTAACAAGCGCACTAATCGACAAACGCCCATGAATGACAGAGCAGAAGGTCGCAGCTGACGTTATCCAAGATGGTCTCCGAGGCTCCTCGGCTCCCAGCCCCTGCGCTCGAATCCCCATTTTATAACTACTGGCGTGTCGTCTGCCTGCGAGAGGCAGGTTGGACGTTTCGGCGCACTGCCCGCTACTTAAACGAGTCGGTGTTAGTCTACAATTGTGTCCTGTCTACAATTGTGCTATCCCAACATGTGTCTTAGGACAAGGATGCGCTGATTGGTGTACGCGACCCTCTGACGTCATAGCGCCGTACCGAGCTGCCGTGTCACAAGTCAACCTGTGTCCCAAGTTGAAGCATTCGGAAAACTGAACTTTTGTTCCTAAGCTTATGGAAAAAGAAGACTTCAGATACTGTCGCGCACATATGTGGAATGTTTACGTTATTAGTAGGATAATGGCGGGGTTTCAGATCACTAAGCGAGGAACGATGTTCTGGACAATCTTGCAACGATAACCCCAATCATAAAATCGTACTAAAAACGAAAGGCGCTAGGCTCTGCGATTTCCTGTATTGTTGTTTATTCCGAATTCTAGTCCAAAAACGCCTAAGATTGTCCAGGACATCGTTCCTCGCTTAGTGACATGAAACCCCGCCATTCCCTACTATTATTAATCTAAAGAATGGCTATGCAAGATGGGCTTTCTAAAAAGAAAAATTATGAAATGCTAATAAATAATTAATGATGTCTTCTTTCGGTCTGACAATTTTATTTGAACGCTAAAGCTTTTAGAACGTAAGTTTAATAAATAAAATTTGTATGTCAGTTGGCGAACTTATTTAAAATAAAACCATTAAGTCGTTTATTATAAATAAATATTCAAATCACCCATCTCGTAAACATTAAACAATCAATAATTCAGCAAATTTAAACATCACTAAGTAACAACAAACAATGTACCGAATTTACTGCTACCTAGTGTCAGATTCTGAAAGCTCACTTCGGACGACGCATTTGTAGACCATATTCGGACTGCGTCAATGTGACGACGAGTTTCGGACACATCCATGTCCACAGGAACGGCCGATTGCAAACAGGTCTTTACACACATCCGTCGGGAAGGCTGTTGTCGACCCCGGTGGACCACCAGTAGAGAGGATCGTTTCATCGTGCGACAGGCTGTAAGCACTCCACAGGCGTCGCTGCGCACAGACCCCAGGGACATTTCACGGCAGCTGGGGGATACACGCCTTTGTCCACCAGTGCCATATTCAGGCGTCTAGCAGAGCGGGATCTGTCGTCGCGGCGTCCCTTACGACGTCTACCATTACGACCCGAGCATCGCCGACAACGTGCGACCTTCTGCCGGAAACGGACATCATGACAGATTGCGGATTGGCGACGAGCGGTGTTCAGCGTCGAATCACAGTTCTGTCCCGATGCAGATGACCCCGCGGATTCGAGTCTGGAGACGTCCCGGCCAGACCCACGATATACGCTTTATTGTAGAGTGGTGCACTACCCCAACGAGCGTTATAGCGTTATAGCGTAAGGTGCCATTTCCTATGATTCCTGCACCCCCACTGGTGGCGACTGAAGGAAACCTAACGGCGCGGCGATACGTCCAGGGAATTCTGCGTCCATGTGTGCTCCCTTTCCTGGTGCAGCTTGACAACCCCATTTGCCAGCAGGATAAAGCTGGTTCCACAATATTGCGATGCGATGCGTTGCGATACGATGAGTTTGCGATGCGCAGTAGCCAATCAGAATGAAGCAGATTCCGTCGCAGTGCGTCGGTGTCGAGTGCGTTGCGCGAAATTCTTGCGGTGCGATTGTCGTCGTCAGCCTGCGACGGAGATGAAGAATAAATGTTTGTTTACAAAGGGAATAGAAGCATCTATTTATTTATTTATTTATTTATTTTACAATTTGAAAACGACGATCACGTTTACCCCGGCGTTTTCGTATTTACATTTTTATTATTTCTACGTGGGTGTGCAAAATAGAAGAAAAGGCTTCTTGTAGATTAGGACAGTGTCATAAAATTCGTTTATTAACATCGAAATAATTCTCCTTCGTCATATTATGTCTCGTCCCCGCTAGTTTTCGTCTCACATCGCGTTTGTACTGCCGTGTTTTTATCTTCTACCACTTAAATCATACAGTTTCAACTTTATGCGTATCTTTTGTTACATTCGTGAGGTCTGAAAAATATATTTTCCGCCCTTAAACTAGATAGCAGCACCATCTCAGACGGCGTCCGTCGCCGACAGATCATCGCTTAGTTGTGAAACAGCAAGTACAGCTCGTCGCAGCCCAACGCATCGCAACGCATCGCATCGCACTATTGTGGAACCAGCTTAATGCCCGGCCTCACACAGCACGGGTATCTCTGGCGTACCTTCGTGATACAAGCATGCTTCCTTGGCCGGCGAGGTCCCCAGACCTCTCGCTCATCGAGAACGGTTGGGACCAGATTGGACGGCAACTTCAGCCAGCAGCCACTAGGGCGGATTTGGATGGTTAGTTGCGCCAGCTGTGGCAGCGTCTTTCTAAGGAGAAAATATGACGTCTGTAAGCGTCCGTGTCGGACCGTATCGCCGCGCATCTCCATGCTAAGGATGGCCCAACACCATAGTAAGTGCATCCCGCAAGTGTTGGTTCCTACAATATATGTTTGGTGTGGTACAATATTCTTACGTTTTCTGTATACGAACATATGGGCGATTCGCTGTAAAGTGAGCACTTTTTAAGGCCCCGCTGAATTTTTCTTTTCATTATATTTCTAACTTCCTGTCACTTTTTAATATAAACATTGTCGTCAGACTAATGAACACAGTGTATACAATTCACCACTAATAAAAGTTAACGTCTGAAGCTGGAATAAAGTCTATTTATTAGTGGTTAATGCCTGTTGAAGGGGCAAGTGCTCACTTTATCGCGAACAGCCTTTACTACCATATCTTGTGGCCTGTACCCCCTTATGTGCCCCAGCGATTGCTCATTTTTTGCAAATGAGTGTACTTTGTAACACTGCAAAATATTTTGCTAGAATTTACTTTTACAATGCTTTAAAAAATAAAATGTTAAGAGTATATTTTTAATCAATAATTAAGCGTAAATAATTTTTGATGCTTTTAAAAAGTACAATTTGCAACCCTCTACCTTTTCATTTAACAACAGCGCCATAATAATTACTGTTATTTTATGTAATACAAATTAGTAACAATGTTAACAAATATTACTATCTGATTTTATGCACATGCAATTCAGATATGAAAATGACAACTTTCCTATTTGAAACTGTTTCCGTGGATAGGCCAACAGCAGTGTCTCCCCCGCCACGCATGATGTTTACATAAACACACTCAGCTGACGGCCAACCTACCCCAGTATGTCAACAGAATATATATTGTCATGGGGATAATTGTACATAAGACTACTTTTGGAGCTGTCCAGAAATAAGTGCACTCGTGCCCCCCCCCCCCATATTCTACACACGGATGTAGAATATGGGGGGGGCAAGAGGGACATGACCCCCTTCCAAACTTTGCGTTGGGGAGACAGCCCCCCCCCCCCCCCCAAAAAAAACTTTGACACTCTCTGCTGCAGTTGCGTTATTCTATGCAGCATTAACTTCCTTTTATCACATATTTGGTAAACGATAAATTAATGTGAAAGACATTGCAGAAAGACTAATATTTCTTTTCATACATTTGAATATCCAACACTGCAGTGTTTCGTTAAAGGTACATTTTTATAGTCAGATACTGTTTAAGAAGTGCCTGTGAAGATTTTTTTTTTTTGTGCAAAGCTGCAGTTTTTATCACAGTAAGTAAACTCATAATTTGGCCACAATTGATCATATGTATTCACTTCATTTAACACCACATAACAGAAAACAGTGGTAAAGGCAGTTCCCGATAAAGTGAGCACTTTTGAAATCAACCTTAAAAAAATGTCGCTGCCCCTGCCTTCATATATTTTGACGGTCGCACTGAGTGATATTCGCCCAGTAAAGTTGGTAACGATTAATGGGAAGTAGTTCCATATCGTAACGTCGAAAAAAAAAGTGTTAGGAAACCATTTGGGCAAATTTAATTATTTCTTTCGCTGTCTGCCTTTTTTTAATGCATCGACGTGTGAACATGAGCGTATTAGTAAAATATTTGGTTTTCTAACAATTTCACAGTTTCACTTTACCCGACGCATGAACAAAGAGACGAGGCCCGTGGCCAATGTTAATCTCACATAAGGCGGAAGAATATACAACGTGTATACAAGTATATCTTAATCAGGGCTTTCAAAAGTGCTCATTTTACCGTGAACAGTCTATAAGACAAAATATTTTTCTATAATACTAAATAAAATAGAAGTGTTTGTCTGAGATTTTCGAATTTTCCACTTTTAATTATTTTTTCATATAGTATAATTAATTACTAAGCCATATCTAATGTTAATTTTTTTCAGGTCTGTATGTCTGTCTGTCCGACCGAATCTAACTCAAAAACCACCTAACGTATTGACATCGAATTTACACAGTCTATAGATAATAACCCCAGGACCAACTTAGTCTTTGCTTCATCGAGACATCCCAAACGGTTCCCGAAAATATGATGATCAGGGATGTGAATAGATACTGGATTAAGCTTTTCTAACAACTGATTACTGCATTAAAAAAAAAGCACTGTTAAAAAAAATTCTGTCATTTCTCCTTAATTTTTGTTCATTTTTGTCTTCGCAAAAGTAGTGGCTAGAGCGAGTCAAAGTCCTAAATTACGTGCGTACGAAGCAGCACAGGAAAGCTAGTTTTGTAATAAATGCATGTGGGTATATAAGGACAACGTTATTGTTCACGCAAAATTTTATGTAAAGAATGGCGCCCCCCAACCACCACCAACCCAACTTTATGAACAAATCTGCACACATGAGTAGAGAGACTGTTTCCCCGCGCAGCTGCCGCGCAGGCGGCGGGGTGGGTACTCGAGGAACTGCGACGTCACCAAGGCCGGCTGGGTATGTTACGTTACGAGTCGATCTCGGATGACGAGGGTGAAAGGGGGGGGGGGGGAGAAGGAAAGGATCGTCATTGCCTCCTGACCTTGGCGTACTCGACCTAGTGACGCCATGCATAGTCCACGCCGCTCTGAACGGCGGCTCTCACTATTGGAAGCTCAATCCACACTTCGAAATTATGACGTACGCTAATGCCCGGTTTGCACCAACATCTTCCGCGATCCGAGATCGAAATATCCTAGTTCCGAACAAGGATCCAGTTTGATCTTGGTTCCAATGTAAATGTGTTGCACCAACGAAATTTCATGATTCTGGATCTCCAATTCGTCGGTCGTGGTTCCAAAGTGAGAGATCGAACTTAAGTATGAGACGAATTTTGCCATTGGTTCGTAATATATGACGTCATAGAAGTAGGCGTATTTTTCATTGTTGATAGAACTAGATGTGTGATGTTTTATATGTTTTAAGTGAATTATTGTTGTACGAATTTTACTGAATAATATTCAAGTGTGGATAATGTTGTTTTAATTTCCTTCAAGAAAATAATCGAACGTAGTTCTATCTGTTGGCGTATTTTCAAACTACATTTGTCGACGATGGCTGCTGATCTCGGATCGAGATTTCGAACCGCCAATTTCGGCTGTTCGAAATGAACTTCCTCTCGATCTCCAGTCCAGCTCTGAACTCGAATGGTGCAACAGTTTTCTGTGTCGATCTTAGATTCGATCTCGGACCGAGTTTAGAACCACGATGGGGCATAAGTCTGGTCAAGAGTAAATTTCTGTTTTTTTTTTTTTTTGTGTCGTGAGTAAATATAAATTTTTTGTAACAGAATAATGGCAACAGTAATTTGACGAAAACGTATAATAAAACTGGAAAATAATTTTAAACACATTTTAAAACATATTTCTCAATTTAAATATCGTATTATATGAGCAAAAAGCTTTATTCCGGGGCCAAAGTGGTTCTTCGCTGCCTTCAAGTGTTTTCTTTTAAATACGAATATTGTCTCGTTTGATGTTAATTTGAATTTTATTGTGGAACTTGGAAACTACAAACGCGACTACTCATTGAATGACCAAAATTTCCTGTACTTTTTTTTTTTTTCAGAGGGCATATACAAAAATCATTGTAATTGATTAAATTAGTTTTCAAAAATTAACATCTTTCAACGAAATGCACTTTAATTACTCTACTGTAAATGTTTAAAAATGCTAAAAATATATAAATTAATTTCTAGGGTCTTTAATAACAAGGCTTTCAGGAGTTGCCTGTCTGTCTCCCGCGAACTACGTTTTTGGCGCAAACTGCTGAAAGTGCACACAGTCCGTTTTCACACGAAAAGAAATCGCACTTCCTTAAGAATTAAGACAATTCGTTCTGTCTTAAAGATAAGTGGAATTTTAGTGGAAATAGCTCATCGGCACACGGCAGTAAACGTTCTTAGAGAAAAACTGAAACTTGCAGCGTAAAAATATTTAAAAACGTGAAAGTTTTATAGTTATATTTGTGGATTTAATTTTTAAAAAAATCGATATCGCCGGAATACGTCATTAATGATGGCCGATGAAGAAATGAATTGCTGGTTTGGGTAGTGAGGTTGGGAAAAGGGAAGGTTTACCGCGATTTTCCTTGGATTGTAGATAATAATTTTCATCTGAATTGTGCGAATCCACTCTTAAAAAATGTTTGCAAACTTTTCTGTACGGCAAAGAAATCCATTTCTTTGAGTTTTTTTTTTTTTTTTTTTTTTCAACGCACTATTGGAATTTAAACAGAAGGTTACGGAAACATAGGTTTGTTGTTTTTTTTTTTTTTTTTCAGGTTTTTATTTCATGGCAATTGGCAATATTATTTTCCTTCATAGCAAAGAAATAATTGTGCCGCTCTTGCTCACAGTAAAGAAAATATAACTTCGTGCCAAAGGTGATGAGTTAGCAATGCTGAAGGTTTTCTGTCACACGTTTGTTGTATTCAGTACGTGGCTGTTGTCCCGACGCAATCGTTCATAAACGAATATGTATTCTGCATTTACAAAACTGCAACTGAGGCAAATGTGCAGTTCTCCTGCAGACGTCCGAGGTTATACTGAAGTGCAGTGATTCTACAAACCACTATAGGCTGTTCACGGTAAATTGAGCACTTTTGAAAGCCCTGCTTTAGGTCAGGCTGCACCATGCATGGTCTTATAGCGAATCAAAGGCTAAATTCGGACAAAGATCTCTCAGTCGTTTTTTTGTGATAGCGTTTTCATCTAAGGTTTTTTTTTTTTTGTTTAAGATTGAACGCATCTACATTTGTAAACCATTCAAATTTAAATTTTTAAGATTAAAATGCACTTTTTAACTATTTATAAAATGTCACAATTTTGCAAATAATGAAAACGTAGATTTTAAATTAAAAAAGTTAAAATTTGGAAGGTTTACAATTCTTATGAGTTCAATCGTAAACAAAAAAAAAACTTAGTTGAAGACACTATCACAAAAAAAAAAAACGACTGAGAGATCTTTGTCCGAATTTAGCCTTTGATTCCCTATACGCCCATGCATGGTGAAGCCTGGCCTTAAGATCTACTTGTATGCACGTTGTGTATTCTTACGCATTATGTAATATCAACATTGCCATGCGCCTCATCACTTTATCCTTGGGTCGGTCAAGTGAGAACGTGAAATTATTAAAAAATTAAATATTTTATATATCTGCACATTTCTACACTTCCGCGCATTAAAAAAAACACATTAAGCGAAATAAATGATTGAAATTAGCACAAAGGGTTTCCTTACACTTTTTATTCAACGTTAAGATATGGAACTACCTTCCATCCATCGTTACCAACTTTGCTGGACGTATGTCACTCAGCGCGCCTGTTAAAATATGATATGCAAGCAGGGGCAGTGACTTTTTTCCAGGGTAGATTTTAAAAGTGCTCACTTTATCGTGAACAGCCTTTAACTTAAATTATTCCCACGTGGAGACATTATATTCTGGCCCACGATACTGCCTTTCATAACCTGTGAGAAGTAATCCAAAAAACGAAAAGACGAAGTGGTCGTTTGGTGAGAGGCGTTGGGTTTGTAGCACGGGGTGTTCGGATTCGAGTCTCTGAGACATAGAGAGAGAGAGAGAGAGAGAGAGAGAGAGAAAGAGAGAGAGAGAGAGAGTGTGTGTGTGTGTGTGTCTATATATATATATAAACAGAATGTTTGGAAATTAAACGCCCGAACTGCGGGAGGCGATTCCTTACGAAAAATTAAGTCGAAAATTTACTGGGCACCATATACCAAAACGGAACATTAAAGGAGATATGAGTAAATGAAAATTGGTTTTTGAAAAAGTATTTTCGCCGAATGCCCTGCACGACACCGACGAAGTCCGCAACAGAAAGGTGTCATGTTGCAGAGACACATGCGTAGAACTGGCCGTCCTCGGTCTGTGCGCACAGTTCGGCTTGAGAAAGTGATACGTCAGTTCATCAACGAAATGCCCTCCACTAGTACACACTCCATAGCGCGCCAAATGGGCGTGTCCCATTCGACCAAGTGGGACGTACAATGGGTAAATCACCACCATCCCTACCGTTGGCAGAAAGGACAAGGCATTCAGTGTTAATACGTTTTCAAAACCCTATTTTCACTTGCTCATATATCCTTTAATATTCCGTTTAGGTATATGGTGTCCTTAATATTTTCTACTTTATTTTTCATAAAGAATCGCCTCCCGAATTTTGGGCGTTTAATTTACAAACATTCTGTATACATGTATATATATTTTTTTGAAAGGTTTTGTATTTCTCTTTTAACTAATGTTTTTTTTTTTTTTCAGAGCACAAATTTTCTTTACAGTGTAACTACATTTACCATACAGGCGTCTGCTGACTTACTGTAATGACGATGTAAGGTTATCATAGTTATTACCATGTATATCAAACAAAAATTATGTTCGTGGAAATACTACTTTGGACTGGTTCATACTAAAAAAAAAAAAAAAAATTCTTTACGGCAACAAATCACGTGTCGCAGTAAAGGAAGCGTTTTTACAGTACCGTAAATACGGGATAGTTGGTTCCTGAACCCAATTGCCCGACATGCAGGACAGAACAAGTAAATTCTAGCGAAATACGAGTATTTTACGTTAAAAGCGATAATGTCGTATTTTTCTGACAACTCTGGGTAGTGCATGTGCTACTTTTTTTATTCACTTCTGCACGTTGTGAAAACGCGTGCAATACTACATTGGAAGTACCTCTTCTTCTACCGCGAGGGTACTATGCCTATCGGCTGGCGGCTGCAAAATTTAAGTAGTAAATCCCAAGTTAAGGAGTTTTCGTCTCAGTGCGTTAATTTTAAAGATGGCTGTTTAAACAAAATGAATTCTTCGCGAAATTTCTAAGAGAAGTTACCCACAGCGGCTGTTTCCATAACCTGTTTGCAAGGAACTTTCAAAATGTATACTTTACAAAAAAAGTACATGCTACCTATCTATAGGCTGTTCACGGTAAAGTAAGCACTTTTCAAGGCCCTGCTAAATTTTTCCTTTCGACTAATTTCTAACTTTTCGCCACTTTTTAATATAAACCTCGCAATATGTCTATAAACAGAGTGTATGCATTTCACCACTTACAAAAGTTAACGTCTTAGGCGGCAATAAAATATATTTATTAGGGCCTTAAAAGTGCTCACTTTACCGTGAACGGCCTACACATTGTAAATAAACGGTCGTAGGGATCTTCAACTAAAAAAAATCAATGAAGAATACATTTTGTTTGAAAAGCCTATCTTAAACGCACGTAGGCGAAAATTACTTAATATGGGATTTCCTATTTAAATATCGCATATGACAGCCGGTAGGTAGTACCCTTAATTCACAGTGTTCCAGTTGTGAACCTACCATTAGTAGTCGAGTGTTGCGCGAACTGTATGTTTCAGGACGCAATCGCTATATCCGTGGCGGCAACACAGCACGAGCGAGCTTAATCGGACGCGAAGGTCGCGAAAGAATATAACTCTCTGCTATTGTTCGTCGGCCTTCTGAGGTCTCAGGTGATGGATCGCTCGCGATATATCCCAGCAGTCATCGCAAACTGATAAAAAAATAAAACCTTGCGAGATAAGGAGCCCGCCCGCTATGTGTTAGATTTAGATAACGTTTAGTTCAAGATTTATATAACATTACGTCTGTACGTGCAGGACAAACACCTTGAAGTTACGAACAAGTATTTACTTGCTTTCGGCTTCCGTTGATACGTAAGATCATAAATTGGGACATCAGATTTTCATCTCAACCGCCACTGTTAAATTGTCTGTATGCGAACAGCGCATTGTTACCAAACGTGAAAACGCCTTGTTTCTGTTTGCTACACCGATTGATGCACGTACAGGACACGGGCGCAATAGCGCACAGAAAAGTTCAAAGTTGGTCAACTTCGTGTGCTGTTTTCCTGTGCGTGTGCTGTGCATCAATGAAGCAGCTGCTATCAATTAGTACCTGTTCAACATCTGCGCTTCTGTGTTGTGCGTGTGCTGTTGCGAGTGCAGCCCAGGCTTCGGGCATACCTTAAAATTGCACGATTAATAATAGTCGCATTTAGGAGATTAGAACTTGTATCACTTCGGGTAACGAAAATTTGTGCAACCCACCTGATCTGCTAGAAAACACATACCGTACGGGCGAGGGTGATTACAAATTTTACCTAATTGTTATAATATTTGAGTAAGCCTATTGTGTTCTGGTAAGCAGCAAAATATTGTTTTTGGATTATTTATATTTTTTTTTAAATTTAATCTTTGTTAGCATTTCCACAACAAATGCTTTAAAGTAGAATTACACATTGTCCATTTTATTTGCTGCATACTAGTCTGTTATTTACACAAACTAGAATCAAGTACTTTGTAATTACGCCCAACTATATCGTAAGTGATCACAGACATCGTTCAACACTACATTAAAATACATTGAAAGTATAAGGAAAGCATTCCGTTAAAGATGTATTTATGGCTGTGCTACATTCGCCGTAACGTTCCCGTAAGAAAATAACAGTAGCGTTACCAAGCGATTTTTAAAAAATTGCGTACTACATTCACAGTAAGAAAAGTATAATGTGACCAATCAGAAACGACCAGAAAAAAAAAACATATCTCACATGGATCGCAGAAATTTACGAACCGTGTGTTGGCTAACCTGTCTCAGTAAAAATGTTCTTCTGTTTGTAATGACAAAAATAAAAATTGTTCTTATTGCGGCAAAAATTTTGAGAAGCTGTGAAGTGGTAACTACTTAATTTCACAAAAAAGAAAACATTTTACAGTATTATTTTTGGTTAACTTTTGCAAACCCTGAAAATACTATTGTCTTTTTTTTTTTTTAGCTCGAATCAACTGTATCAGATAAAGTTATCAAAATTAATTTAAAATCAAAATAGCCTCCGTACATCGTTGATCGCGTGCACATGTTATGTATAAATAAACGGAAATCGGAAATGTAATGCATACTTTCCTGACACAAATTTGATCAGTTTTGCAACATTGTTGGACTACCTTTTTGTGATTGGTCGCAATAGAACTCCGCGTAAGAAAATATAAAATTTTCAATCTTCCCAATGCTGTTACTGCGAACAGGTATCCGTCTTATGACGGTTTGTTATGTTGTAGCACGGCCCATAAGTATGTGTGTGTGTTCAATTCCTTACTGTTAATTTTTTCGGCGAATGTAGCACAGCCTTAACTGACATTTCTTCTGTCGTTCTAATTTTAAAAAGTGCATGGACTGTCATTAGTGTTTGTCTAGTAACACATACTGGATTCGTGTTCATGTACTAAATATTAACTGCAGTAGTAATTTTCCATGGCCTAAATCTCCAAATTAGCGTACACGTAACATAACATAATTTATTTAAAATCTAAGGTAGCTAAAACCATAGACTAAAGAGTCTTCTGCGCATGTACCCAACATTGACCTAACCTAAACCTTCACAACTGTCAAAAGTCATATGGTCAAGAGCGATGAAAGTGTTTGTTTACATCTTAATTTTTAAATGGCAAGCATTATTATATTAATAAAATACCTTTACCATTTTAAATTTAATCAAAAAGCATTTCAAACTGGTTAGAGGAAGTATAAAAACATCTCTAAGCACTTGTTTGCGAATCAGTTTTCTAACCTAAAATACGAACCACGCCGTTTTCGCTAGACGTGTAGGCAGAAAAGCAGTCCATTGTTGGGACACGGAGATTGGTTGTGCGCAGCCAGCGAGATCGGTCTACCTCATCTTTAGTCTATGGGTTAAACACGCCTACGCGTAAAACATAAACAAAACAATTTCATCGAGATATAAACAAAAGAAGAGAGGGAGGGGGTTGGAGAGGGCTGCTGCGCGCGCGCGGAGGTTTGTGTTTCCAATTCCCGCCACGTAAAGATTGTCGCCGCCGTCGTTTGAACAGAGTCGGGAGTTGAAGAAATAAATGACACGAGTTATACGCTTGAGTTTTCTCTCGTTCGGTCGGAGTAGATGCTCGTTGGATCACCATAACCACGATGCAGATGGCTATCGAGCGTTCACAGGAGCAATAGCGTGGGTATAGGCTGTTCACGGTAAACTGAGATTTCTTTTGAAATCCCTGCATAGTATCTAGTTGTGTATTCTTCCGCGTTATGTAAAATTAACACTGCCATGGGCCTCGCCACGTTATTCCTGCGTAGGTCAAGTGAAACTGTGAAATTGTTAGAAAAGTAAATAATTTACAAATCTGCTCATATTTAAGTACATCTGTATGCATTGTTTAAGAAAGTAGAAAGCAAAAGAAATAATTTAAGTTATCAAAAATTTTATTTTTCACTCTTTTCCTTCGACGCTGAGGCAAGGAACTACATTTCCTTCCACTGTTACCAACTTTACTAGGCGCGTGCGACTCAGTGCGCCCGTTAAAACATGTGCAGGTAGGAACAGTGACTTTCTTCTTAGGTTGATTTCGAAAGTGCTCACTTTATCGCGAACAGCCTCTAGCTAGAGGGTGGCGTCGCGCGGAGTTAAATTGCCGCTACCGCATCGCCAGTGTCCCCCGGCTGAAAGGGATTACCATTTCTAACTGGCGGGTTGTGCTTGGGGTAACGATGCCTCGGGCCGCTTTGAGCTGCCGCCGCGCCATTTATCGCACTTGCCGCGCGCAATTACTGGGCGCGACGAGCGCGATGCCGCAGCGGACTGGCTGCTGAAGGAGTCCAGCAACACGCATTGCCTTGTTTCTTTCTTACTGTTTCTCTTATTTCGCACTCGGGCATGTAGAAATGTTACTAAAGGCTGTTCGCGGTAAGGTGAGCGCTTTTGAAATCGACCTTGGAATAAAGTCACTGGCGGTGCCTGCACATATTTTAACGGGCACATTGAGTGACATACGTCTAGTAAAATTGGTAGCGACGGGTGTAAAATAGTTCCATAACTTAACGTCGAATAAAAAGTGTAAGGTAGCCATTCGTGAATACTTAAATTATTTGTTTCGTTTTCTGATTTTTTTATGCATCGAAGTAGGATCCTAGGCCAGTTTTGATTAATTTATAGGGTTAAATTGATACCAAAGGGTTAGTTAAACTTATTGAAAGGGCTAATCAGAAATTGAAAGCGTTAATAAAAATGGTTAAATTTTAAACCAATATTAATCCGATTAAAAATTTCTCAATCCAATCGAAGAAAAATTCTTTTGATTTTGTGTATGGGTATACTTTATTTTCTTTCTTTCTTTTGGGTTGGGGAGGGGGTACCAGGAGCTCTTTACGATGTTGACGGTGTGATGTCCTTAAGGCGACTGAATAGAGTGGTGGGTTGCAAGTGTAAAGTTTAGTGCAAAAGTGGGTTAAGTGTAAAATTTCTTATTCTTCCTTATTTTGGTGTGTTTTTTTTAGGGATGTTGGTAATAGATAGGGGATTTTTACTAGTATATTTAACACACGAGATAATTTCAGATTGTTTTAAACGATTTTTTTGAGTGGTATAAGTGTAAATTGTATCTTTTTTTTGGGGGGGGGAGGGGATATTGCTTGTAGATGGTAGATAGGCGACTTCGAAAGATGCGATTTACGTGTTATACAATATTTTTTCCAAATACAATTAAACGTTAGAGAATTTCAGAGTGTTCTAAATATGAATAAATTACACGCATCGAATTGCAAATTTGAAATTACTATGTGCATAATAAGTGCAATTATGTGAGTCTTAAACGTAACGTGAGTCTCGAAATTAGAAATATAATTTACAAGACAGAGAATTTTAACTAGGTGAATAACATCTGATGTCAACAAGATCAATCTCACTAAACGAAAGTCAGCAAGTCAGTATGAATAAATATCACATTATATGTACAAATTACACGATTCAGCATGGTGAAAGAAATCTTTTGACACAAAAATCTGAATACAATTTAAACCAGACACAATAGCATATGTCTATTTTGATAAGGAAAATATATAACGATCTACATGAAAGTAATTAACAACAGAAAATCTTAGCCCAAATGATATTAAAATAAGTCAGTTCGATATATGAATAAGTAGCACTTATGTCGAGCTGTGAGTTAAAACGTCAAGCGTGGACGATAGACAACTGTGTTTAAATTACGGTATAAACTCGTAAATGAAGGGAAGAACAATTTTAATGTTTATGAAATAAAATGCAATTGTTCACACGAACATTATTTTAGGAAGTTTTGTCTACCGAACACAGAAATTGTAAATCTTATCGCAATATTGACTAAACATACGAAAGAAAGATTCCTGATAAAATAGTTTTTATGTTAAAATGTTAATCTGAGGTAGCACTATAAAGATGATGGTAGGTATGATTGTCGCCGGAACGTAGTTTGAGCTATCCCCGAGGGTGGCCTCGTCGGCTGCGAAGTGTCTAGAGGTGCGGTGTTTATCTGGTTCAGAGGAGCTCATGAGTAGCACGCTTGTCTCCCACAAGCATTGATGAACGACTGAATATGGCTCTAGAGGTGTAGATCAGGTCCTGGCTGCCCACACCTCCTTCCCCAACTCTTTAGACCACGTCTACGGGACCCTGTGGTCAAGAAACCAGCTTGCACATCCTTTCCCTTCCCCGCCCCTCGTCAATGCGTGCTGCCCCGAGCTGCCCACGATCGTCAAATGTTTTCGGTAATTTCTCAAGATGTCATCATCTGCCTACTGGCATTCACATAAGGAGCTGCTTGCTTGTAGCCACCCCCTACCCTCCATCGCTCGCCTACAGAGCTGGTCCGACTCCACGATGCCAACCACACTTAACCCCTCCCCCTAAACCCATGCCTCTGAGGTGTTGGTGGTCAGTAACCTGTCTGTCCTCGATTGTCGATTCTCTCAACTCATTCAAGATGGCGGCGATGGGATACAGGGGTACAGATGGCTCCTGAGATCCCTACACCTCCCTCCCAAAACCACTGACCTTTAGCCTCACCAGAGAATGTGTCTTATCTCAAGATGAAGACTGTCTGCCTGCCTAACTGAATCCCTCCCATCGTGCAGCGAAGTTTGGACTCTTCCGAATGTGTTAACCTGTCTTATTGCAGCAAAATAAAATTTCACAAGTACCGCCGATCAAAATTTATATCCCTGAAGATAAATATTACCCAAAATCTTAATCCCCAATTAAAATTCCAACAAATTGTATATCTTAATACAAGAAATAAATTTTATTCCAATAAACTTTATCCCATTTCCAGGAAAAATTATTTAAGCATTTTCAAGAAACTAAATATATTTTCATACAAGATATATTTTCACTCGCAAAAATTTTTTATTTTAAAATATTGAAAGAACACAGTTTTTCAAACATGTATCATTCAATTTACCTAAGTTTCAGGTATTACGATGGAAGATATGACACATGCATACATATTCAAAATTTTAATCTGTTTTTAAATATATGTCTATAGCAATGAAAAATACATATTTTACACGTAGACTTGTCTAAAACACTAACATTTACTTATAACCAAAGTTTCATTTCAAAAACTTCCCAATCAATCTTTTTAGATACTCTATCTACCTTAAAATTTGTATATACTCGAACTTATTTACAAATCGATTTACCTAGAAAACAAATTTGGACGTAATATTACTGAAATAATATGTATCCAGCTAGAAATGACTTCTATCAGAGCTGGAATATATCAATTTTGATGATATTTCAATACATTTAAGCAAAATTTAAGGGAAAATGGCAGCCATTTTGTAATAGTATTACCTACCTTTTACAATAATGCATTCCAACTGTTAAAAAATTATTTACATCATAAAGAGATTCCAGAGACAAATAACTTTATTCCATACACATTAGGGAACAGACATAACGAATTATCAGACAAAAGTTAGTGGGAAAAAACGAAATTTATACTACATATTCATGCTTAAAACAGAAGACTATTAAGTCAACCATGGCTCGAAATTGGTTACTCAACAGACTAGCCTCCTCCTAACACAATTGTTTAGTAAACAAAGTCTTTAAAAATTCCCTACAAAATACTTCTCAACCCATCTCTACTTTCTACATTCCTGAAATTAAATTACTATTTATTCATTTAAATCGAATACAAACTAAAGACGTATTCCGTCTAATGTACGTACATTTAATCACATGGTGAATTTGTACGCATACCCTTGCAATTAACATACAAATATTATAATAGAAAACATTTTATCATCATTAATGAAACCTGACACTGTTTAAAAACAGTTCATCCATACAGAAACAAGTTCGCTGTCGTTCTGACGCTGTGTGGTTAACATCTATTTGGAAGAAAACTTTCTCCTCACACCGAAGTTTATTCATTTAATCTACATTAATGAAAATGGAGACATCACCAAATAAACTATACTGCAAATACTGCGGGAAAATGTACACTTTAGTCTACAATGTTCACAGACATGAGAGGAGCAAATCCGTGAAGAATTCGTCTCGTATGATTCTTAATAGAAAATATTGTTTTCGCCAGTTCACACGAACAGATATCTTAAGTCGTCATTACAAGATCTTTTAAACAAAAAAAGAAATCTTCCCCCTGAGAAAGTAAATTTACCGTCTACACTACATAATATCACCGAAGGAGAGGCAAATAATGTGATTATAAGAAATGACATAGAATCAGATTGTATGAAATATACAATAGCATGTGAACGCAACGATTGTCGACATAAACTACTGCGACCAGCTGCGAAGACCAGTGTCGGTGATGATACACCTAGTCTTTCTAAGCAAAGTAAAGTCGATATTTATGATGAAACATCAGGTGAAGACAGTAGTGAGGATGTTAGTGATACTGTTGAAGACATTCCTTCAACAAATGCTGTGAAGAGGGCAGAAGGCGTGAACAATACTCGTTACATATTTCCCGAAGACCCAAATTAACTTGTTAATAAACTTACATATTTATTGCAGTTTAAAAAAACACAATAAATATTATGGAATAAAAGCGATGGTTTTCATTACATCAACACTTAAGGAACAAGGTTACATCGAATGAAATAATATCTACAAACACCCTGAGAGGTATGATAATACATTTTTGCTAACCCTATTACTTATCCGAAAAAGTAATTATTCCAAGTAAACATTGCATGATAGGAATATGTTTCAATTTGAAATATTATGCCTTGCTCAAACCAATTAAGTCGTTTGAATTTGCTTGGAGTGTGTAATTAGGTTTGTGGAATAAATAGCCTTATTTGAGGGATAAAAATACTTTTTCGTGTACTAAACAAACTTATTTGAGAAATAAAATATATTTCTAGGAATGATTTTGAATAATAAGAAACTGACTAACACCCTAGAACATATAACCGGTATAAAAATATTTGGTATCTATGTTTATGAAGAGCCCTATATTTACTGGTGCTATGATTTTTATAACCTTCTATACTTGTACTTGATGTTGTTCAATATTTTGTGTTATCCTGTAGTTGTTTCAGAGCAAGGTGTATTTGTTGTATATAAAATTTTGGTTCAACCTGTATTTGTATATATTTTGAAACAATTGTCTAATATGTTCTATGTTTTGCAACATTCTGTAGTTTCCTAATTTTGTCAATAAATTAATGTTTAAAAGTGAAAATGTTTATTAAGATTTATTTAACCTATTCCTTATTAAAATTATCTTATTTTAGAAAGAAAAGTATTTTATCCCCAGAGACATTTTAGAGGAAAGTAATTAAAATGTCATAACAGAGAGAGATTCTTAAATGTTCTATTAAAAATATGTTGCATTAACGAGAAAGAGTCTTGTAAAGAAAAATCAGATAGTAAACAAACTTATAAGTTCGCCAAAAAAAAATTACTAATCAGATAAATATGTATTTGAATCTGGCAAAAAATTCAATCTGCTGGAAAAATTATAAATACACATAAAAGAATTGATTATTTCGCCTGCCTTCGTAGATTTATCAAATTAGACACGGAGGCTATGGGTTCGAATCGAAGGTAATGCATGGCAAATTCTAATATATACTTTGCCAGATCGATTCCCGGCTGAGATATGGTTAATATAACCTGGGTTCGAGTCTGGGTTAGGTCATGTACAAATGTAATCTGGTTTCCATTCTAAGGGTTCAAATGCAATAGACAATACGTAATAGATGTTATGATATGTTATGTTGGTACGTTACGATATGTAATGGAATGTATCTAACATTACATTATGTTACAATATGTTGCATCATATTACAGTATTTTACTACGTTATGACACTTTACATACTACTATAACATACTTTTATGGAATAATGAATGCAACACATAATTAATATAATATAAATTTGTTTGTGCATGGCGAAAATTTAGTTTAAATGTGTGAAAAAGCTAGTTGAAAATGTATAACATTTTGCTTCCGAACACCTCCTATTGTGAAAAGTTCGTATTGGAATAATAGTTTGTGTACAAAATCGTTAAATAAGATCGTAATTCAAACCTATTGGCTTAAAACTGGACAGTTACATGTTAAATTCAGATGTGAAGGCTAAAATATAGTATATCCACGCAAAATTAAAAAAAAAAATCATGTAAAATCCTTTTCAATGTGTCAAAATTCCTTAAAATTGTGTTAAAATGTACTAATCGCGTATTTGATATCAATTTCAGGTGAATAGCATTTATTAAAAATTTGCGACAAGGGATAGTTGTGGGCTATAAATAGCACCTCCCACCCCATCTCCACATTTGCTAATCTAACTTCATGGAGGTAACATCATCTTCTCTATCGCTCACAGACACCCTGTCAATCGGTCCCCAGTGCCTAGTTCAAGGACACCGGTTGCCCATCCTCCAGCCGCTACCGGGACCTGACACAATGGGGTTATGTTGTGAATGATTTTCTCATTTCCAGTTTTACCGCCTGCTTGCGAATTCGCCTGCTTTCTCGGGAATTTGGTTGGCTGCATGTTTGCTGGAGCAAACCCTAGGACTTTTGCCTGCCAGAGAAGCCACCGGGAGAGCTCACTCGACCACTTGCTAGGCTGCCGGGCTAGTGCTCATACAGCTTGACCTGGGTTTGGATCTCCTTCATCAACCAACATCTTCGCCGCAAGAGTTTAAGTAAGTGAATAATTTTTAATATAAAAAGATAGGGTTTTTGGTATTTTGTTCAAAATTTTTCGCATTTTCTTTCAAATTTGAGTAAATTGTATGAATTTCGTTAAACTTTTAACAAAATTGTTGAGACTTGAAAGAAATTTGAAAACTGAATGATTCGTCTTGAAATTGAAAGATTGGTCTTTAAATTGTAAAACAAGTCTTTTGAATCTATAAACTTTTTATTACTTTTGTTAAACTTTTAACAAAATTGTTACAACTGAATGATTTTTCTTTCAAAATCATTACACCTGAATGTTTTTTCTAAAATCAAATGAAATCATTTCACACTTCAGAATATTTTTTAAGTTAAGTATTATTAAGATTTTTTCAAGGTTGTTTCACAAAGTTTAAGGGTGGATGTTTAAGAATGGTTTTTGGGCTATAATTGGGTGTGAGTGAGAGAGTGTGTGAATTGAATTGTGAGTGCGGGGAAAAAGTCATGTAAATTTAATTCCAGATGTAATTTTTTCATGTAGTTTTGAGTTTATTTAACAGAATTGACAGGGGAGGTAAACCGCCAGTAGTAGCATCTTGCACTATATGGAATAGGACCATATCAATAACATGCACCTACAACCTCTCTTCATTGTTTAAATATTCAAAAAGTATGTGAAAAAGCATCTAGAATGTATGGCCAAGTCCTCTGAGAAATTCTTGTTCGGTAGGTGTGAGTGCAGGAGAAAAGTGGTGTAAATTTTCGTTAGTTTTATGTAGTTATAAGAAATGTTTAAGGGAGGGATGCTGTGTATATGAGGTATGAACTTTGGAGTGGCTAAACAAGGCAGAACTAAGTCCCTCATGCCAAATGTGATGGGGGAGATGCATTTCTCAGCTTCCAAGCTTGTTCATTATAAGTTGATTGGAGAAGGATATATGATGACGAATATATGAACCTTGAGTATTTCTAAGCAATGAAGTGTTTTTGAAGTGTATATGACAGGGTGGTTTTGGGTAATTAAGTTAATTTTTAGATATTTCCTTTTCAAAGTTGATGAGTAAATGTGAGTGTGAGTGAGAGAGAGCTAGATTTTTCAAGTATTTTTTAAAGTTTCAGTAAATTTTATTTCGAAAATGCATGGTTGTATAGTTGTAAAAGTATTACATGTGTATGTAGGTTTGCTTTAAGTATTGCATGTTTAGTTTTATAGCATAACGTGTTTGAATTTTATGTATTTTTTTTATGTTTAGTTTATAGCATAAAACGTCTGAATTTTAGACAAGTTTTATAATATCTTGAGTGCAACAGATAAATTCCCTTGCTAAAACTTTTATTATTAAACTTACTTTCGAAAAATTTATAAAATCCATAAAGAGTTTTTAATGGTGTGAAACTACTTTAATTTTAATGGTGTAAATTATTTCAAAAATGATGTTGGTGGTATATCACTACTTAGATGATTTTTTACGGTGTATAAATTTAAATTTTTTAACGGTGTAGAAATTTGATGGCATAATATTTTTAAAAATTTAATAAATGGAAGGTTTTTCTCTCACAAAAATAACATTTAAAGTGGGCTTAAACAAATTGTTTTTGCTAGTCACAGTCTGCATGCTCCCAACGTTTGAGAAAGGTAGACGAAGCAGGTCAATTCATTACTGGAGACGGGGTGTATGACAAGAAATTCATGCTGCAGAGAAGTTGATGGAATGGCGTGCCCAGAGGGGAAGTGCCCAGTCTACCTCCCGCTGGTGTGCATGCGAGCCCATAGGCTTTGGGGGGAGGGGGGTGGGAGAATGGAAAGTTGTTGGGCGGGGCTGGAGAGAAGTTCCCAGTTTCTCCCTTTCCCCTCCCTCGTCAAAATGCAGAGACACCTACAGGGTCTATGCGATGTCTCGTTGGATGGGACAGGGAGCGGGCAGGGGCTGTTGGTCAGGAACGGGAGGAGTAGATCGACCATATGGTGGTGCACGCGAGCGCTAGCGGCAGCTTAGTGTACTAGAGGTCTCCTTATTTTGCTAACAGCTCTGTGTGCAGAACAACCTGGCTTGTTACACACTAACCTCGTTTCCCCTTCACCATGCGAGCGGCCTGTCGGGCAGTCGTGACCTTAGCCCATCTATTCCCTAGTATGTTTTCCCTGCCTGCTAGCTACCTGCCTCTGTAAAAGTATTCGGGTTTCGCTGCCTTTTTAGTCACAGCTCTCGTTTCTGTCTTTCACCAACAAACACAAAAAGTTTAAAATTAAGAAAAACGTTTTTTATAGGATGTTAATAATAATATTATGTTTTCACTTATATTGCACGTGTGTGTGTGTGTGTGTGCGAGTAATTATGAGTGTTTTTATTTTTTCAGAACCAGGGGTTACTTCAATTTAATTATTGTGATGGAATTTTTATACCGGGGAAACTAAAGAAAGTTTTTAGTTAAGTGAAAATGGGTGAGCGTAAGTGATCCTGTATTGACATCTTGCTTGAAGATTCGGAATTGCAGACAGAAAGACACACAAGCTGTCGAGACTGTGTCCCTTCGCCTAAACGCACATAAGTTAATCTATTGGAGGACTATCTTTCTCATTTCCCCTAGTGCGACCCGGCCCGGCGCTGCTCCATACTCACCTCGTTTCCCCCTCATCGGCTCTCGAGACCTAAATTTCGCCCGCTCCCACACACACTCAATTTTCGGCTATCCGTTACCTGGTATTGTACACTAGGTTTTAGAATGACTCGTACCTGTAGCTTTTGTAAAACATGTCGCTGTAGTCTACTGATTTTTCTCAATAAATTAAAGTTCACTTAAATATAATTTTATTTATATAAAATAATACAGTGTTTTATGGTAGTAACACATATTATATTTACAGGTAAGTGAATAAAATGTGGTCATTTTTCAGCACGATCTACGTATATTATGACAATAATTGTACTATTGTAGGAGAAAAACAATTAGATTAGCTTTCTGTATCGTTAATGAAAAGACTGGTTTCAGACGTATTGTGTAATAAAACTATTAATTTAATTAAATTTGCAATCCCTAGAAATTATCTATTGCTCACGTTTGCACTTCCTAAAATTACATATAACCTTTTATAAGCAGTTTCACTATAACTTGGAATAATACGGAATGAATAATGTCTTTTCTGTGTCGCTTCTACGATAAAGAATTTACATTTCTGCGGAACTTACAACGACATGAAAGAACGAGCTGTGGAATGAAAAATTCAAGAAAGCAGTTTCAGTGTGATTTCTGCGAGAAAAAGTTTTCTCGGAGTAGTGATGCTTTAAATAGACATTGTAAAACTTGTTACACTGGTTCTCCAGCTCCATATTCTGCTCCACATTCTGCTCGTCAGTTAGTTCCACAATCTGTTCCACATCCTAAGACAGCACAACAGTTAGCTCCTCACTTAACATATCCAGCTACAGCTACTTCAAAGCACTTAACATTACCAGCTCCAGAAACTGTGGAGCACTTAACATTTCCAGTTCCACCCACTGAATTACTTTCAAAAAGTAAATATTTTAATTCAAGGATGAAAAATAATTCGATGCCCCATCTTCAGTGAAGAGTTCATCATCTAGTCTCAAATACGAGATAGTGGCTAGCACGTTCGCCTACAGGTTAACATGATGCGCAGATAATTAACAATAGGAGTAACACTGGCGCGGATAGGAACATCCATATGTTTCAATACAGGCTATTCATCGCTGGTAGTAAGTAATCCACGTTTCTTAGCGATAAGAAGGCTGACATTCTGACTCTGCTTTATTACTCGCCTCGCTTCACTCTTATCAGCTCTCAAGACCCCGATTTCGAGAACTGCTAAAATCTTTTCACTCGCTCCGCTGTATAGATAAAAATAATCTGCTGCAAGGTTTTAATACAATTAGAAATCCATTAATCAGATGGTGTCTTCCTAGAGGTTATTAAATAATAAATGTCTAAATATTTTTCCCCTCGATACTGCAGTTAATGTCATAATATATTCTGCCTTGTCATCTACAACACCACGACTGCCAAAGACGTCCATCTACCGCTACCACGCGCACCTCCAGTTCCACACTCATCGCAGCTGTCTGCAGTCATCATCGCAGCTGACTCCAAACATCATCGCAGCTGACTACAGCTGTCTGCAATCATCATCGCAGCTAACTACAATTATCATCGCATCTGGCTACACCAACTACAAATTGCGTTACCAGTCCATGATGCTGCTCCTTCTCTCTGTTTGCCTAACAAGATTACTACTATCTTTACCCCTTCTCAAATAAGAAGAAATTCACAGCGTGGGATTACACATTAATCTACGAATACAAAGTGCTATGTGTGTGTGTGTGTGTGTGTGTGTTCTACCCCAGTCATTCGGCGTGTGGCTGGAAAATATTCAGGGTGTGATGTGTTGTACATAATCAATGTACATCAATAGTGATTCAGTGACTTCTTAATATTTTAACCATTGTTGTAAATATTTTTTTATCTTATAATCTGTGCCAGACAATTTTGTAACAGTGGTAGAAGTAGCAGTAGTAGTAGTAATAGTAGTAGTAGCAGTATTAGTAGTAGTAGTAGTAGTAGTAGTAGTAGTAGTAGTAGTAGTAGTAGTAGTATTTGTAGTAGTATGTTTAGAATGTACTTAACTTTCAGTAAATGTGTGATAGTTTAAATCATAAAATGTCTTGATAAAATGACTTTGGAAAATTTGCAGCCTAGTTAAGTTTATAACATGATTCTTGTCTATTTCCATCTCTTGTTATGTTTGTTTTAAAATATGTTAAAAAAGTGTTTATTTATATATTTGTTTAGTTGGTAAAACATATTGTGATTGAATTTTTTTTTACTGTGGCACTGTTTGTTTAAAACTAATTGTAAATATTTTAGCTCTTAAGAATGGATTTTGAAAAGAATGTTTTATAATAAAATGTCCAATTTGAATAGTGTGAGTTGTTATTTATTAGTTTGAAAGATTCCCTGTGTTACTACTTTGTGTATAATACTTAACCAAAATGAAATAAAAATTTGGAAATCATTAGAAGACTTGGTGAGTTTCGGTGTTGCTTTGAATTAAAAGCCCAGTAGTTGGAAAATAATAATTTTACAAGTTGTTTGATGTCAAGTTGATGGGGGAGAAAAAACTATCATTTCAATTTAAATGTAATAAAACAAACACACTCTGAAAGGAAAACTTGCAAAAATGTTGGAGAGAAACGGACATAAGAGCAGAATGAATGAAGTTTTGCAAAGGATCGAGACAGTGGGATAGTATCCTGAGAGAACTTTACTGGGCTGTTGGACAAGAACTCTAGGGAATTTAACGAAAGTTATACACAAAGACCGTTTCCAGGGAACAGGTAGAAAGACTTCTTGGCCACACACCACAAGGTTTCTCCGCTGCACTAAAACTGGGAATGTTCAACCAACCCTCAAAATAAAAATATTTTTCCTTCACAGCATCAAGATTACAACTGTTGCAGCATCAACACGCAGATGTCTGGTGGTGAAAAAAGAAAACACAGTCATACTTTACACAAAATCAGAGAACATAATAGAAAACATTTTTTTTTTTTAAGTAAAATTCAACTGTGTTACTTATTATAATTTTTATTGAGTTAATTATATAATAGGAAAGTAACATTTCAATATTAGATCGTGTTTAAAATGAAAATTGAAACATAGAAATATAAGGTTGAACAATATTGTATTATACTTTCCTGTACGATAGTGTAGCCGAAAATCTTGTGTTGTCAGCTCTGAAAGTATTTTCAGTGGTAATGCTGTGAAACAGTGAAACGGGAAATTAAAGTTTCTGGCTAAGATACAGTCTTTAGCTTGATTCCTTGTCAAGTTCAAGATATGTGGCACGATCTGATCTTAGTATATCTGTGCCCGATTTCTTAATCCGTATATTGATGATCATATTTACGCTAAACATATACGGATATTTTTTCCGTTAATGGGTCCGAACATGGTTCCAATTTGGTTAAAATTCTTTTTATACGATGTTTCCATCGAACTTTTTGGTAAAGGTTAGTATGGGTGAGTAAAAACTCGTTTCGTAAATATTTGCTCATTTTTATACAAGTCTTGTGAATTTCTTTAATTTCTGCATATTTTCCTTTGTAGTATAGCTTGCAAAGTGAATATTAATTTATCAAGTAGAAGACAAAATATTTTTGCTCAAGAGATTTCAAACAGTTAGGAAGACATTTTGACCTTGATAGTCTCGATGGTTGAAAAAGACGTTGACCTGAGCTGACATCCACACCAGGGATGCAGATGTACTTGGCTGGTTGCTTTGTCAAAAGAGACACTTTCCCTAGGGTTCAATAAAACCAAAATGCGTTCTGCGGGTGTTTGTTGGAGTCAGGCTGACAACCTCTGAAATCTCAGTTTCTGTAGTTGGTACTATTGAAATTTTACCTTGAAGAAATGGTCACACTGCTAAGACCTCATGTCTCTAAACGTAATGGTTTTGAGATATTGGCAAATGCTATAAGTATAAGATTTCGAAGCGAGTATAAATTACGAAGTTAATAACGTTTAATCGGAAAAATTCCATGCAATTCATTAAAGTTTAAACATCTATAAATTGAGCATATCTACGCTATCTCCGTGCTTGAAAGAATTTATATTTAAATAATTATGTGTTACGTTCATTATTCCATGAGAGAATGTTATAGTAATACTTAACATGTCATAAAGTATTCACATAACATAATGTAATGCAATGTATCATAATGTAACATTACGTTACTAATGTATCGTAACATATCATAACATGTCGTAACATATAAACATTACATATCGTAACATCTATTATGTGTCGTCTATTATGTTTGAACCCTTAGAAAGGAAACTAGATTACATTCGTACATGATCTAACACAGACTCGAACCCAGTTTATATCAACCATGTCTTAGCCGGGAATCGAACTCGTAAAATATATATACTAAAATTTAGCATGCTTTACCCGGGATTCGAACCCAGAGCCTCCTTGCCTAATCTGATATCTCTACGGAAGCAGGCAAAAGAATAAATTCTTTTGTGTGTATTTATAAATTTTCCAGCAGACTTATTTTTTTGTCAGATTCAAATATATCTTTATCTGATTAGTATTTTTTTTTTGGGAACTAATAAGTTTGTTTGTAATTTGATTTTTCTTCACAAGACCCTTTCTTGTTAATGCAACATACATTTAATAGAAAATTTAGGAATCTCTCTCGGTTACGACATTTTAATTACTTTCCTCTCAAATGTCTCTGGGGATAAAATACTTTTCTTTCTAAAATAAGATCATTTTTTAATAAGGAATAGGTTAAATTAATTTTAAGAAACATTTTTTTTTAAACATTATTTATTGACAAAATTAAGAAACTACAGAATGTTACAAATATGGGACATGTTAGACAAATGTTTCAAAATATATACAAATACAGTATATACAAAAAAATTTATACAACAAATACACCTTGATCTGAAACAACTACAGGATAACACAAAACATTGAACACTGTCAAGTACAAGTATAGAAGGTTATAAAAATAATAGCACCAATAAGTATAGGGCACTTCACAAACATAGATACCAAATATTTTAATACCGGTTATATGTTCTAGGGTGTTAGTCAGTTTCTTATTACTCAAAATCATTCCTAGAAATATATTTTATTCCTCAAATAAGTTTGTTTAGTACACGAAAAAGTATTTTTATCCCTCAAATAAGGCTATTTATTCCACAAACCTAATTACACACTCCAAGCAAATTCAAACGACTTAATTGGTTTGAGCAAGGCATAATATTTCAAATTGAAACATATTCCTATCATGCAATGTTTACTTGGAATAATTACTTTTTCGGATAAGTAATAAGGTTAGCAAAGATGTATTATCATACCTCTCGGGGTGTTTGCAGATATTATTTCATTCGATGTAACCTTGTTCCTTAAGTGTTGATGCAATGAAAACCATCGCTTTTATTCCATAATATTTATTGTGTTTTTTTAAACTGCAATAAATATCTAAGTTTATTAACAAGTTAATTTGGGTCTTCGGGAAATATGTAACGAGTATTGTTCACGCCTTCTGCCCTCTTCACAGCATTTGTTGAAGGAATGTCTTCAACAGTATCACTGACATCCTCACTACTGTCTTCACCTGATGTTTCATCATAAATATCGACTTTACTTTGCTTAGAAAGACTAGGTGTATCATCACCGACACTGGTCTTCGCAGCTGGTCGCAGTAGTTTATGTCGACAATCGTTACGTTCACATGCTATTGTATATTTCATACAATCTGATTCTATGTCATTTCTTATAATCACATGATTTCCCTCTCCTTCTGTGATATTATGTAGTGTAGACGGTAAATTTACTTTCTCAGGGGGAAGATTTCTTTTTTTGTTTAAAAGATCTTGTCATGACTTAAGTTATCTGTTCGTGTGAACTGGCGGAAACAATATTTTCTATTAAGAATCATACGAGACGAATCCTTCACGGATTTGCTCCTCTCATGTCTGCGAACATTGTAGGCGAAAGTGAAAATTTTCCCACAGTATTTGCAGTATAGTTTATTTGGTGATGTCTCCATTTTCATTAATGTAGATTAAATGAATAAACTTCGGTGTGAGGAGAAAGTTTTCTTCCAAATAGATGTTAACCACACAGCGTCAGAACGACAGCGAACTTGTTTCTGTATGGATGAACTGTTTTTAAACAGTGTCAGGTTTCATTAATGATGATAAAATGATTTCTGTTCTTATATTTGTATGTTAATTGCAAGGGTATGCGTACAAATTCACCATGTGATTAAATGTACGTACGTTAGACGGAATACATCTTTAGTTTGTATTCGATTTAAATGAATAAATAGTAATTTAATTTCAGGAATGTAGAAAGTAGAGATGGGTTGAGAAGTATTTTGTAGGGAATTTTTAAAGACTTTGTTTACTAAACAATTGTGTTAGTAGGAAGCTAGTCTGTTGAGTAACCAATTTCGAGCCGTGGTTGACTTAATAGTCTTCTGTTCTAAGCATGAATACGTAATATAAATTTCGTTTTTTCCCACTAACTTTTGTCTGATAATTCGTTATGTCTGTTCCCTAAGGTGTATGGAATAAAGTTATTTGTCTCTGGAATCTCTTTACGACGTTAATAATTCGTTGATAGTTGGAATGTATTATCCTAAAAAATGGGTTATATTATTGCAAAATGTCCACCATTTTCCTGCTTAAATGTATTGAAATATCGTAGAAATTGATACATTCCAACTCCGATAGAAGTTATTTCTAGCTGTATACATGTTATTTCAGTAATATTACATCCAAATTTGTTTTCCTGTGAAATTGATTTGTAAATAAATTCAAGTATATACGAGTTTAATGGTATATAGTGTATCCAAAAACATCGATTGGGAAGTTTTTGAATTGAAACTTTGGTCATAAGTAAATGTTAGTGTCGTAGACAAGTCAACGTGTAAAATACATTTCTTTTCTGCTATATACATATGTTTAAAACAGATTTAAAGTATGAATATCTACGCATGTGTCGTGTCTTCCAATGTAATACTTGAAACTTAGGTAAATGGAATGATACATGTTTGAAAAACTGTGATCTTTCAAAGTTTTAAAATAAAAATTTTGTGAGTGAAAATATATCTTGTATGAAAATATACTTAGTTTCCCAGAAATAATTTAATAATTTTGCTGGAAACGGGATAAAGTTTATTGGATTTAAATTAATTTCTTGGATTAAGATATAAAATTTGTTGTAATTTTATTTGGGGAGTAATATTTCGGGTAATATTTATCTTCAGGGATATAAATTTTGATCGGCAGGACTTGTGAGATTTTATTTTGCTGCAATAAGACAGGTTAGCACATTCGGAAGAGTCCAAACTTCGCTGCACGAGGGGAGGGAGTCAATTAGGCATGCAGGCAGTTGTCTCAGGATAAGACACGTGCTCTGGTGAGGCTGGAGGTCGGAGGTTGTGTGGGTCTGCAGGGACATCAGGAGCCATCTGTACCCCTGTGTCCCATCGCCGCCATCTTGAATGAGTTGAGAAATTCGACAATCGAGGAAAGATGGGTGACTGGTCCCCAGGACCTCGCAGACACGGGTTTAAGGGGAGAGGGTGGAGGGTGGTTGGCATCGTGGAGTCAGACCAGCTCTGTAGACGAGGGGTGGAGGGTAAGGGGTGGCTACAAGCAAGCAGCTCCTGATGTGAATGCAAGTAGGCAGATGATGCCATCTTGAGAAGTTACCAAAAACATTTGACGATTGCAGGCAGCTTGGGGCAGCGTGCACCGATGAGGGGAGGGTGAAGGGGGTGCAATCTGGTTTCTTGACCTCAGGGTCCCAAAGATACGGTCTGGGGGGGCAGGGTGGCAGGCAGCCAGGACCAGATCTACACCTCTGTAAGCAGTCAGCGCCATATTCAGTCGTTCATCAATGCTTGTGGGAGACAGAGGTGCTACTCGTCAGCTCCTCTGAACCAGCTAAACACCGCACCTCTTGACACTTGGCGGCCGACGAGGCTACCCTCGGGAGTAGCTCAAACTACGCTCTGGCACCATCGCACCTATATTCATCTCTATAGTGCTACCTCAGATTAACATTTTAATATAAAAACTGTTTTATCGGGAAACTTTTTTCGTTTGTTTAGTCAATATTGCGATAAGATTATCAATTTCTGTGTTCCGTAGAGAAAATTTCCTAAAATACCGTTTGTGTTAACAATTGCAGTGAATTTCATAAACATGAAAAAAAAATTTCCTTCATTTACGAGTTTTTACAGTTATTTAAACATAGTTGTCTATCAGCTGCGCTAGACACATCTACTCACAGCTCGACATAAGTGCTACTCATTCATACATCGAACAATCTTATTTTAATATTATTTGGGGTAAGAGTTTCTCTTGTTAATTACTTTCTTGTAGATTGTTATATATTTTACTTATTAGAATAGACATCTGCTATTGTGTCTGGTTTAAATTGTATTCAGATTTTTGTGTCAGAAGATTTCATTCACGAGGCTGAATCGTGTAATTTGTACATGTTAATGTGATATTTATTTATACCGACTAGCTGAATTTCGTTTAGTGAGTTTGAACTTGTCGACATCAGATGTTATTTTTGTAGTTAAAATTCTCTCTCTTGTAAATTATATTTCTAAGCTCGAGACTCGTGTTACGTTTAAGACTCACATAATTGCTCTTATTATTAACATAGTCATTTGAAATTTGCGATTCGGTGCATGTAATATATTAATATTTAGAACACTCTGAAATTCTGTAATGTTTAATTGCATTTGGTAAACAGATCGCTTAACACATAAAACTCGTCTTTCAAAGTCGCCTATCTACCATCTATGAGCAATATCCCCTCCAAAAAATAAAACATAAAACTTACACCTAGGCCACTCTTAGAAATCATTGAAACGCTGAAATTCTCTTAGAGTGTTAAATATATTCGTAAAAATCACCTATCTACCACCAATATCCCTACAAACACATCAGAATTAGAAAAAAATTGAAAATTTACTATTATCCACTCTTGCACTAAACTCTACACCTATATAAGACATTGCAGCCCACCCGTCTGGTTAATCGCCTCCAGAACACCACACCGTCAACATCGTACAGAGCTCCTGCAGAAACATTGTTTCTTATCGGATTAAGATTGGATTAAGAAATTTTTAATTGGATTAAGAATTTTTTGATGTGATTAAAATCGGATTAAAATTTAACCCTCGTTTCTATTAACCCTTTCAATCAATCTATTTAACCCTTTGATATCAATTTAACCATTTCAATTAATCAATGGTGGCCTAGGACCTATGAAAATGATCAGATTTGTAAAATATTTAATAGTATAATAATTTCACAGTTACGCTTGACCGATGCATTAATAAAGTGATGAGGCCCACTGCTATGTTAATTCTACAAAGGCGGAAGAATACACAACGTGCACACAAGTAGATCTCTAAGCAGGTCTTTCAAAAGCGCGAACAACTAAAATCGACGCAGCAATATCATTGTACTGTTACAAGACGCAAGGGACATATCAGCGTTCTCGAGGGATGGAGGTTTTAATTTAAAAAAAAAATATATATTTTTTATTTATTCACACAGCTGCCATTTACAACATAAACTACCTTATATCCTCCATTATTAATCATGATATTCTCGTTGAGCAAAATATTTTTTAAGTCTATATCAATTTAAATTAAAGTCTTTAGCAATGTCTCTATATAGCTTACAGTCACTCAATTCAATTTTGCTATTGCCAACATTCCAAATGTCTTGTCACTCACGCATCCAGTTCAGTAGTTCCGCCCGGCAGTTTCACTCTTCACTTTATCGATGCTCGCTTTCCGCAGACTTCACTTTCGCTAATCGTGACTTGCTTGAGTTGTCTCGCTGGCCCGATCGAAACGTGTTTCCCCCTGACTCCGAGTCTCGCTGAGTGAGAAAAAAAAAAGGCCAATGACCAGAACATTCTTTCAAAGATAACCCTATAAATTCAATCCGCTGAAGGGTCAGGAGCACACAAGTCGTGATAAGCTTTTCTTGCACGCGTGGCACCTCGCCTTTGAAAATCTTCTCGCACTCCTCGAGTTATCACTCTGTCCTTGAAACGCTGCTTTGAGCGGGACAGAGCAAAGTAAGCGATGCAAAGCGTGTCAACGGAATATTTAACTAGACAGATATAACCCTTAATACTTTTTAATCGGAGTTTTTGCATTCGTGCAAGCTCAGTAAGCTAATTTCGCTGCTGCAACGGCCTCGATACATAAAGCTGAAATAATAAGGACTAACGTTAGTATCTTTAGCTAAAAATTTGGTTTGTAATTTTGAAGAACTCCTGGAATTTTACATAATTTTCTCCTGTAGTGTAGGCAGCCAACATGACAAATAATTATTCACATTTTGCTGTACAAGAATTAACAGGTAAGTAAATACAGGGGCTAAACACACCGTACTGCCGCGAAAGAATCCCACCGCATCAAAAGCACTCATGCAAGTGCAGAGTTTAGTTGAGAAATATTGATAGTGTACGCCGAGCTGGAGAGAAGGAAACAAGGCTATCTTTGTTTCTGTGCCAACTTTTAACACCACTTCATTTATAAATTAATTAGTTACAAGAACATGTAAATAATTCACTGTAGAAGATAGTTTTTTCGAAATCAGGAGATCCTTTTCTCCCATTTTTTCTCAACGTAATAGTCCATCCTAACAACTAACCTAGAACAGTATGTGAATTAGTGTTCTTGCTGTTGAAAATAACCTAAAGATAACCTAAAACGAAACTCTGTTTCAGCTACGAAAACCGCTTCTTGACAGTTTGGCGGTGGCAGGTTAAACAAATATTATCTGAATACGACACAGGTTCGTCAAGACCATTTCGTGTCAGTTTCACAAAACAACACGAACAGTATGGCTTTCGTGTGTCAGAACAGCTCAGATGAAATGATATGTGATCAAAACGACACTGGTGTTATTTTAGATCTGTCTAATAGCGGCCTTCGTAACTGAGAAAGTATATGCCTTATTATACTGTTATACCTAGTCTATTTGAGGTTTCTTCGCATTTTTTGAATTTAACCTTTGAAAAATCACCACATGTATGACGCGTTTGGTTGTGTCCTAAATATGCCATGTTTCGAAAACGATTTATACTAGTGTTACCGTAAAAGTACCTTTATTTGGTTAAAATGAACTTTTAATTATAGTTTACTTATAAGTTACAATTTTTAATTTCTAATTATACTAAATAAAAACATGGAGAAAATAGGTGTGTTGGTACCGCCGATTAAGAAACAGTTACTATAGACCGTTCACGCTAAAGTGAGCACTTTTTGTAGCTGTTTCATGAGACATTAAAACCAATAAATACATCTCATTGTGGCCTCGGACTTTTGGTTTTGGGTACGGTGAATGTATACACTGTGTTTATTACTCACATGGCAGGGTTTACATTAACAAGTGGTGGAAGGATATAAATTGGTTTAAAGAAAAAAGGAACCAGGGCTTGAAAAGTGCTCACTTTATCGTGAACGGCCTATATGGAATATATTATTATACTCTGAGCGCACGAATGCGCTGCGTTGTCCCTTTGGTGTAATTGTACTAGACACGGTTAAGCTTTCTTAGCAAGAGGCGGAAGAATATCTTGGAGGTACAACTTTAGCAGGACTTCAGAAAAGTTGAAAGTAATCGTGAATGAACTGTATTCTTTAATCTAGAGTAACCTAAATTAAACAAGAGAAGTAATATTTTTTCCCCACTTTAAACTAAGGCAATCGTTCCTATAGACTGTTCACGGTAAAATGAGCACTTTTGAAAGCCCTGCTTAAGATCTACTTGTATGCACGTTGTGTATTCATCAGCCTTGTGTAAAATTAACATTGCCATGGGCTTCATCACTTTATTCATGCGTTGGTCAAGTGAAACTGTGAAATTATTAGACAAGGAAATAGTTTACAAATAAGCTCATTTTTACACTTTGACGAATTAAAAAAAAACATAAAGCGAAAGAAATAATATAAGTTATCACAAATGGTTACCTAACAACACTTCTTATTCGGCGTTAAGATACGGAACTACTTTCCATCCATCGTTACCAACTTTACTGGGCGCATGTCACTCAGTGCGCCCGTTAAAATATATGCAGGTAGGAGCAGTGACTCTTTTCTAGGGTTGATTTCCAAAGTGCTCGCTTTATCGTGAACAGCCTTTAATTGTAATTTTCATCCTACAGAACACGCTCAGTGCAATACCCGCGGCATACGTCTGTCCATAGTCTCGCGTCACAACTCATCCGCGAAGGCAGTATCACAGTTTTTTGTTCGTACAATCGTGATAATTGGGGGCTTTCAAAGAAGACCAATTCGTCCACCCAGACAGCCACTGAATACGAATTCCGCATGACATACATCTTTCCACCACTTTACCCTGATTAATGGTTGTAGGAACGAAGAGTGATAAGGTAATAAGCAGGATCGCAGCCAGAATTTCAATTGGGAAAAGCAGGAAAGGATGGATTGTGGGTGATGCTGAGAACAAGGAAGAAGAGGGCAACAATTAATTTTTAATTTCTCAAAACGTTTTCATTGTCACGCCGACCTTTACGCACTGTGTAATTTTTATTATATGCGGAGCATGTTTTATGTGTGGAAAAACGACAGGAAACATTTGTATCTAGATGTTAACGGACATTGGCTGTCAAAATATTGTTTTTATTATTTTTAAAACACTATTCAACTTAAAGACATTATTTAAGCGTGACGTCATTTCCGCAAATAAAAAGTTATATTCCGTGCTTTTTACATTAATACAAGTCCAAATCATAATTTTAATGTTTTGGAACAAGAAATAAAATAAAACATACAATTTACAAAAAGAATCAAATGTGGCTAAGAGGCGTGATTATAATTTATTTTAAAGCATGCTTATTAAAAGTAACTACATAAAACCTTCGGCAACTGCCACAGTATGTAAGCTATACGTGACTCACATATTTAGAAAGGTTTCTAGTTCGATCACAGTTGACTGCTTGGTCTTAATTAGATCGTTTCCCATCCCAGGCTGTAAAATTAATTACTGATGATAATCTGTTCACAATTAATTGAGCACTTTTGGAATCCTTGCGTATGATCTACTTCTCTTCCCTTTTTGTATCCGTCCGCTATATAAGGGAGAGAGGTTGTGTAGTGGTTAGATTACTTCCCCCCCCCCCCAAATGCGAACCGGATTCGATTCCAGGCGGGGTCGCTCCCGCATTTTCGCACGTGAGAATTGTGCCGGGCGATTCCGCTGATCGACGGGTTTTCTCGAGGATCTATTTTTTTTCCCCCTTACCATGCTTCACCCTCATCGGCTCTCGAGACCTCGATCTTCAGAGACACCCAAATCTCTTCACTACACTTTCGCCATATATAATAGTAACATTGCCGTAGTTACTCGCTTTATCCATGCGTCTTCCAAGTAAAACAATAAGATTTTTACGAAGCCAACGTGTTGCTATAGTCTCTTCGAGGTTTCTTCGCACTTTTTTAATCAAACATTCGAAAAATTACCCCATCTATAATGTTTTTTTGAATGTTTCCCAACTGTATGACATGTATCACAAGCGTCTTATACTTGTGTTGACATAAATATAACTTATTTTTCATTAAATCGAAATTGTATTTATATTTTATCTACAAATTTTAATATTCTGTTTATAATTAATACGAATAAAAACAGTGATAAAATAGGTGTGTTGGTAAGGCTTAGTAAGAAATAATTCTTATGCAAAATATTATTACACTTGAGTGCTCACGAATGTCGTGCGTTGTTCCTCTGGTGTAATTTACTAGACTTTGTTCAGCTTTGTTTGGGCAAGGCGGAGGGGAATATCCTGGAAGTATAACTTTCGCAGGGCTTCAGAAAAGTGTGAAGTAATCGTGAGTGGACTAAAGTATGCAAATTCACACTCAAATGCATATAAAACAAAAACAAAAAATAATACCGACTTCGGTAGCCATAAATTCTAACATTACAATCGCAATATATAATGTCAAGTCTTAGAAAAATTGTATTAATTTGTTGCCAACTTAACTATCCTGTAAAATACTATGTCCAAAGCTTTCTGAATAGTAAGTAAAAGTATTTATTCGAGGCTGCTTTGTTTACCCTAACAAAATCATCCTTTAATTCTAAGGTAAGTTTAAGAAAACTTAGTTTTGTTGTTATTAATGTTTTTCTTTATATATATATTTATGACAAAATTAATTTCTTCTATAACAAGAAACTTCCTTGAGCTTGATCTGTTTACAGTAAAGAAATTTTGCTGTACGCAACGGGGAAAGATTGAGCTATATTAAAACAGTCTTTTCGTTCATTAGAGTTTTTAGTACGTAACGAAGCTGAGTGCTATGTTAACAAACAACGAAATCCTCAGATCATTGACATAATGGTTTAAACTTCTAAACACAGTATTTGAATTTATCATAAAAGATACTGCTAAACTCTTCTAACCATAATGTAAGGTTATCATTGCCATTAATGTAGCTAATTTTTGTTTCTAGCTAACCTATCTTGCAATGTTTCATGTATAACGATACATTTTCTTTAATGCAACAAAACTTGTTGCATTAAAGAAAATGGTTTTACAGTGTAGGAACCAGCAAGCATGTCAATGTGTACTGTAGGGTGTGTGTGTGTGTCTATATATATATATATATATATATATATATATATATATATATATATATATATATATATATATATATATATATATATATATATATATATTATATATATATATATATATATATATATATATATGTCTATATATATATATATATATATATATATATATATATATATATAACATGTGTAATTCATTTTTTTTTTCAAATGTTGATTTCAAAAGTGCTCACTTCACCGTAAACAGCCTTCAACATTCCGTGGCATTGAAGTTGTTGCTGAGGATTTAACTTACACGTAGGACTTAAAATATTTTACTTCTGTCGTGGTCATTTACAAATAATTTTTTTTTTTTTTACACGGCTAGTCAGTGCGAGATGTACCGTAGAACGAAAGGAAATTGTGCAATAAGTGAACTGCATCGTACATTTGAAGTTTATTTACATGCAAGCACTTATCAGTGCTGCAAACGCGCTTATGGGCCACGTGGGAAACGCTTTACAACGGCAATGGTTTCAGCGCTCATAGTTATTTCGAGTGGGTGGTGCTGATGTGGCTGGCGGAGTACATAATACACGCTGAGGATTTTTTTTTGTGCTTGCATGCGATTGGTGCGTAAAGATATATTATTACCTACTTTAACTAAGAGTGTTTCTGTCGTAACACTTTACTGTGTAAACTAGATCTGTAACTGTGGGGTTTTATTACACGCCGTGAAAGGCCGCTGATCAAAATACGCCCGTATCTTTGTACTTTTCTTTTGCCGTTTAAGAAAACTGCACGGGCAAGCTTTAAAAATGCGACATTTGACCATTTTCACGTTTTTTTCTCCAAGAATACACTTAATATGACAAAAGTAAAAAAAAAAAAAAAAAAAATAGGGGCATCGACAATTGTTATATATATATATATATATATATATATATATATATATATATATATATATATATATATATATATATATATATATATATCTTTTCCGGCAAAAAAAAATTATTTACCGAGATATGCGTATTTGCGCAAACAACTATTTCACAGAAAATGCGGGGATCCATCCCACTCTTAACGGTTCGGCGAATGCAGAACTGCCAATACTCGTTTTAACGAGACAATTACGCAGCAGTTACGATGTTGGATGTTGATGGGTGTTCGTTTTTCAGAAAATATTAGGATCACGTAACATTTGGTGATGGCGGGGGGGGGGGGGGGGGGGGAGTGCGGTAAGCAGTGAAACAAAGACTAAAACGTTAGCCGAGCATGAATACGCTTTCCCCAAGTGCCTTTAGCTTGTTTCGTCCCCTTCAGAACTGCTTCTAATCCGTAACTTCGCTGTCACATTGCATCTTCTCCCTGATTTCTCCGTTGTTGTTCATACACGCCAAGAAAACAATGGAAATATGTTTTAATTTATCAATTTTTTTTTTTTCGCGCACCTATAGGCTGTTCACGGTAAAGTAGCACTTTGAGGCCCTAGTTACTTTTTCCTCTCAGCCCTTTCTTATTCTTTAACCACGTTTTTAAATAAATATTGCCGTGTAAGTAATAAATACAGTGTATATATTCCGCCGCACTCGGACGTCTAAGGGCCTAGAATAAAATATATTTACTGACTATTATTCCAAATGAATAGCCTATATATGTTGGAGGTTATAACACGAAGGAGACGAAAAGAGGGTTTCGAAAATGCATTACACTTCTCAGGAAGGCGTCGAAGAGTTGCGAGGCGGAGAAGTCGAACAGTTAATATATGCGCTGTCGCGTTCACAGACAGCGGAGGGGCGATATCTACCTTCAGTATTATCTACGTCGCTGTGCAGTGAGAGCTGAAGATATGTTGCCTACGTGACATTGAACACGCGAAAGCTCTTGATAAAAGTAAGCAGGGCCCTAGAACGTAAGAGAAGGAATTGTAGAATGAAAATTGGTGATATGAATCGTGACATACAGATTTTAAATTCATGTTAAATAGTACACAGGAGTGGGGTATAAACACAATTATGCCTTATAGGCTGTGAACGGTTAAGCGAGCACTTTCTAAGGTCCTTTCAACAGACATAAACCGCTAATAGCTGTATTTTTTCTGTGCAAAGTCAAATAGAGAATATATAGGACACTTTTTCCCATAAATTTAATATTGGGGAGGTTATAACCCAACAAAAATAGATTATTTATACTGTATATTTGCAAAATACCTTAAACGAAGTGAAATTGAACTACAATATCGCAGAAAATATTTTATATTATCGGGATTGCTAACCTAGGGATAGGAAAATTTCGCGAATTCATCCCAGGACAAGATAGACGTCCAACACGTGTACACTGAAGTCACCTTTGGTATGGGATTGCATTACATTAGTAAGGACACCTAATTTCACGAAAAGATTTCCGCGTATGCTAGATTGCAACACACTACAGGCGTATCAGTAGTTCTGTCATGTTTACTGGTGGCGTGTCTTTAGGAGAAGACATTTTCTTACTTGATCGGCCAATCATAATAGAATAACTCCGATAGTCTTAACCTATGATTCGCTAGCAGACACCTAAGACGCGTTATACGGGAACCGCCCAATCACGAAAGTGGGTCTGAGCTAAAGTGTTGTGAAATACAACTTGTCTTGAAATCTTTTCGAGAAATATCGGTTGTCCCTACTGATTAGACACGCCCCAGACTACTGTGAGCCAATAGCAGACTTGCAAGGAAACAGGTAGCAAGCGCCATACTGCCGGGTATGGAGTAACACTGGCCACTCTCTGGGGCAGCAGCCAATGAACAAACACCTGAGGCTCGAATGTACACAGGACTCTGGAGTCTAGCCGTCAGGTAATCGAACTCGCGAAATTTTCCCATCCCTATTAATATCTTCCCCGTAATGATAGTAACAGCGGTGGCTGTCCTCTTTCTGCAGGAAACTTTTTTCTGTCAGGAATTGTGAACTTTTGATCAATAAAAAATGGGGCGTGGCTATGTTGGAGCCACGGCTGTTTGTTTTGCGTGAATACGTCTACGTTGACGCGCTCGGACGCCTTGATGTTTATTTTACGTTCCCGGCACCGCTTCACTCTATCGTATGGAGTTTTGTGGGTATCATTGGATTGCTTTTGAGATGTTCTTTCCAACCGTATACGATTTCTGTATTTCGACTTCGCTTTTTAGCGAGTATAGGCCGAAATCGTGTTAAGGTTTCATAATTTTGTACATTAAACGCATTCAATTTCACCACAACCACGCCAAACAAATGTTTTTTATACACGCAATCGGTTGATCTTGACGAGAGCTGTCGATTGAAACTCAAACAAGCGTCGCAGCTTCTCCTAGTCAAATGTTATACTAAGCGGAAGTTATGAGACGCGGCGAAACGAACTCAAAATGCTCCCCCCCCCCCCCCTCGCCCGCGCAATGCTTCGCAGTCTTCACTCAACGTAACATATCCTTTGATCCTTTGGCAATCGGGTGGTGTAATTGAATTTTTAATGTAGACGATAGTATCGGAGCTGCAATGCCAAACTGTATTTCCGATTTTGTTATCATCTGATTTTCTGGATTGCCTCCCACTATGGTTGCAAATTTAAAGACATGTTCGCATCAAAATGGCCATCTTGTTGCAGCTGCCCAGGACTCAAAGTTTTCGGACACAGCGCGCACAAAGCTTCCGCTGCAGCGATACAGCGCCGAGCACGTAGGCAATTCCAATACTTACTGCAGGGAGTCACACACTCGCCAGACACAAAGGCGCAGCTTCAAGGTTGGTAATGTATGACACTGACACATACTGTTTATAGCAAGTGTTCAGCATCTCCTGCGCCATCGTCTGTGCAGTGGACACAGCAGCACACCACAGGCCGTGTCCGAATTCAGGTATATACTTGCGTGCTTGCATCCTCGCATACTTCACTTACCCTTGGCACCAAACTTGATGAATTCGGACAGGCAATCTTGTTGCCTTCGGTAACAACTATTAGCCATCTTACCACCATTAATGTACGTGTATTCCGACTAAGAATTTTATAATTGCTGAGAGTTTTAGGGGTTAAATAAAGTATTAAAAAATACTTCAATTTGATTTACATAACATTTACTATCGTGCATTATTGCACCTGAGTGTAATTTAAATTTTTTTTATCTTAGCTTTTCTAGGTTACCAACACAGACCTAATATGAATTTATTTTTTAGAATTTTTTTAAGAGTAACCTTGCGATAATTATTAGCTCAGTTCAGAATTCTATGCCTAGGAATTAATAATGTTTCCCTATTAAACTTTAGATTAAATAATTATTTCGGAAATCAGTTGTAACCTACAAATTGTTTTTAAAAATGGCGGCAAATATTCCGCAAGTACGCGAGAAGAATGCATCTTCGTTTAATTGTATACTTGTATACTTCACTTGCAATTCGGACAGCACTTACGACGTCACTTCCGGGGACAGGTACGCACAAGTATGTACTTCAGGCGAATTCGGACACTGCCTAGATGCATGTGGGTAGGATTCAATGGCGCTGGAGCATTTTTGAATCCGTGGGGTACATTTTGAGACCGGAGTTAAAGAAACTATAAACTACGTTTTGAAAAGGCTGCTGGAAATTGGGGGTAAAAAGGGAAGTTTATTCCAAAGACTTCCCTCTGTAAAAGTTTTTAATTTTAAATATCAGTGTTTCTTTACGTGGGCACTTTTTTTTTCTTTCTTTCATTTTTCTGATAAAAGTTAATATGTTAACTGCTGCAGTACATCTCTGAATTTTGACATGGTTAAGTTTACTATAGCGGCACAATTTATAGGAGAAATAAATGGCGTGCCATCAATATTATTTGGAGGGCAGAGCGGTACAATTGTAATTGGAAAGAGCTTATTAATGGCCCCCGGTGCTGTGCCTAAAGGCTTACCAGGAGATGGCTTGGGGATGGCTTACACATTGTCTTATAACCTACCTTAAACTAACACGGGATTCAAACCCAGAACCTCCCACTCCCCAGACCGACGACGCATCAACCGACTGCGCCACGAGCGGTCGGTGGAGGAGGGGGGGGGGGGCAAATGTTACGTACCCCACCCATAAAAATTGGAGCTGTACTGTGTACCTTTGCGACCACCTGTTCCTGCGGACGTTGTAGGGGATAAGTGTGTTTTTTTCGGAGTGTTTCCGTTTTCCCCACAAAAAGCGTTCCCTTGTTGCTCAATCCTAGTTGCCCAAGAAACCTAACACTCCTGATAGATGTTACCGCCTTGCTAAAGATGCATTTTTCAAGTATAGGCTGTTCACGGTAAAATGGACACTTTTGGAAGCCCTGCTTAGGATCTACTTGTATACATGTTATGTATTCTTCCGCCTTATGTAAAATTAACATTGCCGTGGCCTCATCGCTTCGTTCATGCGTCTGTCAGGTGGAACTTTGAAATTAATTGAAAATTAAATATTTAACAAATCTGGTAATTTTTACACGCCAGTGCATTAAAAAAACATAGAGCGAAGAAAAAAATTTAATTGATCACAAATGGTTACCTAACACTTTTTATTCGACGTTAATGATTATGGAACTACTTTCCATCTGTCGATACAAACTTTACGGGACACATGTCACTCAGTGCACCCGTTGAAATATATACAGGCAGGGGTAGTTATTTTTTTCTAAGGTTGATTTCAAAGTGCTCACTTTATCGTGAACAGTCTTCAGGCTTTATTCATTTTACCAGTAATTGCTGCTGCCCTAAATATAGAATACGGACTTTTCAGATGATCCACGACAATAATCAAATAATCGTTTATTACATAACTGATATTCACTGATATTTATCTATTTGGCTATTCTAAATCATTTAATGAGTTTGAAAATGCACACAGAATTTACACATGTCTTGCGTCAGGGATGTTTATATTTGAAAGTTTTACTGCATCTCTGTTACAAGAGATTACTGGTATAGGCTGTTCGCGGTAAAGTGAGCACTTTCGAAAGCCCTTTCATTTGGAATAATAGTCTATATATATATATATATATATATATATATATATATATATATATATATAAGTCTTAGACGTTAACTTTCGAGTGCGGTGGAATATAAACACCGTGTTTATAACTTACACGTCAATATTTATTTAAAAAGTAGTTCAAAGGATAAAACATGACTGAAAGGAAAAAGCGACTAGGGCCTCAAAAGTGCTCACTTTACCGTGAACAGCCTTTAATAAACATACTATAAGCTATTCACAGTAAAGTGAGTACTTTTTCAGGCCCCGCTAAATTTTTCCTTTCAATTAATTTCTACGTTACCACTTTTTAATGTAATCATTGCAATATGACTAGTAAACACAGTATATACATTTCATCACACTCAAAAGTTAACGTCTGAGACTGAAATAAAATGTATTTAATAGGGTTTAATGCCTTTTGAGAGGCCTTAAAAAGAGCTCACTTTATCGTGAATAGCCTATACCAGTAATCTCTTGTGACAGAGATGCAGTAAAACTTTCAAATATAAACATCCCTGACGCAAGACATGTGTAAATTCTGTGTGCATTTTCAAACTCAGCAGAAAGTAGCAAGCGATATTTTGCAGGAGATAATTGACGGCTAGGCCGAAACTACGCATAAATAACAGTCATCAGCGACTGAATTGAGCACTAGTTATGTTTTGAATGTTTTCGAAAGCTTTTTATCTAAGGGGGAAAAAACAATTAATCATCCTTAGAAAAACGGGAAGCTGCGAATCCCACACATAAAGGCGAACCACGCCTTGGTTCCCGACGTTGGCCAATCACGCGCCTTCGCGTGCGGGGGACGTAGAGGGGGTTTCTTTCTGTCTGGCGAGTTTTCTCGGGGTAATGCCACTTCCAGCACCACTGCATTCCCAGGCTGCTCCGTTCTCGACACGCTTCACAGCAGTCCCCGCTTCTGGAGACTAAACATCGTTTTTAATGTGAACACGTCTTTAAAATCAGATCGAGACATGGGCGTACTAGGTCGGGATCCTTTCCAAATCAGTAACATCGCCACTAATAACACGATTGAAATAAAACGCTTTCCCATCTTAAAAGTGTCTGTGAATTGTTTGTTGTAATTGCCAGAGTTTGTCATAGGCATTTGAATTATGAGGGCCTAAGTACTTGCGATTTCGTTGTAACTAAGAAGTGTTCTATTTTATCGTTTGAATTACAGGGACCTATAGTTACGCGTGAGTGTATATGGACCAGTGGTGCATTTATGCGTTTGTGCAAATGTACTACATTCTTCCGTGTATGTGGTGAACATTTTGGCTTAATAATTGCACGTTCGTCAGTGTTTTATGGACTTGTTGAAACACATTAATCTTAAGATTTTTCACTACTTACATATGCATGTCACTATTTAGTGTTATTTACCTGTACCGTCAATGTTTAGTAACGACAACTGATTTTCTACAGTGTTTGTTAATTTATAAGAACTATGTTTTTTTATTCTAAACCATAATAAGAAAGTTGAAATGATAAAAAAAAAAAATGGTTTGGTGCCTCAACTGCGCCATATAAAGATGATTTATTATTATTATTGTTGTAGTTATTATGTGGTTTCGTTCGATCGCGTATACGACTGCGATGCGAGCACGACCTTGGTTCGGCGCCGTGCGTGCGCAATTCGCTGATGGGGACCCGTGGCTACTGGCGGGAATTTTTGCCCGTCGGTGAAAATTTCCGGGCGGCATATCTCGCGAATGCGATTTGCCAGCACGCTGATTTCAGTTCCAAACGAAATACCTCGCCCAGAGCTCTCTATCTAGGCCATAAAAAACCGAGTATCAATTCCGTTACTTTCGTTTCACTCCCATATAAAGGCTGTTCACGATATAGTGAGCACTTTAGAAAAATGACATTGCCTCTGCATGCATATATTTTAATGGGCGCACTGAGTGACATTCGTCCAGCAAAGTTGGTAACGATGGATGGGCAGTAGTTCTATATCTTAACGTTGAATAAAAAGTGCTATGTAACAATTTGTGATAGCTTAAAATTATATCTCCGCTTTCTGTTTTTTGTGCACACAATTATAAAAATTGTATATTTTTAAAGTTTTTTTTTTCTTATATAACTTTACAGTTTCACTTGACCGACGCACGAATAAAGTGATTAGGCCCATGGCAATGTTAATTTCACATAAGGCGGAGGAAAGCACAATGTGCATACAAGTAGATCTTAAGCGGGCCTTTCAGAAGTGCTCATTTGACCGTCGACAGCTTTTACCAAAGAAAATAATTACTCACTGGCGCAGACTTATTCACGTCTAACACATACAGCCACACTCAGGTTTTTTTTTTCTTTTTTTTTTTGTAAATTGTTATAAAAACACATGAGGATGTCGCATCCCTAAAATTTCGCCAGGGCACTGCTGGGAATGTTTCAGGTACAGTTACAAACTTATGTAACCGCAATAATTATAGACGAGAAGAAAAAGGCGAGGTTCGTAAGAAGTTATGGATCTAGTGCTCTAAATACAAATTGCCTCGCACACGTTAGCCTTTATTCAACGGCGTTATCTTAATTACAGCGTGTCTGGACGTGCCTGGAATAAAGGTTCCAGTCTGAGCTATTGTCCGGACAGCGAACTGTGTTTCACGGTGTAGATCGTTAGCGAACTACCATTAGCGCGCCGAGATACGATCTGCAGACAGGCAGGTTTCAACCATTGCCAACCCCTTAGGTCGAGTGTTGGCCCCTCCCGCCCAGACGCCGGCCGGCACGTAGAGGCGTTCTGTCCCACGAACGAATGCACTTTTTTTTTTGACACAGTTCTGAAAGTATAGTCCATCCACGGTTACGTCCAAATCTAGAATGCTACATCACAGTGACAACGCACAGCTTGCGTGCGCACTCATTATAATAATATTTCTCAGAATAACTATTCATTAGGCATTACCGACACTTCCATTTCTCTTCGTTTTTCCTAATATTAGTTATAAATTAAATATTTTAATTTGTAAATAAACTATGAGTAAAAGTTAAATTTAATATAAAAAAAAGCTTATGATATGTCGCATAATTAGGAAAGAACCAAACATGACCATGGGGTGATTTTATTTTTTAAAGTTTGATCCAAAAAAAAGTGTGAAGAAACCGCGAATAGATTATAGATGTGAATAGGCGATATGTACGCCGGTCAAAGTCGCCCTTATCGCTCCCTCCCGTCCCTGCCGTGACTCGAGTCGCGGGTCCCGCTTTCTCCGCCGGCTGGGAACAAACCAGCTATAGTCTATTCACAGTTTCTTCGACATTTTTGAACCAAACCTTTCAAAAATCTCCCCATGTATGACGTGTTTAGTCATTTTCTAAATACGCCCTGTATCACAAGCGTTTTATACTTGTGTTTGTAAAAGTTACTTTTTGTCCTGTTAAAATTAAAAAAAAAAAAACATTCATATTTTATGAGAAATGAGGACCTATAAAGAAATACCGAAAAAAATACAGGTACAATGGGAAAAAGAAGACTGAAATTTAATGGACACCTAAAAATAATGTATGGGAATAGACTCACCAAGAAAATATTCAACTACATCACCAGGAAAGATTCAGAAATGGTTGGGATAACGTAAGAATTGTTCAACAACAGAGAGAACATCAGGCGACTGAACGACAACGCAAGATTTCTGGAGACCCAAGAGAGAGTGGGCTGAAGAACAGAGATGAGCAGTTGGAGAAAAAATGAGGAAGTTCTGGGAATGAAGAAAGAAGAAGACGAACCAGAAGTCTTGAGTTCATTGCGGTCCATAGATGGCCAAATTCATATATAAAATAAATTTATGTATAAATTGTAATGCTTTATTTATAAATAATTTGAATAAAAAACTGGGAGAAAATAGGTATGGCGATAACGTCTGGTGAGAAATAGTCCTTATACAAAATACTGTTATACTGAGTGCGCGCGAATATGGTGCGTTGTCCCTCTGGTGTAATTACCCGGGCTTAAAGGCCTTACACAATTAAAAAATTTTACCATTTGACTTTACGTTTGCTCTCCGACATGTTTATTTGTGAGCTCGACACAATGGAACTGTCAAAGGTAAAGTCAAGCACTCTTGACTACACGATTTCGAAAAGTTGAAATTTAAAGTCGAATTCAAGCAGCCATTTTGCCGAGAATCTAACAGAGGTTATGTGGAAAGTGCGATATTTTATTGTAGTGAGTTTTAAATCTCGGTATACTATACGACGTTCGTGTTAAATTTAATAAATGGCAAACGAATATAATGTGGAGAAGAAATATATGAATTTACATATTTTAATGAAGAAAATTAATTGAGTTTTTTTTGTTTGTTTTGAAATAAACTTCTAATATTAATTTTAAGCCTATTTAAAAAAAAAAAAAAAAGGTACGTAAAATGCATTTCTGGATATTATCATAATTATTTTCGTAGCAAGATACACATTTTTACTAAGCTCCCAGAATCGGTGTTCAATAGTCTGAACTCTGACTTTACAATTGTATTGTGTATTGGTGGTTTCGTCAGAGGAAAGGAAACGTAAAGTCAAATGCTAAAGTTTTCTATTGTGTAAGAAGCTTTAGCTTGCACGAGGGGGAGGAATATCTTGCGAGTAGAACTTTGGCAGGGCTTCAGAAAAGGCTGAAGTAACAGTGAATCGATCACATACGCTGGTTGAACGTCGCGAATATTGCGAGAGCGGCGCTTATGGGGGCAGAGGCGATGTTGGTTGCGGAAGGTTGGCGAAAGTGGGCGGGCCAGGCGAGGAGTGTGACCCAAGTCGCCCCTGGACATGAAAGCAAAGAGGTCCCTGACCCAAGTCGCCCCTGGACATGAAAGCAAAGAGGTCCCGCTTGTGCCTTAGCCCGGGTCAGGAGAAAAAAACCACTTACCCCGCCTACAGGCCGTTCGCTGTAGAAACGAGCGCTTTTGAAAGCCCTGCTCGAGATCAACTTGTATGCAAGTTGTGTACTCTTCCGCGTCAGGCACGTGAAAATATGAAATTATTAGAAAAGTAAACATTTTATATTTCTAATAATTTTTTAACACTGGTGCATTAAAAAAAACAGAGAGCTAAATTTGAAAAATTAAAATAATCACAAATGGTTACCTAACACTTTATATTCGAAGTTAAAAATATGGAACTACTTTCCATCTATCGTTACCAACTTTACCGGGCGCATGTCACTCAGTGCGCCCGTTGAAGTATATGCAGGCATGGGCAATGACATTTGTCAGGCTGTTCTCGGTAAAGTGAGCTCTCGTGAAATCAACCTTAGAAAAAAGTCACTGCCCTTGTATGAATATAATTTAACGGGCGCACTGAGTGACATGCGCCCGCCGGTAAAGTTGGTAACGATGGACGGAAAGTAGTTCCATATCTTAACGTCATATAAAGAATGTTAGTTAACCAATTGAGAATAATTTAAATTATTTATTTAGCTTTATGTTTTTTTAATGCATCGGTGTGTAAAATTTTGCAGATTTGTAAAATATTTACTTTTCTAATAACTCTACAGTTTCACTTGATCGACGCATGGACAAAGTAATGAGATCCATGCCAATGTTGATTTTACATAAGGCGGAAGAATACGCAACGTGCATACAAGTAGATCTTAAGCAGGGTTTACAAAAGTGCTCATTTTACAGTGAACAGTAGGAACGAAGCCTGTACATCCAGACTCTCGACAAACGAATAGTAAACCGTGAGCAAACATGATAGCAAGATCCTAAAAAATTCGCAAGGCAAAGAAAACTTGCTAACATTCGAGACGTCAAACTCGCACATGATGACGGCTACAGAAGATCCTAGGCCCACGACTCCGAGGGGCCCATTTCTGGAGTTGCCAACTTTTTCCATAGAAAGTCTCTAAATCAGTACACAAAAATCATCAGAAAAAAAAACCCGTCAAATTCTGATCTTTGCCTATATATGTACGCAAAATATAAATTACTGTCGGGAACTGAAATAATAAAAAATTAAAAGCATAAAAAGCCCATCTGAAATACTTAAATAACGCTATTTGCTAAACATAAGTATAGGTCGTGAGCACTTTTGAAGCCCCAGTTACTTTTTTCTTTCATCCGATTTATATCCTTCTACCACTTGTTAATGTAAACCCTGCTATGTGAGTAATAAACACAGTGCATACATTCACCATACCCAAAACTAAAAGTCCGAGGTAACAATGAAATGTATTTTTTGGTTAGTATGTCTGATGAAACAGCTTCAAAAAGTGCTCAGTTTACCGTGAACGGTCTATAACTGCAAACGCACAGTACTTTCAAGCTGTAACAGTTGTTACTTCAAGTGCATACTTTTCTTCAAACGTAAAGTCGCATGTGGGAATCATGCCGGACGATGCCTCTAGTCAGAGGGGTTTTCTCGGAGGTCTCCCGTTTCTCCCGCCCTTGCATTTCGGCGCTTCTCCACATCAACCTCGTTTCACCCTCACCGGCTCTCAAGACCCCGATGTTAAGAACCGTCAAGACCGCTCTACTCCAACGTAGCGTTTCCCGAAACTTCCCCAGTATGGTCAAACCGTACCCTTAGTTCCGCAGGAGACAGCCCACAGAACTATGTACAAACCGGTAGTCACATGCAATAAAACATGTAATATGGCATATCGAAATAGTTCCATCTCTCTCTCCCCCCCCCCCCCCCTAGTGTACGTCATATGTCCCGCGGAAATTAACAATCCTGAAGACACAAAAGTGCATTAATCTGATAATAGAAAATTAAGTCTTCATTCTTTCTTCAAATCACCAGATCTGCCACCCGATTTTTTTTTTTTTTTTACAGAAACCACTCATTTTTTGGCCACGCCGCAAGTAGAAAATTTGGCCACCAGGCCTTCTTCTGAAATCACCAGAACGGGCGAAAAAAAATCGCCGATTTGGAAACTTTCCCCGCCTCTCTTGTCTGTCAGTAAAATTCTTGTACACTCCCATGGGCACAGGAACATGATTCGCGGAGGGAGGGGAGACAAGAGTATACTGCAACAACCCCCTCACCCCCTCTACCATAGTTTTTGGATAAGGTACGACATTCATTGTTACTGTGACAGTTTTGAAATTAATAAGTTTTTAAACCTATTCAGACCTCGTGCACACGAAATGAACGTAATCCACGATGAGGAAGTATTTGACTGTTCAGGATAAAGTGAGCACTTTTGAATTCAACCGTAGAAAAAAGTCACTGCCCCTGCCTGCATATATTTCAACAGGCGCACTTAGTGGCATGCACCCGTTAAAGTTGGTAACGGTAGATGAATAGTAGTTCCATATCTTAACGTCGAATAAAAAGTGTTAGGTAACCATTTGTGATAATTTAAATTATTTATTTCGCTTTCTGTTTTTTTTTTTAATGCATCACTGTGTAAAAATTAGCAGATTTATAAAATATTTACTTTTCTAATAATTACACAGTTTCACTTGATCAACGCATGAATAAAGTGATGAGGCTGATGGCAATGTTAATTTTTCATAAGGCGGAAGAATACTCAACGTGCATACAAGTAGAGCTTAAGCAGGTCTTTCAAAAGTGCTCGTTTTACCTTGAACAGTCTTTAGCCTACTTTACATTACAAGAGTCGAGATCCCGGTAACCGTCCCCTGGGGTAAAACCCGGCTCACGCCATACACCGCACCTGTCAAGTTGCCTGTCCGTCAGTCAGTCATCGTCTATTTTTCCATCCGCCAGTTGAAAGCGACTCACAACAATAAGTTGGCACTCAAGCCTTCTGTACGGCAAAATACCAGTTCGACAACATAACATCGAGAACTTTCCTTAGCCGGAGATTCATTTTGGTTGGAAATACATTTTAAAAAATAATAAACATTTTAGGGAGATAATTGTTTTTTACGTGACAAGGATTTAATGCAGAATTATTGTCAACACTTTAAATTCCTGAATTTACCACAACAGATGATATACACCGAGCCACCGTCTTGTGTTTTATTTCAAAGTGCGCACTCGCGTCTACAGAATGTCGCCAGAAGGCGGTGGCCCATCCGTCGGCCCGTCGGAGATCATAAAGTTTGAGAAATATTTGACGGATTGACTGGTAGGAAAAAAAGTTCCCGTGCGACTAGTTGAAGATGACTGGCGAAACGGATGGTTGTGAGTCCACCTTAACTCACGCGTAAAACATACAGCTGCTCTGCATTGTGGCTGGTTCAAACACTTTACAGGCTGTTCGCGGTAAACTGAGCACTTTTGAAAGTATACGCGTTGTATATTTCTCCGCCTTATGTAAAATTAACATTGCTATGGGCCTCATCGCGTTGTTCATGCTTCGGTCAAATGAAACTGTGAAATTACTAAGAAAGTAAATAACTTACATTTTTGCTCTTTTTTACACTGCGATTCATTAAAAGCACAGAAAGTGAAACGATTAATTTTAAGTTGTCGCAAATGGTTACCTAGCTCTTTTCATCCGACACTGAGATATGGAACTACTTTCCTTCAATCGTTACCAACTTTACTGGGCGAATGTCACTCAGTGCGCCCGTTGAAATATATGCATGCAGGGGCAGTGACTCTTTCTAAGGTTCATTTCTAAAGTGCTCACTTTATCGTGACCAGCCGTTACCGGAATGCAAAATCAACGCCTCTAATTCGTTGAGATACCAGAACAAAGATCCTTGTCAGCTTAAGTTACAGCACGCATCTAAATATTTCTTATCGGCAACATTTGAAATTTTAATTTAACGTAAGTCTGGAAAGCTATGAGGGCGAAGCGCTATTCAAGTTTTTTTTTTTTTAATTCAGTCCATCATCATACTTCATGAAGAAGAAGGATACTGGGGGAATTAAAGGGAGTAGTATCCACTCCATCTTCGAATTTTCTTACAAATCTTCGTAATGAAAATGTATGACCAGAAATAAAAAATAAAACCTAGACATGACATGGACGACTACTTAACGATTTTTTTTTTATTTGTAGGGTTTCAACTATACCCGTATTTTACAACGTGGGACTGAAATGATTAAATAATTAGATAATTTTTTATTACGGTTACACATGCGACACTAATCATGTAAGAAAAATAAGTGGCATTTAGAAATAACTGTTAAAATGTTTCCTATGCCATGACTAGCTAGGTTTTTGAATATTGACTCTGAAAATTAAGTTAATGGGGAAAATTCGTAAATCCAAGATAGCAAGGATTCTTCCCCCTTAAATTGTTTTTTTTTCGAATGCAGTCAGTTTTGTCTTGGACTACAGCGGAGGTTCACGGGCGTTCCTTTTGGCGAAACCGTCTGCGTCTTCTACTTTTCTTTTTCATCTCCTCGCTCCAGTTAGACGCGATAAACGTAAGAAAAAAAAAAACGGAAACGTGTAAACATCCGTTCTGCTGAACTACAGACAGCATCTGCCAAACTGGTGCTTAAAAAAACAAGTCTTGTGCCTTTTCACATCCGCTTACATTCTGCCAAGACTTATAAACAGTGCCATTTGTGTTAGCTCTTTTCTTTTCTCCTTCGCCAAGACCATATTTTTTTCTGTGCTCTATATCAGAACACAAATTATTGTTTATTTATTTTTGCATGTTATGAAGTCCCTCTTTTCTGATGGTTTAATTTTCCCAGCTCTCAAATGTGTGTAGCATGCATTACCAAACCACAGAGTAAATAACAATAAAGAGAGCACTTTTGAAATGAACATTAGAAAAATATCACTGCCCCTACGTGCATATATTTTAATGGGCGCACTGAGTGACATGTGTACAGTAAAGTTGGTAACACGGATCGAAAGTAGTTCCAGTTCTTAGCGTTGAATAAGAAGTGTGAGGTAACCATTTGTGATGACTTAAATTATTTCTTTGGGTTTCTGCAGTTTTTTTTTTACTGCACCAACCAGTAAAAATGAGCAGATGTGCAAAACATTTACTTTTATAACAATTTCATAGTTTCAATTAACCGATGTATGAAGAAGTGACGAGGCCCATGACAATGTTAATTTTACGTAAGGCGGAAGAACACACAACGTGCATACAGGTAGATCTTAAACAGGACTTTCAAAAGTGCTCATTTTACCGAGAACTGATTACAAACACCCAGTCTCGTTTATTGTATAGACTGTAATTTTTTTTTTAATAAATGGAGCTGAAGAATATTTCCATAGTATTGATATTTTTCATAAAATCAAACATTTTCTTTTTCAAAATCAGTATTCTCAGCACATTCGCTAAGAGTAGAATACTTGGCAATAATTATGATCAGCCACTAATTCCTTGTTGTGTACAGACCCAACCATAAATACCTATCACGTGGAACATGTATTCGATCACGGATACGGGAAGTGAAAGAATTAAGGGGTCAGCCTACCTGGCACCTGAATTGCGTTGCACAATGTTCGATATACTCGTTTCTGACAGAACTATTAAACTTGCCCTCTGTGTTTTTACCTTCGATAATACATCACTAATATTATCTTGGAGTAGTGCAATATTCTTCAAAAACAGCTTTTTCAGACTGCCGTATCTTAAAAGATACTTGCCGGATAAGAGCCAAACTATGATAGGAGCCTGTATTGATACACACAGCACTACAAGAACACTGCACGCCAGTTCGGAGCTCTACGTGTAACGGCGATAGTAATAATAATATTATTAATACTAAAACTTTTTTTTGGCACCTAAGGACTTTACATAATAAAACATACCACTTATTTTTTTGAAAAGGAAAAGAAATAAAAAAATGAAACAAAACTTAATCTACACTACACAATTAGAAAGCAGCTTATGTATAAAAGCAACATACATAAAATATAAATAAGCTGAAAAGTGAACTTACACGATATCTCTATTGATGTATATTTTTATGTGTATATGTATATGCATACACATTCATGCATACATAAAACCACACACACACACACACACACACACACACACACTTGTCACTGCAATTTAGTTTAAGGATTTCTGAAGGAAAAATTACAGCACATAACTATTTAAACACAGAGAAATGGATGGCGCTCTAGAAGCGAGTGCCAGAGTAACCCTTATATCTCCCGCACTTCTTGAAAAAAAAAAAAAAAAAAGAGATGAACGCTACAGGCTGGCAGGTTCCTTAAGCAGGTTGTTAGAATGCGCAATAAAGCTGCTACCCAAGGACATATACAGTCTTACGAATGACAGTTCTGAAGGCAGTCCATGATTACAGACTGTTTCCATGGATACAGCGTTGTCTCCCCGTGTCACAGACGATGTTTACATAAACGCGCCCAGCTGACTGTCAACCTGCCTAGTATGCGAACAGGAAATATTTTGCTATGTAAATAACTATATATGCTGCTCATGGTAAAATGAGCACTTTTGTGACCCATAGTTACTTTTTCCTTTCAGCCATTTCTCATCCTTGAGCCAGATTTTTAAAATAAATATTACTTGCCGTATAAGTAATTAACACAGTGTGTATATTCCACAGCACTCGGAAGTTAACGTCTAAGGCTGAAACGAAATATATTTATTGACAATTTTACAAAGGAGAGGGCTTTTAGAAGTGCTCACTTTACCACTGATCGCCTAAACACACGACTACTTTGAGAGAACTGTGAAACGAGTGCCCTCTTTTGTGAGACAGGCTATACATGGACGTGTTTAACAAGAAACAAGCTATTGGCCGCCTCTGTATACGGACAGGATGAGACCAGTGCAGGTTTCTTTCCCTGTATGCGGCTTATCTTCTTCTCGGACTTCAACCGCACTTGTATAGTAATGGCTCACGCCATTGTCATCGAGAACCAAGCACGTAGTCCACTGGCAGTGATAATTAAGGTTGAAGTTAAGCAGCTGCCTATGGAGCACTGCACCCGACTATACAATGTGAAGAACTCGTTAAAAAGTGTAGTACAGACACCATTAAAGTTGTCAGAAAAGTGCGATTTATGCTGTATATGAAAGAAGAATGTATATATTTTTCAACGACATAAAATATTTTACTAAAATATATATTTTAAATGTAAAAAAAAAATAATTAAAATAGTCTGTATTTTTTAACAAAATTTAAGCGCATTTCTATTCCGGATGCTTCGGAAAGCAGAATTTGCAAGAAAATCTTCGTCATGGAATATCGTCATAATATTTTGTATGATTGTGTGTAAGATAATTGAAATAAGAATGTAGGAAATCATTCTTATGATTATTTTTATGTGCGTCCATTTGTCACAAACATTTATGGCTGAAACTGACGTAAAACAAAGTTAATTATAAAATTGATATCGTACATCATTATTACTATGATTTTATTACACATTATCACAGCAAATATTATGACGATCTTTCTTGAAGAAGGGTTTTTTTTTTTTTTTTTTTTTTTTTTTTTTTTTTTTTTTTTTCCCTGAAGCATCCAGAATGGAAATGCGCTTAAATTTTGTTAAAAATACAGACAATTATAATAATTTTTTTTTTACATTTAAAACATATATTTTAGTAAAATATTTTATATTGTTGCAAAATATATACATTCTGCTTTCATATACAGCATAAATCGCACTTTTCTGACGATTTTCATGGTGTCTGTACTACTATTTTATGAGTTCTGCAAATTGTTTAGTCGGGTGTGGTACTCCATAGGCAGTTGCTTTACTTGAACCTTAAGGTGGCCACCTGGTTGAAGGAACTTCGCACGTCTGAGGCCTAAATGCGTGGGAACGCTAGGGGCGACCGAGCCATGCACATCAACTCTCGCATCGCCTCTACGCGCAAAGCACTGAACTGGCGCGCAGTCTTGCCTGTCGCTAACGCACCTCAATGAGACTTTCAGCGGAGACCTTGCCATTTTATGACGCAATAACAAGAATAAAGTCTTGAAGCAAGTCCCTATTCCTATATTAATGTTTTCTAAAGCCTTTTTACGATAAAGTGAGCACTTTTGTAATCAACCTTAGAAGAAAGTCACTGCTCCTACCTGCATATATTTTAACGGGCGCCCTGAGTGATATGCGTCCAGTAAAGTTGGTAACGATGGGTGGGAAGTAGTTCTGTATCTTAACATCGAGTAAAAAGTGTTATAGGTTGTTCGCAGTACAGTGAGCACTTCTGACGCTCTAGTTACTTTTTCCTTTCAGCCATTTTTATCCTTTAACCAACTTTGTAAATAAATATTACCATGTAAGTAATAAACACAGCGTGTATATTCCACGACACTCTGAAGTTAACGTCTAATCCTACAATAAAATATATTTATTGACTATTATTCCAAATGAGAGGGCTTTCAAAAGTGCTCACTTTACCGTGAACAGCCTGTATTATATAAACGGTGTAAAGCAACTGTAGTGAGCAATAATAAATCATATTTCAAGTTGAGAAAAAAACGTTTTATATATATTGTCTAAAATTAATTTGATATAGACTAAGGTTACAATCTGTAGATTTCCGCATTTTTATGATAAATTGAGCAGTTTTGAAATCAACCTTAGAAAAAAGTCACTGCTCCTCCCTGCATACATTTTAATGGGCGCACTGAGTGACATGCAGCCAGTAAAGTTGGTAACGATGGAGGGAAAGTAGTTCCGTATCGTGATATCGAATAGAAAGTGTTGGGAAACAATTTGCGATAATTTAAATCATTTCTTTCACTTCCTGTATTTTTTTTTAATGCGTCAAAATGTAAAAATGAGTAAATTGGTAAAATATTAAATTTTATAATAATTTTACAGTTTCACTTGAAAGACGCACGGATAAAGCGACGATGCCCGTGGAAAAGTTAATTTTACATCAGATGAAAGAATACACAACGTGCAAACAAGTAGGCTTTAAGCAGGGCTTTCGAAAGTGCTCAGTTTATCGTGAACAGCCTATAGGTCAAGAGCCTGCCGGTGTAAACAGGCTCGCTGTTGGGGCTATGGGGCTAGCCAGTTGGCGCGGGAGGGTGATGCGATCCCCGGAAACCGGACAGAGCTGCTGACGGCGCCGGCTTCTACTGCGGTCCACAGGCGAGATCGCCCGAGGCGCCGCGCTGCCCGAGTCAACGACCCGACAATCCACCAGCGCACTCTCTCTCTCTCTCTCTCTCTCTCTCTCTCTCTCTCTCTCTCTCTCTCTCTCTCTCTCTCTCTCGGCCACGCCGACACCTTCTGCCACCTCTTCAACCACACCTGTGGGGGTCCCGTAAAGCACTCATGAGAATTTACCCCATCAACTCGATCAGGGTAAAACTTATACTAGGGTGCGTTCCAAAAGTGATCGAGTGGAAGTTGACTCGCGTTCAGAAAGTCACCCCGCGTCCAAGGTCAAGAAGTGAGGGAGCGATACGGGCGAAACTAGCACGCACTTCTAGCGCCTCGTCGCTCCTACGCGCAAGGCGTGCAGTGTTTCCGTCGTGACGCTGTACTGTGCAAATTAGATCTGTAACAGCGGGGTTTTATTACACACGGTGAAAGCCCACAGATTAAACTATATCCGTAGTTTTGTGCTTTTCTATTGAGGCTTAAGGAAACTGCATAGGCAAGCTTTAAAAATGCGATATTTGACCATTTTCGCGATTTTTTCTCCAAGAATACACTTAATATGACAAAAGTAAAAACAAAAATAATAGGGGCATCGATAATTGATTTTTTTTTTTTTTATCTTTTCCGACAAAAAGTCGTATTTGCAAATAATTTATTTACCGAGATATGCGTATTCGCGCAAACAACTATTTGACAGAAAATGCGGGAGTCCATCCCACTCTTGACTGGATCCTCAACTCGATCAACTCTGGAGTAACCCTGCTCAGCAGCAGGGTAAGTTGCCTCTATAGATCGTCTTACTTTTAGATTGCAGTGTGCGGTGTAATGGACATTCACTCTCTCTTTCCAATACACGAGTTCTGTCGTTAATGCTGTCCTAGTTCCTGCGGGCGCTTGTTGCCTGATAAGTTATTTTTTTGCAACTTCGAAAAAGAAAACTATCTACTTTGCTTGCGCGCCTTCCAATCACAATGCTAAGGTATCTCACAGGCTTCTGTTTCAAAGGAGCCGTTTAGCTCTGCTTCGCAGGTTTGGCTTCCTTTGCGAGTTGACAGGGAAGTAAACAGATAAAAATTCTCTTAATCAGGCAGTTTCCTTCACCGCCCATTTGTTTCTCTGCTTGCCAGTTACGTCACAAAGCTGACGCAATCTGGCAACAGTGAGCGCCATAAGCCCTGTACTGCAATCTGAGCGTGAGACGGACTATAACAGACGACAGACGTGAAATGTCACGTAAATGATGTACCATTGCAATAACGAAATCAAACAAGTGAATGGCCTAGGCCAGGGCCAACCTAAAACGAGCGGAGTTCAGAATTAAAAAAAAATAATGGGAACGAATATTGTATTTTTGTGAGACGAACGATTAGGAGGTGTGTTTCAAATAGCTGTGGCCGAAGAAGAACGTATTGCTGTCGACAGAAGCATGTGACAATTATTTTATGCTTATTACTGATGTCGTGCAATACAGTATCTTTTTGATATTGTTTGTTCATTACATAATTTAACAAAAACTCTTCATCAACATCGTCATCATAATCATCATCTAGCATGCTATTTAATAACTGCCACTAAATATTCAGGATTAAATTCTCGTTGGGTTCCCGCCATCTCAAAACACCAGAGTTCCTCTAAGCGTTTAAAGCAATAATCGCAAGTGACCGGGTATACCGGTCACGTGATCAGGTTACTTTTCGTAAGCGCCTATAGACTAAAGATGACGTACACCTAAGGTGACCAGACGTCCCGATTTTCGTGGTCTTGTCCCGAATTGTTTAGAGGGTCATTCGGGACGGTCGTTTGTCCCGAACGTTGGGACTTGACAGTGTTGTCTCGTGGCGTAGCCGGTTTTGGGTGGATTTTAGCCAAACCAGGGAGGACAAAACTCAATTAACTATTGAAACGTTAAGATCCATCGTGATTACGAAGGTTATCTTCAACAAAACTTGTCCAGAATTTTACAAAATGTTAATTACTAAGAAAAACATCTTGAGAAAAATTTGTTCATCTGCAAAATATGACGAGGTAAAACAGTTATTGTAAATAAATTTCTTGATAAAAGTAAAATAACAAAGAATGTCGTTGTTTTTCTTTAGTGTCTTTAATCAATAAATCATACGCCTTATGATAAATAATTAGTAAAAAAAAATGGTATTCACTTTTTTTAACCAAACACCCCCTGTAAACAGTCTATGCCCCCACCCCCCTCCACACACACGCACGCACACCCTCCACTACTCTCCCCTTCCCACTACCGACGATTTATGAGCCAAAACGAGCGTCCCGAATTCGGGTCAAAAAATACGGTCGCCTTATGTATACTGCTTATTATTCGTCTTCTGCGCATGTACCCAACATTGATCTAGCCCAAACTAATAACACTGTCAAAGTCACATGGTTGACAGTGATGAACGTGTTTGTTTATATCTTAATTTTCAAAAGACAAGCACTTCTATACTAATAAAATACTTAACCAATTTGCCCGAGGCAGGCCTAAAATAATTTAACATGTGAAATCATGTCCTTTCATTTGGCCGGTTCCACGCTGCAATATAAAATTAAAATAAATTATCTTATTGATATAATTCGAAGTTAATAATTGTTGCACAAGATGTTTCATTTTCATTTTAATGCATTATTATAGGTATATCGTAAGCAATTTATGCGAGTACCAAATGCAGTTTGATGTATGTAGCATTCGCCAAGCAGAAATAGCAGTACGCTCAATTCGGTGACAGCCACTGACTTAATAGTTCGCACGTTTGCCGCACGTAAAGATGAGTGGCGAGCGCAGCTCTGTGCAAAAAAAGCAGTGATACAATCGCCGTTAATTTTAACAGTAGAAAATTGAACACGCACATACCTATAGGGCGTGCTACAACGCAGCATGGACACCTGCTCGCAGTAACCGCATAGGGAGGATGGAAAATTTTCTTTTTTCTTACGCGGAGTTCTACGTCGACAAATCACAAGAAGGTATTTTCTAATTGGTTGAACTATACTTTTCTTAATGCGTGGGTAGCACGGAATTTTTAAAAATTGCGTGGTAACGCTACTGTTATTTTTTTTTTTTTTACAGGATCGTTACGGCAAATGTATCAGTCTAAAGACGACATCTCACATCACAGATGACACTGAGTTGAGTCTATCGCTGTTACAATAGACGGGGTATCCTCTCAAATGATTTTACCTATGGACTCCGAAGTCTTCGAGTCACCATTCGACCTCACCAGGGGCCACGGTCGCTGAGCGATTAGCCTGCTCGCCTCCCACCAAGGCGAACCGGGTTCAATCCCCGGCCGGGTCACCGGATTTTCGCATGTGAAAATCGTGCCGGACGATGTCGTTGGTCGACTGATTTTCTCGGGATATCCCGTTTACTTCGCCCCTTCATCCCGACTGCACTCCATATTCACTTCAATCACCCTCGTCGGCTCTCAAGACCTCGCTGTTAAGAGCCACCCAAATCTCTTCACTCACTCAATCGCCCCCACCACATCTATACAGCGACGATAGGTGAAGAAGTACTTTGGCCATGTTGCAATTTATTTATTTTAGTTTCATTTTGTTACAGTGAAATCAGGGCTTTATGAATTTCTCAAACTTAACCAAATCTGTTAAAGTAAACATACACAAACAATCACTTAACTATTATGTAAATGATTTAAGGTGGCTGCCTAGCTAGTACTTGAGCACACTTCAGACTAGTTGTGTATGGTGACGTCACGTCCAGTGGTATCATTATTTGAATGCCCTCCAACATGGCTGAAAACGATATTTCCAGACTGCTGTTTCTCAAAAAAAAATTTATGCGAAATTACGTCAGAGACGTGCACTGTACTTTGCTACTGTGTCGGGTCTAATAAAATGATGCGATCGCCGTATAATGTCGCATATGTCCCGGGAGAACTGCACGCGAGTTCACAGCTTTTCGTGTAGAGGCGATATCGCTTTACAATCGCCGACAGTCGTCGCCCCTAGGGCTTCATCGAATTTTGCCTCACAACCCACCCCTCGCTAGGCAGCAACCTTAATTAACCATAATGTATCAAAGTAAAATACAATAAATGTATGGGAAAATTTCACAGGATAATTAAATGACCATCAAAATAATATAAGAAATGATAATGGATCTGCGAATAACTAACGAAAGTGTTGTACAAATTAATCATAACTAAAGTGCAATAAGTGAGGCATTAGATTGACAAGTGTGTACGAGAATGATACTACTGATGTGTGTCATTGTATCTTGGAATCATTGACGACATTTAGCAGTGTGTTTTACATCACATCGCTTTAACGCCGAGTTTGCTGTCCAGCTACAATACACTGAGTTGCTGAAAATAAGTAGAAATAATGCGTAAAAAAAATAGTCTGCCCAAAACCCCGTAGCAAAAAAAAAAAAGGCGAAATCCACGTAGCTTAATAGAATGAATGGTATAGGCCGAATGAAATCTAACTAATACCAAAGCAAAATCAAAGGAAATCTTATACCTTCGCAATACCCAAATGTCTGCAGATGTGTATGTGTGTGTGTTGGGGAGGGGGAGGGGGTTGTAATAAATGTGTGACCGACCAACGGTTATGGGTGTCTACGCTATTTCTTTTGTTCCCACCCCACGGCAGGACCGGCAGAGATGTCAGCGAAGCCATAACCACTTCGTGATTGATAGAGCACTTTCGGTACATCAACATTAAAAATAATCCCTGCACGTAAATATAAGTATTTTAACCGATGCACACTGATGGGATGCTTTCCGTTAAGTTGGCAGAAATGTACTGGAAAGTAGTATAGTATCCTGAAGTAGTACTGAATGTGTGGCATTTAAATTTGAGAAAACTGAACTTATTTAATTTGAAAATAATTTTACATTGACACTTGCAAGATGCGTGAATAAATTCATTTGGCTCGGTGGCCTTAGCGGTTGGTAAACATGCATGCCTCCAGCAGCGGGTGTAGCAACCAGTCAACTACGATAGAGGCCTGTATGAGCAAACAAAAGTACCCACGTGCGTGTATATACGGTCGATCAGGTACATAGAGCCAATACAACTATAGACTGTTCACGGTAAAATTAGCACTTTTGAAAACCCTGCTTAAGAGCTACTTCTGTGCACTTTGGGTGTTATTCCGCCTTATGTAAAATTATCATTGCCATGGGCTTCATCGATTTCTCCATGCGTCGATCTAGTGAAACTGTAGAGTTATTAGAAAAGGAAGTATTTAAAAATCTGCTAATTTTGTACACTTCGACGTATAAAAAAAACTTACAGCGAAAGAAATAACATAATATATTACAAATGGTAACATAACACTTTTTATTCGACGTTAAGATACAGAACTACTTTTCATCCATCATTACCAATTTTACTGGACGCATGTCACTCAGTGCGCCTGTTAAATTACATGCAGGTAGGGGCAGCAACTTTTTTCTAAGTTTGATTTCAAAAGTGCTCGCTTTATTGTGAACAGCCTTTAAACAATTAGTTCTCAAGTAGAATCTTTCGATCCAACAAAAAAAGAGTTGTGTTAAAAATCGATCATGTTGCATTTCAAAATTTGTTAACACGACGAATTATTCTGCAAGCTCGACATTTGTTTGCTGGTATATATATATATATATCGAACATGGAAATTTTAGTTCTTTTTTTTCTGGGGAGAGTAAGCAGTTTTGAAACCTCTATCGGAGTTTATGTAACTATTGCTGCAAAAGTTTGGTCAATGCCCGCGGAGGGCTCTTACTGAAGGGCCCACATTATAACCATGTACCACCTTAACGCTCGTTTGCAACCCAGAATCTTACGCCTCCCTAGTTGTTATAATTTCGTAATTTATTTACAATAACTGCAAACACAATCATCTCGACTCAATATCTCACAGTAAATTGCTATCACTTGCTATTTACAACTAATGGAGTCCATCAATACAATTTACAATTACCTCAAAGAAATTAATGTAATTAAATAATTAGAGTATGTCCTTATAATTATGTATGAAAACCTATTCAATAACCTACTTTATAGATTATATGTCCATATTTGACAGTTCCAATATTTACAATAAAATCCGTATCACTTGTTCATACAGTACCACTTCAGTTCAGTCCAGGTCCCACTAGTCCGCAGTGTTCTAAGAGTTCTGTTAGCGCCCTCATGCATATAGGCTGTTCACGGTAAAGTGAGCATTTTTGAGGCCCTAGTTACTTTTCCTATCAGCCGTTTAAATCCTCCCACCCCTTTTTAAAATAAATGATGCCATGTAAGTAATAAGCAAAGTGCATATATTTCACCAGACTCGAATTTTAACATCTGATGCCACAATAAAGTATATTTATTGACTGTTATTCCAAACGAGAGGACTTACAAAAGTGCTCATTTTACCGTGAATAGCCTATAGTAGCCTTCACTCGTCGGGTTTCACTCCCTCTTTTCCGTTGACACAACAAACACCCCGTCCGCCGTCGTCTCGTAATCTCCCGTCATCGACCGTCCTATTCACTGATGTTCCTCGCCGCACCAGATTTCGCCCGGTTATCTCACTCAGCCAGATGGCCTCTACCAAAAGACTTCCAACCCTCGAACTGCGGAGGTATCTATAGTGTCGTCAGTGATCGCCCAAAAATGTCTCCAAATCCGCGTTGGGCCGAGGGTCCTAGTTCCCAGAATATTTTTGTGCTACCTCTTAAGTTTTCGGCTTCTATACAGCCCCTGTGACGCCAGCTATTTCAGCTGTCAATCATTCCCGGCCGCCCAGTAACGGGACCGCAAGCGAGTCTGCCTGGGGAGTGGAGGATCGAGGTGGGTCAGTCCTCCTTCAACCCTGGACCTCGCGCACCTGGTGAGAGACCACGCTCGTAACAGTATTAATATATATATATTATTATATACTAAGGATTATCCAGTGACCTTTTTTTTTGTATTGCCACGGGGCTAGAACAGTTACCATGTTAAAAAATTTGGTTATCACACAAAGACTGAGAGAAATATCTCACAGATATATGTAGGTAATAATGAAATGATGCGAGATTAACTCAACATTGAAGCGACTGCGGTCCCAATTAATATTTCTTTATCCATTTACCCTCTGCGGCCCCACCTAACATAATTCTATCCACTGAGCCACGAAGTCCCCACTTGGAATAGCTCTATCCACTGAGCTACTGTGGCCCCACTTATTGACTCAATATTGAAGTGAGGCATTTAAAGTAAACGAAAATTATATTTCATTACCTTCATATCTCTATGCATTAATACAAAACGTTTCATAAGGAAAAAGTAATTTAAAATTAGTTTTTAGCGTAAAAGTTAATGATTGAGTAATCTGATCTTGCTGAAATTTGAACTTGGCCTGTATTTTACCCTGAGGATTCGCTCTGAAAATTTGAAGAACTTCTGTTGAGTTTCAATGGACTTAGAGGTATTAAAGACGGACAGACAGACAGAGATCGTCTACTTATTATATAGGATAGTAGAACACAATACATTTAACTATACAGTATTAAATAAAATGGAAAAAGTATTTGGATGAGGAACAATTAAAAATGGAATACGGGGCTTGCAGGCACACCCACGGGCAGAAAAATTGGTGAGGAACTGGGCATCTCGTGTAAGACTGGCTTTAGCCCGATGCTAGAGCGCCCGTTCGAAATTTCATTCACCTGTAACCCCGATTCAGCTCTCCACTTTCACCCTTCTCGTACATTCCTTGTACCAGCGTCAACAAATAACCGCAGCATACAGACATCGTCAATGAGTCAGGCGGGCAGTATCTATGCTTCTTTCCGTTGAGAAAATAAAGTAGAAAAACAGTTAGCAACAGGCATTACCGTGAACGTCCCAGTAAGCAACCTCTGATGGTAGCAAAAAAAAAAAAAAAAGAGCACGTTATTGCTGTGAATTATGTACTGTTTGGTTCACGTGTCACATAGGCGAAATGGAGATGCGGTTTCTTTGATTTGCGCGTACCCATTCTCTGATTGGTTGTGCGAGGCTCTGGGAACAGAGCTTGTGCCTAACGCCTAGTACACATGGGTATATTTTGACGTGAATACGTCTTTAAATTTCCAACCATAGTGGGAGGCAATCCTGAAAATACGATGATAACAAAATCGGGGGATAGAGTTTGGCATTGCAGCTCCGTTATCTATCGTCTGCATTCAAAATGAAATTACACCACTCGATGGCCAACGGATCAAAGCAAATAATATGTTACGTTGCGTGAGGACTACGAAGCATTGCAGGAAGAATTGTGAGGGGGGGGGGGGGCACAATCTTTAGTTCGTTTCGCCGCGTCTCATAACTTTTGACTAGGAGAAGCTACGACGCTCGTTTCGGTTTCAGTCGACAGCTCTCGTCAAGATTAATCAATTGCGAGTGTACAAACATTTGTGTGGCATGGTTATGATGAAATTGTATGAGTTTAATGCAAAAAATTAAGAAAACTTAACACAATTTCGGCCTATACTGGTCAAAAAGCCAAGTGGAAATACAGAAACCGTATACGGTTGGAAAGAGCATCTCAAAAGCAATCCAGTGATACCCATAAAACCCCATATGATCGAGTGAAGCGGTGCCGGGAACGTAAACAAAACATCAAGGCGTCAGAGCGCGTCAACGTAGACGTATTAACGCAAAACAAACGGCTGTGTCCTCAACACAGCCAAACCCAATATTTTTATACAAGAATATGAACACCTTCTTGTGCATCTCAACTTGTAGCATTGTAGCAAACTTATGTCGTGTGACTGGGCACTGAACATGCTAGTGGCTAGCATACAAGTACTTGTATATACTAGAAAGTGCGAAATATAGACGGCTGTATTTGTCGTTATCTTTCTTTTACAAGTCGAATACAAACAAACTAATTTTTTTTTGCGTGCGCGAATGTGCATTTGAATAAAGTGAACCTATTTCGGAGCTTATGATGTCTGACAGGACGACAAAAGCAGTTTGTTTTGTTAAAAGTTTATAAAAATTATAACGTTTTATATTACGGCAGGAATCTACCGTACCAAAATAAACACTTGAAAGAAGACGTATTATAAATAATTATAAGTGAACTTAACAGATTGCGCCATGAAACTACAGTCGATGTAGAGATAAATTATGTTAATGGGGAGTGATTTTAGGGAAGAGATCTAAAAATTGCCGCTAAGCCGCTGGAATGGTTCTACCACTGGCAGTGTTTATAATAGATTTGTTTTTGTGGTTTCTGTTCATGATGTTTCTGGGCCATGTTAACGCCAGAAATAGGGGAAGTAGTCTTCCTTCTTTGTGAACATGCTAACCAGTGTCAGGCACTCCTTACTTTGCAGTCACGTCCCTTCGCCATCGTATTTTAAAGTACGCTGTGGTTTTGACCTGCAGTTTAGGAACAAACCTTCGAAAATAATTTTGGTCTTTATTACATTTTAACAGTAGATATCCACTTAATTTAATTCGTTCTTTGCTAATGGAAGATGAAATTATTCACGCTAAAGGGATTTCGGCCGTACTGGCTGTAATATAAAGAAAAGTAGACAATTTTCCAGAGTTGTAAAATAAAAATCACGCTGCGACCTGGATACAGACAGTTTGCAGAAAACAAGCAAATACCGCTCAATGACTCAACATTTCGTTTAGAAGACATTATTTTCACTTGTGTTCAATAGCAGCCGGTTTTCTTTGATAAGAATCGACTAGACGTTAACCACATTTATGTTATTAAAGATTTCACACTCTCGCTTGATTTTTAAGTCCATACATAGGCACCGTGACTAAGTGGGGGGCACGGGGGCAGACGTTCCCCTTTCACCATCCAGCCAGCAGGGGTATTGCCTGCCCCTCTCCCCGATCAATGTGTAGATAAAGGTCACTTACTACCTCAGATTGTCAATTTATGAATAGGGATTATGGAAAATTGAGAAACTTTTTTGAACCGATATATTTTCAATAACACTGTTGGTTTATCCTTTTATTCTTGGACGACCAAGGTTTTGACTCGGCTAAATTCTTTGCATGCCAATCACGAACGTTCTTTCTGCTTTAGAGTATCTGAATCCCCAGTGGTCCAGTTTAGTGGAATAGAAGCTGCGTACATGTATGACGGCCAATAAGAAAATGAAACTGTCGCGAACAAGTACAGTACGCTGAATCCTTGCAATCTGTCAAATTTTCCCCGCGACAAATCAAAATCTCTACTTATGAAACTACTTGCCATATCATTTTTCATATAATTCATGTACAGGTATTTACGTAAACAAAATCAGCAATATTTCAGTACAAATTTTCATTTTATAAAAATTTTTATTGGTAAGATGTTTACAGTAGGAGAGAAAGCGGAAGAGAGAGAGAGAGAGAGAGAGAGAGAGAGAGAGAGAGAGAACTTGAGTACGTGTAATAATATTAAAATGAACGTGGGTATTGTCAACGTGTGAGACTTGCCTCCACTATGGAAGCAAACAGACGGCGCCTTTGTGTCGATGATAATGTCAACTTTTGCTGTTGGCTGTGTAGGGTAAACAGTGGAGAGAAAATAAAAGTCACGAGTTTCCAAAAAAAAATTTTTATGTAACGGTGAATCAACTTTAGTTGTATGTATTAACTGGCGAAGCTGAAGATTCCGCATCTAGGTTCTCATATTGAGCCCTGTGGGTTCGACCACACGAGCATTCCTCACAGACCTGGATCTCGACCACTGATGATTCTGTAGCACGATTAACAAATAACATTAATTTTCATTGCTTTCATTTTACATACAAAATATTAGTAGGGCAACAGCCTAGAGGCGTGGGGTGTTAAGACAGTCACGCAGTAAGCTAATGATGCACATGGTGTCTACATAAAATGGAAAGCATCCTTGTGCACACTCATGTATCTAAAGGTTGTTCACGCTAAAATGAGCACTTTTGAAAGCCCTGCTTAAGATCTACTTGTCTGCACGTGGTGTATTCTTCCGCCTTATGTAAAATTAACATTGTCGTCGGCCTCATCACTTTATTCATGCGTCGGTCATGTGAAACTGTGAAATTATTAGAAAAATTAAAAAAATTATAAATTTACTTATTTTTACACGTCAATGCATTAAAAAATAAACAGAAAGCGATAGAAATAATTTAAGAAATCATAAATGATTACCTAACACTTTTTGTTCGACGTTAAGATACGGAACTACTTCACATTCATCGTTACCAACTTTACTGGGTGTCTGTCACTCAGAGCACCCGTTGAAATATGTGCAGGCAAGGGCAGTGCCTTTTTTCTAAGGTTGATTTCAAAAGTGCTCACTTTACCGTGAACAGCCTTTACCTAAGATATCACTATGGATAGGAAAATTTCGCGAATTCAATTCGGGACAAGATAGACGTCCAACACATATACAGTGTCGTCACCTTCGCAATTGGATCACAGTTTATTGGACCCGCCCTACACGCCTCTGAGCCAATAGCAGACTTGCAAGGAAACACCTTGCGAATCCCATAACTGCCAGGTGTGAGGCAACAGCCAATGAACACAGCTGAGGCTCCAGTATGCAGAGGACTGAGGAGTCTAGCCTGCAGGTCATTGAACTCGCGAGATTTTCCTATCCTTAGATACCACACATCAGTAAACCTATCTTTATTGTTTGTTTTTACAGTGATTTCATTTACTCTTCAAATATTTAATCTATTTCTAATTGTTTCCCTTTCAGTCATTTCTCTCTTTTCCATCTCCAGTAATAATGTATATAGTTAAATTTGTTGTATTGTATGAAATACCTTAAGATTAAGTCGACGGATCGAAATTGATCGAAGTATTCTGTATGTCAATGTCTATTACTCTTGCACTTAATGAAATGGGTAAGTGCATGGAAAGACTTGATGCCGTATAACTAGAGACCTGGAAAATTCGCGAGTTCAATGACCTGCAGGCTAGACTCTGCAGTATATGTATAAATATGCCGATATCAAAAGCACATTGGTAGAGACCTGCAAAATTCGCGTTATTATTTGGCATTAAGCTAAACTTCACAGTACTACAAATACTCGGGCCGGCGTCGTTTCTCTATTGGCTGCTGCAAATAATGTGAAGCCACTCGCTTTCAGACTGGACTGCACGTGTTTGGACTCTTACTGCAGAAGGTACATGTGTTTCAAGTTTTATTATGTCCCCAAATAATAACGCGAATTTTGCAGGTCTCTACACCAGCTGTTACAATGGAAGGCGACGATTGGGCCAGCGTTCTCCATAAGGTCTCAAACAGAGTGTGGACCAATGGCTAAAGTTATCTGAACACACGTATTCTGAATTCTAGCTTGTCCCAAAATGAATCCGAGAATCCTTTAGGTCTCTACATATAACTTCGCCGTAAACATACTTTGCCCCACTAAGAGTTGACCTGAAGTCAAGAAATTCGCCCTTTATTGGAACTGGGTTTTCGTTGCAATATGTAGTAAAGAAATTTTTGTACCTATAAGATTTTCGACTGTCTTCTGGAATGAAAATTTTTCGAGGGTAAACTGTGATTATTTCGTTCCTTGCCAGTTAAAAATTATCTATCGAGGACGGACTCTTAAGCAAATTTAACTACTTCTCTGGGTGTAAATTTGGTTGTCACACATATTATCACTCTCCCAGTACTTTTTAAAATCTTAGCAATAAGTGAAATTCGATAATGTAGCTTATTTCCCCATCATTGTGATTATTTTTCAGCATATTGTTGTGAGCACAAGTCAGAGGAGAGCTGTGCACAAGGTTGACGCCTGCCCGTGGTCGAGGGCGACGCCCCGCAGGAGAGAGAGAGAGAGAGAGAGAGAGAGAGAGAGAGAGAGAGAGAGAGAGAGAGAGAGAGAGAGAGAGTGGTCAGGGGACAGCGGGGTAGGAGCTGACGAGGAGCTGTCAGGCAGGCCACGGACGTTAATGCCCCCCCCCCCCCAACTCTCGAGAGATTGGTAACCTGGTGCGTGTCGGAGATTGGTCGTTCAGCGAGACTGGAGCGATCCCCTATCAGCGAGTCTGCCCTTGCTGGAGCAGCGTCGGGCGGAGCCTCTGTGCCGAGGTGATCCAGGAGCTGGGTCGAGACCAGGCTTGGGCAAGCCTTCCTTCTTCACCACATCTCCACCACACGAGCCGACGTAGGAGCTCCGGCGACTCGAGGCTGTCAGTGGTAGGTGGTCTTCAGTAGAGTGCAAGGGCGAGCAGGTGCGATAAGAGTCGGGTAGAGCGATTAGTGTCATCTAAAGTAATTATTGAATCAGATAATAATTAGTAGTTATAGACTAAGAGAGATCTGAATTATAACTAAAGGTAGAAGGAGTCAAGAAGTGTAGCGTTTATTGTATCTGTTTAATTTGTAATTGAGTTTAGTTTTGTTTATGTAATAAAGTTTGTTATTAATGAAGCAATCGGTGGTAGTAATTTAGAATAGTTAATATAGTCGATCCTGGTACTTTGTTGAGGGCCTTGAGCCGGTGTGGTTATGCAAGAATATAGATAGGTTGTACACCTGGCTAGGCACTACAACAATATGAAACATGAGTACTGGAGTCAAATAAATGTATATTGTATTCACACGAAACTAGCGTTATGAAAATTAATTTGACGTGTGCAGAATCAGGTCTGAAGTGTGATTGGCTACGCAGGGAATTGAAAAGCATCAGTATTAGGGACATTATATAATGCGTGAGTATATAGAGCGTCTTACTTATAGATTGCAGTGTGCCGTGTAATGGACATTCACTCTCTCTTTCCAATACATGAGTTCTGTCGTTAACGCTGTCCTAGTTCCTGCGGGCGCTTGTTGCCTGATAAGTTATTTTTTTTGCAACTTCGAAAAAGAAAACTATCTATGTTGCGTGCGCGCCGTCCAATCACAATGATAGGGTTTCTCACAGGTTTCAGTTTCAAAGGAACCGCTTAGTTTTGCGTCGCAGGATTGGATTCCTTTACGAGTTGGCAGGGAGGTAAACAGATAAAAATTATCTTAATCAGGCCGTTTCCTTCACCGCCCATTTGTTTCTCAGCTTGCCCACAAAGCTGACGCAATCTGGCAACAGTGAGTGCCACGAGTCATGTACTGCAATCTAAGCATCACTGTATAGTCGGTATATTTCTGATACTGAACTGATTGTAGCTATTTCGATTGAAGCACGATATTTAGGACACCGAGTAGTAGAAAATTACTTATTTTATTAACTTCTTTGCCAATAATTTTTTTTAAAATTGTTATTACTTGCGTGTTTCAAAGATAGTAAAACTGTGAATTTTGACATGTTGTTAGGCTAAAAAAACGGAAACTTTTTGTTTTCGTGAGGAGAGATGCGCCGCACCGGATTCAATTTCCCCCCCCCCCCCCCCCCTCCGCAACCTCACTCCGATCACCTGTATTTTCGCATGTGAGAATCGTGGCGTACAATGCCGCTGGTCAGCAGGTTTTCCCGGGAATCTCCCGTTTACCCCACCATTTAATTTCAGTGCTGTTGCGTGCTCACTTCGCTTCACCCTCATCGGCTCTAAAGACCTCGATATTAAGAGCCATCCAAATAAATCTCTTCACACACTCTCTTGAGGAGGCGTCGCGTTAATTTCTGTAAATTGAACAAATATAAATCAGTGTATTGTTATACAACAACCTTTATGGTTGGTCGTTAGTATCACCCCTCACAAAATTGTATTGCCTTCTATAAGCAATGAATTTGAAATACAGCGTACAAGTATGAGTAGGTATATATAGGCCTATATAAGACTTTCTGCGCACTAAATGATTTTATTAATTTAAGGCTTATTAATAATGACAAGTTTTCTGTAGAAATAAACTATTATTACACAAAGCAAGAAGTATTAAATGAATGGCATATCAGCAATAAAAACTAACTACTATACAAAAAATACACAAAAGTTACTAAGACTATGAATAAACATTAAAATTCCTGCAAAATATGACGGAACAGTACTTTTTACTAAAAACAAACATTTCCATAAAAATACACAATTACAATGTTAGTATTACATGGATGGCGTATTAGGAATACCTACACAGGAACAAACTGTAAACAAACACAAAATAACACATAGCGAAAATTAATAAATATTAATACTCCTGGAGTGTGATCAAGCAGTTACTACATTTAAATTTAGTCTCCCAGACTAATTATCTTGACAGCGTAATATGCTTCACTGCCCTACGTTTGTTAGGCTTGCAAACGGTCTTTCTCATTTTACTAGCACTTCATGACACCTTCAGTTGTCACGGTTTACTATTCATATAAGAAATGTCTGATTTTTTTGTTCCACTCATTCACCTACATCGTACATCGATTTATGTGCTACGCGAATAATTTTGCTCTCAAAGCGTTTTTTATTTGTCTCCACAGCTTATTTTTATCTTCCAAGTGCTTATACTGACAATAGGCTGTTCACGGTAAAATGAGCACTTTTGAAAGCCCTGCTTAAGATCTACTTGTGTGCACGTTGTGTATTCTTCCGCCTCATATAATATTAACACATTCTGGACTGCGCTCGAGCTAAGTTCGAGCAACGTCAGTTTAAAAATTTCTTCGCCCTTGAAAATAAAACTAGCATGGTTACAGAGTCATTGCTCCGCTAGTATTTCACAGGATCTTACAAGAACATTACAACCCAGCAGCTATAGCTTTCCTGCAAAAAATGTATTTTTTTGCTATGCCCGTATAAAAGGACACGATTGACTGTAAACCTTTAACACAGTAAGAGACATTTGATTGGAGCATAATCAGCTCTGCAACCCCAGTAGCTGATTACCAGCCAATGATGAACGTCGTGGAGCACAGTAAGCACGCCCAGTATGGTGTGGACCAATAGAAGAGTGGTAAGTAGGAATACGGAATCAAATAGGTTAGACGTTTTTGCAGTGGTGTATACAGGTGATTCACTTCTAAGTTGTATTCAATTATAGTAAATACGTGCAGTCCAGAATGTGTTAACATTGCCACGGCCTCATCACTTTATTCATGCGTTGGTCAAGCAAAACTGTGAAATTATTATAAAAGTAAATATTTTAAAAATCCACTCATTTTTATACGTCGATGCATAAAAAAAAACAGAAAAAGAAAGAAATAATCTAAGTTATGACACGTGGTTAACTAAATACTTTTAAGTTAACGTTAATACATGGAACTAGTTTCCACCCATCATTACCAACCTTAACGGGCGTATGCCGTTCCGTGTGCCCGTTTAAATATACGAAGGTAGGAGCAGTGACGATTTTCTAAGATTGATTTCAAAAGTGCTCACTTTATCGTGAAAAGCCTTTAATAAATTTCGCCCCCTACAGCTGACAGACTGTCGTGTATACCTTATCTTAAAAATAACGCGAAGATTGTTTTTTTTATTTTTTATTATTATCAAAGGAAACTGCAGAAATAAGATAAAATGCCAGAGTTTAAAAAAAAGAACACAAAAGTGGGAAAAGCGGAAACGGACATCGTGGTGCTTCAGGAGGAAGGACACTCACAATGTGTAGGAAGGAAGCGAAGTTCTATCTTATCGCAGGTTGCAGTTCACATTCTTCTACTTCCTTTCCCGTTTCCAACACTCGAGATGTCCATATCCCCTCCTGAGGGACGCGTCTCAACACCCGTGATTTCCATCCGCAGTACGTCTTATGGACCATGTTTCTGTGATTGCGTACGGGCCAGGCTTCACCATGCATGAACTTATAGGGAATCAAAGGCTGAATTCCGACAAAGATCTCTGTCATTTTTTTGTGATAGTACTTTCAACTAAGGTTTTTTTTTTGTTTCAGATTGAACGCTCGTAAACCATTCAAATTTAAATTTTTTTTTAATTTTAGATGTACTTTTTAGCTATTTATAAAATGACACAATTTTATAAATAATGAGAACGTACATTTGAAATTAAAAAAATTAAAATTTGGAAGGCTTACAAATCTAGATGAGTTGAATCTCTAACAGAAAAACTTAAGTTGAAAACACTATCACAAAAAACGACTGCGAGATCTTTGTCCGAATTTAGCCTTTGATTCCCCATACACTCATGCATGGTGAAGCCCGGCTTTAAGGCCCCGATCCTTCGTTTCTACAGCTTTTGCGAAAATTAATTTTTTTAACCCAAATGGGAGCCGATATTGTAAAATCCTCTTACAATTTCGTTACAAAATGTTTTTATTATGTGTTCTAATTTTTCCAACACATAAAAGGGTATACTTTTATTGCATTAATTAACTAACGAAAATTTTGTTCATTTAACAAGTAGTTAAAATCAAGCAGTTTTTTTTTTTGTTGAAAAAATTGAGAGTAGGCAATAAAAACAATTGGTAGCAAAATTTTAAGAGGAGTTTTACAATATCGACGCCCTTTTGGGTACAAAAAAAGAAATTCTCTCAAAAGCTGTAGAAATGAAGGATCGTGGCCTTAAGGGGTCCGCCTACCTGAAGAAGTTTTCTGCGTCTGACATCGGAAAGCGCTGGAACGATAAGGGCGATATTGCCACGAGTATCAAGCGCGTAAGGAAAGCATTTGCTATTCTACCATACTAGTCAGGACTGCCTGGTCTTGATTAGCATGTGTAATATATGTTAATTGGTAAGTGCTTATAACTAGTTTCCTTTATATTTGTTTGCAAGAGTATATAGCAGTGACGACCTTGTCGCTCCCACTGCTTCTCGACTCTGTCATAGTATTTTTTTTTTTATTTTGATCTAATGAGATGTATGTTGCTCAATGCTCGCACATTTTGTGTTGTTTGGTAGGGGAAGTCGTGTGACTCTGTGCTATAGCCAAACTCGGTCGGAGGGCGTACTTCGGAAAATCGTTTGCTATTCTGCTGTACTAACCAAGGCTACCACATCAGTTTTCAGATGCACGGTAATGACTAGCAACGACTGATGTGATGTATAGTGCTCGTCACTTGTGCAATACGCCATGATTGGTTAATGATTACAACTATTTCATATCTCACCATCAATATGTAGCAGTGCTGTCGTCTCTTGCATGACCACTAGTTTAAATGTATACCTTTACAAGTCATTTAATGAGTGTCTTCAAATTATCACCGCCGGTAAATAGTGTACCGTACGCATGGTTTAGTGTTCTGCATGTTGTAAATCGGAATTCGGACATGTGTCTCGATACGATTATTCCTAGCGATCACCATCGGTAATGCAAAAACGAGGTTGTTGTTCCCCTCTGACAGGGGTAACGAAGATGTTTGAAGACCTCCGCGACCCTAACAGATGATGATTGTGCACTCTACCGATCAACTGGAGAAACAAATATGGCGAGATCATGTGTGTATGTGTGTGTGTGTGTGTATTGCTGAAATAGTCGTTGGTAGCGAGCTGAGTTCGAGACTTGACACTATACAAAAAATATTAATTCTCTTTCAGACTTAGACAAAATCTGGTAATATTTTCTAGTGATGGAGGCGGACCTAATATTAGCGGCGTTTTGTTAGATGAATAAAATATACATAATTTTACCTTTATTTTACAGACATGACATAAGACTGCATACTAATATGTGGTCAACTTATTCTTCATTCGAGCAAAAAACATGAATGACGACTGTTTTTTTGCAGAACACTTCCTGCAGTGAGCATTTCAGGCACTCTTATTCGCATATACCACACAGCAGTTAACACATGGGTAGAACTTGTAGATGGTGGCAAATTGACAGAGACTCTCTTCATGACATCTGGCACCGGTGCACATAGCGAATGACTTGCCGCAATACTTGCACTTGCTTCCCGATGAACGACGAACACTTTCTTTACACTTCTTGTTATGTCTATACTGGTTATCACTGCGGGTAAGCACTACATCGCAGTTATCACAGTGGAATGCTTGAAAGGCGGAGTTGAAAAAGCAATGACTACTTTAATGTCGACGTGCATTACAACTTTTGCTAAAAGCATTTGCACAGTAGTAACATTCATAATATAATGCTTGGAGCGACTATTCAGTACCCATTGCTGATGTCGATGCTGGTGGTGTTATAGATGGTAAGTCTTCAACCATTGATTCCATGTTCATGTGGTAGCAGAGTACACGATCGCAGTAGTAACATGGATACTGTAGTGCTTGGAGCGACTCTTCAGTACCCATTGCTGATGTCGATACTGGTGGTGTTATAGATGGTAAGTCTTCAACCATTGATTCCATGTTCATGTGGTAGCAGAGTACACGATCGCAGTAGTAACATGGATACTGTAGTGCTTGGAGCGACTCTTCAGTACCCATTGCTGATGTCGATACTGGTGGTGTTATAGATGGTAAGTCTTCAACCATTGATTCCATGTTCATGTGGTAGCAGAGTACACGATCGCAGTAGTAACATGGATACTGTAGTGCTTGTAGCGACTCTTCAGGGTCCCTTGCTGTTGACGACGTTGGCTGTGTTACAGGTGACAAGTCTTCGACCATTGATTCCATCTTCATGTAGTAGCAGAGTACACCATCGTAGTAGACAAATGTAATTGTAACGATCCGCTTTTCACCACGCTCGCCGACGAACTGACATCTGTTTTACATGATGTACGCCTATATACTGTTCATACTGTATGCTAGTTTGTGTTGCTTGTCTCGGGTTGTCTCAGTAGATGACTGCTGGCTGCATGATGTATACGTCGGCATGGTTGCTGAATTGAAATATGTTACCTTATCTGATCGCTTGCTGTCTAGCCTGCGAAGTGGCCAATTCGACCTCTCAACTTCTTTACATCCATTCATCTTAGATGTTCAACTTAGTCTTCATTCGAGTAATTTTTGCTGTGAGCAATCATGGCACACTTATTCGCACATACAGCAGTCAGTTAACACATGTGTAGGTCTTGTAGTCGATTGCAAATGAGCTGTTACTATCTTCATGAAATTTGGCACTGGTGCGGTTAGCGAATGTCCTGCCGAAATACTTGCAGTCGTTTCCTGATGAATGACGAACATTTCCTTTATATTTCTTGTTATGTCTATACAGATTATCTCTGCAGGTAAAACCAGCATCGCAGTTATCACAGTAGAACGCCTTGTATGCTGGGCTGGACAAGCAATGGCTTCTTTCATGTCGACGTGTATTACCCCTATACTAAAAAGTATTTCCACACAGTGATACCTTAATGCTTGCAGCGACTCTTCATCTTCACGATGTTTTGGCACTGGTGCAGTTAGCAAATGTCTTGCTGCACTCACGATGAACGACAAACCTAGTCTTTGCATGTTTTGTTATCACAGGGAATGAGTGTATGCTTGGCTGAACATGCATTGGTAACTTTCATGCCGATGTGTACTACGACTTGTACTAAAAGTATTTCCACAATAGTAACATTGATATAACAATGCTGTTGGCGATGGTGGTGACACAGTTGGTAAGTCTTCAACCATTGCAGCAGAATACACTGCCATAGTAGATGAATCTAGTTGTAACGATCTGCTTTCCAATCACCGATGAAATGTCATCCATGTTTACATGATGTTCGTTTAGATACTGTTCATACTACATGCTAGTTTGCATTGTCTCAGTAGATGGCTGCGTGTGGTGCAAACGTCAGCATGGTTGGTTACCTTATCGAGTCGGTAACTGTGCGACGTTGTTCTCTCAACTACTTTACACTCGTTCATCTTTCCATGTTGGTTTGCTGCTCGCTCCCGTTGTGTCTTACACCAGCTTCTGGTGTGTGTCTGTAACGGTAGCACTACCTCGACAGCCACTAAAGGTATTCCCACACTAGTAACGTTGGTACTGTAATGCTTGTCAGGCTTCTTGTTATTGACGATACTGGTGGTGTTTTACAAATGGTAAGTCTCCAAACAATGATTTCATCTGTATGTGAATGTAGATGTAACGATCTGCTCCCCTGCCATGCTCGACGATCAAGTTCTTTTATACGATTATCACTACATGAAGATGGTTCGTGTCTTGGGTTGTCACAGTGTGACCTGCTTGTTACCTGTGTCTGGCAGGCTGCACGTATTTGTGATGGTATGCTGGTCTGAACATGCAATGACTACTTGTTGCTGGTTGCATGGCTGCTGGACTGGTTACCTTATCTAGCCGTTCTCTATTTAGCCTGTGAATTTGGCCTCTCAACTTCGTTATACTAGTTTATCTTACACGATCAACTATATTTCATTCGAATACTTCCTGCTGTTTGCATGCAAGGTACCCACTTATTTCGCATATACCCGCACCGCACTGATAGGTCTTGTAGTTGATGGTAAATGAGTAGTTACTATCTTCATGATGTTTGGTAGTGGGGTTGTTAGTGAAGGTCTTACTACAATACTTCCATTTGCTTCCCGGCGAATGACATACATTGTCTATTCATTGCAGGCAGCCATGTAATGACTACTTACATGTCTGTGTGCATTACCACCAATTTTTTATTTCCTGTGAAATTATTGGATTCTCTACGGGAATTGAACCTACGATACCTTATTTTCAAGGATGATGCACTGCCTGCACAGCTATCAGGGTACATGTGTTAATTCCTTTCAATGTCATATGTAACAAGTATTTATATTTTGTCAAGGGTGGTGGTGATGTAATTATAGTACTTGTAGGTTTCTAGTTGCTTTCTTGGTCGGTAATATATACCATGTGCGGAAAGGCGGAACGGTCATTGTAGTCTTTGCTTCCAGCAAGTTCACGACGACCACTACGAGATGTGTTCGCGACGTACGGTCTTCACTCCTACACCAGTTAAGGTAAACCTCTGCTCTTTTTGTTTTGTGTCTTTTAAAAGCCGGGTACCTACATAGTGTAAATGTGTGTGTATGTGTCTGTGTGGTGCTACCTCCTTACTCGTCATTACAAGGTTCGTGCATTTGTGTAGAGCGATTCATGGGTAATTCGTTTCGTAATGAACTCACAGTTTTAACATTATAAATGGTTCGTACACAAAATATGTAAATGTACTATTTGATGTTCTTGCCCCACTGTGTAGCGGTGGTCTCTCTTACATGACTAATGGTTTACATGAATGTTGTTTCATATGCGAGTATGGTTCTGTTACTAGGTACTGTATAACTGAATTCCTGTTGTAAAAGAGGACATGCATGTGTGACTCGACTGGTCTGCCACCCTGGCATCTCTCTCTTGACTAGCGTTATTTACCATCCTTCGACTTGCCTGCACGATGCCCGCGCTGTTGATCGACTGCTTGGGGTAGCCTTAGAGATTCTCACGTTGCTCATGTGATAAGACGGACACGTTCTGTTGCTGGTGTTGGCCGATTTCGTTTTACTTGGTTCGTATGGAATACGTTTTTCCCAGGGTGGTCTGGTCATGTCTAGCATCGACGATGGCTGCACGAACATATGTGAGATAGAGTATGACTGTCCTTCATTACATGCACTAAGGTCTCGGTACACAATGAACCACGAGTGCTGTGGGTGCAGGCCGGTCCCCAGTGGGGGTGGAGGTACAGACTAGCTGCGAGCCTTGAAGGTGTGAGTGTAAGTTAGAGAGACAGTATGACTGCGAGTGCAATGTGTGTGGCTGTCTGTAAGTATGCACATTGAAGGTTTGGTACAGGGTATGATTGTCTGTAATTATCAGCATTGAAGCTTCGGTACACAAGTGTAGGTCGGAGTATGGCTCTAAATACATGCCGATCGTAGGAATGACTATCTGTAAGTACACATCGGGTCATGAAGTCGGGCTGCCCAGAAGGCTTGGTACACGAGTGTAGGTCGGAGAGAGCGAGTATGCCTGTGAGTGTAGTGTATGACTGTCTGTAAGTATGCACATTGAAAATTTGGTACAGGGTATGATTGCCTGTAATTACCAGCATTGAAGCTTCGGTACACCAGCGAGTGTATGTTGGAGACAGTAGGAATGCAAGTACATGCCAGTCGTAGGTATGGCCGCCTGGAGTGCGATGGTGTCATTGTTTGGACGTAGCATGCACGAGATATAAATCACGCATAGAAACGTTAGCAGAGTTTCAGAAAAACAAGTGTGAAGTAACCATGAATGGGCTATATGCATATTAATAATAAAGTTACTTAGACATCCAAACACATGCACAATCTATATAGGTTAGTTATTGTAGGATATTCAAGACAAAACAAGTAACATTGAAAACTCTCCCACTGGTAATATCAGTATCAATATATATATATATATATATATATATATATATAACTCAAGTGTTAATTATTTACACATCAATTAATTACCTACACGATGATTAATGTAAACATATTTTATTTCACATCATGTGCGATGACCTTCTTTAGGCAGTCTATCACTGTAGGCGACATCGTACATTATTAAATGTATTTCCACAACTGGTAATGTTGATATCGTAATACCTGCCAGGACTCCTTGCTCTTGACGATACAGGAGGTGTTTACAGATGAATTTTTGTCTTTAGGTGAATGTGCTACCAGCCATGCTCGACGAAGTGTTTTGATCACTATATGATGACGGTCTGTGTCTCGGGTTGTCACAATGTGTGTGACCTATGACTGCAAGTATTTGTGATGCACGTACATTTCACGATGTGCTCTTACTAGCCATTTTGTCTATAATAATTTTTTTCCTTTGGGCCCTCTAGTGGGCGAAACTCGGCGAGACTGGGGAGAGCAAGCAGGTGTATGTAGCGACATGGGTTGGAGACTTGTCACTATGGGTAAACACAACATCCCAGTAATCACTGTGGAATGGCTGATCATGTAATGCTGGACAGAAACTTCTAAGTGCATACATTAAAGGTTCGGTAACGGTCGACTGCTTATAATTTCAAAGGCTTGGTACATGATGTAAGTACATACATTAAGGTTCGGCAAGGTATGGCTGCTTGTAATTGCAAAGTCTTGGCACATGCATTGGAGGTTAGGGTAGGGCCGGCAGAGTACGGCTGGCTGTAACTGTAAAAAGGCTCGGTCGGTACAGGAATGCAGGTAGGGTCGTCAGAGTATGACTGTCTGTAAATGCAACTGTTTGGTACACAAGTCCAGGTCGGGGATGGAGTATGACTGTCATGGCCACTACGTGCTCGTCTTCATGGGCAGTGTTACCGACGGCGAACGATTGTCTGCAGGTGTGTCAGTATGCATCAGCACTCTCAATGGGAATCAAACATGCGATACATTTTTTTTTCAAGGATCGTACACCATCGTTATCAGGCTAAATGCAATAGTTCCTTTCCAGTACGTACGTTTTGACACAAAGTGGTTATTATGTACGTTCTTGGTCGGTAATGTATACCGTACATGGAAAGACAGAGCGATCATTGTGCTCTGAGCTTCCAGTGAGTTCACATCGCGACCTACAGGTCTTCTGCTCTACAGAGTACGTATGTAGTTGAAATGTTTGTGATATCTCCTTAATCGTTATGTATAATTCGATTGCACTCAGTTGTATAGAATCATCGATGGTTAAGTATGTGATGTACATTGAAGTCCAGGTACATGACGAGTGCAGGTCGGTCCTCAGTTATTGTGGGGGTACAGACTAGTTGCGAGCATTGAATGTTCAGTACATTAGTGGGGATTGGAGTATGACTGTTGTACATTGAAGGTTCAATACGGGGTATGACTGACTGTAATTACCACTTCAGTACACAAGTGTGTAGGTCGTGTAGTCTGGTCGTGAGTGATGGTTCGGTTTCAGTCGGTTTGTAAGGGGGTCGTTTGACCAGAGTGGTCTAGCATCATTTACATTGTATGTGTGTGTGTTGCTCATATTGTTCCATCCTGTCGAATGTGTGTCATTGTCGATCTAGCTCGCAGGTCTGGTGAGTGCGTAGGCTCATGGTAAGTAACCTTGCTAACTCCCGATGTCTCGTGAGTGTGTATGCCAATGACGTTATTTTATTTGCCTAACTGCACAATGTCTGTCGAGGATGGGCCACTCGCCTGCTCGTGTCTGGCGAGTTCACCTAACTATCTGACATGTGTGTATGCTATTTCATCTATTAACATATCTTATGCAATGGTGGTCAGGGCTGGTAACTCAAGGGAAGCCAGCCTCCTCCTGCATTTTTTGGTGTAGACCCATGAAAGTATTTTTTCTCCGATTAGGTCAGTCCGGAGGAGATTTATGAATTTGGTGCAAACGATTCGGACCCTGGTGTGCAATGTCTAACAACTTCGATGATGACGAGTCTGGTGAGGGCCAAGTTAATATTTCTTCTACCCACACAGTGGAAAGTCCAAAAGCCTTGCTGGGGGGTGTGCACAAGCTTATAAATAGACACATTGTAAACATGTTTCTGCAACCCTTCTTGTCGTCATATATGATACATATCTTATGAATCTGACAACTGTATCCTAAGTGGTTTGGAACTTACAGCTAACTATGCTTATAAGTAAACATACGATATACTTGGTCCTGCAACCCCTCTCGTCATTGGGGCGATGCCTTTGTTATAAATTTAACTACTTTATCCTATGTTTTTCGGGACTTACAGCCAACTTTGCTTACAAGTAGACATACTGTATACTTGGTCCTGAGACCTCTCTCATTGTTGGGGGTAATGCCAATGTTTTGCATTTGACAACTATATATGTTATGTAGTTCGGAACTTACTGTCAACTATGCTTATAAGTTGACATTGGGTATACTTGTTTCTACGACCCCTCTCGTCATTGGGGTGATGACTTCGATACGATTTTGGCAGTTGTATCTCAAATGGTTCAGAAATTATAGCGAACTATGCTTATGTGTAAGCATAGATAATCCTTGAAACGAGGCTGGCAGGGTGTCTTGAAATGGGGTCTCCCCCTCCACATGGAATGCGTGAGTGGGACATGCACACTTTCGGTACGAAGGAAAAAACTAATATCAGTTAGGAGCAACCAGAGATTACCAACCAGGTAATCGACACCAAGATGGCCGCCAGTAATGATTTCGTAATCTTGCACGAAATTCTGATTTTCCGCACGATTCATCGGCATTGGGCAAACCTCAACCACAAAGAGCAAACTGCCTGGATTATGCTAATTAGCACTGTCTGCCAAGATGGCAGAAATTCTTTATCATATGCTTGTAGGAAATACCGTTCAACTTGTAATCATTACTTGTAGGGGCTGTTCACGATAAAGTGAGCACTTTCGAAATTTACCTTAGAAAATAGTCACTGCTCCTACCTGCATATACTTCAACGGGCGCACTGAGTGGTAAGCATCCTGCAAAGTTGGTAACGATAGATGGAAAATAGTTCCACATCTTAACGTCGAATAAAAAGGGTTTGGTAATCATTTGTGATAACTTAAATTATTCATTTTACTTTCTGTTCTTTAATGCACTAGTGTGTAAAAATTAGCGAATTTGTAAAATATTTACTTTTTTTTTATAATTTCACAGCTTCACTTCACCGACGCATGAATAAAGTGATGGGCAATGTTAATAAAGCAATGTTAATTTTACATAAGGTAGAAGAGGACACAGCGTGCTTATAAGTAGATCTTACGCAGGGCATTCAAAAGTGCTCACATTAACGTGAACAGCCTATAAGTACTATTTTCTTACATAAACATTTTTCATGCATATTTCTTGCTTTATAGTTTGTCAAAGTCATACTTTTAGCAATATTTAGACGTAAAAAATATAAACGAAAAAAAGAAATTACAGAAAATTTAACAAAGTTGACTGAAAATTCATGTCCTAATTCATTTTAAGGTATGCTTAGCATAATTAAATTTTTTAAGAAATCATACGAATATAATACATGCAAAAATTTTGAATATTATTTTTTAATTGGGGCAACTCCGTATAAGATTATTTTAAAGAATTCCTGATGTAACACACGAGATCGTATTACCGTGTGAATGATCTCATTTCCGTAAGTTGATTTTTATTATTTGTACGTTCCTAAACCCTCCGAGTTGTGATTTTGACACGCCGTTTTGTAAATAATATGTAGGGGCAATGAATATGCTAAATTTCAAAACATTTCGCGCTTACCAGCGGTCATTTTTTTTCTTATTGGTGGAGTTTCTTTGTGAGAAGATATTTTCTTGCTTGACTGGCCAACCAGGATTAGGCAACTCCGACACAGTACGTCTGTGATTCGTGGCCGTACACCTGAGACGCTTGGATCTGAGCTTCGCTGTTATGAAATACAACTGGTAGTAAAGTCTCTTCGCGAAATTCGGGTGTTCCTTATAATTAGGGATAGGATAATTTCGCGAGTTCAGTGACCTGTAGGCTAAACTCCACAGTCCTGTGTACACTCGAGCATCGGATGTTTGTTCACTGGCTGCTGCCCCAGAGAGTAGCCAATGTTACTCCACACCTGGCCGTATGGGATTCGCTACTTGTCTCCTTGCAAGTCTGCTTTCGGCTTGTGCAGGGTGCGTCTAATAAACTATGATCTAATTGCAATGTCAGCTTCAGTGTACACGTGTTAGAAGTCTATCTTGTCCTGAAATGAATTCGCGAAATGTTCCTATCCCTACTTATAATACCTGCGTGACCTACAGCTGTCTTGGTGTTACCCTTCGTTCTTCGAAGACAGCCTGCGGGAACAGTCCTGTGTCGAGCGGACGTAGCATGTAACTAGTTTGTACGTGATTAGCTTTCTACACGCTGATCAATGGTTCCCAATCCTGCAGGGAGTGTCCGGTAACGAGTGGCCCGCGGACATAGAGTAAGTAAGAGTACAGATGTGAAACAACCTCTCATTTCACGAACTCCAGCCGTACACACCAGTTACATTATGTGCACTGTTAAAAAAAAAAATTCCTTCATTTTAAGGAAACGTGCTGGTAAAAATTTATCCAGAGGTGTCCGTAAACTCTCCGTAAAATTACGGACACATTGATTTTCAAAAACGGACTTCCCGTGAAATTCACGGAACCTCTCCGATAATTCCCTAGTTAGTTTTCTGTACTTCTAGTTTAAATATTTTTAATACCTATTTTATTTTAATTTCATTATGTGGGTGTTCTACTGTGTATAAAAAAATATTTAAAAAAGTTAAATTTTTTTATACTTAAGCAATATTTGAACCCGAAACAAAAATCTGCACATTCACGACCCCAACCACTTACCTACAATACTCACGTGGTGAGCCTGGCATAACTTTTGAATTTCTATATTAGTCACATATACAACTTTTTTAGTTTCTGTTAAAGTTAGTGTATTTTAAATGTTGCTAAGTGTTACATACGCCTGTCGCTAATTTTTTTTAATGTTTGAAAGAACAGGACTTAGTGACATGGATAACCTTAACTGCCGCAGAAACGATAATTTTCCGGTTACAGTGGCGAAGAAAGTTTCATGTAGACTCAGCATTGTTCGTGCCCGAAACCCGAAGTTATAAGAAATACGGAGGTGTTCCGCAATTTGTATTTACGCACTTAATTCCGTTTTTCGACATTTACGAATTGCGTTTCCGTATATTTACTGTGCATTTTCGTAAAAATTTCCGTAAATATACGGAAAATTTTTAACTGTGTAGGAAAGCCGTTCACCGCCACCGAACCCCCATACGCCATTGGAATTCTCTTGGTGTGGTGAGACCAGGAGCCTAGACTCCCATAACTAGAGACCTGCAAAATTCGCGTTATTATTTGGGGACATGTTCATCTTGAAACACAAGTACCTTTTCAATACTTTGTCATTGGACCATACTTTATGTGACACACCCTGAGTGAATCTGCACCAATAACGGAACACTTCGCAATTGTGTGCCTCTACTCATGTGTAGTTCAGTCAGAGGGAGTTTCTTCACATCTATACAGCAGCCAATGGAGATACGAAGTCGGCTCTACTGCATATAGTACTGTGAAGTTCAGCCTGATGCCAAGCAATAACGCGAATTTTGCATCCCCCTACCTTTAACTCACAGGGTGGTGGTGAAAAAAAACGCACCCTGACACATACTTAAATCATTGGGTTGGCGGCGGGGCGCCTTGTAGCAGTTTCTTTTTGGGCGCCGGACCCGCTTATTAAGGCTTTTTATTCAGGGTTGCCTATTTTAAAAGCATAGTTTCGTGTTTTTGGGTTCGACGGGAGAGTGAAGCTCCCGTCCAGCCCCCCCGGCTGGAGTGAATGTCAGTGTCGTGATGTCTGTCTGACTTGTCGGTCTGTTGTGTGCAAGTCTGCCAATTAAGTTCGCATCTAATGGGTGGGCGATTGCCTAGACTCCCGAGGCAGCCCACGGGGTACGTTTCATCGTATGGTCGTGTAGTGACATTGGAGAGAAAGACTTTATATATATATATATATATATATATATATATATATATATATATATATATATATATATATATATATATATATATATATATATATATATATATATATATATATACACACACACACACACACACACACACACTCGCGAATTTTTCAGGTGTCTACTTATAAGTAGAGACATGCGAAATTCGCGTTATCATGTGGAGACAGACTAGACTTCAAACTCATGTGCGTTTGTATTGCTGTTGTCATTGGACTACAGCTGGTTTGAAACACCCTGGAGATGGCCTTAAACCAATTGGAAACAAGTAACGAAAAGAAAGTCCAATCGCGTGCCGCCTAGTCAAAAGGGACTGTGGCTCCTCGCTTTTGCAGAAGCCAATAAACAAATGGCACCGACTCTAATGTATATAGGGTTTTGAAATATATCGTGATGCCAGATAATAACGCGAATTTTGCGTGTGTCTACTTATAAGCCAGCCAGTAGCCCAGCCAACAGCACGGTACATTTCGCAGCACCCGGCAGTCACTCAGATACAATGCCCGTTACCAGAGACTCGCACACCCAATCAGAGGAAGAGTACGCCCACATAAAAGGAACCACCAGGACATTTCCTCTCTGTGTGTTTATTTACTCTATGCCGTAGGCTTATCTGTGAAATATGAACAACTGTTCCATGAAGCGTTATAAAGATTCATTCCTTTCGATTTGACTCGAATTTTGTATAATTAACACATTGAGGTCTGCACACACTTACTGTCACTTAAGACAATTTAGAAGTGACTCACCTATATCCACTACTGCAAGAACACCGGTTCTGTTGGTTTCTGTGTTAGAACTCACCATCGTCCTATTGGTCCATACCACACCGGACACTACACTATACTTTACAGCGTTCATTATTGGCCGATCATCAAACAGTGGAGAGCCGAGCTGATATTGACCCAATAGAATGTCCTTTATCTTATAAAAGCGTTTACAATCAATCATGTCCCTTTGAGTGGCTATAAAAACAAAAGGAATTCTATCGTTAGTAATATTACTTTTACTGCGCTGTGGTGTTCTTGTGAGGTCATGTTGAACACTAGCCGAACAAAGACTGCACATCCATGCGAGTTTTGTTCTGAACAACAAAAAAAAAAAAAAAAAAAAAGTTCAAATTAGCTTTGCTTGAGCTACACTCGAGCATAGTCTACAAAGTGTTAATGTGTTTTGTGTTGAGATACTGCGTTGTATGTAGCATAGGCGCCGAATAAAACAAAAAAGGGCTGTAAGGTGGTCGGTCTCCCCTACAGTTTCCAGTCCCCTGTGTTGACAAACAGTGGTTTGTCACTACATAAGTACGTAATAAGTGTTTATAACTTATTGTTAGAGACCTGAAAAATTCGCGAGTTCAGTGACCACCTGCAGGCTAAACTCTAAAGTCTTATTTAGATCTATGGCAATACCAACTGCATATTGGTAGTCTGCTGTCAGAGGAAGGCGACGATTGGGTCAACGTTCTCCGTGAGCTGTTAAACACCGGGTTAAACACTATTCAAATTTTTCGAAATTAGTGGTCTTAGCCAGTTTTTTTTTTTTTTTTTTTTGTTTTGTTTTTTTTTTTTTTTTTAAGAAACGGAGGTCTCAATAAAATAACAAAAAATACTGAACTTTATCCTAATTTATTTAAAAAAACACAGCAAAGTAAATGCTTTCCTCCTAATACCTCACAATCGACTGATATAACTTGCTATTTACAACTAATATTTGCAGATGTCCCTCGCTGCACCAGACTTAACGACATTTCCGCACCTCGGCCAGATGACTACTACTAAAGCTCCGATGGTATTTATAATGTTGTTGGCCACAGCTCAGAAACGTCTCAAAATGCCACGTTGCTCCGAGGGACATGATTATCAGAAAATTCCTGCTCATATTTTCAATTCGTCGACTTGTGCGGCAGGGAGGAGGAGGGGTTGCGAAGCCAGCCAGGACGGCTGTCAATCACTCCCCCCAGCCACCGGGGGGCGACGGAGCAGTGAGTGGGTTTGCCGTGGGGGGGGGGGGGGAGAGAATCGAGGTGGGTCACCCCCCATAGCGCCCAGTGCGGGACAATACGGTTGGCCACCGCTGTGGTAAACAATAAAATCGTTGAGAAATCGAAATTGAATTCCAGTGCCGTAACCTAGTTCGGTGCACCGTATAAATGGGCAGCCCCGCTGGCACACAGTTATTAGTCTTGCACAAGAAGGCGGGCATTAAATGTTCACCACTCGGTCGTTACCTACTTACATTCTCGCGTGCTCAAATAATTGCGTTGAGCATTGCACATGGCACTGGTTAATGAAGCCTGTAAATGATTATATACTTGAGAAACAGGAGCGGGGCAAGGTAAATGTTCCACGTGGGTGGGCACGGTGCAGATTGCTTTTCAACGCTCCTCTTAACACATTCTGGACTACGCTCCAGCCAAGTTCGAGCAACGCCAGTTTAAAAATTTCTTCGTCCTTGTAAATAAAACTAGCATGGTTATAGAGTCATTGTTCCACTAGTATTTCACAGGATCCTACAAGAGCAATACAACCCAGCAGCTGAAGTTTTCCTGCAAAAAATGTATTTTTTTTTTTTTTTTTTGCTATGCCCTTATAAAAGGACACGATTCACTGTAAACCTTTTACACAATAAGAGACATTTGATTGGAGCAGAATCAGCTCTGCAACCTCAGTGACTGATGACCAGCCTATGAAGAACATTGTAGAGCACAGTAGGCACGCCCAGTGTGGCGTTGACCAATAGAAGAGTGGTAAGTGGGAATGCAGAAACCAACAGAATAGACGTTCCTGCAGTGGTGTATACAGGTGATTCACTTCTAACTTGTCTTCAACTATAGTAAATATGTGCAGTCCTGAATGTGTCAAGATCTAGTTGCATGCACGCTGTGTACCTTTTCACCACATGTAAAAATAATATTGCCATAGACCGCACTACTTTATCCACGCGTCGGTTAAGTGAAACTGTAAAATGATTAGAAAAGTAAATATTTAACCAATCGCGAAAAATTTTTTAGCCCACATATATTTTATAACACTGTAACTAGTTTATTCTTTCATGATTGTATGAACAAGATTCTCACTTGCTAAGTTGTTTGCAGACCAGTCACGAACCTTCTGCCTTATAGTATCAGAATCCTCATTGGCCCAGTGAAATGGGGTAGTAGCTTCGTAGATGCACGACAGCCAGTAAGGAAAGAAAACTGTCGGACATGTGTACAGTACGTTTGATCCTAGCAAACAGTCAACTTTTCCCGCGATAAACCATCATCTCAAGAGATATTGCTTTAAAATTGTGTACATAGAAATAATATTACGCTTTGCGCTTGCAGGCGAAGGCGAGTAGAGGGCGAAACGTCGTGCGAGTTTACAGTAGCAAAGGCGCGGGGGAGCTGAGGTAAACCGAAATAAGATGACTCTTAGCTAAAACGAATCTTTCACGACACAATTATGCTTCTTATGCTATCCAAATGTGTACTTCACACACCAAACATTTCTGAATTAAAATTTAAGTAATTGCATTTAAATAGAGCCACAAGTATTTCGCGAATTCATTCGGAGGCGAGGTAGACTCCAAACACTTGTTCTTTTCTCCTACTGCTGTGATTGGACGACAGTAGTTTGGACACACCGTGTTTAACCGTGAGACAGTAGCAAGTAGGAAGCAGTCAGCGATGGGGAATATTTCCCGGAACGGTTCCTAAGAATGGTTCCGGAGAGAGGAACTGGAACTACAGTTCCTAGCAAGCCAAATGAACGGGTTCCGTCGGAACGCCAAACTATTCCAACACTTCCATACAGAAAATTCACAAAACTTGTTTATATTTTTGGTTGACAATTTATAATCAGTGAAAAAATTATAAATCACGTTTTAAAATTTGCGTACCGCGAGTATTATTTAAGTTCAATGAGTTACTGATTCAGGCGATTGAATGGAACTTTTCGTAGACTCGGAATTGTTCAGCCTCGGAGCTGTTGCATAGACTAAAGATGAGGTAGAGCGCTTATTCGTCTTCTGACCATGTACCCAACATTGACCTACCTTAAAGGAACACAACTGTCAAAGTCACGTGGTCAGCAGTGATGAACGTGTTTGTTTATATCTTAATATTTAAATGACAAGCACTGTTACATTAATGAAGAATTTCTTACCAGTTTGAATGTAACCAAAAAGCATTACAAATATATTAGAGTAAGTAGAAAATCATCTCAAAAGCTCTTGTTTACTAAAAGTGTTCTAACCTCAAACCCAAGTCACGCCATTATCGCTAGACGTGTAGGCAGAAAAGCAGTTCAACGTTGGGACATGGAAATTGGTTGCGCGCAGCCAGCGAGATTGGTCTACCTCATCTTTAGTCTATGAGATGTTGCAGACTCGCGAACGGTTCCGACGATTGAACTGAACCACCTATATACAGTATCGGAACTGTTGTGAACTATTCATAACACGTGAAATATAATACCAAACCCACAGTGAAACAGAAATGTGAGCAATGTTTAAATACATAGTTTTATTGGCACACGAACACCACAACAACAGGGGGACTCGGGTTACGGCCCCCGTGGCTGACGGTCGTGTGTGCGTCGGGAACCTGGGTGGCTCAGTTGAAGATGGCTTCGCGCGTCTGCTGGGGACAGCCCAAAGACCAAGGCGGAGGTTGAGAGGGTAAGCCGAGGTGCTGCAACATGCGAAGTGCGGCAAACCTATCCACTGCTGGATTCTGCGGGCATTTCGACAGTGGATGCGCGAGGAATCGAAAGGAACAGCAGCGGAACTTGGAAGCAGATTCGCCAGCCTTCACTAGTGGGCCAGCGGATTCGCCTCCACAACTGGTAGCTCCTGGATGTCCCGCCGAGCGCTGCTCACCTACGACCGAGGAAGATTTTGGAGGAGGGGAGGGGGGTACTACCCGATGCAATTCTCCCCGCCTTCACCCACGGCGTAGAGCTCTTTATGTCCGCGCAGAAGAGTAGGAGCCATGACTGAGCTGCCCGGATTTCTTGCGCCCTCGGCTGGAAGCTTAAGGACCCTGCCTGAAGTCACTGCTGTCGATGTTGCTGTGCGGGTAGTCAGGCTGCCCGCGCAGGAACATGGATGGCAGTTCCACCTCAAGGGCGCATGTGCCTCTAACATGCTGGCCCACAAGCCCCTTCACCTCTCTACTAGTTCTTCGTCACCTATTACATCAGCATGGATTTCATGCCTGCTATCTCCTCTAGCATTTCTTAATGCTTCCACAAGTTATGAACTCTTTCCTGTCGGGAGGGGTTTTACAGTGTCTATGCGGGTTTTACCCCTCCCTCTTCTTAACTTCTGGACACGGCTACCCAATCCCTCACTGCAGCGATGCCCACCTTCTTAGCATGCAATTCCCTCTCCTTTAGGCGTAAGGGGTTCGCCCTGAGACGCAATTATAACCCGACCCTACCTTCGGTCGCACATTTAATACTTAGCAATAGGGTAGATTAGAAAGGAAAAAAAACCACAACAGCAGTATTATTTTTTAAATTCAAAATGTTTCGCTCAGACTTGCCAGTATGGATAAAATATGCTAGAATACATGTCAATTTTTTTCTCAATTTAAAAATTTTTCTTGCAGTGTTTCTGTATGTTGCAAGTTGTGTGACGGTAAATATTACGGCCTTAAAGAGTAAATACAAAATAATTACAATGCAAGAAAATGTGAAAAACGATTGTAGCAGATGTATAAAGAGAGAGCAGGAGCAGCACACTTTTTTTGGGGGTTATTTCTTCTAAAATTACAACAAAAAATGCAGTACACTAAATAGGTTTATTTCGTCTAAAAGTACAAGAAATAGTCAACATTTGAAATTCAATGAAAAATTGGTGAAAATCATGTAAATTAAAGCCAAAATCAAGGCACTTGAGGGTTAAATTTAAGCTCTAAAAGTTTTTCAAAAAAAAAAAAAAAAAAAAATTATTTTAGCAGTTTTTCAAAAATGAGCATGCACGATTTGACACAAGGTAAAACAAGCAAAATTATGCAAAAATCAAACATATATAAGCTAAACTCAAGTGAGATATGAAAAAAGATAATTGATTGAAGAAAAAGGTATTTCTATTTATAAAGAAAAAATTTAGTTATAATTATCAAAATGATCTTTTATTTGATCAAAAAGTCGTAAAACTTTTTAAATGCAACCACTCAACTATAATAGCGAAACATTATTGTGATTCCTCGATTTAATAATCATAAAAATTTAAAAAACCTTCAGTAATCCTTTCTTTCAAATAATCACAAGTAATATTTCGTTTACTAATTAAAACAGCATTACAAATTGTACCTGATTCTATAATTTTTGTATTAAAATCAACACTAATTTTTATGTTTGTTTAGCTAAAGTTGTTTTTCTATATGAACAATTAATAACATAAAATGGTCTTCGCCCCCAAAATGAATATTAATTAATATCGCCATCAAAGTTTACAGTGGGTTTATAATAAAGTTAATTATTACTATAGTTGGTATCTAGCTTGGTTTTTGAATTTCTAAAATCTTGATAAGCAAGAAATTGTTTAAGACAAACACTGTTTTCAATATCTAGATTAGAATTTTTTTTTTTGGAAAACTTTCATTTCTTCCATTCTTAACATAAATATTTCTTACATTACAGTGATCAAACATAGAAGTGTGTTTAAGCTGTTCAGCACGATTTTTTCTTCTAAATTGTAAATTATTAAACTGATCTTTTATATCAAAGTTAAAAACAATTTTCTCTGTAAGAACTTCTTTTTTTCTAAAAATTGCAAATAAACAAAACTAATAGGTATTTTTGGTTCTTTATATATTTTTTCTTCAATTGCAATGGCTGTGTTTGGTTCATATTCAACAATAGGCCACATAATTTCTAATTTTTCAATAACAATTTTGCCTGGATCAGGACAATGCCCTGAGCCAGCCACGTTAATATTAGCAGCAGAACAATCCTGCAGAACTAAATGTGAGTCTCCACAATTCTTAAAATATTTACGCTGTAATTCAATTGCCTCGGTGGCACTCCCAGACAAATTATACAAAATATGCCAAGTAGAATTTATTTTATCATTAGTAGAACAGACAATAACTAGTTATTTTGATTGCAATTCACAATAAAAATATTAAAATCAAGTTTAATAATCTGTTTATACTGCATATATCTTTTCATTAATCAATACAAAATGTATAAGAAAGATATTAAAAAACAAAAGGTTATTTTATTTTTAAAAATTTGCTATCTATTGGTAGCCATACATATCAGCTAATGTTTTCAAGTCGCTTGTTCTAGATGACTCCATGTATTTGCAGGTTAAATATGCTAGAATACATGTTATAGATTTGATAAACTAATACTTTTTTTTTTTTTTTTTTTAGCAGTGTCTATCTTTGTTTCTAAATACGTAATTCTGCTGTGCATTGTAAGTTAAGTGAAGGAAAATATTATAGCCTTCAAGAGTAAATAAAAAATAATTATAGAGTAAGAAAATATAAAACGAATGCTAATAATCAGTTGTGTGCAATAATTCAAACCGTGGCAAAATTACACGAGTATGGATGAAATATCTTTCACAAAATATTTTCTTACATACAATGAAGTAGTAGTAGCGGTTGCATCACAGCAGTAATACATTCATTTAATCGGGAAGTGTGTGTGCGATGCGTATATATATATATATATATATATATATATATATATATATATATATATATATATATATATATATATATATATGTATACATATATCTCTCTCCCTAATGACTAAAACCACAATTACCTACAGAACAGGTTGAATTTGCTATGAACCATTCCGAAAAAAAACTGTTAAAAAGGAGGGTATAACGTCTCACTATGTAGAGCATCTAATTAACATTGTTAAAAATTATAGTGGTACGGATATCTCGTATACGAGTACACACATGTTTATTTCATAAAAGTGCTATTGATGTGACGTGTTCTACTTATAAGTTTATTATTCAGTAATTTTTTATATATTTATTTATTTTATTTTACATATTTACTATCGTACACGCAGCAGTTGAGAGGTTATTATTCATATATTCAATATTACATATTTATTTTCATATTGTTAAGTTTTGAACAACATGCTAATTTGTGTAAGTTGGTAATGGTTGATATCAACGTATTGATTGTAATCTTAAGGAATGCACCCTGACATAAGCCCTATGTCACACAGGTAAATTCAAATCAGGTTACCGACGCCAAATTGGGTTGTTGAAAGAAATGTTCCGGTCTCCATCTTGTTTGAAATGGGTCATTAAGGTAACAGGTCAGGTAGACCTGAGCACCGTATGAAAGGTGAATAATTGTAATTTAAAAGTGAGTTTGGCCCCGACAAATATGCTCCGTTTTACGTAAATAGCCGACAGAGTGTTTTCGAAACTGTCTGAAGAGGGCTCAAGAGATTAGCAACTTCGATTATTACGCAGATATATAAGGTATCTTATCACCGCCATACTAAGTGACCGTTGGTCCAGCGGTGGAGTGCTAAAGAGGTTTCTTGTTAACTACACATTTAATACAAAACACTTTATTGCTGATCACACAGTGCCTGAGAATAAGAACTCGTATTTTACTATACCTAATTTTGATATTGCTAGCCAGGAACATTTCATTCAGTGTATATGTATAGGCAGATTTTTTTGCAAGTTGTTACGTGTGAGTGTGATTACTATTGGAACCTTAACCAAACTTTCTGCACACTAAAGTATTTTTAATTTGGCACAAACTTTTAAACACGGCAAAGACTTTAATTATGGTTGCCAAGCACACACACATAATTGCTATTTTGACAGGCATACAGAGTTCCAAATTTAATATTCTAGTCCAGCTGCTGCGTGTTATTTGTATATATTCTGTGGTCACAATATAAAGTTGGAAGCATTATTTGAATTGAGAAAATATTTTGTCTGCATTAAACTCCACTTCACCCTTGGACTTCTTTGATTGATATGCTAGTAGTTAGTTTCCTTATTTTTCTCAAAGAATGTTTTAAAGTGTGACATATGTATAGCTGTGTGGAGGCGGAGATAAGCCTGGATACAAACGAAATATGCTGGTAAAATGTAAGTCTGTTGGTGTTTGTGGTGATTTTTTTAAAGTATTTTACAGTGTGTGTTCTGTCACCTTCAAATTCAGTTGTTTATTTGCAAACCCTGCCTGCATATTGCATAATAATTACACATATAAATATCTCTCTACTTGTCTTCACATACATTAAAGAAAATATCAATTATTTTCAGTGGTTAATACCCATACGTGGGGCTTGAATATTATATCTCTCACTGTCTTATTACAGTCGCCACCTAGTTCACTTCAGTGGCGCCCATGAGTGGTGTGGTAATGAGCCCTAATTTGCATACATAAGTCAGCCCTATGTCCACACTTTAAGATTTTTTTTTATGAACTGGAACGTTCCGAAACCGTCCCTGAAAATCGGAACGGTTACCATCTCTAGCAAACAGTAGTGTGATTGAGTGTTCAACAGTCCTGTGGACTGGCCTCACTGGATTAAAGCAACCAATAAGCAAACGATAATGTCTCGAGTGTATAGAGGACAGTCCAGCCTAGCTTGCTGCCAACTCAATTCGCGAAATACTCGGGGCCCTACATTTAAAACTACTTCAATAATCGTTTATAGGCTGTTCGCGGTAAAATGAGCTCTTTTGAAAGCCCTTCTTAAGATCTACTTGTCTTCTCGTTATGTATTCTTCCGCCTTATGTAAGATTAACATTGTCATGGGCCTCATCACTTTATTCATGCATCGGCCAGGTGAAACTGCGAAATTATTAGACACGGTGCATTAAAAGACTAAACAGAAAGAGAAAGAAATGATCTAAGTTATCATAAATAGTTTCCTGACACTTTTTATTCGACGTTAAGAATCGGAACTACTTCCCATCCATCGTTACCAACTTTACTGGGCGCATATCACTCAGAGCGCCCGTAAAAATATATGCAGGTAGAGGCAGTGACATTTTATTGAGGTTGATTTCAAAAGTGCTCACTTTATCGTGAACAGCCTTTACCTCAGTTTGGCGCCACCTTACGAGCATACGCCCTGGGCGTTACTTCTTAAAAAATACTTTTCTTTAAATGCGTGCATTATGTCGTTACCAGATACCAGAGATAAGGCCTGTCTACAATCTCGTTGACGCAAAACGTTAAACGCTAAACGTGCAATATGAAAACTGGCATGTCTACAATCGTCGTTAACAGGAATTAAAATAAAAAGAATATAGTTTTATATATACCAATATTTTTGTTTGTGTTTGAAATTTAAAAATAACTTTTTGTAAAACAAGAAATTCCGCAGACTTAAGGGTCCTATGTACTGAAAAGTTTTCTGTGAAATCGTAGATTGCGCCTAAACGCGTCTCTCGGTAAATAAATGTTCTGGAAATACGAAGTTTTGTCAGAAAGGACAAAAAAAACTATTTTCTATATCGCTATCTTTTTACTTTTATCATATTAAGTGTATTAATAGAGAGATAAAAAAATCGTGAAAGTGGACAAATATCGCTTTTTTAAAGCTTGCATATAAAGTTTCTTTAAGCCGTAAGAGAAAAAAACGATTATACGAAGATAGTTTGATCTGTGTACTTTCATCGCGTGTAATAAAACCCCACAGTTACAGATCTAGTTTACACAGCAAAGCGTTAGGACGGAAACACTGCACGCCTTGCTAGTAGGAGCGATGAGGCGCTAGGCGTGCGTGTTAATGTAGCCCATATCGCTCCTTCGCTTCTTGACCTTGAACGCGCAGGTACATAGGACCCTTAATAGTTACATTCAATTATTTTTTAATGCATCTTGCGTTATTTGCACATTGATTTCGTATAACATTGACAAATTAAATATGTACGGCGATAGTGGTGCTATCTGTTGCCAATCGTCTGCAGCATTTGTTTTCGCCTGTTTGTGGTGGCTTGAATTCTGATTCGCTGGCGTAAAACGCAAAACGCAAAGACTAGAAAGTTGGCCAACTTCTACGCGTTGCATTTTACGTTTAGCGTCATGGGAACGTTTAACGTCGGTAGTGGCCAGAGCGTATACGATTCGCGTATTCATGACTTATTGTAACGTGTAATGGTAGCATCAACGCGATTGTAGACGGGCCTTAAGTTGGTGGCAAACTGGGAAAAGTAATGGTACCGCCACAGAATACCTAAGAATGCAGAGGTGGAACGGTACAGCATGTTTCGAACACCAGCCACGCGCAACAGCAAAATGGCTTCACCGGCCGGCAAATCCGGCGGGACGCCATTTGTCAGTCATCTCGTGGAGACTAACTCGCCCGACCAGTGGTAATAATTCCACAACGTGCAATATAGCTGGGGATAGGTGCATTTCGCGAAAATATTTTTGGCCATGCTAGACTTCAATATATTGGAAAAAGCATGTTCACTTAAAGGCATTGCGATTGTTAATTACTTGCATTTCGTCGTTGAGTTCTTAGGTTTGTTGCCTAGCTTATAAATCCGGCCTATAGCCTGTTCACGGTAAAGTGAGCACTTTCGAAAGGCCTCTTCATTTGGAATAATATATAGAGCCACGAGTATTTCGCGAATTCATTTGGAAGCGAGGTAGGCTCCAAACACTTGTTCTTTTCTCCTACTGCTGTGATTGGACGACAGTTATTTAAACACGCCCCGTTTAACTGTGAGCCAGTAATAAACACGAAAAGTAGTGTGAGTATTTAACAGTCCTGTACAGAGGCCTCACTTGATCACAGCAACCAATAAGCAAACGATATTGTGTCGAGTGTATAGAAGGCTATCCAGCCTAGTTTGCTGCCAACTCAAGCCGCGAAATACTCGGGGGTCTAATAATAGACAATAAATAGAGACATGAAGAATTCGCGGATTCATTTTGAGACAAGCCAGAATACAAAACACGTGTGTTTATATAACTTTACCAATTGATCTACACGGAGTTTCACACCACCTTGATAACGCTGGCCCAATCGTCGCCTTCCACTGTGACAGCAGACAACCAATGTGCAGTTGGCATCGGCATATTTGTACATAAGACTGTAGAGTCCAGCCTACAGGTCATTGAAATCGCGAATTTTTCAGGTCTCTACCAATAAATATTGTTTTATTTACCCTTTGACTGTTAAGGCCAGGCTTCACCATGCATGGGCGTATAGGGAATCAAAGGTTAAATTCGGACAAAAATGTCTCAGTCATTTTTTTTGTGATAGTATTTTCAACTAAGGTTTTTTTTTTTTGCTTGAAATCGAACACATCTCGATTTGTAAACCTTCCAAATTTTAATTTTTAACTTTAAAATACACTTTTTAATTATTTATATAATGTCACGATTTTATAAATAATGATTACGTACATTTGAAATTCAAAAATTAAAATTTTGAGGATTTACAAATCTAGATGAGTTCAATCTCTTACACAAAACCTTTATCTGAAAATATTACCACAAAAAACGACAGAGAGATCTTTGTCCGAATTTTACCTTTGATTCCCTATACGCCCATGCATGACGAAGCCTTAACCTCCGGGTGCGGTGGAACATACGCCAGGGCCTCAAAAAGTGCTCACTTTTACCGTGAAGGGCCCATATGCACAGCCATGTCCTTGCGCTCCACTCGCTGTTGTGCCCGGAGGCGGGTAGGCCTGTATGAGTCATAGTCGACGAGGAGATGCCCGCGTCCATGCTTGGCTGACGTCATACTTTCGGCTGGCAAGAACACCGTGCCCGACTTTTTTTTTTGTGTGTGTGTTCTGTCACGGTCGGCAACTTCTGCACAGGAGCCGGTTGAATCAGAGGTCGGCGGTGGGTCAGTAAATACTTCACTGGGACGGATTTTTAGGCAATTCTCGGTTCCTTCCGTCTATTTTGAATCGAACCTTTTTAAAAATCACCCCAAGTATGACGCGTTCGGTTGCTTCCCAAAGAAGCAATTTATCAGAGGCATTTTATACTTTGTCAACAGAAAAGTAGCTTATTTTTGGTTGAATTGAAGATTTACTTATAGTTTATATGCCTGAAGAATTCACGGATTCGTTTTGGGACAAAGCTAGAATTCAAAACACGTGCGTTAATATAACTTTGGCCCTTGGTCCACACGGTGTTTGACACCTCCTGGAGAACGGTGTCCAATTGTTGACTTCCACTGTGACAGCAGACAACCAAAGTGCAGTTTATATCAGCAAATGTGTACATAAGACTGTAGAGTCTAGCCTGCAGGTCATTGAACTCGCGAATTTTTCAGGTCTCTACTTATAGTATATCCGTATGTATTAACATTACATTATATAATTAATATGAATAAAAATGGGTAGCTCTTGGTCCAAAATAGTTCTCATGCAAAATTATTGAACTGGGTGCTCGCGAATGATGTGCGTGGTCCTGTCCCTTTAGTTTAATTTTCTAGACTTCGTTAAGCTTTGTTTGCACGAGGTGGAGGAATATCTTGAAAGTAGAACTTCAGGAGGACTTTAGAAACGTTGGATGTAATGGCTAGGGGTAATAGGCTGTTTACGGTAAAGTGAGCTCTTATTAAGGCCCTTCTCAATTTTTCCTTTCATCCAATTTCCATCTTCCTGATGCTCTTTAATATAAACATTGCAATGTGACCTATAAACACAGTGTATACATTTCACCACCATCAAAATGTAATGCCTGACGCTGCAATAATATATATTTATCAGTGGTTAATGCTTGTTGGGAGGGCCTGAAAAAGTGCACACTTTACCGTGAACAGCCTATAGCGAAATTTCGCGAAAAGATTTCAAGACAAGTTACACTTCAGAACACCGTAGGGCCGTTTATCTGTCTTGAGCTGCTGAATTACTTTTTGACACGTGTTAACTGTGCACACGAATTATGTAGGAGCCGTGCCGATGTTGCCGAATTCTGAGTGGGCCGGTCAGATATGAAAACGCCTTATCAAGCAGACAGCAACCAATGGCAATATACAAACTTCTATTCGGTGCTTATAGTATTGAAGTCTACCGTGTACTAATATTTATTCACGAAAAGTCACTAGCTCTAGTAATCGCGACTGGACGATATTTACCGCATTACTAAATAAATAGAGGCTGCAAATGTCTGGGGCCATTGAATTTTTGCGATAAAATCTGAGCACACAGTAGACTTTAATACTATATATATATATATATATATATATATATATATAGTATGTATATATATATATATATATGTATATATATATATATATATATATATATATATATATATATATATATATATATATATATATATATATATATATAGTATGTATATATAGTATATATATATGTGTATATATATATATATATATATATATATATATATATATATATATATATATATATATATATATACATACATACATATACATATATATATACATACACACACACACACACAGCTCGGCTGTCATACCTATATTGACTGCTGGTGTCGTTTCCGCATTTGACCGAGCCACTCAGGATTCCGTTGTCATACCTATATTGACTGCTGGTGTCGTTTCCGCATTTGACCGAGCCACTCAGGATTCCGTAACTCCGGCACTTTAACTTCGTGATCCGTGCGCAAACCGTTAACACGGACGAGAAGATGTTTCAGCCAATCAGAAAAGCTGGACGACCCCCACGGTACTTTGAACTGTATATTGTCTCGAAATATTTTCGCGATATGTGAGTGCAAAAAATATCGCTAATTCAATAGGAAAAATAAGATTTTAAACACTTGTTCGTTTGAGTTATTTTTACTATTGGAGAACACCGAACCAATAATAAAGCAGGCAGCAAAATGCGGGACCAATCACGGTTTCCCATCGTTACAACAAGCAACCAACGAGCAATTCATGTTTTCTCGTGTCTAGAAACGACTGTTAAATCTAACCTTCAGACCAATGTAATGGCGAATTTTTCGGCTATGCATAAATAAATTTCGACGCTGAAAGCTTTTATGTTTAAATTATCTTACATCGATGAACTAAGATCAAAATAATTTTCCTCTGTAATAAAAATAATTGTAATAATAGACTATCTACAACCATGTGCATAAATTTTGTAGTATTTATCCTCGGAAGCTATTGAACTTGTCTCTATTAATTTCCCTCAATTTCTGTGGGTGAAACGAACCTAGTGGTTAAAAAAATATTAACCAGAGGTGACAAAAAATTACCCGTAACAATATAGTTGTTTCAGTCACAGCTAGGGCTAGTGATTTATCGCGAAAAAATATGAGTACACGGTAGACTTCAATACTATAAGCACCCAACAACAGTTGGTCTATTGCCATTGGTTGCTGTTTGCTTGAGAAGGCGATTTCATACTTGGCCAGGCCACTCAGAACTCGTCAACATCGGCACGGCTCCTAAGTTATTTGAGTGTAGGCAGTTATTACGAATACGTGTCAAAAAGTAATTCAGGCGATCAAAATAGGTAAACGGCTACAATACTTCGAAATATAACTTGTCTTGAAATCTTTTCGCGAAATTCCACTACCCCTGGGTATAACGCGAGAAAAAAAAAATGTATATATTTTTTAAGATTGTAAGAGTGATATTTACTAACAAATTTAAAACAAAAAATGACCCTGCATTTTTATAAAAATTACCAGTAATTTTAAAAATGGCTTTTATTATTAATAACGAAAATAATCTAAACATAAACATCGAAAATGTCTTTACATCACAATCGATATAGGCTGTTCACGGTAAAGTGAGCATTTTAAGGCCCTAATTACTTTTATATCTCAACCATTTTTAAATCCTTTAACCACCTTTGTAAATAAATATTGTCATGTAAGTAATAAACATAGTGCGTATATTCCACCACACTTGGAATTAACACCTAATGCTAAAATAAAATATATTTATAGACTATTATTGAAAATGAGAAGGCTTTCAAAAGTGCTCACTTTTCCGTGAATAGCCAGTGTACAAGTTTAGCAGTTGTGGTGAACCCTTTATTCGAGTTGAATTTTTAGGTGGTGTGTTTCTTTGTAGCAGCGTGAGTGAGTGGGTGTAGAGACTCTGGCGGCCATTAACATTGAGGTCTTGAGAGCTGATGGGGGTGATGCGAGGTGAGTATGGAGCAGCGCCGGAAAGAAAGGGGGGCGGCAACGGGAGATGCTCGAAATACGGCACGATCTCCACAAGCGAAAATCCGGGAGCGACCCCACCTGGAATTGAAACCGGTTCGAACAGGTAGAAGGCGAGTAGACTAACCACTACACCACCGGTGGCGCGCCCCCCCCCCCCCCACCACCGCCACTTTGAAGTAGAACTATCCTGTTGACCGACAGGATAGTTGACCGACAGATTCGGGACACCCGAATTTCGAGCAAAAAAAAAATTCCGTGAATGCTATATTTAAATACCCTAAGGGCGTGCCAGCAGTTTCCCTTTGCTTGTTGGCCGCGTGTCACAGCCAGGAGACATTTTCTCACTTGACTGGCCAATCGGAATTAGATTACCCCGATACTGCACGTCTGTGATTCGCGAGCACGCACCTAAGACGCGTAACACCTAGGTCGTCCAATCACGACGATGGATCTGAGCTAACGCGATGTGACGTGCAGGTCGTAAGATCTTTTCGCGAATTGCAGGTGTCCCTATCCGCATGTTAGAAAATTGATCGACGAATCCACCAATGGTTGATACACCGGTGTACCACGGTTGAGGCAGTTTTCGAACATCAGGTTGATTTTTAGCGGTGTTTTCGTCTGTTTTCAGCCACATATTAATTAATCCCACTACACACTAATTTTGAAGTTTTCATCGCCAATTTATAAAACTCGACCTACGAATTATTTTTTGTAGATTTTTAAATGCTTGAAAATTACGAGTTGTGGGTGTTTTAACTTTTTTTTTTTAGAGAAAGCGTTCGAATTTTCAGGCCGGTGGAACCGATGGATAAACTGGTTGAACCGGACTCGACCAAACGATTAATTTCCGAACGTCCGGTGTACATCGGTGAATGCGCCGGTGAATTTCAGAATACGCAGTATGTATTAGCCGTGTGTTTAATTTCACACGACTCCACCCGGACTGCAGATAAAATTGCTAGCCCTCGCTGACGATGATGACTCGTAGGCACCGGGGGTGGGATAAGGCAGGGACTGTGCCGTGCCTTGGAAAGATTACCTCAGTGACTAGTTACGTGCAGCCTTGGGCAAGGAACGCGTCAGATTGCGGAACTGTTGATACGACATGTTTCATTGTCATGATCGCACGCCCTTGCGATGTATCTGCTCCTCGCAGAAATTTTGTCACGTAGTCACTGCTACAATTGTCCATGCCGATATTATTGACACATTCTTGACTGCGCTCGTCCTTGAAAATAAAAATTCGCATGGTACCTCTAGTATTTCACAGGATCTTACAAGAACAATACAACCCAGCAGCTACAGTTTCCCTGCAAAAATGTGTTTTTTTGCTATACTCTTATAAAAGGATACGATGGACTGTAAAATTTTTATGCCGTAAGAGACATTTTATTGGAGCATTATCACCTCTGCGACCCCAGTGGCTGACGACCAGCCAATGATGAACGTCGTAGAGCACGATAATCACGCCCAGTGTGGTGTAGACCAATAGAAGAGTGGTAAGTGGGAATACAGAAACCAACAGAATAGACGTTCTGCAGTGGTGTGTGCAGGTGATACACTACTAGCTTGTCTTCAGTTATACGAAATATGTGCATACTTGAATGTGTTAACAAAGAAAAAACTTTTCAACCTACGTCACATAGTACACCTTATAGAGATCAGTGTCAGAGAGAACCGGAAAAGGATTTGAAGGACATCCTCACCACAATTTCCTGACTTGCACTATCAAATGTTTACTGGTGCGATACAAGAGCACGCGACAGCTGATATGTATGAGTTTTCTGTCTCCCGCTTTCTCTCCCATATATACATATGTATTGTGTATACATACATACATACATACACACATTTACAATGTGCTTGAGAATAAAAAAATGTATGTACCTTTAGTTTCTTCAAAAAATATAAATCTAGCATATCTAAGGCTTTTTGCTGTGTAATGTGTGGCTATTATAGGCTATCCACGATAAACTGAGCACTTTTAAAAGCCCATCCTAAGATATACTTGTATGCACGTAGTGTATTTTTACGCGTTATGTAAAATTAATATTTCCATGGGCCTCAAGACTTTATTCATTCGTCGGTCAAGTGAAACACTGTAATTATTACAAATGTAAATATTTTATAAATCTGCTCATTTTCACACTTGGATGCATTAAAAAAAACCAGAAAGCGAAAGAAATATTTAAAGTTATCATAAATGGTGACCTAACACTTTTTATTCGACGTTAAGATATGGAACTACTTTCCATCCATTGTTACCATCTTTAATGGACGGATGTCTTTCAGTGCGCCCGTTAAAAATATATGCAGGTAGGAGTAGTGGCTATTATCTAAGGTTTATTTCCAAAGTGTTCACTTATTCGTGAACAGCCTTTATTATAAATTATTGGAGTGAAAGTGTATGAACATCTGGAGGACCGCATATAGCAATACTAGGCGAATACTGGGGGGGGGGGGAGGGGGATAAAGAATTAATTTTCCTCTAAAATGCTCACGAGTTGCACGAACAGAAATCCAGAAGCAAACTTTGTCCAGCCCTGTGCTCAGATTGAACGGTAACGCAAATACGAAACTTTCTCCAGGAATTTTTTTTCTCTGTAAGCGAATTGGAATTAATAACTTGCGTGACTCGGGCAAAGTGACCCTCGCACGCAGCTTCCTAGCACACACATTGCCTTCACCGACAGCCGTAAACGCAGCTGGTAGCGCTCCTACGGAAATGGAAAGTCCCTGGTTTAAAATTTACGAGCACGCTAAACATACACATTTATTAGCTCTTTCATACCCGCTTCATGTTTTGCAAATAAGATTTTTTTTTTTTTGGTGCATGCTGTGATTACGCGGACTCAGGACTTGTTTTATAATCAGCGGCCCTGGGTAGGCCATCGAACGGTGTGCACAGCTCCAGCAAAAAACGTTTTAATAAAAAACCGTCCAACTCGTCTGTATATCTGTACGTTTTTCAGTTCCTCCATTTCTCTCTAAAGCATCTTTTTGTGATAAATATGGCTCAAACAGGTGTTTTCGCGGTCATTTTTAGGTATGAACATCCCATTACAAAAATTTAAAAATGAAATAGGGACGAGCAGCGAAAGTCTGTTATTATTATTATTACGTCATAAAATGGTAGGGTCTCCGCTGAAAGTTTCATAGAGGCGCGTTATCGACGGCAAGACTACACGCCAGTTCATCAGTGCTTCGCGCGTAGAGGTGATGAAAGAGTGGATGAGCATGTCTCGGTCGCCCCTGGCGCTCCCACGCTTTTAGGCCCCAAACGTGCAAAATTCTTTCCATCAGGCGGCTACCTTAAGGGCGACGCCTACCTGGCGGTGGAAACACGTTGCAGAGTGTTTGAAATCCGCGGTTTTTTTTTACGAAACCATTAAACGTGTCCCCATGATACCAATGTACGAAAAGAAAACACATTTCGGGGGAGGTACGTATAATACTCTCAATACAGCATGTGCATTATAAATGCTATTCCCGAGCCCTCCAATATAGCTAGAAACGGCTTCTTCACACTGCTGTAGCTCATGATATACTGGTTGTAAACATGCGAAACTATTATAGGGACCTGCATTGAACATCGCTACAGACTTTCCAGCAATAAAATGATAGGGTCGCCGCTTAAAGTCTCATAGGTACACGCAGCACGACGGAAACCCTGCAAGCCAGTTCAGCGCCTTGCGCGTAGGAGCGAAGTTGCATCAGCAGCGCGTGTCAATGTCGTCCTTATCGGTCCCTCTCTTCCCTTCCTCAAACGAGCTAAAAACATCCAAGTAGGCGGCGCCCTTAAGGCGGTCGCCTCCTGAGGGCTGTGTTTGTACGTGTAAGGCAAAAATCGATGAAGCGCTACGGCGTACGTGAAGCATGTCGCCTCTATGCGCAAAGTTTTAAACTCGCACGAAATGTTCCCGTCGTACCACTGTAGCAAAGTCCACTGCACTCCTGCATTGTAGTTTCACATGAATCCAATGCAACAGCAGTGAGAAATAGTCGGTTTCAGCAGTGTCGGAAAGCATTGTAGTTTCTCATGAATCCAATGCAACAGCAGTGTGAAATAGTCGGTTTCAGCAGTGTCGGAAAGCATTGTAGTTTCACATGAATCCAATGCAACAGCAGTGTGAAATAGTCGGTTTCAGCAGTGTCGGAAAGCATTGTAGTTTCACATGAATCCAATGCAACAGCAGTGTGAAATAGTCGGTTTCAGCAGTGTCGGAAAGCATTGTAGTTTCACATGAATCCAATGCAACAGCAGTGTGAAATAGTCGGTTTCAGCAGTGTCGGAAAGCATTGGAATATTATCTTCTACGTGCGTGGCGTCTTGAAAGTACCATTAGATAACTATAGACTGTTCGCAGTAAAATGAGCAAAGCCCTGCTTAAGATCTACTCGTATGCACGTTGTGTATTCCTCCGCCTTATGCAGAATTAACATCGTCATGGGCCTCATCACTTTATTCATGTGTCTGTCAGGTGAAACTGTGGAGCTACGAGAAAAGAAAATATTTTACAAATGTAGCCATTTTTACATTTTGATGCATTAAAAAGAAACAAAAAGCGAAATGAATGATTTAAGTTATCACAAATGGTTACCTAGCACTTTTTATTCGACGTTAAGTTATGGAACTATTTTCTATCGATCATTAGCAACTTCAGTGTGCGCATGCCATTCAGTGCGCCCGTTAAAATATTCGCAAGCAGGAGCAGTAACTTTTTCGTAAGGTTGACTTAAAAAGTGCTCACGTTATCGTGAACAGCCGTACTTATGATGATGTGTGTTTTCGTTTCGTAAATATGTAAGCATTTTGAGAGCATCTTTACTGGTTTCCTTAAAAAAAAAAAATTAAAAAAAAAAAATCAAACACACCGACCAGCAATATAGCAGCATGTTGTCCACCAATCAGCTCCTGTAAAATAACTTGCCAGACGGCTGACCGACCAATATGGAATATCCCATAACGTGCAATAACCAATCAGTAGAAACCTGCAAAATTAGTGTTATTATTTGGGGACACGATCAACTTCAAAAACATGTACATTCGCAATAAGTTTGTCATTGAAACATACTTTATCTGACACACCTTGGGTAACTTTGCGCCAGTAAATGAACACTTGACAATTGTGTAGTCCAATCACGTGCAGTCCAGTCACAAATGGAGCCAATGGAGAACCGACGGCGGCTCAAGTATATACAGAACTGTGAAGTTAAGCCTGTTGGCAAATAATAACGGTAATTTTGCAGGTCTCTACCAACCAGGCCTAGACCCGTTTCGACAGTGGCCAATGAGCGACCGAGTTTGTTTACATGAAAGGAACCTCCACGCCATTTTTCGTTTGTTTGTTTACATATTCTGTGGCTTTCTATTCGGCTGTAGTAATATGAACCATTTTTGGCGCAGCGTATACCGTCGTTACTCGCTGAAATGTTGCGTATGAATGTTTTACTCTGGTAAGATGCTCAGAGTAATTACTCTGCAGTTTCGGGGACACTGCCAAGAGAAAGTAAAAAAGTTACTCAAAGTGTTTCGGGACAGCCAAAGAGAACAGTTTACTCGCAGAGTAACGTTTTGGAACGCCGCCCCGAGTGTAGGCCGAGCAACACTACTTAGAAATTTGCTTTGCCCCTGAACACACAACACGTGTGGATATCAATCTGTTACTCCACTCGTGCTGAACAAGGCCTTATAAGAACACCACATTCTTGTAACAATAATTTTTCCTTACGTAAACATTTCTTTTATAAGATAACAATTCAAAAACACATCGTTGCCATCGTTTTATCATAACCAAGGACATTCACTCCAGGCTAAACAAACACTGCATAACAAAGGACATTCACTCCAGGCTAAACAAACACTGCATAACAAAGGACATTCACTCCAGGTTAAACAAACACTGCATATCGAATCACCTTTTGTAGTTTGTAAACGCAAAATTATTATTAAACCATTCATGCGGATTTTCATAATCAATATTCACGACGTAGTGTTTACACACTGAAGTAGCATTCGAGAAGACGTGGGTTCGATTCCTGGTTTAAATAAACTATTACACGTGACCCCGATATGTTTACCTATGAAAAAAATACATATCCCAGGCGAGGATGGAATGGTACGTGTACGATATCACGCATGCTATAGGTTGCTCACGGTGAAATGGGCGCTTTAGAAAGTCCTGCTTAAGCTCTACTTGTATGCTCGTTGGTGTATTATTCCGCCTTATATAAAATTAATATTGCCATGGGCCTCATCACTTTCTTCATGCGTCGGTCAGGTAAAACTGTGAAATTACTGAAAAAAAGAAATTTTTTTACGAATCTAGTTATTTTTATACTTCGATGCATTAAAAAAACAGAATGCGAAATAAATATTTTAAGTCGTCACAAATGGTTACCTAACACTTTTTATTTGACGTTAACCCGTTCAGGTCTGCACATATTTCTTATAATTGAATACAAGTTGGAAGTGTATCACCTGTATACATCACTGCAGGAACGTCTATTATGTTGGTTTCTGTATTTCCACTTACCACTCTGCTATTGGCCCACACCACACTGGGCGTGCTTACTGGGCTCGACAACGTTCATTATTGGCTGGTCGTCGGCTACTGGGGTCGCAGAGCTGATTATGTTCCAATCAAATGTCTCTTACTGTGTAAAAGGTATACATTCAATCGTGTCCTTATATAAAATTAAAATTAGGGATAGGAAAATTTCGCAAATTCATTTCGGGACAAGATAGACGTCAAACACTTATATAGTGAGTCACCTTCGCAATCAGATCACAGTTTATTAGACCCGCCCACGCCTCTGAGCCAATCTCAGACTTGCAAGGAAACACCTTGCGAATCTCATAACTGCCAGGTGTGGAGCAACAGCCAATGAACACACAGCTGAGGCTCCAGTATTCAGAGGACTGAGGAGTCTAGCCTGCAGGCAATTGAACTCGCGAAATTTCCCTATCCCTATGTATAACAAAATATCTATGTTTTACAGGAATACTATACCTGTTGGGTTTGTACTGTTCTTGTAATATCCTGTGAAATACTAGCGGTTCAATAGGCCTATAACCATGTGAGTCTTATTTTCAAGGACGAAGAAATTTCTAAACTGGAGTTGCTCGAATTTAGCTCGAGCGTAGTCCAGAATGTGTTAATATATGGAACTGCTTTCCCTTTATCGTTACCAACTTTACTGGGCGCATGTCACTTAGCGCGCCCGTTAAAATATACGCAGGTAGGAATAGTGACTTTTCTCTAAGGTTGACTTATAAAGTGACCAGCCTTTATACGAAAGTGTGAATCTACAAGACGGCGGAAGCAAAACCATAAACGGCGCGGCGCATGCTCGGTTGCCGACGGAAACTTGCATCCTGCACGTGACAGAGGACACCAGTTCGCAAATGTCATCCGAAAGCCTCAGCACTGCGTCATTCTTTTCCTGCCAGCGCGTCAACTTTCTGGAGGATTCCTCGGAGACCCGGCGAGCCACTTTTTGCTTGCGCCCTAGTTACTTCTCGCCCGTGCCGATATTATTACTCGTGAGGGTTATTGTAACTTCGAACACTAGCCCATTCAGACCCAATCCACGACCTTAGAAGGCAGGCCTGGACACTGGCCTGAAAAGTCGTTCGCCCTTGTTGACCTTTTTAGTTCATGAACCCAATCGCAGAGAGCGCTGCTACCAAAGTAGTGCTGTTTGACATGACAAGCATAGGATGGGGAATTACAATTTTTTTTTTTTTTAAAGGGAGAAATGACGTTCGTATCACTATACTAGCAATGCTAACATCACCAGTTTCGTACAGCGCTCTTGCGGCCACTTCATGAACTAAATGCATCACCAAGGCCGTCAACACGCAAACATTATTATCTAGACGAGTCTCCAAACCTGTATTCTAGGGCCGTGACCCAGTCTATAGTTTACTCGCGGTTTCTTCACACTTTTTGAATCAAATCTTTGAAAAATCACCTCATGTATGACGTGTTTAGTTATTTCCTAAATTTGCCATGTATCACAAGCGTTTTATACCTCTGTTAACATGAGAATATCTTATTTTTCGTTAAATTGAAGTTTTACCTGTATTTTACTTATAAAGTATAATAATTTATTAATGATAAATGTGAAAAAGAAAAACTGTGAGAGAACACGTGTTTTGGTAGCGCCTAGTAAGAAATAGTTCTCATGCAAAATATAATTACAAGTGAGTGCGCACAGATTCGGTGCGTTGTCTTTTGGCGTAATTCTCCAGACTTAACCCATTCAGACCCATTGTAGACAATTGTGTACATTACGCAAGTGTAGGTAATTTTTGTCTGTCCTGCACACTGCGGAGCTCAATTACCAACAATATTACCTGTGGGTAAATGATTGGCATAGAGACTGAAGCTCATTGTCTATGACACTGAAACAAGTGTTGTATCGACTTACGTACAGCACGTATCATAAAAAAATTTTGTTTGCAACACTTAGAACCGTAAATTCGAGTGGATCTGAAAAGGGTTGAATAAGCTTTAGTTTGCACGAGGCGGAGGTATGTCCTTGAGTTCGAACTTTAGCAGGTGTTCAGAAAAGTTTGACGTAACCGTGAAAGGATTGTACACAATGGTGTACCTGACGCACATAAAGGCTATGTTCGGTGTGCGCTGTACGTTGCACTTCTCAATGCCCAGTGACCTTCCGTGTGTGTGAGACTGGTTCTTAATCCGCGCTACTCGTCTGTGTTTCGGTTCCTCCGCATGATTGCAGCCAAGTGCGAACCGTACAGCACATTGACTGTGACAACGAATCAAGTTCTGTGTCTACTCAAGTACAGTACGCGTCAAAAAAAGTCTTACTTGTAACACCGAGAGGTTTATTCTCAGTTACTCATTAATTTTTTTGTATTCGCTAGGTTTCGGAAATGCTCTAAACTAACAAAATTCTGGAGAAAGGCAATTTAGTATTCTAAAGCATAGTACGGACGGGAATATTTCTTGTACAAGATAGTGAAAATAAAGGTGAACAATAAAGTGCTCAGAAAATTGCGTACTAGCTAGCATGCACGGAATTGTGTGATCCATACACACAACACTAGCCGGCGAGCAAGAAAGTACATGGTTGATGTCAACTATGCATGATTCGGAAACAGTTTTTGGGTTGTGGAGGTAATTTGTGCATTATCAATAGTATCGGCCATAAAAAAGAATAAAATGTGTAGTCCAATCAGACATATTTCTAGCACTAAATATAGATCCATATACATGTAAAATATCTACAATCGCTCACAGAAAAAAGACAAACCTCTCTGTTTTTTGAAATCCATACACAGAATTATTTACGATAGTGGAACTATTAAACATTTTATCGTTTTAAATGCATTAACATATCTGCTCATTGCCAGCATCAACAAAATAATATGTTTTGTTTACATTCGACTTGCACAAGAAAGATGCTGAAAAATAGGATCGTCCCTATATGTCACTAGCTGGTATACACGCTCTTGTGTGCTATAGTAACTAGCATACTCGGCGGCCGTTCACACGATGCAAGTCGGAATGTACAAGAAGAACGTGCTCACTTTCTTGTACAAGAAAGATGCCCGTGTGTTTTAGGCTTTAGACATATTTTATTACATTCCTCCGAGTCTTGCCCAATTTTCGGGTTTTTTGTTAGCGAATTTCACATTAACTTTAAAGGAAATATAGGAGTTTGTTTACGAAATTATGAATACTTCAGCTTTAAAATGTCAATAAACCGAAGTAGTAAAGCCCTTAAAAGATTTTGATTTTCTATTTTAAATATTATTTTTAAACAAATAATATATTCTAGGAGAAAGGAATATTTCGGTCGTCAAGTGTGTATTTTCTAACTCGCCTGGACGTGCGATGTATTATTTACATATAAATATACTGCAATTTCGTATGCACTATATTAAAATTGACTCACATGTACGCCGATAAGAGAGAGCAGACAGAACGTTGGTTGTCACATGTAAGAAGATTTTTTTCTCCGTTACCATTCTGCTGTTTGGTCGCAGACTATTTTCGATCACCCGGTTTCGTTCGTTATTTTCAATACCAAGATTATAAAATAAGCGCTGGACAACCAACTAGATGCTGCCGTGTTTCTAGCCAATTGTGTTGATTCCAATATGGTATGAATTTTACTCAATTAATTTCAAGAAATCGTAATTTTGTTGTGTACTCCCAATAGTTATGTGCTGTTTAGCGCTACCTATCGGTTTATTTCTAAACTACGTTGTTTAAAAGAATTATTGAATAAAATCAGTGTTTATGTTTTAGTATTCTACTATAGTCAACTCTATTTAAATAATAAATACTTTATAGTCAGCCTACCCTGATATTTACATGTTTCACAAATCAAAACACAAAGGTTAATTGGTGTCATTAAAAAATTATTTTTGTTGAAAAATATATTTTTGTGTTTCTGTGATGAATGAAAGCACATTACTTCACGATTCTCTTTTTCCACAGTGGAAAATGACGACCTGTACCACACACTCGCCATGTATTCGTGATGCAACTAGGTAACGAAGGCCCTAAGGGCTTTGGTTATCGTTTCGAGTTTGATATCGAACATAGTGACGTCAAACGAACACTAGAATGCGCTTAGAATAACTCCCTTCGTTAGGAAACCAAAATGCGAGCAATAACGAATGCTTTTGTCGAAAGTAAACGAAAAGAATAACTGAGGATAAGCCGCCTGAAATCGATAAATTAACCCGTACAGTCATGGTGTCCTTGATCCTGGACGCGTTGCAAATGAAGAATACTTATGACCGGTGTTGTACACAGTACCCAATATTTTGAGTTTCTTCGTCGTAGCTAATCTGATTTGTGGAATTTTCTACGCCTCTTTGATATGATTGGTTAATGTCAATATCATCGAGCACGCATAACCTTGTTCATTGGTCGCAAGAGAAATATTGAGCACAAGTACAGCGCATACCAAAAATATACGTGATTGCAACATTCGAACTCGGAAATTAACGAACGGGCTAATTTAAGTATAAAAGTGTTGGCGAACTAAAATATTTGCTGGCGTATATTGGTTGCGATTTCGTCTAGCTCGCCTAGCGCGTAGGAGCGATGAGGCGCTAGGCGTGCGTGTTAATGTAGCCCGTATCGCTCCCTCGCTTCTTGACCTTGGACGCGCAGCTACATAGTCCTCGTAATCTATAATTTCAGATGTCGCAACTGCACGCCAGTTCAGAGCCCTGCGCGTAGCGGCGAAGGCGCTATTGTAGCGCTTGCCATTGTAACCCTTGTAGCTCCCTCGCTTATCGGCCAAAAAAAAAAGGAGGTAAACGATGCAGGCTGACCCTGTGTCCATTCCAAAGGAAATTTCACAAAGGAAGGGAATATGTGACCGGAGCTGTACAAACTAGGATCGGTATCCAGTGCAGTGAGTGTCTTCCCTGTAAGCATTATAATACGATTTGTGGGCGTTCATAAAGCTGTATTAATTGAGTAGTTTATCCCAATGTCTTCTAAACACCAATCATATCTTTCGCTGGTTGCGAGAATGAAGCAAGGTTTGGCTTAATATGAGTACAGCCGTACCAAAACAATACTCTTGATTGCGACCGTTGTTTACCGTGAGCAGCTATAGTTATGTTTAGAGTAAACAAATACTTACATATTAATTTGTTATATTTCAAATTATGCATGTCGATGTTGTTTCTAAACCCCTCCACTATTATGTCAGCTTACATGACAGTATACGATTTGTTCCAGTTCTTGTAACACACATGGGAATTCGTTGATTCGCCTTTAGATGATGCCCGATCACAAATGCAACAGTAAGAGTTTCTTGTATTTGTAAATAAAACCTTCTTGGTATTAGCACCAATGATACATGCCTGTAAACAAGATAAACGAAATAGTACTCATGAAGTACTACTATACAGATGACACAGCAATGCGCATTTTAAATGTGTCTAATTACCACTCCAGATAAGGCGTTATAGTTGGTTCCGTATTATCTTCTGCTCCAGGCACCATGGATTACCACTGCTATGACAGGGATTTCATCATCGTCTACATCTCCTGCTTGAATAGCTAGCGCTGCCTCTTCATCTCCTGCTACTTTGCCAAGAAACTTCCTTTATAACAGCCGACAAATTCTTCTGAGGGTTTTAGTAAGTCTCCTTAGCCATGCATGGCATTTCCAAACTGGCGATAATGTCTCTAAGTTGTGAGAAACCTTGGCCTGTAAGTAACATACTATCTATTTAACCAAGCATCATTGGTTTCCATAGATTCTCAGTTTGTCTTAGGAGTTTCGGTACAAATATTATCTTTTAAGCCACACATAGAACATTCAAAGAAGAATGTACTTGTCATTCATTTTCTATGTTCTTCAATCAACTTCGTATGGCTAAAGTCACATTCAAAAATTTTATTGTGGTTACACAATCTTCTTATTTCCGTAAATAGGTGATTCCCATAGAAAATGCGACGTCCCTCTATAGCTTTGCCATGTATAGTTTTACTGTTGGGTGTTGTAATATATTGTTTAGAAGGTGGTTCAGTCACGCATAACAGATCTGAACAATCGGCCACTGTGTAAACATTACTATCTCTGAGATAATCCCCTGTACTTGAAAAATCATTCTCATTATGTTGCCGTGTGCCAGTTTCCTCTTTCACGTCTTGTCAGAAAGAACAGACTGGTTGAGAGGTTTCTATTGCTGCTTTCGGTGGTGTGGAAGCTGCCTCAGGTAACCTGCAAAAAATGTCATTCTTGTATGGTTTTCCTTGTCACTTCTACATAAGTAACATGAAGAAATTAGCGAATTATTATGATAATCTAGATTTCAAAGACGTTAATGTTCTCTAATCTACAAAATGACAATGTTGTAAATTTTTACTTGAAACGATTTGAAATTGAGTCACTCGAATCAGTGGAACAATACAGATTGTTTCAGTGACTGAATGCCACTGATTTAAATGTGACATACTTATTTAAAGTGAATTTTGCTGGTCTGGTATCTGGTTTGTTCCGAATTATTCTGATCCGTCGGTAACAGATTGTTAACAGGATTTTCCGTGAACGCGGATCAACTATATCTTCATGACTGACGTCGTAAGACTGCAGTTTGCTGTTCGGCGGAAGAAACTATTAGGAAGTATTGTGGTTGAGAATTACGCTATTCTAACAGAAGTCTTTATAATAACGTTCTTCAGGATTGCTCACTGGTATATTTTCCCAAGACGCCTATCATTTAGCATCAACTCCCTCAAACACGCTGATTCCACTAAAACGTGTTTCATGGCCTCTTAAGTGGACCCGCCGTTTATCACGTGGGTTGCCACTCGTCTTTAAAAAGAGGAAACCTGGAATTGTCAATAAATTCTAAAGCTGTCATGGAAATCGGGGAAATGCCAGGTAATTTGGAATCAGTATAAAAATGTCTGGAAATTCTCATGTTCATCTGTTGAGACCTCTGTTATACGCGATACACGAAATCGCAATATTTCTCCCTCCCCCAAATTTTGTGTATCTTCGAGAATGTAAAATAAATAATTGTGAAGCGGAATAATTTTTTTTAAAATGAGAGTTACATGTAGTGTAGCGAAACCGTTTTGTTTTTAGTTGATAGACCACGCAACAATTGTAGAGCCCAATCACAGGTAACCATTTTAATTTCAAAATTTATTGTGACGGTAACCAATAAACTAATGATAATTTCTTGAGTACACAAACTACTCTGAAGTCTTGCAAGTGTACACAGAAAAATGTCTATGTAGTGCCAACAGTATTAGTGTTACTACAACATTAATTCTTTGTTCTCTGTGAGCTTTTAGCAACTAATGTTAATGTAATGTACTGTTAAGCTATTAGTGTTACTGTAACTGTACTGTAAGTACTTTTGCGACATCACCTCCTTACTGTACTGGCAAAATTAAGGTGGTGTTTATGTTGCGGTAAAACAAAGTTTGTGTTGCGTTCAAATTACCATTTGAGTAAAATTTTTCTTGTATTGATTTTTTTTTTTTTTTTTTTTTTTTTTGGCTTTAAGTAAATATTGTAGAGTACAAAAAAAAAATAAGTACTATTATTTCGTCACAAAAATAAATATTACTAACAAAAAAAATTACGGCAAGCAGGATAATCGAACTCATGTCCTGAGTACTCGACGCACTCACCGTCATGGAACCAGGGCCCTCAATAGAACAATAAACTGCAGTTCTCTTTCGGTATGTGGAAATACTTTATGCTCTAGAAATACATGCATATTTGGCACACACAAACTGTTTTGCAAGGCTTGAGGGCTAGTCTGTGCGACATCTAGTTTTCACATTATGCTTCAAAATTTACATATGGTGGTTTCATTTCACGATGTTATAGTTGTTCGCTACTAGGCTGAAATAAATCAGCAGACGGAATTTAACAGAACGGTTCTGTAGTGGCATTTCATGGTAGCTACAACTAAACTTTAGTATCAGGAACAGAATGTTCTGCGATGCTTTACAAATCAAAATAGCGATAAAATACTTCCGAAGAGAACAACACGGGATACAGAGATGCAAAGTAGTCATAAAACAATAAAATTAAAGTAATGCGAGGTTATGGACACTATACATATGAATAACTTGCCAATTATTCCATTATTAAACTAAATTGTATATTTTTAGTTATGAAATTGGGCAATGCAAGATTGGCATCGTTGTTTCCTTTGTTGAATGAATTATTTCTACACGGTTTATCGGTATCGGCTGATTTACATACAAATAATTTAACTGGAAAACGACGTGCAGTTACTGCAGATATTTCTACTTGTTGGTTTACTGGGTAATGAGGCTGACTGTGCACGAGTGTTTCTCGTCAAGACCACAAGTCCTTAGTTGTCTTCAGGCGTTTGCGAAAATTAACCTCCAAGAGTTAACAATTTTCTGTAAGTTATGAGACGAGGTAAACTTAGGTTCAACAGGTAGTTTACGATAGCTTTATCCTTTATCGTTGTTTGATGACGATTACGGAAAATATTAACACAGAATTAACAGTGGTGTGCCATTTTAAATTGTAGGTTGAGTTGAACTTTTAGCTGGATAGTAAGTGTTCGTGAACGCCCTAGTCCAGTACCGTTAGATGTTTTCTAGGAAACAGTCACTACCCCGCCCGCGTGGGCGCCTATTTCTGCAGCTAGTCACTGCGTATTACGTAATGCTTGACAAACACGAGGCAATGGAAACGCCGCTTTACGCTTGTTATTAGAATTTAGTCGGCTTTACATCTCGTAAACATCGGGATCATTACAAACTGATACGTACGCCATTACCTAAAATATTGGAGTAAGGAATCGGCGGTGGCCTTCAGCAATGAACCATTCCGGCATTTGCCTGGAGTGATTTCGGAAGTCCATGAAAACCGAAATCAGTATGACCGTACCGGGATTCGAACCCTGGTGTTCCTGAATACGAGTCTAGTACAATGTTACTGCGCCACGTCTTTGAAAACGTTGCTAGTCTCGAAGCAGTCCTGTTTCCCCTCACAAATAGCATTTTGTCGCTTTTTCAAGAACTTAGCTTGATGACTGCATCTCTCCAGAGCTCTCTGTAGATGTGCCGGTTTCTCCAATGGATGCACAATGTCAGATGTTATTTTATTATTTATGTACATTGATAGGTTATCAAAGGTAACGTTTTTATTTAGTAATTACTTACCGTACAAGTGCGGTTATGGAGATGTTGCAAGATTCAGGAGAAGACGAACTTGAACCACAATCGATGTGCTACCGTCAGTCAGGCGACGCTTTCTTAAAATGTTCCATTTTCAGACGCTCGTCGTGTGTTACATAATGTATTCTGAAAACCGAATATTATTATTTAAAAAATAGCTTGGCCCATATTTAAGTAATTTGATGCTTCAGTTGTACAAAAATAGCTTCCACATTCCTTCCTTGGCATGGAGTATCAGCGATACAAATAAATTATATTAAAAATATTTCTTAATTAATTTAGAGAAAATTTAATTTGTCAGGAATATTATTAATCTGGTGCTTTATGCTTTGAAAATCATAATTCCTTTGAGAAAGTAAGATTATTTCATTTGCGGCACTCGATATTATATAACTTTGAGCTGTATTTTATTATATTTACAAAAGTGAAAAAAAAAAAAATAGCCTTGCATACACAAAAGTATGTTTAAAAATTTACCGTCGAAATATATTACGGTTCCTTTGCTCCATTTGTTACTAATTCGGTTTGAGACAGTCTTAATCTTTTCTTTATTCCCCTTCTCCTTGTATCATTGTCGAAAATGTTCATCTACCAATGGCTGAGATAAACTATTCCAATACGTACATGCAATTGTTCCTGTGTCCACCAACAGTGGTGGCAGTGCTTGATCCCAATGGTCGTGTTTTCATTTACGAAGTGTCCTGTGCACTGCGAAACTGGGGGGGGGGGGGGGGGCGGTGAAGGTCCCAGCGCTCCCCACCACTGGGACACCGGCCAACCGGGCTACTTGCGAAGATGGCAGCAGACTACAGAAGCGACGGAAGTGCGAAACATGGTTTTCGAACATCATTCGCCATTAAAAATTCAAAGTGGTGACCCTATAGTTTCAATCGCGCAAAGTCTGAGGCAAAGTTCAATGCGCGTTTATCTGGTAGTTTCGTTTGTGTCTAGTTCATATCTTTTCAGTTACAGCACATTGGAAAAGCCGTTTTTAGCCATTTTGAGAGGCTCCGAAATCATGTTTGTAGTAAACGTGATAACTTGAATCGACCACAAAAACATCGTCTGAAATGTCAGTTCTTTTCGTAGCTAGTCACAGTAGGCGCACGTTTATTAGTTTCGTAGAAAAACACGTTCTTTTAAAATGCTGTAACACAGTTTACGAGCCGAGTAGGCGGGCGCCTTAAGAGGGCATGTGACATAAACCAATGCTATTGAGGTTATCGCATTTTACAAATTTTATGGAAGACAATAGAGAAAACAAAGAAAGGGCAACCATACAGAATAGATTTAAATACTAACTACGAGAGCAAATATTTTACCTGAGTGACGTTATTCTGCGGAGATATTTCTGACGCCGTCAACTCTGGTGTGTTTTCGTGGTGCAAGACATTGTGCGAAATCGATACAGTAATCCTGCAAAATACTTGGTCATTAAGCTGGCAAAATCTATCATCTAGGATTGCCATTTTTATTTATTTTTTCTATGCTGGCTTTCAAAAACCAGTAAACATCAATTCACGTATTTTGTGTTAATTTATGTCCCACGCCCCCTTAAGAGGTACTGCTGCCAATGTATTTTAAGCACATCAGAATGGCATCGCACTTTAAATAAGGAAACGTCACCTAATTCTCAAGCGAAGTAAATGTGTCATGCCTGAATAAAAAATTGTGTCATAATCCGGGGGGGGGGGGGGGTGAATCGTGTGAATAAAAAAATGGCGAATTATTTTGGAATAAATGTAATATTATATTAGTTATACTATTTAGTATTAGCTTTTGCAGTGTCATATTAGTTTCGAATTTGCTCACTTACATATAGGAATTTATCACAAATTTCACTGTTTATCTTCATCTTCGTTCGACGGAAACGAATGTTCAGCCCTGTTGCTTGTGTGAGCGTTTATTTTTCGTGTGCGCGTGTCCGATTTCATGTGTTCCGCGTTAGATTTGAAAACATTTAAAACATTTGGTGAAATTTTATTACAATGCCGTTACTGAGAATCCAGCGTCTGATATTGTAGTGTGTATAACTTCAATGCCAACACTTTGAAACACTCGGTCAAGGTTGTTTTCGCCCAGCGCTTTCGAAAAGTAACCTGGTAAAGTTAACTGGGTTAACTCTGTCACGTGACCAGGTTCATCCAATCCCTTGCAGTTAGCCAGGTTGCTTTGAACGCTTCTTGGAGTAACTCTGGTGTTTTGAGATTGCGAGAACTCGGAATAAAATTAAGCCTGAATATTTAGTGCAGTTATTAAATATTGTGCTTTAATTATTACATATCTCTTTCTAAAGCAATATGTTAGTCTTCTGTCATTGCTATTGAAAACACGCCTCCTGTCTGTTCCTCCAACATAAATATAAGATTCGGTTCTACTCTCCTTTTCCTTAAACGCCGCTCGTTAATTATAATAGCTTGTCGTTAACTCGTTAATTTTTTTTGCTGCAATGTTTAGATATTCACGCGCCATTTCACGTGTGTCGTCTGCTAGAACAAAGTTACTCTGCTGTCGAGCAGGCTTAGCTCAGTGTTGATCGAGTCAAGGATCGGGTTAACCCGGGCGACTTTCCGAACGTGATTTAAAGTAAACCCGATCACTTTTCGATCGCGCCGAGTAAAAGTTTTAACTTAATCGAGTTAACCGGGTGACTTTTCGTAAGCGCCTACAAGCACATCGCCGTCACTGGTATACAGTTTCGATTATTTCCCAAAATTTACAAGAGTGCTCTTACGTGAATTTGTTTTTTTCGCTACCAGTTTTGTAAAATAATGTTGGGGTGCAATTTTACTGACTTTAGCAGCGTAAAAATTGTCATATAGGTAGTGAAAAAAATCACTTAATAGTTTTTCGCTCGCAAAATTTGAATGGCTGTATTGAAAACGACACAACTGCACCAGAATACTATAATTTCAATTGCTAGCTGAATAAAGAAACTTTCAACTCGTTTTATTTTCAGATTTAGTTTAAAATTAAATAAATTCGATCCAGATTTAGTAATTTTTACTTCCGCCTTCTAGGTTAAGCAAGACGATTGTATAGTTCCACATTCCTGCTCGTACCAAACAAAGGCTGGACAGAAACTTCACTTCCTGGACACAGGTATCCAGTAACAGGAACTCAGCATATGATGTTGTACCTCCAACATTGCTCTCCTCTAATATGCTCACCATAGGAGAGAGTAAGTACCATATGTGAATCATAGATGGCACTTAAATTCCCTTTCTATTTCCCTGATTTAATTTAATTTTTCCTTTGTGTGAAACTGTTAGTCACATTGAAATAGAATTGCAATGACATAGGAAGAATAGGAATTAAGCTAGTAGTATAAAAAGGATGGTTCTGGGACTCCAGGCAAAAGGCGGAGGACCCGAGGAGCTCGATTAGCATAGTACCAGGCGTCGGGCTGAGGAGCCGAGGAGCGAGAATTTCCCTTTTTCCCCTTTTTCCGTCCAAAACGTGCGATTTCGAGTGCAAAAACGTCATTTTCCCCTTTTTCCCCTCAAAATTTCCCTAATTTCCCTCCTACCACTGGCAGCCATCTTGGCAGCCAGTGCTAATTAGCATAATCCGGGCAGGTTGCACAGCCTGTCAGGCAGTGCATGGTGACCCTTACAGGTTGCAAGATGTCGCAAGTTGCCATATCGGGTAAACTGTGATTTATGTTCACATGCGAACATAGTATGATCTGTATTCTGATGGCAACCAGTTTCATGTTGTCTGCAGCTGGTTATTGTAGAAAAGGCTTTTTTACAGTAGCAACACAAATAACTTTCCTGTTCCACTATCGAATACGAACACATTACCCACAACCAATGTTCCCTCTTTGCGGTCTGAATAGCGACTGAGCTGACGGGCCCATTCCGGCCTATTTTACACCACATTGTCATGACAACCTGACGAGGGTACTATTAGTATCAGCTTGAGAGCAAGCGATTTTTTTTGTAACTTACAAAGTTTCCAACGCAGTGCTCTTGCAGTACTTCATACTTACATTCTGCTGGTCAGAGATGAAACTATGCTGTAGTGGTGTGAGGGAAATCGGTATGTGCCTATTCGTTAAGTAGATAGTACCCACTTGTTCGCACCTCTAGATGATTTACTAATGGTAGGGTCCATCAGGACGAAGTCATTAACATTAGGCTTCGGATGTAGAGTATAACTTTGAAATTGTTCAGCATCATCGGCAGTCCCCGTATTCTTTCTGTTACAAAGTTTTAAATTCCTAGTTAAATCATTGGTTGTGACTTACACAGTTTCAAATGTCTTTTAAAACCATCAACACACACATACATTCTTCGACACTTATCACATTTATATGACATACAAATTATACTCTTCTTACATGAACTTTGTGCATATCTCTTTTCATCGTATGCATTTGTAAATGTCTTGTTACAATATCTGCATGGATGTCGTGGCGGTACGAAAGAACTGCTCCCCGATGAACCCTTACCTTGGACTGGTAATATCTTCAGAAATTTCTTGACATGTGTTGCAGCGCGACCCTTACATGTTGCACGATGTTTTTTTTTCAAGCTGCTATGATTACCAAGCAGAGGTTTACACTTTTTACATGCGAACATAATACGACCTGCATTCTGATAACAACCAGCTTCATGCTGTTTGAAGTTTTTTGTTAGAAAATACCTTTTCACATTAGCGACACGGATAACTTTCCGGTTCCATCGATGAATAAGAGCATGTTATCCAAAGCCGATGTTCAATTTCTGAAGTCTGGATGACAACTGATCTGGCCAACCCTATACTAAAAAAAAAAAAACATAATATTGGTGGTTTGCCTACTACTACTACTACCACTGTGAGATTCGTGTCTATCGTCATCAACCGCAGCCAGGAGGAGGAAATGTGAGAGCACACCCTGCCAGACCATCTCTACCACTGCACCAAGGGCTCTCAGGGACAGAACTACAAGTTTGATGGTGACTGTTAGCCGAACCTGCATCGGAACGACGACCTCATCAGCTGCTCCAGGTACACACCTTTCTCATTCATGAGTTCCTAAGGGAAGGAATCAGTGTTGGATGCTCCTTCAACACTCTTCTGGTATGCATTACACCAACCCCTAGATTGTGGTGTGTCCATAACAGTAGTACATCCTTGCAAACACTCCGTACAAGGGAGACAGTCACATATGTCTTCGTCCTGTTGTAGATGTGTGGGCAGATGTTTGTAGACATTGCGTATTTCATGATGTGCATGTCAGATGGAATTCTTTAGGCAAGTATGCGAGCTCAGTTTCTTTGGCGAGTGCTGCAAGTGAATTATGCTTTCCATATGCCACAAAGCTGATAGAATCTTCTGACCACTAGATTAGTGTGCCATCATTTTCACAGTGTTCCACGACAAATTTTTTTTGGTGTAGCTATGGCACAGACAGCTGACCTGAAATTATACACTCTGTCCAAGCTCGAAAGACAGACTAACTGTGAATGAGACAGATATCTCATATGACTGTGTATATACCTTCGTTTTATGCACATACAAAATCCTTATGTAACATGGGTAACACACCAACAAGGAAGCAGAGACTGGAGAGTCTCTGCTGGAGAGTGAGTGTGCAAGCAGTTGTCTGTAGGGACCTGAGATTGCGAATTGGCGAGCTTTTTTCTATGGCCACACACACAGTATCGCAGTTATCACAGTGAAACTGGGCTGCTGGATGGGAACGGCCTGTATGTACACTCATTGAAAGTTCGAGCACAGGCAGGGTCGACAGAGTATGACTGCTTTTTACTTTGGAAGGTTTGGTACATGAATCGAAGGTTCAAGCATAGGCAGGGTCAACAGAGTTTGGCTGTCTGTAATTGCAAAGGCTCGGTCGGTACATGTGTGTTGGTAGAGTCATGACTGTCTGTAATTGTAAAGGCTCAGTACATGAGTGTAGGTCAGAGACCGTGTATGACTATAATTACGAACATGCCATGGTAGTTTGTGAAGTCTCGACTACTGGCTGTGAGGTTGGCCTCTTTACACTCGTACACGATCAACTTAGTCTTCATTCGAACATTTCTTGCTGTGTGCATACAAGGTACAGACTTCGCCTGCATCATATGGTTAGGGCTTGTAAATGATGGCTCTTCGTAAAGTTTTGACAGTGGGGCCTTGCTTTCCTCCGACGAACGATTGTCTGCTGGCGAACATGTAATCGGTAATGTATTGTGTGTACAAAACGGCGGGGCAGTCATTGCTTCCGGTGAGTTCATGGCGATGATATGTGCTTGCGACCTGCAGGTCTTCTGAAACAGCTACACTCGTTGAGTTAAAACATCTGCTCTGCATTGTCTAAGAACATACATAGTTGACATGTGTGTGTTTGTGTGTTGCGATACCTCCTTACTCGGTTCGTGTCTCGGGTTGTCACAGTGTGTGTGACCTATGACTGTAAGTATTTGTGATGAACACACATTGAACGATGTGGTCAATACTATCCATTTTTGTTTATAATTACTCCTTTGGTACTCTCTAGTGGGCGAAATTCGGCTGGGGAGAGCAAGCAGCTGTCTTTAGGGACCTGGGTTCGAGACTTGACACTGTGGGTAAACACAACATCACAGTTATCATAGTGGAACTGTTGAACATGTAATGCTGGACGTAAACCGTCTAAGTGCATACATTTATGGTTCAGGAAGGGTCGACTGCTTGTAATTTCAAAGGCTTGGTACTTGATGTATACTTTTAATTACATACGTTCATTGACACAGTGGTTGTGATGTACTTTCTTGGTCGGTAATGTATACTATACACAGAGTGACAGAGCGATCATTGTGCTTTGAGCTTCCAATGTGTTCACGTCGCTACCTACAGGCCTTCTGATCTACAAACAGAGTACGTACATAGTTGAAATGTGTGTGTGTGATATCTCCGTACTCACCATTTCTAATTCGATTGTACTTAGTTATCTAGAATCCTCGATGGATATGTATGTGATTTACATTGAAGTCTAGGTACATGTCAAGTGCAGGTCGGTCCCCAGTTGGTGTGGGGGTACAGACTAGCTGTGAGCATTGAAGGTTCGGTATGGGAGTGCAGGTTGAAATACGACTGTTGTACATTAAAGGCTCCATACGGGGTATGAGTAACTGTAATTACAAGCTTTCGTACGCGAGTGTGTAAGTCGCGGTCTGGTCGTGAGTGATGGTTTCATTTCAGTTGGTTCGTAAGGGGGTCATTTGACCAGAGCGGTCTAGCATCATTTACATTGTGTGTGACTCGTATTACAGAACATGGCGACCCCTCCCTGACCCCCTGATCACCCTCCCTGGCCCTCCCTGACACCTCCCTGTTATTATTATTACGTGCTTCGGTACATGCGTGCAGGACGAAGATACTGTTGAGTGTGTAAGCTCATGTTATGATTTTTTTTGCTAGTTGTATTTCAAACGGTTCGAGAATTAAAACAAACTATGTGGTGTATCACTGTCTCTAATTGCAAAAAAAAAAAATGGTCGGTACATGAGTACGGGTCGGCGACCGAGTATGACAGTCTGTAATTGCAGGTTGGATACAGAGTATGACCGTCATGCCAGTCTCTTCATGGGCGGTGGGACCAACGAATGTCTGCAGGCATGTCAGCATGTACTCCTAACAGGAATCAAAACTACGATTCCTTATTTATTCGAGTAAGGTATAGCAAAGAAGTGTCAGACTTGGCATTCGGGTAGGTATTTTTTCCTTTCGTGCTCTCTAGAGGACGAGGTGAGTAGTACACAGAGCAATGCATATGACAAACTCTAATTGTGAGTGTGTGTGTGTGATGGGCCTATGGGCGATGGGCTTGGTACGGGAGTGCAGGTCGGCGGAGACTGTCTGTAATTACTAGTACTGTTGTAGACAGAATGACAGCTTTTATGTCGAAATGTATTACTATTTTCACTCTCTATGAAAATCGAATCTGCGATACCTCGAGGTTAATTTCAGATTACATGCATTGTTTCCTTTCAATACTGATAAGCACATTTCCAAGGGGGGAGGTGGTGGGGCCGTAGTACTTGGTTGCCATCTATCGTGCACGGAATGGCAGGACCACTCATTGTGGTCTCCGCTTCCAACAAGGTCACATCTTCTACGAAGACGACGATGAAGATGGCGGTCAGATGCACTCATGGCTGACGTGTATTCACTGCTACACCTGTAAAGGTAGGCGATACTTTGTTTTCGTAATAAGAACCTTATCGTTCTAGCATGTGTTGTTATATGTGCGGGGACTCGGCTGTCTAGCAATGACTGTGTATATACTGTGAGTGACATTTCATTACATATGTACATACATAAATTGACGACACGGTACACGGCTCATGGGTGCAAGGCCAGTGATACTGACTTACTGTCTGGAAGTAAGTAGTCTGTTAACACAAGTGCTTGGAGTATCGGAGCACAGAGAGTCGCTGGCCCGGTGTTCGCGAGTGCTCGAGGATGTATGGTTAGGGGTGATGTAAGCAGGTGGAGGGGAAGAACAAGGGATAGAGAGAACATGAGGACGAGTGGAAGGTCGTTGGTCGAGGTGCCGATGGAGGGAGCACATGAGGGAGGGTGTGTGTGTGGCCAGGTGGTGGCACCGAGGGGACAGGAGAGAGAAAGAGGTGAGTAAGAATGTGGAGACATGCAGGCCGACATATGTTTGCACGTCCCTTCTCGTCGTTGGGGGGGGGCATTATTATATTATGATTTTTTGGTAGTGGTATCTCAAACGCTTCATAACTTACAGCCATATATCATAGTCGTGGTTGACGTCTATGTTATAAATTTGGCGACTATAACTAAAATTGTTCGGAAATTACAGCCAACTATGCTTATAAGTTAGCATGGAGCATGTTTGACCTGGCGACCCTTCTCCTAGTCGTGGTGGATGCCTATGTTATGAATTTGACAACTATAACATAAACTGTTCGGAAATTATAGCCAACTATGTTTATAAGTTTACATCGCTCATACTTGACCCCGCAACCCTTCTCCTAGTCGTGGTTGATGCCTATGTTTTGAATTTGACACCTACAACTTAAACGGTTCGGAAATTACAGCCAACTATGCTTATAAGTGAACATGGGTAATATTTGACACTGCGACCCTTCTCCTAGTAAAGGATGATGCCTATGTTACGAATTTGACAACTATAACTGAAGCAGATCGGAAATTTCAGCCAACTATGTTTATAAGTTAACATGAGGCATATTGGACACCGCGGGTGGCAGTGTTACACGAGATCCGATCGTTCGCGACGCCTTGATGCCCCACCGCCGCCGCCGGCGAGGCACTGGCTGCCAAAATGGTCGACATTATCTGCTGGTCGACAATTGTCCTGGGTAGACATAGTTTGGCGATACCAAGATGGCCGCTGGAAATGACTTCTCAATTTGGCAGGAATTTCTCAATTTCCGACCGATTCCGCCCCAATGTGCCAACCACCGCCATACTATGTAACCTTTCCGGATTATGCTAATTAGCACTGGCTGCCAAGATAACCTCCGGTGGCGGAAGGGAAATTCGGGAATTTTGAGGGTGAAAAAGGGAAAAATGACGTTGTTGTACGCGAAATGGCATGTTTCTCCTCGGCTCCTCAGCCCGATTCCTGGTAATATGCTAATTGAGCTCCTCGGATCCTCTGCCTGACGCCTGGTGACCCAGAACCATCCTTTTTATACTACTTAAGCTTACACATATAATTAGTAACCCTTTAATAATATTTAAAAGTGTAAATATTTAAAAAAAAATCCAAATCCACAATGACTCTAATTGTCGTACCCCTGAAATATGAGCATTGCGCTCATTTGTATGGCAGGCATAGTCATATGAAAATTACGTGGCCGCAACTGAGTTTGACCATGCCAGTATCCGCCTGAACAAAAACTTCGAATTTCTGGTTATATAAGTAAGTTATTACGGAAAAACTCACACCAAACTTGAGAACAAGAACTTTAAAAATCACTCGGGGCTTTGTGAGCGTAAAACAATTAAACTAAGACGTCGCATATTTCAATATGGCTGACTGGATGGCGTCTCTCCTGATAATAATCAAAGCTTTCCGCCATAGTGAGAATCTTTTCCAAAATACTCGTAGAGTTATCTAACTCGCAATTACACGAAACGTACTCACTGATCCTTGTAGTCGACAGCAAGCAGAGTCATGGGTTCTAGTCCGTAGGCTTCCCTCATTTTAGGCCACCGAGCCTGGGTACACGAAGAAATTACAGTCTATATGATAAAAACCCCACGTCACTCGCGGGTGGCGAACCTCCTAAATAAACGCGTAGGTAGCGCGAGCAGACCAAATTAACATATGTACACCGAAATACCTCCTTCTGCTCTTCATGCCTGCTACCATAAATTTATGAGACTCGACTTGAACTCTAATTAAAATTAAATTCCTATTGGGTCTACGACAACTAGCCGCAGCCTTTCCCATGGCCACATCAGTTCAAAAATTCACACCACTGCGTCGTCAAAACAACCAAATAACAAACACTAGCCTTATTTACGAACACGTAACCCATAACAATCAACATTACCAACTTTGTAACAATTATAATACATAGACGAATGAACAGTTGAGCAATAAATAAATTATATTGCAGCCATGGAACTGAAAAATGAATACTCATATACTACACAAACAAAATACGTAGATCGTTAGTCTGATCAACGTGGTTATCATTTACATATTAATCAATAAATGATAGTGTTCATATAAAACAAATACTTCCAAAATGGAAGAATTTGCAAGCGTTGCAATGGTTGTTTCCTGAAAGCAAGAAACGTACGGGTAAGCTACTTGTGTTAACTATAGGCCACTGGACTAACGAAATATATGCAAACAGTATGTACAAAAGTCAAAGGACTGCAGCAAAACATCACCGCTATTAAAACACACTCAATCACAACTTCTTGAACTTGTTTTGTGTGTGTAAGTATTATAATAGTCAACATTAGGCTTTGTAATGTGGAACTGCACTGCGCTGAGTTGTTATACATAAGTCATCCGGGAACGAAACAGTGCACTAAAACCGATTTGAAAAAAATCGGTTTATAGCGTCCGTGCCATAGAGTAACTTTAATAATGTTTATGCCTGGGTAGCTTGGCATCATTAACTTCAAAATGTATTTTTTTTTAGGCCTATGGTTAAAGATACACTCCAGTAGTAAACACAAACACCCCATCTTAAATTTAAAAAAGGCTCACTGTAAATTACTCTAGTTCATATATTTTGAGATTCCAGTGGAAAGCTTACAGTGGCGGAAGGTTATGTAGTCGGTCTGTTTACAGAGGGCTACTTTAATACGGTCTGTCAAAATCTGGAAACTCCAAGTTGAGACAGATTATATCACTGAATTTGCTAGTTATTTTTTAATAATCCTCCATGGCGTAATCTGAATAGCCAAAATGTTTTATCTGCGATCAATTTATGAATCATTAGAGAATAACGTACTGTTGCTTTCTCTATAAATAGTTTTATTTTAAAAAGTTTTAATATTACGAGTTGAAACTTAGGATAAAGTTTTTCCAATTCTGTAGTGGGGCCTCTGATATAGCTGGGTTTATTACAGTAGTTATTTTTGGACTCATATTTGGGAGGACACATGTAGGTCCGATTTGCTCACCCTAACTTCAGTTTTTCGTAGTTTTCTGCCCTGTTTAAAAAATTTTCCTTCATTTTACGGAAAAGTGATGGTAAAAATTTATCCAGAAGTGTCCGTAAACTCTCCGTAAAATTACGGACACATTGGTTTTCAGAAACGGACTTTCCGTAAATTTCACGGAACCTCTCCGTTAATTTCCAAGTTAGTTTATAGTCCTTTCCGTTTAAAATAAAAAGAGATAGTGAAAATGTCTTTAATTCTCGATTCGTCGGTGTTCTACCGTGTATAAAAAATGATATAAAAAAAGTTAAAATATTTTGTACCTAAGCGAGGTTTGAACTCGAGTCAAAAAATTAACAAGCCCACAACTCTGACAATTTTTTTGCCGCTGTATTTGTCGTTTGTTGGTGTAGATGTTGTTGAGCTCAATTGAGACCGACTTGTTGATAAGTTCCCAGTGCAACAAGCGAACTGAGGATCTGCCGCACCAGAGAAACCGGGGCGCGAACCCGATCCCCGTTGGATAAAATCAAGTTGGCTCGTAGTGGGATGTCCGTTTTTAAATAATTATATTCTGATAGCGCGCCAATAAGTCCCGTATGCTACAGTACAGATATGTAAGTAGAATGCCTAATCTGTCGTGTCTTACTATCGAATGTACTGTACTAACAAAATAAATCACATAAGCTCATGTCCTAAATGTTTTGCTATGTAAATTTCGGAAACAATAGCCAAAATTCGTTCGTTGTTTCAATGTTGTTAGTATGATTTATTCTGTTTTTTTTTCCAGGAGTGAACTGAATAAGATATTTCGCCTGTGTATGTAAACTAGAAACAGTCTGTCGAAACAAAATATAGAATATAGCTGGATGATAAAAAAGTGATTTCATACCAAGGAAAATGTCGTTGAGAAAACTTTGCCATTTTTTAGTCAATAAATGCATTATTTGCATCACTGTTTCCTATAGTGCAAAGTATGTATAACGTGATTGTTGTTTCTGTTCGGGAATATTTCTAATCAGATTATGAATAACTTTATGTTACAAAAAATATGGTCAACTACGAACGGCCAAAAATCAAGTTTTTCGTCACTGAGAAAAAAAACGTGTAGTTAACATTGCCATATTATCGTGATTTACTCCAAGACCTCCCCCCCCCCCCCCCACAGCCAACCTCCTCCTCCCCCAACAATACGGAAAATTTATACACGCTATTCAAGTAGATAAATAAGCTTTTAGAATGTTTTTCGATTAAACTAAAAATTATACGTACTAAAGTAATATTATATTAAAATTAATGATCTATACTAAAGTAACTAAAAATTGAAAAATAAAAGTTTATCTTAAGTATATATTTCATACCATTTTCCATGTTACATTAGTAAACGTTCTAATATATTTCAGAACAAATATGAAACTATTTAAAAACCGTTTAGGTGGGAATGCTCTGTTTTACACTGTTCCTGCTAATTCGTAGTTTGAAACTCTCAAACTTCAAAACTGTTCCAGAAAGCGGGATCCAGGCACATCTCTTTAGCATTCTCAGGTATAGGCCGTTCACTATAAAGTGAGCCCTTTTGAAGCCCTAGTTACTTTTTTCTTTCGACCAATTTATATCGTTTTCCCACTTATGTATACAAACGCTGGCATGAGAGTAATAAACACAGTGTATACATTCACCATACCCTAAACCGAAAGTCTGAGACCACAATGAAATGTATTTATTGATTTTATGGGGGATGAAACAGCTTCAAAAAGTGCTCACTTTAACGTGAACGGCGTATATACAGGAACAGCAAGGAGACAAGCTGATGTTTACAGCGAGCGATAAGATGAATACTTCCCTCGCATTCCGTCGCTGTTGCTACACTAATCCTCAACAGCCGGCGTGCAAAATGGTCATAACAACCACGATGTACCGCGTATCTTTCCGGTGAGAAAATCACGTATTTCGGGCCAAGTCCCTCCAACTCTTAAGGCTTGGATTCGCCCTTTTGCAAAAATTCTTCATTTTCGTGTCATAGTTTCAGCTTCATAGTAATTACTTGCAATGCCCGATTGCGGAGAATTTACATTTTACGAATCGTTTAATATGTTTGTAGGTAATTTTTATTGCTTGTTATTTGATTCTTGTGAAAAGTCGAGAACATATTTATATTCTGTTAATAAGTTCCTGCCTTTTTGCAAGCAGGAAATAACTCACAGTGAAAATTAGAGACAAGCGTATCAAATAACTAATCAATTGTAAATTTTCTATAATCAAAAATTCCCTATAATACCTTCTGAAACTGAAATTATCACACGAAAACGACGAATTTCTGCATAGGGGGCACAGCAGAGCTTTCAGGGAGGTTCGAAGAGAGAAAAATTTATGTCCCCTCCAGTATTACCAACTTGAAGGCAGAGCCCTCAGCGCTGGTATAGGCAGGCAGTTCACGCCAAAATGAGCACTTTTGGAAGCCCTGCTTAAGATCTATTTGTATACACGTTGTGTATTCCTCCGGCTTGTGTAAAATTTGCATTGCCATGGGCCTCGTCACTTTATTCATTCGTTGGTCAAATGAAACTCTGAAATTATTGAGTAAGTACAAACTTCACAAATATGCTAATTTTTACACTTCGAGGCATTAAAAAAAAAACAGAAAGGGAAAGAATTAATTATACGTAGAGACGTGCAAAATTCGCGTTATTTTTTGCGTCAAGCTAAAATTCACAGTACTGTATATACTCGATCCGGCGTCGTTTCTCCATTGGCTGCTCCCTTGACGTCAAGTCACTCCCTCTCTGGGTGAACTTACGTGATTGGGGCACATGGTTGTGGAGCGTTCATTTATTGGCGCATAGTTACCAGGGGGGTGTTAAATTAAGACAGGTACAATGACAAACGTATTGCAAAAGGAAAGTGTTTTAAGTTTAACATATCCTCAAATAATAACGCGAATTTTGCAGGTCTCTAATTATAAGTTATCATAAATGGTTGCCTAACGCTTTTATTCGACATCAGGATATGGAACTGCTTTCCATCCACAGTAACCAACTTTACTGGGAGAATGCCACTCAGTGCGCCCATTAAAATACATGCAGGCAGGGGCAGTGGCTTTTTTCTAAGGTTCATTTCTAAAGTGCTCACTATATTGTGAACAGCCTTTAGCCGTGCAGGCGAGGAAGGTCGCCCACACTCCACACACACACACACACACGTCACTGGGTCGCAGCGTGCCGACAATGACAGTCGCTGTTATCAGTCACGGGTGAGTCACAGCTGGAGTACTCCAGCTCCTCCAGCGTGCGTCACAGCCCCTCCCTGGCGCCGCCGAAGGCCCATACGCAATAGGTTGGTGGCGGTGGTTATTGTTGTTGGTGTTCGATGGTTTTCGGTTGGTGTACGACGCGTCGACGTGGCGCAGTAGTCAGTGTTGGCCGACAGGTAGCTAGAGCCACGAGTGTTTCGCGAATTCATTCGGAGGCGAGGTAAACTCCAAACACTTGTTCTTTTCGCCTACTGTTGTGTTTGGACGACTGCTCTTTAGACACGCTACGTTTAACTGTGAGCCAGTAGTAAGCATGAAGCAGTAGTGTAAGTGTTTGACAGTCCTGTACAGAGTCCTCGCTTGATCACAGCAACCAATGAGCAAACGATAATGTCTCGAGTGTATATAGGGCTGTCCAGCCTAGCTTGCTGCCAACTCGATCCGCGAAATACTCGGAGCACTACATATAGCAGTACCTTGTTTGAAAGATTCTTGCCGTGGGGTTGAATGACAAAGCGAAATACTTTTAACATACGCCATTGCTCCATTATGTAGTTACAGAAAAGCCAAGTCTTGAGACGTGAAACAATCACGGAAAAACGCGCCGAGAGTAGCTGTAGTCAAAATACATAAAAACGTATTAAAAATTCCACAAGGAATTCTTTCGGATCTAAAATAAAACAGAAAACTAACAACAAAATTACAGAACGAGTTTTGACAAAACAAAATCGTTCAAATGATTAAAAAAAGAAATATCGCATTTTCATAGCTCGCCTGCAGAGTTACTGTAGAGGTGGGAGAAAAGTGGAATCGTACAGTGGTATTTACATGTGTGGGCATTCATCCCCTTTAACGAAGTGCCACTCTTGCATGTCTCATTTAAAGAGGAAAGCTTGACGATGGAAGCACTGCACGCCGGTTCAGATCCTTGCGCGTAAGAGCGATGGTGCGCTGTACAACTGAAAATGTGTTATAAACAGTTTAATAACTAAAGGCACCATGCAGGCAGAGTATATCGCCCGTGCCCTTGGTTGAAAGGGCTAGTCAGGGATACTTTCGTGCCACTTGTTTGTATACGAATAGCAACACAGTGATGTCAAAACTTCGATGCACTTTTTAACGTGGCCAAAGCGAGTTAATGGTCGTCGGCAGGTGAATCAAAACACAGATATAGGTTATAGCGCAGATAGAGTACGCTTTAAAGGTCGTTTTTAGCGATGTCAAAAGGTTCCTTAGGCACAATTTCTGGAAAGTGCCATTTCTTAAGCTGATTTCACACTGTCAAATTTTTGCCTTAGAATATATTCGACAATAAAACCTGAAGACAATACAACCACCAACATATATTTTTATTCAACGAAATTGGATCAAATAATTTTTAATCTATGTATTAGAAAATGTGTCATATTGTCAACTTTTTTTACTGGAGGGGTGTTGTCTGGATTTTTCTAAGTGGGTTATTGATGTTGTGTTTCTACGCAGTTCACTGCACGAAGAAACGAATGTGATTTATTTTCATTTCTTTGCTAAATTTATTTATCAGAGATATTCATACACAATTGTGTACATTACGGAAGTGTATGTAAATTTTGGTCTGTACTGCGCACTGCGAAACTCGATGACCGACCAATGATCATGTCTGTAGGTGAATAATTCGCAAACCGTCTAGCTGGTTTAGGTTATAATTGGTTCATATTACTGTAGCCAAACATACAGCCTACAGCTCACTGGCTGTGACAACGGAACAAGTGTTGTGTCGACTTAGGTACAGCACTCATCATAAAATGTGTTGTTTGCAACATCTGAAACTGTAAATTAAAGTGGGTCGGAAAGGGTTAAGTATCTTAACAACCTTATTTCTAGGGATAGGAAAATTTCACGAATTCATTTCGGGACAAGATAGACGTCAAACACATATATAGCGAGTCACCTTCGCAATTGGATCGTAGATTATTAGACCCGCCCACGCCTCTGAGCCAATCGCAGACATGCAAGGAAACACCTTGCGAATCCCATAACTGCCAGGTGTGGGACAACAGCCAATGAACACACAGCTGAGGCTCCAGTATGCAGACTGAGGAGTCTAGCCTACAGGTCATTAAACTCGCGAAATTTTCCTATCCCTACTTATTTCTTTTCCAGCGATTGTTCGCCATTTTAAAGTTTTGTGCTGTCGGAAACGGCGAGTTTTGTCATGTAATATTCAGACTGGCTGAACTAATCAAACATCAAAGAAATTTTAGAACCCATCTAATTTTTAAAATGTCTGATGGAAACTAGAGCTATCCAGCTTTTCCAGTCAGACATGGCAACGATAACGACGTTTTTGTAACGTCAGAATTATCTAATTTGATTTGACCAACTTCATTCGTAGCAGTCTGACGAAAAAATCTGACTTATAACAGGGCCTTTAGTGGTCTGGTTTTCGGTTTGTTTTTCTAAGTAAATACATTGGGAATACGTTTTATAGTCTTGTAGGGGGATAAAACGTGTATTTAATCAACTCTGTGACATTGTTCAGGTGCCATGTAGGATTTCAACCTTTCTCAGCAGGAGGGTTTTGAATACACCGCGAAGTTTTGCAGCTTCATTTTGTTTTTCGTACAGCAATAATTTATTGCGATCCTTATTCCTGGTATTACGCATTGTTATAAATAAAAATATGGACAACGTAATTTTTATTTATAAACGAGGGGGTTTAGGGGGTCGTAACTATAGATGTCAGAGCTTAACTGTAACTGAGGGTTTTTTTCATGATGTGAGACACAGACAATATCTCTTTATATCTAAGTCGGCAGTCCCCACATGAATCTTGATGCCGGAGGCAGTGTATATCTGTATGGATAACGTCGGAAGGCGGACATACCCGTGGCTGCCATCTTCCCTGTAGTCTGGCCGGTCGTGGAAATATGCTGCGCCGCGTCTCGCGTCGGCCTAAGCCAGTTTTACATCACTGGGAAGCCACTCTTTCAGCGCGGGGGTGGATCGGTCCCTTATGAGGGACCTTGGCCACCCAGACGGTTATCAGTTAGCTTGTGGAGGTAAGGAGAAGCTAACCCCCTCCCCCCTCCACAAACCCATCAAACAATATTACAGCGTAGTGCCTGGGAGCTGTTTCCATAGCTGTGATATTCACCTGCCTTTTCCCTGCCAGCGACCGTTGGAAAGAATTAAAACGGAATTTACTGGCAAAATAATTTATAATAAACGATTTAAAGATGCTTTCCATGACAGAAGTGGCGTAGGTAATTACTTAGTAAATATGTGTTGTGGTGCGTCGGCCTATATCGGTGCGTTGTTTAACGTTTTGCCATAGCTGTCGTCTTTTCCTGGTCAGGGGAGGGGGTTAATGCTTTGACGCAAATCCCTGCCGCCCTGGTTTTGCTTTGAAGGCGTAAGGCCGGTTTCAGAGTTGGATGTACTGTTAACGTCCATTCATAAAAGCATGTTGTACATGGTCCCGAGCCATAAATCGTCTCGTTCTTCCTCGACATCGCACTCAAATGGCCACGCTGTTTAACACTTTGAGGTCGGCACACTTTTACCAACAATAAGGACAAGCTAGACGTTAGTCACCTGTATCCATACCGCTGCAGGGACACCATGTTCTATTGGTCCCCATTGTCACGTAACGCCATTCTACTGGTCAAAACGACACCGGTCTTTCCTTATTGGCCTGCTGCTAACCAATTGAGTTTTCCAACCAAATGTTCTTTCGCATGTAACAAGATGTACATCCCATCGTGTTGATCTCCGTAGCATACTAAAATTTGTCGCTCATTTACGAAGTTTGTTGTTGATGTTGTATTAATTCCTGTTTAAAATCCTTATAAAATAGGGAATTAATGTGAGTATAACAGGAGCAGTTTTCTTTTCTATGTGGAATGAAATATTCAAACAAGTTTTGCCCGAACTGCACTCGAGTATAGCCCTCAAAGTGTTAAGGATCACTCCGTGTTGAGCTACTGTCTTCCCTACCTGCTCTTGTTCTTGATCTGCATAGGTGGCCTTGGTGCTAGTGGAGTCGCGTCTCCTTGAGGAGGCGTTTGAAAACTATTTATGTGAGGGGTGATCAGTGGGTGATAACATCTGACATTTTAGTAGGAGGTGTGACTCGGAGATTACATTTCTGTGTTCCCCAGCCTGGCAACATTGCACCTACATGCAACTTACACCCATGCGTAGGAGTACTGATATTTCGCGAAAATATTTCAAGACAAGTAATAATTCAAAATACTGTAGGGTCGTTTACATACACTAGCTACCAAAAAGTAATTGGGCACCTGTCCACAATGTTTGCTCGGTGGTTGTCACCCCGTTAGAATCTCGTAGGGCCACCCCTTGCGGCTATAACAGCAGCCACTCTGTCTGGCATGCTCTCTACGAGTGTTTGTAGGACATCCACGGGGATTCGTCGCCATTCCTCTTGCAACCATTCCATGAGTTGAGCAATGGATTTTGGCCGCGCCTGACGAGCCCTCACCCGGCGATCCAATTTGTCCCAAAGATGTTCTGTAGGGCTGAGGTCGCGGCTCTGGGCGGGCCAGTCCAATCGGCGAACATTGTTGTCGGTGTACCACTGCATAGTAGTCCTTGAAACATGGCACCTGGCATTGTCATCCTGGAAGTAACACGGGTCCATTCCGTAAAAACGTCACAATGTTGGGAGCATTTCATTATCCAGAATGTTACAATAGGCCTCTGTGTTCATGCTACCACGGACAAACTCCAGCGGTCCTACGCCGAAGGCCGTGAAACACAAGTCAACTGACGCACTGAATTGCCTATCTTCACGGGTGCCCAATTACTTTTTGGTGGAAAGTGTATCTTGATGTGCTGAATTGTTTTTTAATACGTGATAACAGTCTGCACACGAATCATGATGTGGTTGCGCTACAAAAAATTTAAAAGTTCCAGAGAGACATAGGCCTATCTTATTGTGTATATAAACTGGAGCTGAGTGAGTCGAACGTGATTAATGTTCATGAAATTACACTTATCGCAATGGAATTGTGTGTTTGTGAGTACTCATTGTGTGTTTCGTGTCTTTTCGTTACTTGTTTTTTTATTGGTCCAAGGCTGCCCAGGCGTATCAAGTCAACAGTAGTAGGGAAATGGCGGATGAGAAACAACGGAGTCCGGCCGGGCCGCCATATTGTGACGTCACCGTACGCTATCTTTGTTCCCTTTTCCCTAAAAATTTCCCTAAAAAATTCCTTTTTTCCCACAGCAGGAGATCAGGGTCAGTGACTCCGAGCCAGGATTGCAGGACCCTTGACCTTTGACCTATGGCCCAAAAAATTCTAAAAGGAAGTTTTTTGGGAAATTTATTCGATTTTGAGGAAAAAAAGGAAAAAAATGTGGCGGACGGTGAGGTCACAGCATGGTGGCCGGCTCCGGCTCCGAATCCGGAATCCGTTGTTTCTCAACCGCCATTTCCCTGCTACTGACTTCCTTGCCGCATTCGGCGAATGTGATCGAAGAAGATCGCTAGTACAGTAGCGTCATCAACTACAGAACTGGCATCAGCTGTTGTAAGCTATTCAAAAATGTTACTCTTTCCTTTAGGAATAATACAGTTGACAAGATTTCTACGAAGAATGTGTTTTGATATTATTGTCCACAGATAAAAATGGAAAATCAGATCGCAGTTCTTGGCTTCCAGAGAAGAGGCGAAGCTTATTTCTTTAGAGTTGAAACCTTTTTTTTTTAATTCTGCTCGACTCGCCCTTGCCCGAACATTTGGGTGAAGTTAACGAACTGAACTGTGCGTTTGCTTTGATTTTTGGTTCTGGCCGAGTTCGTTTTCCTGGAATAGTCGAGCCTTGAGGTCAATCGCTCGACACCTGTAGTGTGACTTACGAAATACTGACGTAATGGAGGCATGATATCAACTATGTCGTATTATTGGATAACCGAGCATTTTTTTAAAGCGCCAGTTCAATTCTGCTTAAGCCTCAAATAGAAATTATCATTCTCGTAACTTACTGGCCGTATTTATTAGCCAGTCATGTGACACGTGGAATTTCCTGAAATAGAAAAGTTCTAAGGCCGTACTAAAATCGAAATACCCATTAACATATACGCTGTTCGCAGTAAAGTGAGCACTTCTTAAGCCGCCCCCCCCCAACAACCATTAACTACTACTAAATATTTCTCAATGCAGCCTCAGGCATTGCATTTTGATGGTGGTGACATTTATTCACTGTGTTAATTGGTCACATTGCAATGTTTATATTAAAAAGCAGCAGGAATATGAAAATTGAATGAAAGGAATAATTTACAAGGGCCTTAAAAAAGTTCTCATTTTACCGTGAACAGCCTATAGTTATACGTCATATTCATACTCATACCCACTAACATAATAACAACCCTGTGCTACAACTGGCATAATACAATCAGATGTTTTCATTTGTCGGCCTTCAGGATTTCGCACTCACAGGTACATTTTACTAATAATTATTTGAGTCTTTGTTCACGTAAGTTGGCCAACTTATTACATTAAAGATTTTATTTTCCTGCCCCTCCCCCCCACCCCCCATTTTTTCCCACTTCGTGTGTAGTCATATCGTTCGTAAATAGTCTTGACGTATCCAGTGGTATGATTGGAGCTGTTGCAGTTATTCTCAAAACAATGTCCTAAATAAACGAACGAACACGCAAAAGGAAACACAATATTCGTGACCGGAAATGTACTGTCGTGAAAGTGAATTTTTAAGTGTTTGGCAATGGCGGCGGATTCTGATTGGCTACGCACAGTTTTTTCCACACGAGAAAGATAAGAGTTCGCCGTCTATCCTGTGCAGCTACCCATTAGGCATGGTATCCTCCGTTGTAGCTAGCGCCATTATGCAGAGTCATTGGTATGGTTATGGCTATTTCGACTAAAGCATGGCCTTTACCAACACGCCAATTCTTATCTTGGCGTAAAAAAAAAGGATTTTAGTCGTTGCTTTTAAAAAGATCTTAAAATGTTGAAGGTAAGTCGAGCACTTCTCAAAACAACACATTTGAATATAAAATACGCTGCTGTTAACTGCACACACAGTACCGCCCACACTCGCAGGAGGGCTCCCAAATTAAGTTAGCAGCGAATATAGTAAAATAGTTGTAAGTCTTGGCGTTGTATTTCGTGTGAAATATATACATTTATAGTGTATATATTAAGTCAGTCTATTCGCGGTATATTCACACTTTTTGAATCAAACTTTTGAAAAATCATCTCATGTATGACGTGTTTCATTGTTTCCTAAATAATTCATGTGTCGCAAGAGTTTTTTTTTTTTTTTCCTTCGGTTGAAATTAAAGTCCTCATTTTTGGTTAAATTAAACTTTTGCTTTTAATATTTCGTTTATACTCAATAAGAATAAAAAATACTGGGAAAATAGGTTTGTTGTTGATACCTGGTAAGAAAAATACAAAATTTCTAGACTTAGTTTAGCTTTGTCAGCATGACGAGGGGGGGGGGGGGGGGCGAATGGCGCGAAAGTAAAACTTTTCAGCAGGGCTTCAGAAAAGTTGGGAGTAACAGTAAATAGAATATAATGGTTTTTCTTTATACATATTAGAGTACTAGCATCATACTAAAGGCTGTTCACGATAAAGTGAGCACTTTTTTGAGATTAACATTAGAAAAAGTCACTTCCCCCTTCCTGCGTATATTTTAGCGGGCGCACCGAGTGACATTCGCCCAGTAAAGTTGGTAGCAATGGATGGAAAGTAGTTCCGTATCTTAACGTCGAATAAAAAATGTTAGGTAACCATTTGTGATAACTTAAATGATTTCTTTCGCTTTCTGTTTTTTTTTTTTGAATACATTATGAGCAAATTTATAAAATATTCACGTTCCTAATAATTCCACAGTTCCACTTGACCGACGGGTGAATAAAGTGATGAGGCCCATGGCAATGTTAATTTTACATATGGCGGAAGGACCCACAAAATGCGAACAACGTAGATCTTTAGCTGGGTTTTCAAAAGTCCTCATTTTACCGTGAAAAGCCTATAGTAACACATCTATGTTCATAAAAATATCACGTTTTCATTTGACCGACGCACGAATAAAGTCATAAGGGCGGCAATGTAAATTTTACACATGGCGGAGAGATACAAATGGAGGAGAAAAGTAGATCTTAGGCCGAGCTTTCAAAAGCATTCAGTCAACTGCGAAAAGTCTGTAACTCCGGCTGGATAAATTGTTAAAATACATCTAGTGCCGGGGGGGGGGGGGGTCTTTTTTTTTTGGATTGCATTATCGCCCTTATGCCTCGCGCATCAAGTGCACCATCGGCGCTAAGCGCAACGCTCTGAGCAGGGGTGCAGTATTCTCGTCGCACTGCGTGTAACTATGAGTAAAGCACCGAGTATTTCGCGGATTGAGTCCGCAGCAAGCTAGGCTGGACAGTCCTATATACACTCGAGACATTATCGTTTGGGTATTGGTTGCTGTGATCAAGTGAGGCCTCTGTACAGGACTGCCAAGACCCTTACACCACTACTTCCTGCTTACTTCTGCCTCACGATTAAACGGGGCGTGTCTAGGAGAAAAGAACAAGTGTTTGGAGTCTACCTCGCCTCGACCAATTCGCGAAATACTCGGCTCTACCTATGAGACTTTCAGCCGTCATTCTCTTATTTTACAGGCGGAAAGACTGTAGGAAAGTTCAATGCAGAGCCCTTGGGAAGGTCTGCGTGTATCTGACGCGTATATTTCGAGTTACAGGATTTTGAAAAAGTCGTTTTTAGTCATTTTGGAGTGCTCTGAGATGGTGGCTTCTCGAAAGCACTTAACAACCCTCATCTAAAGTGCGTGTTCCATTGGACGCAGGTTTAACACATTCAGGTCTGCACTTATTTACCATAATTGAGGATAACTTAGAAGTGAATCGCCTGTATACACCACTGCAAAAACGTCTAACCTGTTGGACTCCGTATTCCCACTTACCACTCTTTCATTGGTCCACACCACACTGGGCGGGCGTGCTTACTGTGCTCTACGACGTTCATCATTGGCTGGTAATCAGCTACTGGGGTTGCAGAGCTGATTATGCTCCAATCAAATGTTACTGTGTTAAAGGTTTACAGTCCATCGTATCCTTTTATACGGGCATAGCAAAAAAAATACATTTTTTGCAGGAAAGCTATAGCTGCTGGGTTGTATTGTTCTTGTAAGATCCTGTGAAATACTAGCGGAACAATGACTCTGTAACCATGCTAGTTTTATTTTCAAGGGCGAAGAAATTTTTAAACTGGCGTTGCTCGAACTTAGCTCGAGCGTAGTCCAGAATGTGTTAATAGTTTCGCAAGGGGGAAAAAAAACGAGTATCTCAAACTATCTGCGACGCAGTACAAACGTCAGGTAGGCGGGGGCCGTAAGAGTGTTCAAATGCTAAAAATTATTTTCTATATATTTTTGGTTATTTTATAATTCTGTTTTGTTACATCAAACAATACTTTGATGAAGTTTTGACAAAAATTCTATGGAAAATAAATTTGCAAAAAAATAATGACGGAAATACAGGAATTTATTTTATATGTATTGGCATGCAAAATTAAAAAAATTTCCAAAGTTTTCATGTTTGGCCACAGTTGCAATTAATTGTTAGCGTCATTAGAATAACATTAAGTAATTTCGTGGTGAATCTTCTAATGTTTCGGCCATGATTTTGTTTTAAGTTTCACAATAAAATTTAAATAGAAAATTGCCAGACATTAAACCCTAATCGCAGGCTAACAAAATGTTACATTTCAAATAAATTTCTTCGTGGTATTCGGGGAAATATCAAAAAACACTTGAGCTGAAATCAAACGTCGTGCTCGTATAACTTTACGAAATTTGTTTGCAACAGATTTTAAGGTTAAAATGCTGATAATTCTACTATAAAAGCATACAAGAGACATTAAAAAATAATTTGGCGTTTTTATCAAGTATTTGATATTGTATAGCAAAACCGCGAAATATCTTTAAAAAACGGAGAAAAATATTTCATACTCTTGAACAGCCTTAAGCAGGTATTTGAAAAGCGCTGAGATGACCGCTAGCGGTGTATCACGTGTGTGCGCCCGGGTTCTCGGGCGTGGGCGCACGTGCTGTCAGAATCGGACGGACGGCAGTCGGACAGCGCCGTGGTCACGTAGCGCTTGACGGCGCACGTACACACGTGCTACGCGACAGCTGCTGCCGACAAGCAGGTTCGCACCTTTCATGCGTGCTGTCGATGTGTGAGGTAGAGCTGCGCAGAATCAGTCTCAGTGCTCAGTGTCCTCAACATCTGAGTTCTTCGAGATGCTTGTGTGCATAGCTCCTCTAATCCAGGGGTTCCCAAACTTTAGTTTGGCACGCCTCCCTTCTGAAAAATAAATAACTACCCCCCCCCCCCCCCCGGTGACACAACTTCATTACTATAACGCTAAAACAAATACGAATAAAAGTCTCGAAACTTTTATTTAATCATTAATTTTTAATGCTTTTTGGACATAAATGGTGGTGAACAAATCAATCTATGGGATGGATGAGCTTGCATATTTTTAACAAGATTCCCAATCCTTGGTTGAATAGAATAAATGGCACAATGTAAATCACTGGCAATACCGAGTTTGCTTCCGTACTTCGTTTTTATTGCTACTACTGCTGAAAACGCACTTTCACACTAATAGGTGCTTGACGAGGTAAATACAACCTCAGAGCTTACTCTGCTATGTCGGGATAAACTTTGAAGTACTTGACCCAAAACAATGTTTGCCAAGTGAACAGTTCGGCGTCCCCCACCCCGGCCCCCCTGCATGACACAATCCCTTGTCCCCCCCCCCCCCACTTTGAAAATCAATGCGTGATCAATTTGGAATACATTGAGGTTAAATTCAAACTGCTAAAATTATTTATTCATGTATAAGGGCTTGTCTTTGAAAATCAAGATGTAAACATGTTCATCATTGTCGATCATGTGACTTTGGCGGTTGTACTCGTTTGAGGTAGTTCAGTTTTGGGTACATGCACATTAAAAAATTCCTGTGCTTGTTATAAACAATCCTCTAGAAACTAGTTACTCTGTGTTTATTACTTACGTGGAAATATTTATTTAAAAAAGTGGCGGAAGCGTAAAAAATGGCTGATAGGAAAAAAGTAACTAGGGACTCAAAAGTGCTCTCTTTGCCGTGAACAGCCTATACTTATTTGTGCCACTAGATGACAAACACTTTGCTCGAAAACGGGCACACAGGCACTGATTTGCCGACCTCCCGTGGCCCAGTTGGTTGGTGCGCTGCCGTTCTGGGGTGTGCGGAAGGCTCTGGGTTCGAATCCCAGGTAAGGTACGGGTGTTAGTTTACGTTAGGCCATGTGAGTGAAGAGATTTGGGCGGCTCTTTAACAGCGAGGTTTCAGAGCCGATGAGGTTGTATGAGCTGAGTACGGAGCAGCGCCGGAATGAAGGCCGCTCGGAAACCGCAGCCTCGTTAGGCCATGTGTTAGTTTGTAAACCATCCCTTTATAAGTCTTCAAGCATATCACCGGAGGACCTTAATAAGCTCTTTCCAAAAAAAACAGACACCGGCTTGCCTCGGCGCACAGCATGAAGTACAGAATTTCTTCTATTATTTTTTCCCTGAAATCTTTCACTGCATGTAAACGTTCGGCGAGCGCTTTTCACCTCTCACTTTTCAAGTAACGGCGTTCGCTGCATCACATCTTCCCCAAACTAAACTCATTTGTCTGGCCGTTGTGGTCGGGCAATCGCCACAGCCGTCCGGACACTGGGCGGTCCACTACTAGACGGGCGACTGCGACGATGAAGCCCCCTCCAATCACCGTTTAGCATTTTTTTTTTTTTTTTGGCGAGCCCCCAAATCCCGCTACCCCAGCGTGAGCACCTTCTCAGTTCTGTGTGCCCTCCGGCATGCTTGTTAGTAGCTAAGACGGTTGGAGCATGGGATGCGTCTCAAGGCAAGCCCTACACTCCTTAGGTCGGGTCTAATTAATATAATGGTCGCATGCATCGCGGCTAAGCAGGGTTGTAGTGTCATGGCCGCAATTGTAGCCATGTGCACACCCCGAAAGAAGAAGGGTCCAGATGTAAGAGCATAGCAAACCAGGCAAAGCGGAGAGGGCAGTGGAAAATCTATGCGGCAGTCGCGGAGGATAAAAATATTTCCTTTTAACTGGATTAGGGCTGTATAAAGTAGGGTGTTTGTTAGTTCGGGAAAAAAGACTTTTGCTGATTTGATGAGGGGTGAAATGAAATGAGAGCGCAGCTGGTGTGCATTGCGGGGGACAGAACAGCCCTCGCGCCGATGCCAGTCATCTTGTGGGGGCAAGCGCCCTTGAAGTTTAAGGCTCGGCCTCACACGCCATGTTGAATTATTGGTTATAGCTTATTTCAGTTGTATACCGACACTTATTGAGAAACTGCTACTATATAATCACGACAATATACGTTACGCTGAAGTACAAACATCAGTTCTGAATATTCGTCAAGTTGTCATGCCGTATTTTTTCAAGAATTATGAACAGATTAATGCCATTTTTCAATCACCATATCACATGTGGATAAAGTTTGATGACTAAATTTGAAGGGGATTGTCAATTGTGATAATACTATAGTAACAAATATTTGGTTTTAGTGGGAAATTCAACATGGAGTGTGAGGCCGAACCTTAACTATTGTCAGTACTGTGCAGGCGAACCAGGACTGCAGCATTTGGTTCTCGTCGTGTGCATCGGAAAACCGGACAGTCCATCCATGGCACCGACTCCACTTTCCCGCTTCCGCACCGACATCACGATCTCCACTCCGTGGGTGAAGGCGGGGAACCAGCAATCGGGAGAGCCACTCCCCATCCTACAAAACAGTCCGTCGGTCTGGGAAACGCGAGGTATCCGTGACCTAGCAGCAGCGGTGGCGAATCCGCCGCTGCTGGCCCAGGAGCGAATGCTGACATCGGTGGTGCTTCCAAGGTCCGATGCATTCCAGTCCATTCAACACGTATCCCGCAGTCGGCAGCCCGCAGAATCTAGCAGTGAGGATCGCTATACTTCGCATTTTTTCCAGCACCTCGAGATCCCCTTGATCGTTGGGCCACCTCCAGCGGACGCGCTTCGCCGTCTCGTACTGAGCCGCCCAGGTTCCAGACGTCCACGTCGACGACGGTCTCGCACCGGCCAGTTGGTTCGCGGGCTGGTATTGGCATTTCCCCAGCCACCCCAAAAATCCCTATACACCACCTGGGGCCCGCGACGAGTTGCCGCATCCAAGCTGCCATGGTCCCACCGCACTCGCAGATGCACCTCGATTTTGCTGGTCCTCAAGTCGCGGGAAAAGTTCCCAGCCAGCGAGCAGCCACGAGAGCGATGTTCCTCCCACGACAGCTTAGCTCGTGCCGTTTAGCATTTTGCCACCGGTCGCTTTCCAAGACGACGTCAGCACCTATTTCCGGTCTTCCTGGAACAATAATGAGCTCCCAAAGCCTGAAAGACACAAGGGCGAGCGAGATTGCCAAGTGTCGCAACACTAGGTGAGAGGTTGCCAAGTCGCGCCCACTGATCAAGACTGCCGTAAAGCTGGATTCACAACCTCCACTTGGCGTAAAAGCTCAACACACTACATAAATTATATATTCATATACATACGTACACACACACGCAGTATATATATATATATATATATATACACACACACACACATACACATATAAAGGCTGTTCACGGTAAAATGAGCACTTTTGAAAGCCCTGCTTAGTATCTGCCTGTATGCACGTTGTGTATTCTTCCGTCTTATGAAAAATTAACTTTGACATGGGCCTCATCACATTATTCATGCGTCGGTCAAGTGAAACTGTCAAATTATTAAAAATGAAAATACTTTACAAATCTGCTCATTTTTTACAATTAGACGCATTAAAAAACACGGAAAGCGAATAAATAATTTAAGTTATCACAAATTGTTACCTAACATTTTTTTATTCGACGTTAAGATATGGAACTACTTTCCCTCCATCGTTACCAACTTTACTGGGCGCATGTCACTCAGTGCGCCAATTAAAATAGATATGTCGGCAGGGGCAGTGACTTTTTTCTAAGGTTAATTTCCAAAGTGCTCGTATAATTTTGAACAGCCTTTAAACACATACACCGGGTGAGTCACCCGCGCCTATTTTTACATTTCTATGCAACCCACAACAAAATACTACCCATCTAGCAAACATCAATCATAGCAGAACACGACAGTGCGCGTTGATTCGTTGTCGTCAGCACAGTAAGCGGTGAACGGGCGGTGTTATGTAAGCAATGCATTGAGAAGCAGTCACTTCTCAATGAATGCACACTCATTTATTGTGTTGAAACAGATTATCGTGGTATTTAACTAACACGTTGGTACGTGACGATTGCGTACTTAGTAACACACATCTGCCTCGCTTCGAACCTTTGTGTTTCTCCGCGTGATATAAAAATACAGTCACCGCTTACTGTATTGACGAAAATAAAATCAACGCGCACGTGCTGTTTTTGTATCGATTCTCTATTTTCGCGCCGCCGCTGATTGGTGCAGGCTGACAGCGGAGTCGAATGTTCAGCTACAAGCTGTTCACAATAAAGCGAGCAATTTTGAAATCAACCTTAGAAAAAGTCACTGCCCCTACCTGCGTATGTTTTAACTGGCGCATGGAGTGGTATTTGCCCAGTAAAGTTGGTAAAGAGGGATGGGAAGTAGTTCCGTATTCTAACGTCCAATAAATAGCGTTAGGTAACCATTTCTAATAACTTAAATTACATCTTTAGCTTTCTACCTTTTTTAATGCATCGAAGTCTAAAATTGAGCAGATATGTTTTTTATTTACTTTTCTATTAATTACACAGTTTCATTTGACCGACGGATGAATAAAGTGATGAGGCCCGTTCTAATGTTAATCTTGCATAAGACGGAAGAATACACAACGTGCATACAAATAGATCTTGAGCAGGGATTTCAAAAGTGCTCATTTTACCGCGAACGCCTATAACAGACTAGTCGCCGCGCAGTAACGAGTACGTATACGCGACAAGGGACTGGGGAGTTATGTTATGTTAAGATGGGTAATATTGTGTGCGGGTTGCATATATACAGAAATACAGGCGCGGGCGACTCGCCCGGTTTGTAAACACACGCTAAATACATGCATGCATCTACATTTAGCGAACGTACGTGGGAAAACGGACAGAGTGCTCAACGCTTGTACGTACATACGTGACGCACGTCACGCGTAGGCTGTAATTCCAGCTAAGAACGTACCCGGTGGTGCCGAAACTGTTCCATCCAGAGTTGTCATTTTCGAGATCTGGTAACATTGCCAGTATAACACCAAATTCACAGATCGATATACGCGATACTCGCTAAAAGACAAAATGTATATGTAAAACAAATAAACCATTCAATTTATTATAATACTGTCCATGTTAAAGGAGGTAGGATTTTTAATAAATTATCATAAAATATTAAAGAAGTAAACCATCTCAAAAATTCAAGCAAAGCGTTTTCGATTTTCTAATCAAAAAATGTTATATCACAACACCTGAATATCTAAATAAGTAAAATTGCAGTTTTAGTACATTACATCTTGAAATTATAGCCTATTTCGAACTTTATGATATTGGCGTTTGTTTGTATTTAAAGAAATTTCGTGAACTTCTTGATTTTTGTTTTACAAAATGGCTGACTACAATTAAAGTTTTACATAGTAAAATTGTTATTTTTGCACGTGATTATGGAAAAAATATATAGAACCTCGAAGTCACACGTAATGTGCTATGATTTTGGATGATTCCTTTGGCCTAATGACCATTTGTTTCTTGACTACCGATAATTACGGGCTTTGTTTATTCTACGTTGTGTTTTGCGCTGAATAGAAACAAAACTGTGGGATGCATATGACCAAAATATTTTTTCTTCCTATAATGTCTAATGTGTTAAAGTAGAATGGTGTTTAGGAATAATACAAGGTAACTATAGGCTGTTCACGGTAAAATGAGCACTTTTGAGAGCCCTGGTAAAGCTCTACTTGTATACACGTTGTATATTCCTCCGCCTTATGTAAAATTAACTTTGCTATGGGCTCATCACTTTATTCATCCATCGTTCAAATAAAACTGTGAAATTATTATGAAAGTAACTACTTTACATATCTGCTCATTTTTACTCTTCGATGCACTAAAAAAAAAACAGAAAGCGAAAGAAATAATTTTAAATTATCATAAATGTTTACGTAACACTTTTTATTGGACGTGAAGATATGGAACTACTTTCCGTCCATCATTACCAACTTTTACTGGGCGAATGTCGCTTAGTGCGCCCATAAAAAATATGCATGCAGGGGCAGTGACTTTTTTCTAAGGTTTACTTCTAAAATGCTCACTTTATCGTGAAGAGCCTTTAAATAAATATATTTATATATATAACTAGCAGCAGCCTCGATAAGCAAAGTTGTAGTGGTGCCGTGTTAATAAACACCCGATGATTGGCTGTAGTCGCGGCTATGTTGTAGGTGCGCGAGTGCCAAGTGACGTCTGGGATGCGAGCCAAGCTGCTGTCGACTGCTAGTCTCCTGGCTTGCCTGCGGCACCGCTTCTCGGAACTGTGTTTTGGCGCAGCGGGCTCTTATTTCTTGTTTGTGCTGGCACGATGGCGCTCTCCCCGCACCGCTTCGCACTGTCCTCGCTCATGTCCGCTATCGACAGGCGAAGCTCTCTTTGATCGGGTCCTGAAAGCCCTTCCGCCTCCTAGCGATCGATATTCAAGCGAATAGTCGAACATAGCATTTCGAGATCGCAGAGTACATAAGTACAAAGAGACGAAATGACGCGGCTAAGGATGTTGGAAAAATATCGATGTAGAAAGGCTATAATATATCAACGATATATCGATATAAATATTCGATATATTCCAACGATATTTCATCGAAATGATTTTTTTTTTCAGGTATAGGAAATAGATATTTAAAAAATGTTCTTTTAATAATCTCTGCCTTCAATACAAAAATTGAATTGAAAAATTATTATGTTGACTTTAACAAAATGCGCCAAAAACAGGCACCACGTCATTTTCCAGTGCATTGTAGCATCAATCCGATGTACATAAAATCGATATTTTCTTTCGATATATCGTTTCATAAAACGATACTGTTTATAAATAACCAATACAAGGGATATCGATATTTTTCTCCGATATCAACATCCCTAGGTGCGGCGGTTCCTTTTATATCGTAGCAACCACATTATCTGATTGGCTGCGCGAGGCTCTAGAAATTCGTCATGTATCCGATTAGCTACTGCATGCTGAAAATTGTTTCCCTGTTGGCTGGGCTGCGGGTCGGCTGGTAAACTACCAGGCGCTGATTGGTGAACGGCTGTCGGGCTTGTTGCTGGCCAGCGACGCTATTTTGCTGGCGTGTGCGACAGAAATTTGCAGTGTAAGATGCTATTTCACGTCTGTATTCGTACGTACTCTGTGGTGAAATCGAACCTCAGCTATTTGTTCACATATATCGAAAATAATTAAGTCGCGAAACGCTGGGTATAACAGCGCGGTAGAATAGTATATAGGCAGTTCACGGTAAAATGAGCACTTTTGAAAGCCCTGTTTAAGCTCTACTTCTATACACGTAGTGTATTCATCCGTCTTATGTCAAATTAACATTGTCATATGCCTCGTCACTATATTCATTCGTCGGTCAAATGAAACACTGAAATTATTAAGTAAGTAAATACTTTACAAATCTGCTAATTTCTACACTTCGATGCATTAAAAAAACAGAAAGCGAAAGAAATAAATTTAAGTTATCATAAATGGTTTCTTAACACTTTTATTCGACATTAGGATATGGAACTACTTTCTATCCAATGTTACCAACCTTATTGGGAGAATGTCACTCAGTGCGCCCATTAAAATATATGCTTGCAGGGGGAGCAACTTTTTCCTAAGGCTCATTTCTAAAGTGCTCACTTTATCGTGAACAGCCTTTAGTGTATAGCGCCAGCAGTGTCACGTGGGATCCCCTCCCTCCAGCGGCGAGTGTTCGGGAGAGCCCTCCCCTACACTACCTCCCAAACCTTCCCTACCTCAAAGCTGCGCCGAGATTATTTTCTCATCTGAACTTTACTATGTCATCTGCCGTGTAACACCGGATTCACGTTATATACTTGACGACTTGTCATTGACTCTAAGTCTCACAAAGTATTTCTGCATTGTTAGAAAAATCTGTATTTTTACCATTAACTCTTTGCAAAATAGTTGCCAGTATTGTTTTTATAACACTACAGTCAAATAACAGCAAAATGTTTACACTATACTGTGGAATGTGTAAAGAATAAATGTTAAATTTTAACAAGCAAGTTTATCACTAACACGATACATAAACCGTTCTGTAGGTTTCATGAAACAGCGTGCGGTACAAATTTTACTTGTGACGTTACCAGTGGGGGATTATAGTTAAGCTTTACCGAATTTTAAAAATTGGCTGTTGCGAGTTAGAATTCAATTTTCGAATTTTACTTTACCCCAGACATAGCTACAAGCAACCACAGTGAATTTCATTTTTTTTTTTTTTTTAATTTGCCAATATTTTTGTACGTTTTTGTAAAATGTTGCATGTTACACCTACCTAGGAATATTTTTGGCCTCTAGTTCTCAAACAACTGGCCGTAACAAAAATCTTTATGGATTTAATTGCAAACGCAAAGCTACTGAAAAGCATATGTGTTTGACTTTGTCCTCGTCCTCATATTTCTTCACGAAATTTACCGTTACCTGTTAATTAACATAGTAAAATGTTGTTTCCTAATTAATATGCACTGATAGACAAAGAACATTTGTAATAGAGTCCCTTACAAAGTTACACCATAAACTGAATTAATTAATCAATGTAAGAATTAAGTTTATGTTATCAGTAAAAATTTCATCGTAAATATCTGATTCTCTACATCAAACATGGAAATTGATAAGTTACTCTCTAAACTCTTCCCCTTTCTGCACTCTCCCATTGGTACGTTACAATTTCCAGTATTCGTCTCGTAGCATCCAGAGTACTTCTTACACTTTTGAAGGGAAAGTTTTAGGTTTTGTGCTATGATTTATGTAGTGTCTTTTTCAGTAATTTTATATACCACTATTTTTTTTTTCACATCATCAATTCAAAGGTTTCAAAATATAAAAGGTTGTATTACATTAATAATCACACATAGCATTACAGCATTACAGCATGGGGAGGAACTCCAGTAATACAGGCACATGAAGTAGAGATCTTGGCTCATCGAGACTATACCGGGAAAATACGGAAGGGCCCGAATTGCTTATCTTACTGACTCCCTTACTGGATCCAGCATCAGTAACCTTGTACAGCGAGCTAGCTGGTCATCCGTCTGAAAAGTTATTGCTGAGTAAAAAATATAAAAATGAATTACATTGGAGTGGCGAGGGTGAAGCGATGTGAGTATGGAGCAGTGTTGGAATTAACGGGCGGAGGGAACGAGAGATCCCCGAGAAAACCCACCGACCAGCGGCATCTTCTGGCACGGTTCTCACATGCGAAAATCTTGAAGCGATCCCGCCGGGAATCGAACCCGGTTCGTTAAGTTGGGAAGCGCGTAATATTACTACTAAACCACCGTGGCCCAATTAATTATAGAAGCAAGCAAAAACCACGATGTCCCATTAAATAAAAGGTAAAATGGTTCGGTTAATCTTTACACTAGCTCAGAACAACTGCCTTCCATTGCAGAGACAATTGACTAACCTGCAAAATTATCGTTATTATTTGGGGACACATTGAAATTTGAAACACGTGTACCTTTGCAGTAAGCGTGTCATTGGACCATATTTTGTTTGAAACGCCCTGGGTAACTCTGAGCCAATAAATAAACACTTCACATTTGTCTAGTCCAAACACGTGCAGTCCATTCAGAAAGGGAATGGCTTCACATTTTTTTGCAGCAGCCAATAGAGAAACTACGCTGGCCCGAGTATTTATAGCACTGTGAAGTTTAGCCTGATGCTAAATAATAACGCGAATTTCCCAGATCTCTACAAATAACTAACAGGTCGAAGTAACATTGAAGATACGAATGAACAAAGGCGTGTGAATTCAACAGATGCGCACTTCGTCATAACGGGTACAATGGTCCATTTATTGCAAAGATATCGAGAGCAAGTGAACAAGGTCACGTAACAATGAATCATCAACACAACTAGTATCAAGTACGTATTGGGGACAAAGGGCGAACCCTGGTCGGGTTTCCATCCTTTGAACCTTGCGAGGAGAGTTGGCAAGCCGGGCTCGCTGGGCCAGCGTCTCCGGGCCACGGAGGGGGCCGCGGTGGCTGAGCGGTTAGCCTGCTCGCATCCCACCAAGGCGAACCCGGTTCAATCCCCGGTTGGGTCGCTCCTGGATTTTCGCCAAGTGGGAATCGTGCCTGACGATGCCGCTGGTCGGCGGGTTTTCTCGGAGATTTCCCGTTTCCCCCGTCCTTGCATTCCGTCTCTCAAGATCTCGTTGTCAAGAGCCGCTCAAATATCTCAACTCAGCTTAGCTCAACACCTTCAGACCCTCTTTAATTTACAGTCTGAGGTGTTGCGAAGAAAAAATTTGATTATGCGTGCTGTACTTTTAAGTTATCACAAGACTTGTTTCTTTGTCACAGCCAATGCGCTGTAGGGTAAAAGTTTGGCTACGGTAATATGAACCAATAATGACCTAAAACCGTAAGACGGTTTGCGGTTAATTTACCCACAGATAAGATCATTGCTAGAGGCCTGCAAAATTCGCGTTAATTTTTTGCAAGCTAAAATTCACAGTACGGTATATACTCGAGCCAACGTCGTTACTCCATTGGCTGCTGCCTTGAATTTAAGTCAATCCCTTTCTGAGTGAACTTCACGTGATTGGGGTACACGGTTGTGGAGCTTTCATTTATTGGCGCACAGTTACTAGGGGCGTGTCAATTAAAGACTAGTTCAATGACAAACGTATTGCAAAGGAAAAATGTTTTAAATTTAACATGTTAACATGTCCTCAAATAATAATAAGAATTTTGCAGGTCTCTAATCATTACTTATTGATAGGGATAGGAAGATTTCGCGAGTTCAATGACCTGTAGGCTAGACTCCACAGTGATGTGTACACTGGAGCCTCAGATGTGTGTTCATTGGCTGCTGCACAAGAGAGTAGACACTGTTACTCCACATAGGGCAGTATTGCACTCACTACTTGTTTCCTTGCGTCTGCTTTTGGCTTATAGTCGTCCAGGGCGTGTCTAATGAACTATTATACATTTGAAAAGGTGACTTACTTCCGTGTACACGTGTTTGACGTCCATCTTGTCCTGAAATGATTTCGCGAAATTTTCCTATCCTTACTTATTGAGCTTCGCAGTGTGCCGTACAGACCAAAAAAATACTCACACGTGCGTAATGTACACAATTGTGAGCTCTGGGTCTGAATGGGCCGAGGCGGTCGCCTAGGGACGGGTATGTTTGTGTGAGAGGGGCTAAAGCCAATGAAGCGCTACGGTCGACGCCGACTGGAGCATGTGAAGCGGCATCGCCTCTACGTGCAAGACATTCAACAGGGCGTGCAGCCTTTCCATTGGCGACTAAATTGAACGTGACATTAAGTGGTGACCCTATTAGATTATCGGACAAGACTCTGTATCAAAGTCCAGTGCGTGCCTCTATCGTAGTTACGCATGTATCAGGTTCGTACATATCGAGATACAGTAGTCAGAAAAAGTCGATTTTTAGGTATGTTGGAGGCCATAAAGATAATTTTTCCAATCTACGTAATATTGTGAAAGTACAATACCGTCATGTTTTTTTTCCCCCTGAGTAAAGCTGTTGGGGCACGTTTAACACTTTGAGAAATATGCACGTATATACACGTGGATGCGTTTACATGTAAATTTCTTTTCTCTTGAATATAAAACTAACACTTTTATAATTTTACTATTTCGCTGGACGTTGCCGGAATCTGAGAAAATAATAATAATAATTGCAACTAGCCAAGCTATTAATTCGTAACTATATACAGTGATCTTTTAAATAATTTCTCAAATGAACACGAAGACTTGTAAAACGTGTTACATCTGTAGCGACACATTAATTGGTACACAGTCAACGCGCGACATCATTTGCCAATGGCTAGCCAATAATAAATGTCGCAGAGTACAATATAAGGGTGTGCGGTGTAGGCAGAACCAATAGGACAATGGTAAATAAAAATACACAGACCAACACAACATGTATAGCTGTACTGGAAAATATAGGCAGCTCACTTCAATCTTGTCCTCAGTGCCAATAATTTTTTTCCGTTCTCAAAGGAACGAGGAAGAATAAAAAAAAAAAACATTTTTTTTTTTTTCAAACGCGCTGTAACGCATTTCATGCGACAGGTAGGCGACCTCCTTAATAATACAAGCGTGAATCAGCGCTTGTACCAGGAACTCTAGCTGCACGTGCCAGCAAGATGTCACCAGCCAGAGAAATATAGGAACACAGTCCGCCAATCAGCGCCTTCGTACACCGTTAAAAAAACAATTTCCTTAGTTTATGTGGAAAAAAGTGCTGGTGAAAATTTATTCTTAAGTGTCGGTAAGCTCTCCGTAAAATTACGAACGGGGATATTTTCAGAAAACGGACACTCCGTAAATATCACTGAATTTTTGGCGAATTCACGGAACCTCTCCGTTAACTTCCTCTAAAAAAAATGGAATTAAATCTTTAAATTTAGTTTGTTATGTGGGTTTTTCACTGTGCAAAAGAATATATTTAAAACAAAGTTAGAAATATTTTATAACTGAGCGAGATTTTAACCCGAGTAAAGAATTCAAGGAGTCCATGGCTAACCACTTACTTACTTACGACTTCCACATAGATTCTCTGGATATAAAGATAGTATCCCCCTCCCCCCTTAATGTATTTTAACACTTTGTAGACTATGCTCGAGTGTAGCTCCAGCAAAGCTAATTCGAAAATTTCTTTGTTGTTCTGAACAAAACTCGCATCTTTGTTCGGCTAATGTTTAACACGACCTCACAAGAACACAACAGCGCAGTAACAATGATATTGATATCATTTACTTTTTTATAGCCATTCAAAGGGACACGATTGATTGTAAATCCTCTTATACGATAAAGGACATTTGATTGGATCAATACCAGCTCGGCTCTCTATTGGTAGATGACCGGCCAATAACGAACGCTGCGAAGTACAGGGTAGTGTCCGGTGTGGTATGGACCAATAGGACGATGGTGAGTTCCAACACAGACACCAACAGAACCGGTGTTCTTGCAGTAGTGGATATAGGTGACACTTCTAATTAGCCTTAAGTACCAGTGAATGTGTGCAGACCTCAATGTGTTAAGTGTCGTGGGTTAATGTTACAGACGCCTAATGCTAATTTTGAAGTTCGAAAGAATATTTCTTAGTGGCGTAGATAACCTAAATGCCGCAGAAACGACAGTTATCTGTTTTCAGAAGCGAAGAAAATTTAGTGTAGGCTCAGAGTTGTACATACCTGAAACCCAAAATTATAGGTGATACGGAAACTTTCCGTATATTGTATTTACATGCGGATTCCGATTCGAATTCCACATATTTACTGCACATTGCTGTGAATATCGAGGAATTTTTAACAGCGTAACTATACTCACCAGCCTGCAACGTACCCAATAGTTAGGGACACCCGAATTTACCGGAAAGAGTTTCGGGCATGCTAGATATCAACGCCCTGCGGGTAAACTAGCAGGTTTATTTCACTTATCGGCGGCCTGTGTTTGCGAGAAGACATTTTCTTACTTGACGAGCCAATCAGAAGTAGTTTACTCCGATACTATACGTCTGTGATTCGCGGGCAGACACCTAAGACGCGTAACACCTAGTGTATCTGAGCAAAAGTGTTATGGAATACAACTGGTCGTGAAATCTTTTCGCGATATTCGGGCGTCCCTACCAATGAACCCGAGGCGGGGGAGGGGGTTGGTCACGGTGACTGAGCGGTTAGACGGCTCGCCTCCCACCAAGGCGAACCGGGTCCAAACCCCGGCCTGCTCACTCCGGATTTTCGCAAGTGGGAATCGTGCCGGACGATGCCGCTGGCCGGCGGGTTTTCTAGGGGATCTACCGCGTAGCCCGCCCCTTTCATTCCGGCGCTGTTCCACATACTCACCTCACTCCACCCTCATCGACTCTCAAGACCTTGCTTTTAAGAGCCGTTCTAATCTCTTCACGCCTATCAATAGGGTAAAGTTTCGCAGCTCGCAGTAGCCAATCGGACGCAAGGCCCATTCCCTGATCAGCCAATCAGAGGACGGGTACGTGCACATTAACTCGTTGAGGACGGCACAAAGTTATTGTCACTGAGGACAAGATTGAAGTGAGCTGCCTATACTCTCCACTAAACCTATACAAGTTGTGTTAGTCTGTGTAGTTCTATTTACCAGTGTCCTATTGGTTCTAGCTACACCGCACACGCTTATATTGTACTCTGCGACGTTTATTATTGGCTAGCCATTGGCCAAGGATGTCGCGCCTTGACAGTGTACCAATTAATGTCTCGCTACAGATGTAACACGTTTTACAACCCTTCGTGTTCATTTGAGAAATTATTTAAAAGAGCATTTTATATACTTACGAATTAAAATATTGGTCAGTTACAATTTTTTCTTGGATTCCAATAACTTCCAGAGAAGTAGTAAAACTATAAAATAGTTAGTTTTATATTCAAGAGAAAATAAATTTACACGAAAACGTATCCCCGTGTATATACTAGGGCTGTTCCATATCATAAAAACTTAATATCGATATTTTTCGGAACAATTACTCGGTATTTTCGATATATCGATAATACCGAAATTCTCGTATATACAGAAATTCTCTATAATACCGAAATTATCGATAATATCGAAATTATCGATAGTACCGAAATAATCGATAATACCAAAATTATTGGTAATAACGAAAGTATGTATAATACCGATATTATAGATACTACAGAAATTATTGTTGATACTGAAATTATCGATAGTACCGATATTATCTATAATGCCGAAGTCATCGATAGTACCTAAATAATCGATGATACAAAAATCGTAGATAGCATCGAAATCATAGATTCTCGATAATACCGAAATGGTCGATAAAACCTAAATAATTGACAATACCGAAATCGTCGATAACATAGAATAATCGATATACAGATATTTTTCAAAGTTGCATATATTTCTATGAATTATTTTTCATATCGATAATTACCGATATATCGATATTTCCAACAGCCCTAGTATATACGTGCATACTCCTCAAAGGGTTAAAGGGACCTCCACGCCACTGCGTCTCTGCGTGCTTATCTACTCTGTGTCCGGGTCGTGTAGATAAAAAAGAGGGAGGGGCAGATGTCGGCACAGCTGTGATGTTTATGCGTCAGGTGGACCGGGGGCCAAAGTCATATAGCCTCCATCTCCAAGCCGCTAGACTTGAGCCAAGTTTTTATATAGCCACCTTTGTGGCGGGGCCTTTTTTTTTTTTTCTTTACTGACACCTTTATACTGGCGGACCGCACCAAAACTGCCGTGTTGTTAAAAAGCTTCCCTGCAAATTGACGGAAAATTGTGCGTGCAGTAAGACCTGCGCGTGTGGTCAATGCGGGAACTTTCTTCTGCAACCTGAAGGTCAAGCTTTTCATCCCGGCCAGTTGCAACGGTGACGTCTTCTTCCACGTGGTTCCCCCCCCCCCCCCCCTTTTCCACATCACGGGCGAATGTCCATGTTGGTCTGCAACTCGGGCTACAATTAAAAGGAAAATTTGATTTGTAAATGTTGTCAGCATCTTAATCCTTTCAGGCCCACTTTAATTTACGGTTTCGGGCGTTCCAAACAAAAATTTTACTATACGCACTGTAGTTAGTCGACACAGCACTTGTTTCGTTGTCACAGCCAATGAGCTGTAGGCTATATGTTCGGCTACACTAATATGAACCAATTAAGACCTAGACATGTCAAACGGTTGGTTTGCGAATCATTTACCCACAGGTAAGTTCATTGGTCACTGAACTTTGCAGTGTGCAGCGCAAACCAAATATTACCTACACGTGCGTAATGTACACCAATGTGTACACTTGGTCTGAATGGGTTAAAATAACTTTACGGGATATCGACACTAATTATCGTTGGTAAAAAACAGTACTATTTTTATAAAAACTCAAACAACAATAGTAGAATGTGACATACGAAATTATATTTCATTGGAATGCTAGTAACTTGGCTCTCTATTGACTGAAAGCCAGCCAGTGATGCACTTTATACAATAGAGTAAACGTATCAAATGTGCCGCGAGCCAATAGAACACCAGTAAGTGACCAACATAATTATATCTATGGCGTTCCTGTCATGGTGAGTGAGTGGAGTGGAAAGATTCGGGCGGCTCGTAACATCGAGGTCTTGAGAGCCGATGAGGGTGAAACGAGGTGAGTATAGGGCAGCGCCTGAATGCAAGGATGGGGGAACGGGATACCCCCGAGAAAACCCCGTCGACCAGTGGCATCGTCCGTCATGATTCCCACGTGCGAAAATCTGGGAACGACCTCGCCGGGAATCGAGCCCGGTTCGCCTAGGTGCGAGGCGAGTAATCTAACCATCACACCACCGCACCCCTTGTTTTTTCCCCGAAATATGTCATGCATCGCAAGCGTTTTATACTTCTGTTAACGTAAAAGTCTCATGTTTTTTTTTTTTTTTTTTTAAATTGAACTTTTGAGTATAATTCATTGATAAGTATACGTAAACATTCATCATGACAATTACTTTCCAGTATGTACTGGAAAATATGGGGGCAATAGAATAATTAATTAATTAATTAATTAAAGTGTTTGCGATAATAAGCATGTATAACCAAAAATGTCGTTACGCACGAAATGAGAACAAAAGATTCGATTTTATTTGGAAAAATCCACAGTGGTCGCCTGACACTAATAAAGATGAGCGGCAAATAGACTATTATTTATCATAAACATGGAACGACGCCAGCAAAATACTGAATATTAACACAATCCCTTGTAAACAATAAACCATCGAGACTTGAGATGATGTACACAAATGTAAAACATCCTGCCACCCTCAGGGATTAAGATGTCTACTTCAAATTTTGAGGGCGTGTATAGAAACTCATGGCTAGAGCCACGAGTATTTCGCGAATTCATTCGGAGGCGAGGTAGACTCCAAAATCTTGTTCTTTTCTCCTACAGCTGTGATTAGACGACAGTTGTTTAGAAACACCGTGTTTAACCGTGAGCCAGTAATAAGCTGGCAGCAGTAGTGTGAGTGAGTGTTTAACAGTCCTGCACAGAGACCTCACTTGATCACAGCAACCAATAAGCAAACGATAATGTCTCGAGTGTATATAGGGCTGTCCAGCCTAGCTTGCTGCCAACTCAATCTGCGAAATACTCGGGGGGGGGGGGGGGTCTACTCATGGCAGATCACTCGCAGAATTATCCGAAAAAAAAGGCACACGAGCCAGTATGCCCTCATCAGAGTCATGGCCTCAATTAAGGTATTACATGTACAATTAATACGAATATAAACAAAGAGAAAATAGGTGTTGGTAACATCTATTAAGAAATAGTTCTTAAGTAAAATATTATTAAATTAAGTGCGCGTAAATACGGTTCGGTGTCCGTTTCGTGTAGTTTTCTAGACTTAGTTGTCCTTCAGAAAAGTTGAATGTAATCATCAATGGACCATAAATATTGCACTCCACCGCGTGTCTTGAACCCTTTTTAAACTTTTGCCTGTAGCTGCTATCAGAACTTCCCAACGATGTGTGGACATGGAAAAAAATGAATATCAACTTTCTAATGTGCCGAAAAAAGTTACTGAACTTGCCTCAACTGAGGCAGCGTGTAAACAAACCAGGTTTAACGAATGATTTGAGCAAGGTACGAATTCAACTTTGGGATTTATTTCTTTAATTCTTTGCTGAACTCCTGAATGCCTTCCAACCATAACAGCAGCATTATCATATGCTTGGCCTCTACAGTTGCTTATATCGAGGCCATCAGCTTCAAGCTTGCTCAAAATCATCTTTGAAATTCCTTCAGCACTTTTATCTTTTGTTTCAATGAAATCTATAAAAGATTCCATTACTTGTACTTCCTGATTTTCAACCATTACGTATCTTAATACCTGGCTTGTTTGATCTTTATGAGAAATGTCTGGAGTGCTGTCGAATATAATCGAATAATACTTAGCCTTTTTTATTTGTCCGATGATATGTTGGCGAACTTTATTTCCCAAAATTGCAATAAATTCGTTTTGGATTTCTGGTGACATATACGTGATTGAAATTTTGCCACACATTTTAGATCTTACAAGATGTTCACGAAGTACAGGATCGTACTTTGCAATTAAATGCACCAATTCTAAAAAGTTTCCTCTATTAATACTGGTGTCGTTTTCTGTATGGCCACGTAAAGCCAAATTTTGTTTGGCAAGGAATTTTATAATATCAAACATTCTGATAAGAATTTCTTGCCATTTTTTTGTTTCCTTTGCCACTAAGTTTTACTCTTTCTTGTCAATAGTCTGTCCTTTTTGAAGTCTGCTCTCCAACTCCTTCCATTTGCAATAATTTGATTGTGTAGTGCACTTGATTCGTGACTTGAAACCTTAGGATTTAATTTCCACCAAGTATTAAATCCATCAAATGAGCAAAACTTTGATCCATTTGGTGTGTTTACGTTCTCAAATAAACGACAGCAAAAGCAAAATAATGATGCTTTGGAAGGAGAATAAGCCGTTTAAGTACGTAAAACTTTTTCGCCATTAGTCAATGTGCGGTAAAACCATTCCTGGGTAAGCCGTCTTGTCTCTTCTTTTGATGTTGAAGAGCACGAATCTGAACGTGTTACTGTTGACGCTTCGGTGAAGTTAGTATTGATATGCTGAACAACTTCCTGGCCTTGCTGAATGAGATGCAATCGCATGTTTTCATCTATGTGTTCAGGCCATTTTCCAATATCGTCCAAGTTTTGGTATTGAATAGAAGACAATGCCGATGCTTTATCAGTGTCTGTTTCTAAACTATCGAAATCCATGTCTAGACATACAGATGCAGACTCTAATTGAGTAGATGTTGTTGGAATTTGATCTTCAGGAACAATGTCAACATTTCTAACAGGTACCAGATCAACAGTGTCAAGTTCTTGTATTTTTTTAGCTTCTTCTGGGTTTGAAGGGCCAGTTGTCTTTGATGAATTTAAGCCCAACGTGGAATCTGACGTCTCAGGAACAGGACTTTTCAAGTACTTAAGTAAAGCCCCTTCATTTTTTCTAATATTTTCCAACTTAGCTCTTCTTTTATTACGGTAAAATGTCCCACTTTCTTTTACTCTTTTCATTTTTGATGCTAAAACAAAATAATAATTAATTATTGACACATATATAATAAATAGTAAAAGTACAAGTTGGAGTCGTAAACGAAACTATCGTAGAACATTTCAAAATAATTACTAATAAATTTAAAAATATATAACTTACTTTACTGAAATTTACTTGTTCTGATTTTTTTAAAATAAATTAAAGCTTAAACAACATAGCAGATAGTCAAACATACAATTACATAAATAAAAAACGTAAATAAAATATTTTATACTCACATAGTTGAATGTATACATACACGAACAATACAATTTTTCAACAAAGTTCAATAATTTAACAATCACAACACGTACTTATGAGCACTGAAATCACAGTTTGGAAAGCGTATACATATATAAGATACGATTAAGTTAATGTGAATTGGACAACTGACGATCCATCAATCAAACTTTCTTTGAATTGTCAAAGCATCACTCACGGATTTCCCTGAAGGGACTTACCCGTACCGTAACCTAATTTGCAGGTGTTATTATACAATATTGAACACTATTCTTTATATGATAGAAGTCATTCTCGCTGAATATTAGTCATAAACAATCCAAGCACAAAATAAAATACGGGGAATCCCTGCAAGTCAGTACAGACGGTGTTGCCAATCGCTACAATGAGCAAGATGTCATTATTATACATTCATTTAAAGAAAGGGGATTCCCCAATTTCGTCACAGAATAAGTAATGAAAAATGCCATGCTCATTTCAATCGGTCCGAATCGTAGGTGCGACAAAAATATGAAATGGTTCAAATATTTTCAAGATATTATTGTTATTTATTGTGAAATTTTGCCGGCCCCCTAAAAGTGCAGCCCTTGCCGCCCCCAATACGCTACGCCACTGACCTAGTCCTATTGCATACGTGGCAGCTGCGAGCATCAGACTGCGTGAAGGGAAAGTTGTTGGTCGGATGGAAGCAGGAGGATATCGATAGTGTCTCGCTAGGTAGACTGCGGCATCTTTCTGAACCTTTCCTTGCCTGACAGCCTGCGTTCCTATCTCCCGCTCGCGTGCGACCCGGTCTGGCCCTGCACTTCTTGCCTCATTTCACACTCATCAGCACTCAAGATCTAAATTCCGCCCACTCTGGCATACACTCCATTCTCAGCTATCCATTAGCTGGTACTGTACACGAGGTTTTAAAACGACTCGTACCCATATATTTTGTAAAAACACGTCGTTGTAGTCGACTTCCTTTGCCAAATAAATTTGGAATTGATTTTTACTCAACATAGAATAAAAAACTTTAGCGAGATTTTATTTTCCTATACGATAGTATAGTCATATTTTTAGTGTCACAGAGAAGTCTATGCATGAAATACGTATTTTTGTCTGCTAGGCGAATAAATATGTGCCAGATTTAAACTATGACAACTTTTCCAATGTGATTGTTTAACGTATGTTTTCAATGGTTGAAAATAAACTTTAACTTGAGTATTTGCATACAACATAATAGTTAAACTTGAATAAAAATATGTGTTTGAAAACCAGTGTTCTGTCAATGTTTAAAATCTTAGCGAGTAAAAAATATGTGTTATAACTGTGTTGATAAGAAAATTAATTAGTGATTAGTTCAAAGTTGTTGGATAATTGTATACAGTTTGCTGGAAATGTTATAAAGTTGTCTTGTAAGTTTACAGGATAAAACTTAAAGTTTTATTTTAAATGGTTTATATTTTTAATTGAATTTACTGGATTAAAAACATTTGGAATGCATTTCTTAGTTATGAGGAGAAATAAAGTTTTATTGGTGGTATTTGTGCTATTTTATTTAACTGGGAATTCCGAAATATAAGAGGAAGTTTCAGTGTCCGAGCGAAAATATCACTTGGTAGAGGAGAGGGGAAATAGCCCAGGTCAGTTCAAAATCCACTGCTACCTCCCTAAGCAAACCGCAACTTTGGAATTGAAGCAAACTGCATTCATAACAGAGGAAGCACTCTGGGGGTAAGGGGCCAGCAAGTCGAAACAGGGGAGTGAACACTAGAAAAGATGCTTTATGAATAGTGTAATGGGGGAGGGGTGCATAGCCTTGTTCTTGGAGAAGAACTCGCTTTTCACACAAAGACAGCTTTGAGGGTAGGTGTGGGAGGGATGTTCTGGGTTCATAACCTTGGTGTAAGTTCATCTGGATAAGGGGCATAGTGTAGGTGTCTACGAGTGAGTGGGGCCCAATAGGAGTGCAAATAGGCAGATGACGCCATCTTTAATCAGTTGCAACAATTGAGAATCGAGGACAGACGGGTAACTGACACCCAGGTCCTCGCAGAGGAGGGGTGGTAGGGGGTCGTTAGCATCGCAGAGTCGGGGTGAGAGGTGCAGGGTACGGGTGTGACAGGCGGGTCTCCTCCGATCGGAACGTAACTAATCAGTTATCGCCATCTTGCCTTAGTGCCAAAAACATTTGACGATCGCAGCCAGCTCGGGACAGCACGCACTGCTGGGGAGGGGTGGGGAGGGGTTACAGGGAGCGAAATGACCTCAGATATCCCACTCGGTACCATCTTCAGTCGCTCATATACGCTTGGAGGAGACTGACGTGCTACTTGTCAGGTCCTTCATAAACACCGCACCTCTATACACTTGACAGCCAACGAGTTTACAATAGGGGTTTACCTCACCAGCGAGCATCACACCTACCTTCATCTCTAGTGATAGCTGCTATTTATGTAGCATTTTATCGGAAAAATATAAACTTGTGTTAACTTACTTTTTTTCGGGATCGATATACAGTGTTTGTGATAAGTATTTGATATCTGTGTACAGTAGATGAAAATACTATTTGCGTTAACAACTCGCATTTTTGTTACCAAGTGATGTGAATTTCACAGATTTAATGATATTTGTAGCACATCTGTATAAAGTATTGCATGGTTATGCTTTGCGGGCTTAAGTATTTCTTCACGTCATCTGAGTGTCCCTATGCTTCGATGGAAATAATTTGTGTTAAAAGTGAATTATTCTGAAAATAATAAAACTTCAGTTTAGAAATTATTGTTTTGTTGTCTGTTGTAGGACAAATGCAGATTTTTTCTCTTAAATTTCAACTCATTTGTCTATTGACTTCGCCACACGTATATAATCATGCTCTCCACACACACACAGCTTATAAGACGACGACGTAATTGCTACACCGGACTCCACAACAAATGAACGTGTTTTAAAATATACTCAAGGTATGTGCAAGAAGAGTCAAGTAGTCTACATGTATTTATATTATGCTATTGTGTATGTTTAAAATTTTAATGCGAGTTTGGAAATCTTTATTTATTCATACTGACTAGCTGGATTTCGTTTAGTGAGTTTGCACTTGTCGACATCAGATGTTATTCACGTAGTTAAAATTCTCTCTCATGTAAATTATATTTCTAATCTCAAGACTCAAGTTATGTTTAAGACTCATGTAATTGCACTTATTATTATTCACGTAGTCGTTTGAAAATTTGCGATTCGATGAGTGTAATTTATTCATACATAGAACACTCTGAATTTCTCTAATGTGTTAATACATTCGTAAAAATTGCCTATCTACCACCAACATCCCTAAAAACACCTCAAAATTAGAAAAATTAGAATAAATTGCCCTTAGTCCACTCTTGCACTAAACTTTACACCTATATAAGATATTTCAACCCACCACTCTTGTCAGTTCCCTCCTGGACACCACACTGTCAACACAGGACAGAGCACCTGATACCCCCTCTCCCATCCAAAAAGAAAGAAAATAAAGTATACCCATACAAAAAATTTGATCGGATTAAGATTGGATAATTTTTTTTAAATCGGATTAAGAATTTTTTGATCGGATTAAAATCGGATAAAAATGTAACCCTTTTTGATTAACTCTTTCAATTTTCAATTGACCCTTTCAATCAATTTAATTAAGCCTTTGATATCAATTAAACACTTTCAATTAATCAAAAGTAAAATGAAACCCGCCGGCCCCTACTACTGATGATAAATGTAGAAATGCACAGACTAACATAGCTGGTATGGTTGTAGTTGAGAATACGCGCAGTTCACTTCGATCTTGTAATAGTGCTAATAAATATGTGCCGTCCTCAAAGGGTTGATATCGTGAGACAAAAGTCGAGCTACTATTTGGAAAAGCCAACTATCTCTCTCACTCTCTCTCTCTCTCTCTCTCTCTCTCTCTCTCTTTCTCTCTGTCTGTCTGTCTCTCTCTCTCTTTTACATGCTCCTTGAGTCAGCCGATGAGGCCGTGCTGTTTACGACGTTCATTTATCCGTAAGTTAGAGTAATTTTTTTTCCCCGCGGGAACCTTCAAGCCTGACAATGGTCAGGATGCTAAGAGTGCAAAACCAGTCGTTGCTGGTTGGTTCAAGGCTAGCTCGAGCAATGTCGTAACATTTATTTCGGTCTGATGCTGTTCACACGCTTTCTCCTCGACACTTACCCTTAATCAGAAGAGGCAACTCTATCGCAAAACAGCCACGAAAAAACAATTCGCTAATACCTTCATATAAATATTGATTTTTCGTTTCAGGTGTTTGGAGAAGAGGATATTTTTGGCGTGGGAAGCACTTATCAATTTCTCATAACAACTGACACTTTGTGAACCTATGACAAGTGTTTCAGTAGATCCACAGCACAAGATGTAGCCAATTAGAAAATAGCTTATTTGTTAAGCAGCGACTGGAAGCATTTACCAGACAAAGGCGATCTCCTCATTGGTGCTATAGTGCGTCTCACTCCTAGATTGCAGTGGGTAGCTCATCAAAGAATTTTATATTTAAACACTACTACGCAATTTGACAATTTTTGTTGAAGGCTGTTCACGATAAAGTGAGAAATTTTGAAATCAACTTTAGGAAATAGTCACTGCCCCTGTCTGCATATACTTAAACTCTTTTCTGCAGCAAATCAGACGTGGGCGAGTATATTCGTGATAATACGTTAAAGGGTTAATTACTGGCATGATGTGAGTCAGTAAAATGCGGGCTTGGCAGCATCCAAATTAAATGTTCTTTCACATGTAACACACACTCCATTGTCTCCTTCGATTTACACATCAACTTTCTACGTACACACAAGCAGGAATCCTTCGGCTGTTGGCCGGGTGTCTGTGTGGTTAGTCTGCCGTCTTCCACCATGGCGAACCGGGTTCAATCCCCGGCCGGGTCACCTACGGATTTTCGCATGTGGGAATTGTGTCGGACGATGCCGCTGGTTTGGCGGGTTTTCTCGGGGATCTCCAATTTCCCCCGCGCCCTTTCATTCCAGCGTGGCTTCATATTCACCTCAATCGGCCTCATCAGCTCCCAAGACCTCGCTGTTAAGAGCCACCCAAATCTCTTCAATCACGCTCTCTCTGACTGGGTCTACCGGAATTCAGTTACTCCGGCACTAAACTTCCGTGATTGGATGGCAGATACTGATCAGATGCGTGACAGTTCAAATCATCCAACCACGAAATTATTTCAGAACTAACGTTGTTTTCCAGAACAACTAGCTGTGGAATCTTTTCGCGAAAAACAGGCGACGGTAGGAATAACTTGTACAGATGTCTTGTGTAAAGGCTATCAGATTGGACACCCGAATTTCGCGAAAAGATTTCCGCGAATGCAATATTTCAATACTCTACTGACGTACCAGAAGCTTTTCTTTGTTTGTTGGTAGAGAACTGCAGAATTCGCGTTATTATTTAGGACATGTTAACCCCAAAACACTTTTCCTTTGTAATACGTTTGTCATTGGACCAGTCTATATTTGACACGCTCCTGGCAACTCTGCGCCAATAAACGAACGCTCCACAACCGTGTGCCCCAATCACGTGAAGTTCACTCAGAAAGGAAGTGACTTAACGTCATGGCAGCGGCCAATGGAGAAACGACGCCGGCTCGAGTATATACAGTACTGTGAATTTTCGCTTGGCGCAAAAAAAAAAAAATAACGCGAATTTTGCAGGCCTCTATTTATTTGGCCACGTGTCTCTGTCAGAAGACATTTTCTCACTTCACTGGCCAATAGTAATTAGGTCACTCCGATACTGTACGTCTGTGATTCGCGGGTAGACACCTAAGAAGCAGGTCGTCCAATCACGACGGTGGATGTGAGTTGTGGTATGAAGTGAAATTGGTCGTGAGATCTTTTCACGAAATGCGGGTGTCCCTAGCTATCAGTGGTAACTAACATCTCCTACAGTTTCATAAATGAAGAACGTGCCGATCCACGTTTTAATTCTGTATCCAGCGGGACGATACGTAAGTACTGTATCTGTCAGATCCTGCGTACGTCACTGGATTTCCGCCAGCATAAGACACGTCCTGTATCAATACGACCCAACTGTAATATTTTAGCACTCGTGGCTTGATTAACTATGTGTGGCCAAGCTCAATAGGAGAATTATACTATAGCCTGTTCACGGTAAACTGAGAACTTCTGAAAGCCCTGCTTAAGATTTACTTGTATGCACCTTGTGTACTCTTCCGCCTTATGTAAAATTAACATTGCCATGGGCCTCATCACTTTATTCATACGTCGGTGAACTGTAACTGTGAAATTATCATAAAAGTAAATATTTTACAAGTCTGTTAATTTCAACGATTCGATACATAAAGAAAAAAAAACAGAAAACAAAATTAATTCTTTAAGTTATCACAAATGGTTACCTAACAGTTTTTATTCTAAATTAAGGTAAGGACCTACTTTCCCTCCATCGTTACCTACTTCACTGGACGCTTTTCACTCAGTGCGTCCGTTAAAATAATATGCAAGAACGAACAGTGACTTTTTTCTAAGATTGATTTCAAAAGTGCTCACTTTATCGTGAACAGCCTTTACATATATAAAGCGATTATAATTTTTAAAAGTTTGGTGTTAACAAGGCTTGAAATCTCTGTAGATAAAAATTAATTTTGATATTACCCTTTCAGACCCACTTTAATTTACGGCTACAGTAATACGCACCAACTATGTTCTAGAACAGTAAGATGATTTGCGAATCATGTATTCATAAGTAAGATCAGTGGTCACTGAGCTCGGCAGTGTGCGGACCGGACCAAAAATTACCTACACGTGCCTAATGTACACAATTGTTGGGGACACCCGATTTTCGCGAAAACGAACTTCATGACTAGTTGTACTTCGTAACATTTTAGCTCAGATCCACTTTCGTGACGATGATTTGCGCGTTACGCGTCTTGCTCGCGAATCACAGATGCACAGTATCGAAGTTACCTAATTCTGATTGGCCTGTCCAGTAAGAAATATCTGCTCAGAAAGACACGCCACCAATAAACAAAAGAAAACTGCTGGTATGTCCTAACGCCCCTGTCACACTGTCCAATTTTCGCAGTCAACTATACTTGACAACAAAATATGAAGACAAAATACGGCCATCAAATTTTTCCTTCCCTCAAATTTTATCAATTAATATTGAAAATGTTTGAAAATGTGTCACACTGCCAAATTTTGTTACTGGGAGAATTTAATTCAAATAATTATTTAAACATTCATAGTATGACATTGCTTTCGGTTTTTCCATGTAGTCCATTAAATGATGAAATGTAAGGAATTTTGTAATTTACTATCACTTCTTACTAAATTCGAATTTTATTTATCAGAGATTTTTCCTGCGCAACGAAATTTAATGCCTCTGATTTCGTAATATTATGTACAATATTCACTTAAAATAGCATTCATGCCCAGACAGCTTCTACATAAATTAATTATCTTCATAACTTACTTCGTTTCCAGCAATTGTTCGTTATTTTAAAGTTTCTTGACATCCATTTTTGTCGCTAACGATTCTGATTGGCTGAGACCGTCAAACACCGAATAAATTTCAGAACCGGTCCAATCTTCAAATATTTGTTTGAAACTGAAGCCATCCAACTTTGATACGCAAATGTGGCGGCGTTTATAACGTTTCGATGACGTCATAACTTAACTGTTCAACTTCATTTGACCAAACGTATGGGAAGTAGTTTGACGGAAAAATTTGACAGTGTGACAGGGGCTTTAGTGTATTGAAATCTAGTATTTGCACAAATGTTTTCGCGACCTTCGGGTGTCCCTAGCGATGACATTATTCTGTTGGTGGTAATACTACAGGAAGGTTCAAAGTAGAGCCCCTGAGTAGTTCTGTATATGTCTCACGCGTACTTCGAGATACAGCACTTTGAAAGAGCCGTCTTTAGCCACTTTGGAGTACTCAAGAATTGTGTGTACATGATGTCTTGAAAGCACTCACAAGATGTCTTGAAAGCACTCAGAAGCGCTCGTCTGAATAGTATATTCTTTTCGTTTAACAGCACGTTGAACGCGTGTTTGATACCTAGTTTTGTGGAAAAAGCAATGCAAAGAAACAACAGGCAAATATTATCTTAAAATAAACAATAACTTGTAGATTTAAAGTGCGTTCGAATACTCATGAATTCCCGCACCTAAGAAAAGATAAATATCTTTCTCCGAAACAGAAGTTCTAGTGACGTTACGAAACAGCCAGCGGCATCGAATGTTGTCCTACAACGTTTCACTTATGTGTGCTGTTCGAATGTTGCTAAGTGCACATCACAGAACATCGCAATCATGATTATTAAAGTTGATTACGCAAAAATGATGCGCTAAAAATTGATGTTTTGTTGCGTCATCAAACTGATTATATTTTCACTTAAGGTAATGTAACGTGACGAAAGAACGCAAAAACTTCATAGCAGCGATTCCTAAGACTGTTTACGAGAACTAAACTATCCAGTTATCGTTACTTAACGACTTCCCAGAAACATTAAGTGTTTTTTCCATTTAGACCTGGGACTTTCCTCAAAACTCGGTGTAATCTTCCTGATAATTTTATCGGAGCAATAACGTACATGCCTTATTTCTCTGATGGACGAAATGTTAGGAGTGAAAATAAAAATAATACAAGCAACTTGAGGAAATTCGAATGCAGAGAACAGTCTGCTGTCTACAGTACTTTAGTTTATCACTAAACTTTTGGCAGAACCGGGTCTATATGCCTAGGTAGGCTACATCAGTAGGTGCCCTTATAATTCGTGTAGTAATTTGACATCAGGGTAAACGTCATAGACCTCTATACCGATGGCGGCCAACCTTATTTGCCGGCACGATTCCCACTTGCGAAAATCCGGAGCGAACCGGCCGGGGATTGAACCCGGTTCGCCTTTATGGGAGGCGAGCAGTCTAACCGGCTCAGCCACCGTGGCGCCCTCTTTGTGAATGGGTTTCGCGTGATTATGTTGGTAGCTTTTGTTATCGGCTCGTACATCTCCACGGTGGCGTGCCAGACGAATTTTCTTCAATCGCAACACGACATAAATGTTTGAAGTCTAGCCTGGTGAAATTCCCGCACAGTAACAGATTTAAACTATGAATACTGTCAAAAAGTATACTTAGAGATACCTTAAGCCATTCTAGAAACACGTTTGATGATATAAATCTGGAACACGTGTCGCAATAGATGATAACAGCTGGAATTTTTTTATCGAAATACGTGTTAAGAAAACATTGGGCAAAATTTCCCTTGTCTTATCTAATTTTCCTAGCGGCGCTCATTAACAGCGAAAATATTCCTCGGCTAGTTTTACGGCACACCAAAACATCCTTCCGCGAAAAAAAAAACACCTGTTCCTATATATGATTAATGTGGCGAGGACCATGGCAATGTTAATCTTACATGAGACGGAAGAACACACAATGTGCATACAAATAGATCTTAAGCAGGGCTTTCAAAAGTACTAATTTTTCCGTGAACAGCTTATAAAGTCATTGTCATTGCTGTGGAAGTCCAGAAGCTAGCACTAATAAGAACAGTGACTTTTGCAGGACGCTCCAATTGGTGGGTTATATATACATCCGCTATTTTATAGTTGCTTGCTTCTTGTACCATGAATATACTGACACCTTTTCCACAGGGTAAAATGTGTCAGTTATTACAAGAAATTCTTCAGTTTTTTTTTCACACCATAGATTACCTTTTATGCAGCACTTGAGATGAAAAATTAATGTGTACGTGAAGGGGTTAACTGAATGTATGAAGGTATAGTCTGTTGACCGTAAAGTGAACACTTTAGAGGCCCTAGTGTTTTTTTCCTTTCAGTCATTGTTTTAACCCTTTGACAGCCTTTTAAAAATAAATATTACCATGTGAGTAATAAAAACAGTGTGTATATTCCACCGCACTCTGAAGTTAACGTCTAAGGCTACAATAAAATATATTTATTGACTATTATTCCAAATGAAAGGGCTTCATTGCCGTGAACAACCAATAGGGGCAGTGACATTTTGGGCTTCATTACCGTGAACAACCAATAGGGGCAGTGACATTTTGGGCTTCATTACCGTGAACAACCAATAGGGGCAGTGACATTTTGGGCTTCATTACCGTGAACAACCAATAGGAGCAGTGACATTTTGGGCTTCATTACCGTGAACAACCAATAGGGGCAGTGACATTTTGGGCTTCATTACCGTGAACAACCAATAGAGGCAGTGACATTTTGGGCTTCATTACCGTGAACAACCAATAGGGGCAGTGACATTTTGGGCTTCATTGCCGTGAACAACCAATAGGGGCAGTGACATTTTGGGCTTCATTACCGTGAACAACCAATAGGGGCAGTCACATTTCGGGCTTCATTACCGTGAACAACCAATAGGGGCAGTGACATTTCGGGCTTCATTACCGTGAACAACCAATAGGGGCAGTGACATTTCGGGCTTCATTACCGTGAACAACCAATAGGGGCAGTGACATTTTTTAAAGGTTGATATGAAAAGATTTCACTTGTGCGTGAGACCTCATCCGCTGTTTAGACTGCTGCATTTCGCTGTCTCATAAACAGCTGCATCCAGCAACAGCAATTGCGAATACCTTGTTATGGAACCCGATGCATGAAAGATTTTTACACTGATACTAGTACAGTTATGGCGGACCTTGCACAAGATTTTACGGAATCCGCTGTCGAGTAATATGGGCTGTGGGACAGGAAGAGTCACGAAGATTAGAAGGTAAATACTCGCCTGCTTGTGTCCTGTGCCTCACTTATATTTGACGGAGGTTAACTCAAGGCATGTATTTTTAAAAATAAAAATTTACACAATTCTTATATATATATATATATATATATATATATATATATATATATATATATATATATATATATATATATATATATATATATATTCTGTGTGTGTGTGTGTGTGTGTCGGCGTGTGTATATCTTTCCGCGAATATCAGCTGTTTCAGCAACCTAATGACGCTGCGCAATTGTTCATTGCCTTAACTTTTTCGCAATTTTTAAGCACGTGTTCGCCAAACAACTGACGATCAAATGGGAGCGGGTGTTTTACAGGTGTTATGTATCTATCTGTCCCTACCGCTGCAGCAAAGGAGAAGCTGGGCTGCGGTAGATAAACCTTGCCGATGGTAAATGAGAAAGGTGAGGCTTTTGTGTTCCCGGCCCGGTAGCGGCGTACTTCCTGAAATCATGCAGCTTTGAGTAGACACGGGCGGGCGTCTTTCCCGCCGCCTAGTGAGCTGCTCGCGGTGAACTGAGCACTCTCGTAGGCGCTACCCCACCTGAACGTCGTTCCAGACCGGGAAGTGCCAGCGCGATAAGGGCGACACTGCCAGATGCATCGAGTGCACCATCGCCGCTAAGCGCGAGGCTCTGAACTGGCGTGCAGTGTTCTCGCGTTGCCTCCGCCTACGTGACTTTTCTGCGGTGACGCTATTATTCTATTGGTGGAAAGTCTTTGGGGAGGTTCAACGCAGGGCCAAGGAGTAGCCTTGAATGTATCTGCAGCGTGTATTTTGAGATACAGCGATTTGAAAAAGCCGTTTCGGTAGCCATTTTGGAGTATTCTGAAACGTTGTTCCTAATGAGCGTGCGTGATTTCTTGAAAGTACTCGACAGCCCTCGTCTGAAGCGAGTGTTATTATTAACGTAGATCAGCAAATTGGGCACACGTTTAACACAATCATGGGCCTCATAAATTTATTCATGCGTTGGTCTAGTGAAATAGTGAAATTATTATGAAAGCAAATATTTTGCAAATTTGCTGATAATTACTTCTACGCACGGGGGTAAAGCAAAGAGGAAAATAAATCATTTCATTATTTACTAATTATACATAATATTTTTATGCAGGTAGGAACATTGAGATTTTTCAAAAGTTGATTTTGAAAGTGCTTAACACATTGCGGTCTGCGCACATTTTGTAGCCCTTAAGGCAAACTAGAAGTGGGTCACATATTTCCACTACTACAAGAACACCAGTTCTGCTGGTGTGTGTGTGTTAAGAACTCACCATTGCCCTATTGGTCCATACCGCACCGGACACTACCCTATACTTTGCAGCGTTCATTGTTGGCCGGTCATCAACCAATGGAGAGCCAAGCTGATATTATTGACCCAATAAAATGTTCTTTATCGTATAAAAGGATTTACAATCAATCATGTCCCTTTGAGTGGCTATTAAAATAAGAAATTCTATCGTTAGCGATATCATTGTTACTGCGCTGCGGTGTTCTTGTGAGGTCGGGTTAAACACTAGCCGAATAAAGACTGCACATCCATGCGAGTTTTGTTCTGAAGAACAAAGATATTTTCAAATTTGCTTGAGCTACACTCGAGCCTAGTCTCCAAAGTGTTAACTAGTAGAATCAGATGTTTATTTTTATCAAAATGTTATAACACAAACATGCTTGTTTCCGACAATAGGATGTATATCTTTAAATCTTCAGATTCTGCAACAAAACAGAAGCACATATGCTAATTATCTACTTGAAAAACAGAGAAATTCGAAATTGTATTAACATGTAACGATCTGGAACTGGCAGATCTTGAGTACTAGCGTTTCGAATCCCGCGTAAAATCAATGTCAGGTTAAAATGTGTCAACTTCCTGAAACGCAGCTGAGTCTGTAATTTTTATTTGATTAGCGTCAGTAAGGATCGGCCGTTTCAAGGTCAAAAGGAAAGGGGGCCCCCTCAACAAAGGAAATCGTTATCTTTAGCTTGTCTTACTACGCGAGTCGGTCGCGACGAGATATCAAATCTCCACGAAAAAGTTTGCTACTACTTAATTGCTTCGAGTATCGCGTAATAATAGGAAACTTCTACGTATGTAGTTTTGCCTCACTACGTATGTAGTTTTGCCTCACTACGTAGGATCCGACCGGAAAACCCATCACTGTTCAGTGAACAAATTTCTCGTTCGTAGTCAACTCTTTGAAGTCTGTTCAAATTTAGACATCCTAGAGAAGCTATAAGTAAATCAACTATATCCTTTCCTGCCATTTAAATTTTTTTGTAAAATTTGCCGAGAATTCCTGTGTACATATACAATTTTTTTTTCTTCTAAATTATATGCCTTGTAAAATGTATTCTTTGTACCGTTCCAAGAGCCGGATTTGTAATACTCCTATTCGAATGTTTTGACTGACCAGGAGTCATTTTAAATCGCGAAATTACAGCCTGTAGTAAGAATTTCATTCAAAACAAGTGAATGTGTTACGAGTGACATGCTTGTTAAATAAATGTCGCCTTATAACTTTTTTTTTAGTGTGTTTATAAACTTTCATTTGCCTTTTTAAATTCTTTCCCATAGAAAAATGTATGCTTACGCCATTATGTGGCTACGTGCCATGCCTCTGCCCTATAATTTCTGTAATCAACTGAAGGCTGTACGCCTAGCAATATTCCGTAGGTAAGTAATTCCAGTAGTTCTTGCCCTGAGGTAAATATTCATAAAACAGTATCTTCTGCAATTGTAGCATAACAACTGTTCAAATGTGCAATCCGCTTGCAGAATTGCAGTTCTTCAAAGTGGTGGTATTTCCTTCTTCTTCTTCTTCTTCTTCTTGCCTAAGTTGATATGCTTGTTTGTATTCCCGTCGAAAGGAGCTCACACAATGGAAGATAAACGAGTTGTGTGATTAACGTTTTAGGGGTTGCAATACAAGGGTTGCAGGTCCGAGTTTCGGTATTGGTAAGGTTGGCTTTCCTTGCGAATATTATTCGAAAGTTTTTTTTTTTCTACTTCTCCCTTATTTTATCATCACGTTTATTTTGGAGAGAACAAAACACTTGACTTCCACTTCTCACTAATGAAAGTTGAAATACAGGCCTATAATTTATAATGTTACAAATTTAAGCACTGCATTTCTTATAAGAAAACGTTTCCAAGCAATTTTCTTGTGAAAGTATTGTTAAAGTCGGCTGAGGCGTGTCGCGTGTTCGTGAGGGATGGAGGGCTTAGTGAAAATAGAACAATTTAATTTAATTTCTTAATGTATTTGCAATGTTATGAAATACACACAGCTGTTGTTTACAGCGTCGAATTGCGCATCTCTGTTGTTTAGCTTATTGTCCCATCAGTGAGGGCAAAATTTAACGCCAATCTTAACTGTAATTAAAGTCCTTGCCACTGTGTTTAAACTAGATACAGTCACGATAATATCATTCCAAATGTCTGCCAGTCACGCATCCAGTTTGACTTCCCCCGGAGCCAAGCCAGTCAAATAGCTCGTCCACAGTCGAATGGTCCGCGGACAGTACTTTGCCCGCGGACGCATGTCCCAGCGTGCGTGCCTACGATAACGACGTCCGAAGCTAAGCTTCCCGATACTGGCACCAGAGTGCACCAAATTCGACGCCGCCCGAAGCTAAGTTTTCAGACACTAAAGCTAGAGTGCACCCTAATCGGCGCGTCAATAACTTGCATGTGATTACTCGCAAATATTGATATTTCTTGCTTATTTTATTCTGTTTTCTAATTTGAGTTATGCGAATCAGTACGTTTTGATTTTGCTTTAGTTTAACTTCGTTTGGATTTTTTTTTTTTTTTCTTGTTCTAGTCAGTACACTTTTATATTTTTATGTATTAAAGTTTCGTTATCACGGCTGCGATATTGAAGGTTATTGCCTTGAACAAACTTCGATATCAATACATCATTATATACTTTTACCATGTGCGTGTGATAAAATATAAGACAAATGTGGTTTGGCTGTTTTGGGGACACTGTGATTTGTTTTGCGTGAATACGTCTACGTTGACGCGCTCCGACGCCTTGATGTTATTTTTACGTTCCCGGCACCGCTTCACTCGATCATATGACGTTTTATGGATATCACTGGATTGCTTTTGAGATGCTCTTTCCAATCGTATACGATTTCTGTATTTCGACTTGGATTTTTGACGAGTATAGGACGACATTTTCTTAAGTTTTGTTAATTTTTTTCATTAAACTCATACAATTTCACTATAACCACGCCACACAAATATGTTTATACACGCACTCGATATATCTTGACGAGAGCCGTCGATTGAAAACTACACGAGCGTCGTAGCTTCTCCTAGTCAAAAGTTATACTACGCGGAAGTTATGAGACGCGGCGAAACGAACTCAAATGTCGGCCCCCCTCCGCGCGATGCTGCACAGTCCTCACTCAACGTAACATATTCTTCGAGCCTTTGGCAATCGAGTGATGTAATTGAATTTTGAATGTAGACTGTAGATTCGAAACGGCAATGCCAAACTGTATCCACCGATTTTGTTGTCATGGGATATTCTGGATTGCCTCCCGCTATGGTTGCAAATTTAAAGACGTGTTCACGGCAAAAACAAGCAATAAGGAATACGTCCGCGAGTGCGGACGTTGAAGTTGGCGAATGATCTTGGGACGTGGGACCTTGAGACATTGGGGGCGGCGAGCTGTGACGTCAGAGGGTCACGTGCACCAATAAACAGTTAGGCATCCACGGATCAGGTATTGTGGACTAGGCTTCACTCTCTGCTCGCCTTATGCTCACAGACTAGACTTTCTTGTCACTGCGTCAACGGTCATCGTTCCGATGGTACCACACACGTGGGGCCTATTTCATAGAAGTTACAATTCGACAGGGTACAGGTGACAGGAAACTGTCAAACAGGTTTACAATCCGACAAATGTGTGTTTCATAAGAACTGACGAGTTTACAAATTTGTCATGACAAAATGGAACAGTAAAGGCTGTTCACGATAAAATGAGCACTTTTGAAATCAACATTAGAAAAATTACACTTCCCCTGCCTGTATATATTTTAATGGGCACGCTGAGTGACATTCACCCAGTAAAGTTTGTAACGATGGAAGGAAAGTAGTTCCATAGCTTAATGTAGAATAAATAGTATTAGGTAACCATTTGTGTTACATTAAATTATTTCTTTCGCTATCAGTTTTTTTAATGCATCGAAGTGTAAAAATTAGCAGATTTGTAGAAATTCTACTTTTCAAATAATTTCACATTTTCACTCGTCCTACGCACGAAGGCGATGAGGTCCATGGAAATGATAATTCTACATAAGGCGGAAGAACATACAACGTACACACAAGTAGGTATTTAGCAGGGATATTCAAATGTGCTCATTTTAGCGTGAACAGTCTGTAAGCTAGCTTACGGGGCTATTCCGCCTCTGTACGCTGGCTTGCTCTGTGGCGCAGTGATGAGACGGGCGGGCGTGCATACCAGCACGCAGCGCGCTCTTTCAAGGTCGCGGCGTAGAGGCGGGAGGGACCGAGCGCGTTTCTGTGGTATAGGCTGTTCACGGTAAAGTGAGTACTTTTGAGGCCCTAGTTACTTTTTACTTTCAGCCATTCGTTATCCTTTAACCACCTTTTTAAATCAATATTGCCATGTTAAGTAATAAACACAGTGTGTGTATTTCACTCCACTCGGAAGTTGACGCCAAAGACTAAAATAAAATATATTTATTGACAATTATTCCAAACGCGTGGGCGTTCAAGAGTACCCACTTTATCGTGAACGGCCTGTATCCGCGTTGTGTACCTGCCACCACGTGTGTGCGCGGAAACTTCCTCGCACCTGCGAGAGCTGTTTCGACATACGCTCCGCGCGCTACCTGGTGTGGGAAGGACAGACGACGCCCACCAAAGAGGAGTTTTCTGTGTTCCGAGCTCACTGAAGCGCGGGAGCGATAAGGACGACACCGCCGCTCACTTCAAGTGCGCTATCGCCGCTAAGCGCGAGGCTCAGAACTGGCGCAGGGGCGAGTCACATAGGCCGTGGTTACACGAGTGCTGTTAAAAGCGTCCAGCTAAATACATTCGGTAGCAATGTCTGAACAAGTTTAAAAACAGAGCGTGTTTTCGCGGTTACACCCACAAGACAATGAAATCAATGGAAATTCTAACTCAACAAACACGGAACTTAAAATGTATGATATTTAATTACAATAGCCTCCAACATTAGTCGCTATTGATATTTTTAATTTTTATAAAACATACACTTTCACTGTAATGGCATAATGGGTGGGTATTAGTACATTCAACCCTAAACTTAAGTTAGTTCAACAAGTGCAGGAATTCCCGCCAAATTCAGCAATATTTATTTCACTGCTTGCAGCCGATAGGAGCGCAGCAGAGAAGAGAAGTCGTTCGAAACTGCTTATGAAAACTGTTCACTTTGAACGAGAAACAACTGCGATCGAAACTCGTTCGAAGGTAGTGTAACCTCTTCAATAGCTGAACTTGTTTTACGGAAGTAGTTCTGCATCCCGCGTAACGGCGGCTTAACACCAGTTCGGTCAATTAGCTACTGCATTTCGAGCCTATTACTGGGAGCCTTATCGAGTACTAACTATTTCGTTTGTACCAACATCGAAAAGTCATTCAATTGTAAAATAATTTATTCATCTGATTGGCGTTCAAGCAATCATCGCTTTTTTTTACGTTTAAGATCAAACCCACTTTAATCGTAAACACGTTAAGCATTAAGTGAAAAATTTAATAATGTTTTCAATTGGTTACGTTGAAATATTCCATAAAGTTGGCGTTCTTGACCAAGTTGTTTACAAGCTTCGTACGTGAATTGAATTTAACTCCAATTTTGGAATGGGGAAAATTAAAAAGAAATATGTAACAAGATGTTGGGTTCCTCACTGCGAAAATTCGAAGCCAAATACACTTGTGAAATACTTCTCCTTTCTTAGCAATCCAGAGAGGTAACTTTCTAAACTGATTTTTTTTTTGTTTTGACTGGTATCTAGGTTTGGGCTTTTTATCTGTTTACGAATTTTCAATTATTTCCTATAATAATCCATACTTTACCTAAATATTTTTCTCTGTTATTCAAATACTACAGTTATTGTCCATCTGATATAAGTGGGGTAAAATCTGACAGGCAATGTGACCAACCTACACAATATGTAAACAGTAAATGCTCTCGCTCGTACAATATTGTATCAGCTGATGAACTGCTGCGGGATCCGTGTTCTTAGGCTGGTAATTTTAATTATGTCTTTGGAAGAAAATAGTACTATGAAGCAAGAATAAATTAATTTGGCTATCAGTAACTGGACTTTAAAAACGTGTTCAGCATTTATGGCAGAGTATGTCGACACATACTAACAGTAACGTTTCCAGCCAATGGCTAGCCATGTTTATGTTTCCAGCCCGGTGAAGGTCGTTGTGTGTGTACTTTTTTTCTCATCTTGTTTATTATACGAATATCTTATTGGTGTTGTCGGAATATTCAATCGGTAGTTAATTTTTTTTTTATTTGCGTTTTTCAAACATAGTTGGTTTAGGTACCGTTGTAGTGCGTTCTGTTGAGTGAAATGTAATATTAATCGGCACGTCGTTAAAACTGCTCGTTCCGCCATTTTCCGTACCGCCTTCCACAATTAAGTGACACGAATATAATTTACGTACTTAAGTTTAAGTTTGTTTGTATCAGGAAACGTGCGCAGTGTTGATTTTCCTGAATGATTTTGTAAATAAATTATTTAATGCCAGTGACGAACAAGCGTGATTTTAGTGAAGTAAACTCGCAAGGATTGCCATAGTAAAACACGTGTTCAAGAGGTTGCAAATATTACAAACATTAAGTTTGCGTGTTTTGTAAATGTATTTGTAAACCGTTAATATAATTATTGAAATGCGCGTGGCCTGAAAAAAGCCGCACTTTCCACACTTTGTAGTGAGTGAATAATATTTGTTTGTTCACATCGTAAATTCGAGTGTAAGGTTAACTTTGATCATTGTGTGTGCGTGTATATATTGCTGCATCTGTACGAATACGCACAGCGACGTATATATCGCATTTTGTGTTTTCATGAAAGTTATAATTTTCGAAGTTAAATATAACTTAAATGTTATTTCTATACGAGCAAAATTTTCCACTGCCCCATCAAAACAATATGCAACTCAAAATGCCACACACTCATAAGAACATCGAAGAAATCCCGTCTCACGAAAGACGTTAATCTAAACCCCCCTCCCCCCTTCTGCATTTTTCTGTTTCCCTCAAAATAAAATAAACAGAAAACCTACAAATCTAACTCTGTAATTAAAAAATAAAACAGGTTGGAATGCCAACCTAGCTATAATATCCTACATTAATTACAGGACGGAAGTTAGCTAACATCTGTGTCTGCCATGACAGGGAACACAAGGAAGGAGGAAAATGCAGGTGTGCATTGGATTCAAAACATTTGTTTACGAACGTCTTTTTCTTCATTGACAAAACAGCTGCGGTGGAAGAATACATTGTGGCCGTGCTACTTTTCTAGAACTGTCAAAATTCACCCCACTTTCATGAAATGGACAATAACTGTCAAAACAAACAAAATTGTTTTTTAAACTTAATTTTTTGTATTGCTGGGAATATCGGATATTGGTACCACCCTGCCGAGCAAAAAAAAAATACAAACCAATTTTAATTACATCACGTTGGTAATTATTTATGCTAAAAAATCCTTACCATGTCCTCTAAAATTATATTTTATCAATCTTAATGTAATAAAACAACCACGACAAAATAATGATTTGTTTTTTATGTTGGTCAGAAGAGAAGCGTTTGAGGCCCGATCGTAGAGAGGTAATAAGCAAAGAGGTTCAGCCTGGCAGTGAAATCTCTTTTTCCTTTCCATACTCTTTGAACTGGCGTGCAGTGTTCTAGTCGCACTGCGTGTAACTATGAGTAGAGCCCCGAGTATTTCGCGAATTGAGTTGGCAGCAAGCTAGGCTGGACATCCTATATACACTCGAGACATTATCGTTTGCTTATTGGTTGCTGTGATCAAGTGAGGCCTCTGTGCGGGACTGTCAGACACTCGCTCACACTACTGCTTCCTGCTTATTACTGGATCGCTGTTAAACACGGCGTGTCTAAACAACTGTCTTCCAATCACAACAGTAGGAGAAAAGAACAAGTTGTTTGGAGTCTACCTCGCCTCCGAATGAATTCGCGAAATACTCGTGGCTCTACCTATGGCACTTTCAGCGGTCGTTCTACTGTTTTATTGATGATAAGTATGTAGGAAAGCTCGTTGTAGGCCCCTTGAGTAGGTTTGTATGTGTCTGATGTGCATATCGGGTGGGTGGCGAAAATACCTTCAGGTGGAATTGCATCAGAGGTATGGTTTCCGAGACAAACGACGTGGAAAGGTGATGAATGAACATTAATGTTGCTATAGGCTGTTCGCAGTAAAATTAGCACTTTTGAAAACCCTGCTTATCGACTTGTAAATACCTTCAGGTGGAATTGCATCAGAGGTATGGTTTCCGAGACAAACGACGTGGAAAGGTGATGAATGAACATTAATGTTGCTATAGGCTGTTCGCAGTAAAATTAGCACTTTTGAAAACCCTGCTTATCGACTTGTAAATACCTTCAGGTGGAATTGCATCAGAGGTATGGTTTCCGAGACAAACGACGTGGAAAGGTGATGAATGAACATTAATGTTGCTATAGGCTGTTCGCAGTAAAATTAGCACTTTTGAAAACCCTGCTTATCGACTTGTAAATACCTTCAGGTGGAATTGCATCAGAGGTATGGTTTCCGAGACAAACGACGTGGAAAGGTGATGAATGAACATTAATGTTGCTATAGGCTGTTCGCAGTAAAATTAGCACTTTTGAAAACCCTGCTTATCGACTTGTAAATACCTTCAGGTGGAATTGCATCAGAGGTATGGTTTCCGAGACAAACGACGTGGAAAGGTGATGAATGAACATTAATGTTGCTATAGGCTGTTCGCAGTAAAATTAGCACTTTTGAAAACCCTGCTTATCGACTTGTTTGCTTGCTGTGTATTCTTCCGCCTTATGTAAGATCAACATTTTCATGAGCTTCATCACTTTTTTCATGCGTCGGTCAAGTGAAACTAAAATTATTAGAAAAGTAAATATTTTAAAATCTGTTAATTTTAACACTTCGGTGCTTAAAAAAAAAAAAAACAGAAAGCGAAAGAAATAATTGAACTTATCACAAATGTTTACCAACACTTTAATTATTCGACTTTAAGATTTGGAACTACTTTTCCTCTATCGTTACCAATTTTATTGGGATCATGTCACTCAATGCGCCCTTTAAAATATATGCGAGCAGGAGCAGTGACATTTTTCTAAGGTTGATTTCAAAAGTGCTCACTATCGTGAACAGCCTTTACACACACGCGTGCGCTTTGTAACCGTTTTGGTTTGAAATGGCGTTGCTAACGTGTGTGGCGTCTTGAAAGTACTCAACAGTCCTCGTATGAAGCGTGTGTTCTTCTCGTAGATTAGCACACAGGACCCACGTTCGATCGTTTCGTGGGGAAACGTGTATCTCAAACACACTGCATCGCAGTTCAAGGACATGAGCAGACACATTGACTCTTAAGGTGTTTCGTTAAACGTGCTCAACTTACCTATAACATTTTGGCCACTAAAATTTCTTTCCATCCCCGCTCCTCTTCCCACCCTACCCTGCGTCCAAAATTCTCAAGCTGAGTTTACAATTGAAAAATTTCGCATTTACTTCAGAGTTATGACCTGAACAGAAGAACTGATCGTGTGTTGTTAAGCGTGCTGGCCCACAACACAAATTAGCAGGTAATGTATAATGTATTGTTACGCGCTCGCTGCTTCGCATCCTGCATGCGCGAGTGGAAGTGAAGGACGGCAGTTGTATGATAGCGAGCGGCCTGTCATAAAGGACGCCGCCGCACACGCCGATAAACTTATCGCAGCTCGCACCTCACTGGCCCTCAGAAGCTCATACTTCTTCATTTATCACACAGAACGTCGTCGCCATCGCCGTTATTTCTCCCAGAACATCTTGGATTGCCGAGAACGTTCTAGAAGGCACCTACCTCAAGTATAAATACCACCTGCGAGGGCCTCTGAGGAGGGAATTATTAAGAGCCGAGAGTTTGGCGTCTCGTGTGACAGTTGGGAGATTCCGGAGCGGCGAGGGACGACTGCAGCGATCTGAGACAGTGCGTCGGCGAGCTTGTGTGCAGTGAAGAGAGGGACTGATCTGCGGGACTGTGGACTGGATGCGTGAGTGAAAAGTCATTCGGGACGATGGAAATACACAGTTTAACTAAACGTGTGGAAATAATTGGAACACTTTAAGGAACATTAGCAAGAGTTAAAGACAGTAATAATGACTTTAATTTAAATGGATATAGAAATTAAAAAATGCGCTCAATAAGAATAATGAGCGTTAATAGGACACTCAGACTGGTAAATAACAGGTGTTTGCTGTTCGTAGCATTGTGAATAAATATAATTATTAAATTCAGTTAGGTTTTTTACTAAGACCTCCATTTCTCACAAACTCAGATGCACCCCTCAGGTATTCATGTAACACTGGTATCAGAAGTGGGATGGAGGCAGTTATTAATCAATCCATTGTAAATGAAGTTAGACTATAGGCAAGTAGTTAACGATTTTAAAACAAATAAATAAATTTAATAGTTGTGGGTGAAAATAATTGATGTTTCGTACAACTGACGCAGTGAATGTTATCAAGGAAAATCTCTGCAGAGCTGAAAGCACCGCGAGCGTTGAGTGAGGGACTGGGACTGAGTAGCCAAGTGAGCGCAAATGTAAACAGCTTGAAAGGAGTTAGTAGAGAAAGTGAGACTGCAAATACTCAAATTAGTAGTGTAAAAGAAAGTGTGGACGAATCATATTAACCCAGTGATTTTTTCCTCTCTTGTGACGCACCGATGTTTCTGATGCTGTTCGCTGGGTCGTCTCGTGTAGTCCTGTGTGCGGAGCGACATCTGGTGTGCTTGCCAGGAGACGGTATTCGATGGGCATGGACTGCCTGTGATTGTTTTTTGTTTTTTAATTATTATTCAGTGTTTAGCAAAAGTTGGACTGTATGGGGGTCACTTTTAATAGTTCGTCGGTGGAATTTTATCTTAAAAAAACTGAAGCAGTTATCCCAGGAAGAAGTTTGTCTTTCTTATTTGAATTCTAATATTGATAGTTAAAAGCTGCTATGTCTAGGGAACACAAGAAGTCGTCTTACGAAATTTGTAAGTTGATCTAAATTTGTTTTGGTGGCTATTTTTGTTAAAAGAGTATTTCACAAGTCAAGCTCCGGCAAAATTATAATATCTAATACCATTCACGAACCTTAAGCTAGTCGTGCAGCAAACTCCAAATTCATCAAGTACACTTATTAATTAAATAATTATTCAATACTCGTCTCAATTACGGGGTCTTCGAGAGGTTGTACCATTACACGATTTTTGTTACATATTCTACAGTTATCTGAAAACTTCTATTTGAAAATCGTTTGTGTCCTAAAGAATCTTCTCGAAATCTAAATCTGACATTTCACTAATTTTTTTAAAAGAATAGCAGTGATCGTTTATTAAAATCTGTCTTGAACCCGGAATGACTTCGCGTGTATAATTGAGATGCGTGACACTGTAAAATGATTCGCTGGAAAAATATTGTCAATAAAGATATTGCCGAATTAGTTTCGAGGTGAAAAATAAACTATGCGTTGTAAGTTCTTTGTTCTTTGCCCAAGTAAAATATTTATTTTAATAAAGACAACGTAATTATCTGGTCATAACATAACAAACCAAAGTAACAATATTCTTCTGTAGTTTTATTGACTAAACGGATTTTTCTGTGTGTACACCGAAGACAAGATTTTCCAGATCGTTATCATTTCTGTTCTGGGAACGTTGTCTCGTAAACTTTTACGAGGTACCTCAATACTGGTAAAAACTACATACGCATGTCTTCAATCTGTCAGTCAATTTTATTTTGACAAGCCTGTCTTTATCTGAAATTTTTTCGTTTGCGTTTAAACATGTGTTTTAATCGCACCTGGTCTCTTTTAAACCTACTTACATCACAAGTGTGTTTTGATGCAAGTGCATTTGTTGACTACATTAAATTAACACGCATTGAAACTAATGTTTTTAACAGAATTTCCATTACTTTTGTAGCTTTGTTGCAGAGTCATTGCGATTAAATTTTTTGTAGTAGTAGATAAGGCTTATAAGATTTAATTGTGAAGTTGTTTAACTTCATAAAATAAGGTCTGGTATGTTAACATAATTTATTTATGCAAATTGCGATTTGAAACATACTGAATTTGATACGTTTGTATTATCATTAAATACCTACTCTTGCTAATTAATTTTTTAAATTAAAATTTAAAATTTTTGTAAAATACATTAATGTTTAAAAATGAATTATTCTTTCGTAAGCAATGTAAATCTTACTTTTCTGACAATTTTGTTTGTGTACTAATTTTTAACGAAGTATGCGTGTTGTATGTACATACAGTTGAGTACCTACTGTGTTCCAATGAATGACACTCTTCTCCTGCCAGGGGCCGCGGTGGCAGAGCGGTTAGCCTGCTCGCCTCCCACCTAGGCGAACCGCTTTCAAATTCCCGGCCGGGTCGCTCCAGGATTTTCGCATGTGGGAATCGAGCCGGACGATGCTGCTGGTAGGAGGGCTTTCTCGGGGATCTCCCATTTCCCCCGCTTTTTTCATTCCAGTGCTGCTCCATACTCACCTCACTTCACCCTGATCGGCTCTCAAGACCTCGATGTTAAGAGACGTCTAAATCTCTTCACTTCTTTCTACGTCCACTTGAAAAGCTGCCACGTTACTGTGTATTTGTAAAGGTTCCAAAATTTCACCTGATCAACGCGCGAAAACATCAGTTTTGGAACGTTGCTGTGGAAGGTTACGCCGCAGAGTGTTTAAGAATGCAAGAGTGCAACAGCCGCTTATGCCGCGCGCGAACTTGAGCCGTACGCGACACCAAACAGGCAAGCACTGGCCAGCATTATGTTGGAACGGCATTCGCCAATCAGCGCCTGCTGACTTACTTGCCAGTGGACAGACGCAGCCAATAGGGAACCTTTCGCAGAATGCAGTGGTCAATCAGGCACAGCGTGCCCGTTTTCAGAGACTCGCGCAGTCAATCACAGACTGGGCAAGCCCACATCAAAGCAACTGCCACGTCGTTTTGCCTCTGTGAACCTAGCTAGACTGTGTTTACGCAATGGACTAACGAGAACCAAATAGGACTTCAAAAACGCTAATTCACAGCAAACATCAGCGAAGATAATTCCAAGCAAACCACACGCTGTTGGTAGATATTGGCAAAAAAAAAAGTTCTAGTGTTGTGGGAAGGGACTCGAAGAGTGCTTACTGCGGAGCCGACACCTGGGCGTTTATTCTAAGTTTCTGGGGGGAATCTATCGGCAGATCTCGATGTCAATCTCGGCATTCAGCTTCCTGCCGATCTGGAGCAAAATGTACCTAAATAGCTATTCTAAGCGCACTATCGGTTCGAGACCTCCCTACCTCGGCAATCCTCGGATTTTACCGACCAACCCACCACAACTCGATTCCCCTCCCTGCTGGTGTTCAGGCAGGCAACGTGACGAATACAAACACACGCTGTTCGTACAATAACGTGATTAAAGTAAAACTATTCTTATAAACCGTGCGTTTTAAGTGGTTAGTTAACGCATAAAAGTGCACATGCATATATATATATTATTTATATATTGTCTTATTTAAAACAATTACTATCCCATTTATTTAAGCTTAAAGCGGGATATTTAGAGTGAATTTTCTCCATATGGCTACGATCTCATCGTCGACGTAGACGCTTGGCTGAGGAAAATGGTGACAAGGTCAATAGTTATTTGTTATTCACACAAGCTGGCTGTTGGAAATATTGCTCGTTTTAAAGGAACATACTGTTTCAAGTATAAAAACAACTGTTACAAGATGAGAGAATTCGTTACATAGTATTCCCTCTTCCCTCTAACAGTCCTTTTAAATAATGTTCACTGTGATGTATGTAACAAAATGTATAGAAGACGATACGTAAAATGTCATTTTAATGAACACAACTGTAAAGTTAGCTTAGAAAATTACGTTAGACCTAGACAACAAATCTTACATAATACAGTGTGTAATTGATTTGTTGTAGGAATGCAGGAATTCCCATTACTAGTGAAGTGACGTGTGTCGTACACAAAGACTGTAGCCTATATGGAAATTTATAAAATAATAGAAGCTGCCCATTTAATTAGTTTTATTATTGAACGTAGGTATGAGGAGTTGGGGTGGGGGCGCTTTAGTTTATAGCATCTTTCGTGAGACGACATTATTTTGATGCTCTTACGAGTGGGTGGTATTTTGAGTTGCATATTGTTTCGATGGGGCAGTGGTAAATTTTGCTCGTATTGAAATAACATTTGCATTATTGTAACTTAAAATTAAAAACAAACGGTGAAACATATGTCGCTGTTCGTATTCATACAAATGCAGCAGTATATACACACACATACACGCACACACACACTATCCAAAGTTAACCTTATACTCGTTGCATTTACGATATACACAAATAAATATTATTCACGCACTACAAAAGTGTGGAAAGTGTGGCTTTTTCAGTACACGTGCATTGCAATAATTATAGTGCTGTTTTACAAATACATTATTTACAAAACACGCAAACTTACTGTTTGTAAACACCGCAACATTATGAACACGTGTTTTTCTAGGCTAATCCTTGCATGTGTACTTCACTAAAATCACATTTGTTCGTCGCTAGCATTAAATAAATTATTTTGAGAAATATTCAGTTAAATCAACACTGTGCACGTTTCCTGAAACTAACAAATTTAACTACGTAAATTATATTCGTCAATTCATTGCAGACGGCGTTTAATAAAAAGAACTAGCAGTTTTACGAAGCGGTATACACGTGCCGATTACTATTACACGTTTCACTCAAGAAAATGCACTACGACTAACTATGCTTGAAGAAAGCAAATACACAAATAATTAACTACCGATTCATTATTCCGACAACACCAACACGATGATCGTATAGACACATAACCTCTCTGCCATTGCTACACTACATAATTAACTCACGATACAGAAATATAATTTCAGACTCCCGAACATGCGTGGATTCAATAGGATGCATATAATAATGTTCCACATATATTGTAACCTTTTGTATGTTATGTATTATGTTTAAGAAGTACGAAACCATAAGATATGCAATAAATACGGCCACCGCGCTTCTCACCCGCCATATTGAATTTCCATTTCCTGATCGGGATGCGATTTTCGACAACATATAGCTGTCGAGTGCTCTCGATCGTTTTCTCACGAGAATCGAGAAGTCATCTTTATCTTAGAATACCAAAACCTGGAAATATGACGTAAATCGTTATTTCACGATCGGGAGCTCCGTTTCGACGAACTTAGGGTAAACGCCCTGGAGGTATTTTCGCATTTTATGTCGAGGAGCGCTGGAGCGACAATGGCTACACTGCCACGTACACCAAGTGCGGTATCACCTCTACGAGCAAGGCTCTGAACTGGTCAGCTGTTGTTTTCGCTGTCTCGCGTCTACGAATGTGACAATGTCGCGTCACTTTAATTTTGCTCGTGGTATGTGTGTAGCAAAGCTCAGTAACGGGCTCATATAGGTTGCTCACGCTGAACTGAGCACTTGCAAAATACCTGCTTACTATCTACTTCTGGGATTACGTTATCTCTTTCCACCGTTTAACATTGCCGCGGGCCTGGTCACTTTATTCATGCGTCGGTCACGTAAAACTGTGAAATTATTAGAAACGCAAATAATTTACAAATTCGATCATTTTTACACTTAAAATAATTATTTAAAATGAATAGAAAGAAAATGAAATCGTTTCAGTATCAACTAATTCTTTTCAGAACACTTTTAAATCAAAATTCAACGTTAAGACATAACTACTTTCCCTCCATTGTTACCAACTTTAACTGGGCGCATGCCAAACATTGTGCCCTTTAAAATATATGCAGGTTGGGGCAATGCAATTTTTCGAAGGTTGATCTCATACGTACTCGCTTTACCGTGAACAGCTCTTATCGTCGTTCCACTTATGTCCGTGTAGTAGGCAGTGGCGTGTGATGAAGTGTTGCAAGGTAAGCTGGTGCTAGGTCAGTGCTGTACATATTTGGTGCATACAGCAGGAACCAGTAACCAAGGTGGAGCCGGAGAAAGTGAATGTACTGCGATCACTCACGAGAGAGCCACGATGCACTCATTAAACACGTGATGTGGCGACAACTGCACTCTACTCCGTTCAAGTGGCCGATGTGTAAACTATCATACGATTAGGTATAGCACAGAGCAAAAAAACAGCTTATCTTGCAACAGTCCACCACACGATTCTGGTAGTAGGCTATATTTCAAGTGGCAGCAGCCTGAAAAAAAAAATACCGTTATTTAACAATGTTTTGAGGGTTCCAAAATAATATTTACAGCATGCGTGCTATCATTACAGAGCCCATCATTCCGCGTTACAAAACAGCAGCATGCCAGACTTAACAATCGTATACATACTCAAGCAGATCTCATTTTCTAACTGGCTGCTGCCGCAGTCAATAACCCAGATCCCTGTTAACCCGTTCGAACACGAATCAATTTACAAGCTCAAGAGTTGCAATCGTGAAACAATTTGGTGTGACTGTACTTGTGTAGAGCGTGCTTCGCACATCCAATGAACAACGAGCTGCAAGTTCGGCGTCAACAACACTGTCCATTCACAGACGAGAACAGCAAAAATTTGGGCCAGTAATTTTGCTCACAAGAACGACGCCAAAGCATCGACCACTGATTCCTTTCTGCGAACAGTACCGATCATAAATCTCCTTCATTTGCAACATTGTCCTCGATCGTGGACACTGGGCCTGAAAGGGTTAAACTCGGCCGAACAGAATGAAGTCATCAGAGTGCTGCATGTTTACTATAAGTCCCGACTCTTGAAAGGCGTGTCGCATGAGCGGAGGTGCAATGACACACAACAAACTGACACAGATTTTATATAACATTTAGTCTATCACGAAAATAAAACATGAAATGATACGGTCTCCGATTATCTTGAAAGAACCATTCCGTCCTCATCCGAGGTACGATTTCTCTTCGTAGATAGACATATTGAGGACACGTTTTGTTGATTTCGTAAAGAGAACGCATATCTCAAATGTTTTGCGTCGTAGTTCTAAGTGCCAGGCAGGCGAACGTCGTGTCACAATTAAGTTAAACAAGAAGCACTTTGCGGTAACTCAGTGTTGTCGTTATGTTAAGGTATAGATCACGCAGTAGGGTATTCACATTGAACTAATAATAATAATAACTGTCTTTTATTTATGTGGTGAAGTTAAGGCCATATGGCCTTGTCTACAACTTAACCACAGATTAAGAGCCACGCAAAGGTAAATTTTCCACCCGAGAAGTTGGTTCAAATTCATCATAACGTGAATGTTTTGTCCGAACAAATTCAAGGAACGACTTTTCTCTTTTGTGTTCTGTGTTCATTTATATTGCTACGATTGCAACAGACGTTGAAGATAACTGTTTGGTTTGTGTGAATTTAAGTGATGAACAAATTAACTATTTGAAAAACTTGGAGTTAAATAAAAAAAATTGGAAGTAAACCGGCGTCAACTTATTTTAGGGTCCAGGTTATAACTTCCAGGTAGAGGGGAATGTTTTAACCCTTGCATTCCCGCATGGATTTATTGTTTCAGGTGTTGCAAATAAGCTGTAAGCTATTCACTTGGTGATCAGTTAACCTTCCCGTGCAGCAGACAATTAATTGTCTACAAAGAAAATGAAAGGATTATATAGCCTAACAACTTATATGTACTCTTAAGTTGAAAATATACAGATGCATATAATTAGGGACACCCGAATTTCGCGGAAAGGTTTCCGCACATGCTAGGTTTCGATATCGTATGGGCTTAACAGCAATTATTTTGCTTATTGGCGGCGTGTCTTTGTGGAAATACATTACCTTATTTGCCTGGCCAATCAGAATTAGGTAACTCCGAGACTACGTCTGTGATTTGCGTGCATACACACACACACACACCAACACACACACACACACACCTAAGCCACGTAACACCTGGATCATACATCACAAAAGTATATTTGAGCTAAACTGTCGAAATACGACTGGTCGTGAAATCTTTTCGCGGAAATCGTAAGACATAGAACTATTTTCCATCCACAATTACCAACCAGACTGGGTGCATGCCACTCAATGTGCCCATTATAATACATGCAGGGAGGGACAGCGACATTACCAACCAGACTGGGTGCATGCCACCCAATGTGCCCATTATAATACATGCAGGGAGGGACAGCGACATTACCAACCAGACTGGGTGCATGCCACCCAATGTGCCCATTATAATACATGCAGGGAGGGACAGCGACATTACCAACCAGACTGGGTGCATGCCACTCAATGTGCCCATTATAATACATGCAGGTAGGGACAGCGACATTACCAACCAGACTGGGTGCATGCCACTCAATGTGCCCATTATAATACATGCAGGTAGGGACAGCGACATTACCAACCAGACTGGGTGCATGCCACTCAATGTGCCCATTATAATACATGCAGGTAGGGACAGCGACATTTTTCAAAATGGCCATCGCCTGTACGTAGATTTCGCCTTTCGTCACTAAATAAATAAAAGTTAGCGAGGTGGAGATAACTTTTAATTTATTCGCTTTTTTTTTTTTTTTTTTTCGTAAATGCTAAGTGCGCAGTGGAAAAACAAGCATTACATAAAAATTTTTGGCTGCGTTTTGTTCGGAAGAATATATGTTACAAACCACCCAGAGAGCATCTAATTGAAGTTAAGGGCTGAAATGTTTTATTCTACGTTATTTAAAGGCGAAGGTAGATATTTCTATGCTCCAGATTTATTCTTCATGTGTGTGTGTGTGTGTGTGTGTGTGTGTAAACTCTAAAATTATCGTAAATTACTATGTTCTTGTGACCCTGATAATTATTTACATTTGCGGTTGTTAAATTGCAGTTCACCCAGCCGTGCTCTCCAGCTCCTAAAAACAACTGCATGGATGGCTGGTATTTTTCTTCTTGGACACTTTAGTGCTTGTTACTGTAGGTATTTTTCAATGTTCTACAACTTTTGTTTGATATTTTAAAAATAATACGTGGTTGTAGTGCGTTTCGAATAAATATTACACTTTTCTCGGAAAACTTTAGTAATACTGTATTTTAAAATCTCTTCGATTTTAAATTATAATTTTGAAGTTTATATTTTTTGTAATAATTAAAAAGTAGTGCACGTCTCTAGAAATAATGAGAATCGCACAAAGTAATTTTGAATAATTGCTTTATAAAATCCAACATGGCTGACTTCATATTCAAAATGGCAGGAAACCCATGTTGGCACTTCTTGGAACTTTTTGTATCATGAACTTTTGCACTTCCTTAACACACTAGTGAAGGTTTCAGATTGTTGTTTTTAAATCGGTTGGTTTAAAAACTGAATTTGACTGGACAATGGGCGATAACCTTAGAAAGGAAAAAGTGTTTTTTTTTTTTTTTACATCAGAAATTAATTTTGTCCAACTAGGTTCACATTTTGAACCTCTGTCGTCTGGGCGATTGACATCACCCTGGACCAACTTAAAAGAGCACAATTAAATGTACGTGCTCACACATTTCCGGCATCTGTCAGGGGTGTTGACAAGGCCCCGGACATGGGAAGTAAGAATGTATAGTCCATGCCCGACTGGAAGAGACTTTAGAAAACGGAGCTTTGAAATAACACCCCAGGCGCAACATGTCAACTTGTTTTGTCAGTAACTTGTATTCCACGAATATATAACACTGTGATTGACTTTAAAGTACTGTATTCGTAAATAAACGAAAGTGCAACTTAGTAACCACTATAATTTGTAATATTTATTTCGTATTAAATATGTGTTTAAAACAGTGAGAGCAGCGACGTGTTGATAAGGGCCGGTAAGAAATAGTTCACAGTTAGAAATTATTTTAACCTAGTTTATTAGTATGCTATTTGTAAATTGAACGTTGCCTCTTGAAATATTTAAAAAATTAGGTAGTCGCAATGGCAACATATTTCGTTTTCAAATTTTAAAATAACAGCGTAAAATATAGTGCGTAGGCCGTAGTGACACGGTGTGTGTTTTATCGACTGAGAAAGCAACTGTCGGCTGGGCGGAGCTTGTCGCTCTCTTTCTTTCTCTCTCTCTCACTCAGTAGGTTTCACATCGCTAGGAATCAAAGAAATTTTACATGCTTTCAATTGTAGCATTTTTCATACTTATTACAGCAAAATAATAATTTTTTAATTTGTAATTAAAAGTGAAAATATATTTTAATGTTTGAATACTTGTTTTAATGTGTTTCGATATGATGGCGGGATGGATACCATCTGACGTTCGCAGACGTGGCGAGTCATGACATGACATGTTGCTTTTTGCCAAACAAAGCATACATTACTCTTACTCAGAAAAATACTTCAAATTACCACAACATATTTGTAGAAGTTGTGTTTTTCAAACCTACCAAGGCAAGTAACGATGTTTTGATAAAAGTGTGTTTCCACGGTAGTAATAAATATACTGTTACGTGTGTTTCGTTAACAGCTGCGTGTGAAAGGGCGTGGTGTTGCTGCGTGGTGGTCGTTACGCTGGCCCTGTGTGTGTGTGTGTGTGTGTGTGTGTGTGCGTGCGAGATTTCAAATATTTGATGTGAACTATTTATACGTTTTAACTGTGAACTGTTTTTATGACGAAGTTAATTATTTACATCCACGTCTGTTTATTTATCACAACATTGTACCTTTGTCCTAGATATTTGAAACACAGTCGTTAAACGTGATTTTCCACAATCCCAACAAAATACTAAGCCCAGCCCGATAAATTTCAATAAACCTAATAAACAGTAAGTAGCAATACATAGAAATATGAGCGGGATAAAAGTTACGGTAGGCTTATTTGTGTGCATGTTCACCGCTATTTTTTAAGTTTGTATGACAAAAAAAAATAAGCGACACGAGTTGCGTGCTTGAATTTAATGTCTTTTTTTCGTTGGACTGGTTGTTTCTTTGTTATAATATATATTCCAACTGAGGCCGTCCTTTAAAAGAAATAACCCAACACATATAAATAACAAAAGGTTATAAAGCTATACTAAATAATGTTATAGGCCTAAACTGTGAATTTTCCTACGGAATTGTTTTTGGAATATGACAGAATTCTTTGAAAAGCTGTAAACAGTAAGCAACGCATTTGACAGGTATAAGACTAGAAGCCACATTTCAGTGTTTATGTTTAGATGTAGCGAAAGTATATGAACACGTGTACACACAAACACACAATGGAATGTAAATATTGATTTTGACAGATGCTACATGGCAGTCACGTGGCAACATTCGTTTACATTTGGCGGAAGGATACGAAGCGGGCCTGCAAGTAGATATTTAGCAGGGCTCGGAGAAAGTCTGTTCCAGTCCGGAATGGACTATAGTTTTGTTTACTTTTGCCGGACCCGGCCTATAAATGTTAGCGTTGTACCCAGAGTTTCATGTTTAAGTGGCCCTGCGATTTTTTTTTTTTTTACAGTAACGTACAATCTGGTTCTGCAATATGAGAAGAGGCGTAAATTATTTTTAACAGGACATATTTTTTCCTTAATGGCGATTCGACTAGGGGGCCTCGTTCGCTACAGGTGTCAAAAGGTCTCGGTTTACATCCTTGGACGCGCTCCCACTGTACTCCCTCGGGATTTAGCGTCGTGACACTTTGGTTACAAGGCCGGCAACACGAATCCGTGCCGCTTGAAAATCCCTCCCTAGTTGGGAAACCTGCAGCCAGCGCCAGCCGTCCTGGGCGGGGAAGTTTCGCAACTCCTCCGCGCGCCGCGACATGTTTCGACTACATTAGTGGCCCGAGACAATCAATTATTTGAACCGAAACACGCGTTTCTTCAAGAACGAAGATAATGTCAACCGAAATTAAAACTTGCCCGATAAAAATAACAGACATTTCAAAATCACGCGTGTTTTGTGAAAACAGAAAGATTTATAGCTGGTTAAAATGTTAATGAGAGGGACAGGCGTGGGGCTTATTTGTTTTGGTTCCTATAGGATGTTCACGGTAAAGTGAGCACTTTTGAAAGCCCTCTCATTTGGAATAAAATTCAATAAATGTATTTTATATGAGCCCTAGACGCTAATATTCAAGTGCGATGGGAAATGCACACTGTGTTTATTACTTACGTGGCAATATTTAATTAAAAAAGATGGTTAAAGTACACAAAATGGCTGAAAGGAAAAAGTAACTAGGGTGTCAAATGTGCTCACTTTACTGTGAACAGCCTATAGACTTTAGGACAGCAGAATGTGCGGAGGAGCTATTCTGCCCTTCAAAGACCAGACCAAAAGACGTTTATTTTCTTTAAGTTTTAATAAAGAGGGGCCACGACAGGGTAGTGGTTAGACTGCTCACGTTACACCTAGGTGCCGACCTCCCATTGGTGCGCCGCCGATCTGGGATGCGCGAGGCTCTGGGTTGGAATCCCGAGCAAGGCATGGGTGTTAATTTAAGATAGGTTATAAGTAGAGACATGCAAAATTCGCGTTATTATTTGAAGACAGACGAGATTTCAAATACTTGTGTTTTGTATTGCCTTTGTCATTGGACAACACGCCCAGGATGGCTTTGGACCAATAGGAAACCACTAAAGAGAAGCTGGCCCAATCACGTCCAATCAAGTCGAAAAGGGAAATGTGTCTCACTGCTGCAGAGGCCAATAAAGAAGTGTCACCGGCTCGAACATGTATAGGACGGTGAATTTTAGCGTGCTGCCAGAAAATAACGCGAATTTTGCATGTCTCTAGTTATAAGATAGTCTGTAAGCCGTCCCTACTAAGCTTTCAAGCATAAAACAGGGGGACGTTAAAAAGCCCTTACACCTAGGTGAACCGGATTCGATTCCCGGTGGAGCCACTCCCCGGTTTATGCACGTGGTAATCGTGCCGGTCGATGCCTCTGGTGGACGGGTTTTCTCGGGGATTTCCCGTTTCCCCGTTCTTGCGTTCCGGCGCTGCTCCACACCCACCGACCTTCACACCCACATTGACTCTTGAGACCTCGGTGGTAGGGCGAGTAGTCTAACTACTACACCACCGCGGCCCCTATCAAACACTTGTGATACATATCCTTTGGAAACAACGAAAATGTCATACATGAAGTGATATTTCAAAGTTTGGATACGAAAAGTGTGAACATGCCGTGAATAGACTATAACATTACAACAAAACGCAATCCTAATCGCCATCTTGCATTGTGACAGAAGCAACCAATGAGCAGGTAATATTTGCTTGGTTGGACATAAGACTGTCAGTAACGCACATGTTATTGAAATCGCAAAATTTTCGTGTCTCTTCCTATGGCTGGCCATATAAGAGTATATTTATCATGTTACTAGAGTAAAATTGACTAGCCGCACGATTGAGACATGGGAAAAGGAGGCGATCGTTAATCTGCCTTGCGTTGGACTGCCTCTAAAAACTCCGAATAAAAAAAAAACCCTAAAGATTTCTCTTTTTGTATGAACTTCTTTATTTACAGAATGTTTCAGTAAAAGCGTGGAAAGATGAAAATGGGAATAGGTGCAGCACCACAGAATGTTTTGAGATTGGAAACATCTGGTCTGCGAGGCCAGCTAATGCCCGGTTGCATCATCGTGGTTCAAAACTCGATCCGAGATCGGATCTAAGATCGACACAGAAAACTGTTGCACCATTCGAGTTCAGAATTGGACTGGAGATCGAGATGAAGTCCCTTTCGAACCGCCAATTTCGGCGGTTCGAAATCTCGATCCGAGATCAGCAGCCTTCGTCGACAAATGTAGTTTGAAAATACGCCAGCAGATAGAACTACGTTCGATTGTTTTCTTGGAAAATTAAAACAACATTATACGCACTTGAATATTATTCAGTAAAATTCGTACAACAATAATTCACTTAAAACAGATAAAAAACATCGCACATCTAGTTTTATCTATAGTGAAAAATACGCCTACTTCCATGACGTCATATATTACGAACCAATAGCAAAATTTGTCTCATACTTAATCTCGATCTCTCACTTTGGAACTAAGATCGGACGAGTCGGAGATCCAGAGTCATGAAATCTCGTTGGTGCAACACTTTTACATTGGAACTAAGATTTCGGATCGGGGAATATATTGGCGCAACTGGTCATAAAGGAGATAGGGGAGTAAATATGTGGGCGACCCATGATGTGTGTGTGCGTGTGTGATTCACGTATCGTCGACAAGGTGGCTCGGTCGTCCCTATATTGCGCAGTACGCGCGTTTATCAATGAGAGACGCAACACGCAATGGTTGCGACAGAATCTCGTACGCCATTGTCATACTTGCTTTGTGGTTGGTGGCCGTCGCTTTGAGCGACTCTTGTGATGCACGGGCGAGTCCTTTGAAAGAGGCCCCGTGGGACATATGTGTAACGGAGAGAGGGAATGAGGAAGTACTGTCCAGTGTGACAACAAAATACCTAGAGTAGGTGCTGGAAGTGGCCGCCATTGACCTCCGAGGCAGGTGTGCAGACGACACCAAAAGCTGTGAAAGGCACGGGCGAAGACATGCTGCGGGATGGCATCGATAGCTGTGATAATGTTGGCCTGGAGTTCTTTAAGTGTGTGTGTGGGTTGCTGCTGTCACTTGGCGGACATTTCCAGCTCCTTACTCTATATGTTGTTGTCGCACTGGTCTGTATTACCTCATTCCCTCACTCCGTCACACACATGTACCACGGGGCCTCTTTTAAAGGACTCATCCTGTACAAAGTGATACGTTGACACCGGCCCGTCAGTGGAATGGTCCTGTACAGAACTACCTGTCAATATAGTACACACGCAATGTCAGTCATAGGCGCAACCAATTCGGACATCTGCATTCGTGTTAAAGGTTGTTCACGATAAAGTGAGCACTTTTGAAATCATCCTTAGAAAAATCTCACTGCCCCTGCCTGCATATATTTTAACGGGTGCGCTGGGTGGCATGCGCCCAGTAAAGTTGCCAACGATGGATGGAAATAAGCTCCATATGTTAACATCGAACAAAAAGTGTTAGGTAACCATTTGCGATCATTTTTTTTTTTTTTTTTTTTTACGCTTCAGAGTGTAAAAATCAGCATATTCATAAAATGTTTACTTTTCTAATAATTTCACAGTTTCACTTGACCGACGCGTGAATAAAGTGATGAGGTCCTTGACGATGTTAATTTTACGTAAGGTGGAAGAATACACAACGTGCATACAAGTATATCTTAAGTTGGGCTTTATAAAGTGCTCATTTTACCGCGTGAACAGCCTTTATCTCCTTTCGCTGGCTTAATGGACCACACTTTCCCAATCTCAAGACGTTTCGTGTGTGGCTCCTATTCCCAGTTTCATTTCTACACGCTTTTACTGAAACATTATGTATATAGACTGGCATGCTAAGTTTATACGCTGGCATGCTAAAAGTGATGGGGTAGCAACACGTAAACATAATAGTCGGTGGCGCCATCGTACTGTCACGTCTTGGAAGTTGCCAGACCTGTATCGGCTGTTCTCCGACGTCGCGCGAATGTGTGTTTGTGCATGTGCGTGCTGGTCGTGAGATTGCATTGCAGTCCTTCACGGATAGGGATGTTGCGATACCATGAAAGTATCGGTGCTGGGATCGAAAGAGGAATCGAAAAAATGGCACCTATACTCTCATTTCGATACAGGTGTCACACGAAAAGTATCGATACTGGTATCATATCAGCACCAGTAAAAATGTTTTAAAAGTTTATTTTGTTGGTCTTCTATTTTTCATAAAATATATTTATATTTATACATACTTATTTATATTTTTATTAATCCAATACCTCGATCGTTCTGTAATTTCGAGGCCTCTAAAGAATTGGGATTTATTTTCATATCTGGCGTTTTCTTTGAAAATATACAGAGTGCAGCACTTATTAGTATTAGTTATACTTGGGCATCGTTTAGAGAACGAGTAAAATACTTATGTGTGTCGCTTTTTGAATTATTATGTTATGGAGGAAAGCGCATATTTATATTTTTGGGAGCTTTGATTGAAAGGGTTCGAAATTAACAGCTAGAAATAATTCCGAAAAAAAAAAAAAAAATTATCGGAATCGAAGCATTTACTGATGTGATACTGATAAATTATCGATTTACAAGTATCGATTCCAAAATACTCTGTATTGAAAGAAAGTATCGATACCAGTATTATATCAGTAGCATCGCAACATCCCTATTCATGGACTTCACGTACGCCCCACAACGATGCGATTTTCCAACGGAAGACAAAACAGCGTTTCATCGGACTCTAGTTGTCCACAATCGGTTGGAGGAGCATTCTGGATAGTTCCGACGATTGTGGTGGCCACCTAGTTCACCTGATATGAACCACACCAAGTATTTATGGGACGTGGTGGGGAGGTCCAATCGCACACAAGACCCTGCACCTTCAAAATAGCGGGGAGCTGTGGGTAGCTATCCGTACTGCATTGGTAGAGCCACGAGTATTTCGCAAGTTCATTCGGGGGCCAGGTAGACTCCACAAACACTTGTTATTTTCTCCTACTGTTGTGATTGGACGACACTTCTTTAGACACGCCCCGTTTAACTGTGAGCCAGTCATAAGCAGGAAGCAGTAGTGTGAGTGGGTGTTTGACAGTCCTGTACAGAGGCCTCACTTGATCACAGCAACCAATAAGCAAACGATAATGTCTCGAGTGTATCTAGGGCTGTCTAGCCTAGCTTGCTGACAGCTCAATCTGCGAAATACTCCGGGCTCTATGTATGGGTCAATATCTCCCCACAGGTGTTTCGTCCACATGTGGAAACGATGCCACGACGATTTGCTGACTTCGCCGGCCTAGAGGAGGGCCTACACAATATTAGACCCGTATTTTATGAATTTTAGCATGCCAGTGTTGTTTTGAATCATCCGTCGTGTGTGAGTCTATATATAAAACCGGATGATTCAAAACAACGCTGACAATGCTTAGTATGTTATACCGGACGGAAAACCGATCAATTTCCGAGAGGGGTGCCCATGTCCGGAAAAGCATGGTTTGGGCGCTTTGTGGCGCCGAAGTTTGACAACGCTTCGGGTATGGTGAAGAGTGTAAGTCCCTCGTTCTGTCACGACACCCGCCTTCCAACCCTACAAGATCATCACATCGTGCAGGAAATTACAAAACGGGTTCGAATATTGTCAACCCCCTGCTTGATTACAGAGACTACATCGGCGGCGCAGAAATTTACGCGCGTGTGGTTGTTTGGTCAGTAGTTCAGTCGCTGCACGGGTTCGTGTGATAAAGGTCCTACTATTGATGGCACTGGAGTCTCATACACCGTATCCGTCATAGGATCCCAAATAAAATAGTCGAGAGGTGTCAGATTTGGTGAGCGTGCTGGCCATGGTACTGGCCCCACAGCGCCCAAACCATCCTTTTCCGGACTTTGGTACCCACTTAGAAAATGATCAGTTTCCCGTCCCGTGCAACGTACTAAAGAATGTTCACGATAATGTGAACATTTTAGAAATGAACCTTAGTAAAAATTCACTGTCCCTTCTTGCATATAATTTAATGAGTGCGCTGAGTGACATTCGCCTAGCAAAGTTGTTGGTAACGATGGAGGGGAAAGTAGTTCCACGTCTTAATGTTGAATAAATAGCGTTAGGTAACCATTTGTGATAATTAAAATTATTTCTATCGATTTCTGTTTTTCATAATTGCACCGAAGAGTAAAATTCAGCATCTTTATCAAATATTTACCGTTCCAAAAATTTTTCAGTTTCTCTTAACCGACGCATGAAGAAAGCGCTGAGGCCTACGGCAATGACAATTTTGCATAAGGCGGAGGAATACACAACGTTGTAGCGGTTCTCCCTTCTACCTCTCACAGCTGGTTGCAACTTCTACCTTTACAGTTAATACTAGATTCAATATAAAATTATTTGATTTCTGTAGGAAGGGATAACGCTCATGGGGGCGTAGACTGACTGAATAGAAACTAGTTAAACAGGGAATTCATTAAACACAAAACACTTTATTTAAACATGCATTACGTAGACGTGAAATACACAAGATACACGATTGGATAGATAAACGGTAGTCTTCTGATCTCTAGACACAAGTTCGCATTCATTAACAATATGTTACGTACAAGTTAAGATTACCTGCCTAACCTTGCCAGCGATTAATAGCTTAGGTTCTCTGGATAACGGGGTCCCGACAAATAGCCTTGCGCCTACTGCCTATCCGGATTGTGCTCGTCATATATTGAAATACTGTAGACTGGCCAAGAGCTCCTCTAGGCCTGGGTGACGATGTTGCCCTCGTCTTCAGCGCTGTCGGCTCAGACAGCGGTACGTCGTAACACACTGATCACTCGGGTGTGCCTGGGGAGGGGGAGGGGGGGGTGTGTCGCGACGCGCTCAACTTGTATACCTCAGTCAGTGGGTCACGAGAAAATTGTGTTTTATAAATAAGCGCCTCGCTCTTGGTGCTATACCCTGTAGCGCCTTCGGCTAACCGTGTGCGGCCCCTTGGTGGCCGCTACAACGTGCATACAAGTGGATCTTAAGCACAGGGCTTTCAAAAGTGATCGTTTTACCGTGAACAGCCTATAAGCGTTGTCGGCGTCGTTTTGAAACAACTTATATATACATATAATTTAAGTTATATATAGGTCTATGATTCACAGTTTGCAGTAGTTGGTGCGTGATGTAGTGAGTGTCGCGGGCACGTGGTCAGTCGACTGCGGTCAACGCCAGGAAGCGGGACTGTGAGAGGCCGCATTGTGCATGGGAAACCACAACTTCCGCCGGTTGCCGACACCCACTAGCGAATGTCCTTCTGCCCCAACACACCCCCCCCCCTTTATGCTCTACATTCCCTGGCATGTCCTAGATTCAGAATTCTCGGTCCGCAGCACAGATGGAATAAAGCCCACTTCATATTGGAATTGCCACGAGGCTTGTTACCTTATCGATAGAGACCTGAAAAACTCGCGAGTTCAATGACATGCAGGCTAGACTCTACAGTCATATGTACACATATGCCGATATCAACTGCACATTGGTTGTCTGCTGTCGCAGTGGAAAGCGACAATTGGATACCGTTCTCCAGGAGGTGTCAAACGCCGTCTGGACCAATGGCTAAAGATATATTAACGCACGTGTTTTGAATTCCAGCTTGTCCCAGAACGAATCCGCGAATTCTTTAGGTCTCTACTTATAGAGATTTGGACAGATCTTATCATCGAGGTCTTGAGAGCCGATGATAGGGAAGCGAAGTATGGGGCAGCATCTGAATGCAAGGGCGGGGATAACGGAGATCCCCGAGAAAATCCGACCCAGCGGGCCTCGTCGGGCACGATTCCGGCATGCGAAAAATCGGGAGCGTCTCCTTGGGAATCGAATCCGGTTCGCGTAATTGGGAGAAATCAAGGAGTCGGACACATTAGGCGAATTTTCGCAGTTGAATTGGTAACAACGAGGTGGTTTCGCGCTCCTGTTCACCACTTTGCTGTGAACGCACGGTGACCGGGGTAGTCAGCGTTCACCATTTTCGACTAACGCAGTCAGGATTACGTTAATAGAATTGTTAACCGGATGTTGATGGTTTCTGCTCATCGTTTTGAATTCCGGGATTCTTTCATTGCATTATCAACTTGCATCACCACATGTTTGCCTTTTAATGTTCAAAATAGATGAATTATCGATAGTTCAAAATGAAAATGAAAATTTTGGGACGAAACGGAAAATTTAGTTGAAATGGGTAGTAGGTGAGTGTTACAAACGTGGATAACCTTAATCTGTACTCAATGTACGTACTTTTGGTTTAGTTATGATATTTCGAGTCTTAGTGAAGTTTTAATATATGCTTTCCTTCGTTGTAACTAGAACTGCATTTATGACTTGTGAATAATAGTATTTTCAGGCGAGAAGTACATGTTAGTCTCTGCATTCAATTACATTAACCCGTCTTTATATTCCATGTCTATTTCTGACACAATTACAGCGATTGCGCAGATTTGAAATTCCCTCCAACTGAGGTTCGCCGTCTGTGTTTACAATAAGCATTTTTGCGATGTGATCATTTCGTTGTGAACGCTGGTGACCAGCCTGTTACCAATTCAACTGCGAAAATACGCCTAGAGATGCCTGACTCCTTAATGCGTGGTGTTCCCGCTTCGCCTTTGGGGCTAGCTGAACAGTCTGTTAGAGGAATGCGTAACTCATAGGCAGAACACATTAAGTCATTTCTACGTCAAATATATTTAAACCCTTAAATAGATTTTACAATATAATCCGTACAACTTACTACATTATATTCGATACTTAATATTGCGCCGGGGGAGCTTGTTAATGTAATTTAACCTACTCAGCATGCGCATATATTATCTATTTAATTACGTTACTTAACGTCCACGTATCTGTTTAGTGTAAGTCCATCGTTGAGCCTACAGGAACGACTTTACCTGCTGAGATGCCGTAGGCTGAATGCACTGCTCGGACCCCATCAGCTGGTCCATCTTGCTCGTTCTCAGTGTGGTGATGTAAGGGAAGACAAGGACCTGGCTTGTAGCTCTGCTGTCCTTATAAACGAGTCCTGTTTGGCAACTGTCCTATCTGCTTCCAGAACTTCGCGGCAGATGGCGCCTCACCTTCGCGACCTCGCTCTATTTAGGGTTGTGCTGGTGAGTTCACGCAAGCGCCGAAGCAATAGCTTGCCCACACCACAACAGTGGGGAACGATAGTAGATGGCAGGTCAACTGCGTCACTTCCATACTCCAGGCACTAAGGGAAACCACTAAAGGATAAAAATAGATAGAAAATAAAATATAACGTATTTCATTACGTATTTCCTGATAACTTCATTTCGCAAAAATCCGCCATTACCTCAGTCGCCTGCCAGACGGTAAACGGGAAATTTTCAATGGTATTGAGTAGTGGGAGCATATATGTCCTGGGCCATTCTTACCCTTATCAACATTAGTTGTATGCGATTAACCTGACAGAGGTCTCGCTCAGCATAGGACATTTTGCTGTCTCACCCTTATTGATATTGGGTGTCCATTGTTTAACCCGTGAGATGATGCTGACAAGGACGAAGATACAGACCGCAGACACTCCGATCTCCTTACACTCTTCACCCCATGCTGTGATTCGTCGTTGGTTGAGACATACCATCAATTATGAGTTCAGCCCTTTTATAATAATACTCATAATTTCCGAACCGTTGAGGTTATAGTTATCAAATTCATAGCATGGTGTCGTGGTGCGGCCAAGCCTTTGGCTTGGCGATAACATGATACCACCACCTGGGCTGGCGATAACATGATACCACCACCTGGCCTGGCGATAACATGATACAACCACCTGGCCTGGCGATAACACGATACCACCACCTGGCCTGGCGATAACATGATACCACCACCTGGCCTGGCGATAACATGATACCACCACCTGGCCTGGCGATAACATTATACCACCACCATTGTAAAGAGGGCGAGGTCCCAAAAGCGAGGCATCACCGAGCTAGTTATGAAAACAGATCCGACAGCCTCCATATTTAAGGAGCACACAGCGGTGAGCTGGAGGTCTTACATGACTACGGCGCCGACGAGGAAGATGGACCAGCTCTAGGGGTTCTAACCGCCATAAACGCAGAGTCTTCAGCCCTACGGCATCACTGCAGGTAAAGCCGTTCCAGTAGGATGCGACTTAAGGACTCTTAGGTAGATTCCGCGGCCGTTGGTATCATTGCTAAATAATATAGAAGCTTGCAGAGTCAGATAACTTTTATGCTCCCCCGGCGCAATGTAAAGTAGTATTTGTAATGTGTTGTATGAATCTTATTGTAAGATATATTTATGGATAATTATAAATGATGGAATGACTTTAATGTGTGTTTTAACTTGAGTATACGACCCCTCAAACAGCTTGTGCGATAGCCCATCAGGCCAATCACAACAATAGGCATTGTACCCTATATCCATTACGATGATAAGGTAATTTATGCCTTAAACCCTTTTTGGCAAAGTCAATTGTGCAAAAACCCTTTTATAACTTAGTCATAATTTCCGAACTGTTAAAACTATAGTCATCAAATTCATAACATAGGCATCGCACTTGATATATATCGCGATGGTAACATCATTTATACTTTAAGACCATTCTGGTAAAGTCAATTATATGTTAAGCCTTTTTAAAAACATAATCAAAATTTCCGAATTAAAAATGACACTCCACTTACATGGTGAAATGCATATAATAAATGATAAATGAAAATACAAGGAAACAATTGTGGTCCGACAACAGGAAGCCATAGGCCAAATTAAATGTACAAGGAAAATGAGTAAAAGCAAAGGATAACTTGTACCCCTGCATTTCCCAGAAATTGTACATTTGCAGGGGCGGAAAGACACGCATACATGGTTCAATTTATGGCTGGACATTTAAAAAAAAAAAGTTTGATCTCTAGACCTCCACCACTGGTTACCGTCTTCCCCGGACTTTGAGTCCCGTGTACACTCGAGAGCACTAGTTCGCTCAAAGTTGATAAAAGGAAATACCTCCATGATTTTATAGGCAGAGACTTGAAAAATTTGCTAGTTCAATTACCTGTATGCTGTACTGCACAGTTCTGTGTACAAACATGCCGATATCAGCTGCACATTGGTTGTCCGCTGTCACAGTGGAAGGCGACGATTGGGCCAGTGTTCTCCAGGAGGTGTCAAACACCGTGTGGACCAATGGCTTAAGTTATATAAACGCACGTGTTTTGAATTCTAGCTTGTCCCAAAATGAATCCGCAAATTCTTCACGTCTTTACTTGTAGGCTATTCACGGTAAAGTAAGCACTTTTGAAAGACCTCTCATTTGGAATAACATCCAACAAATGCATTTTATTGTAGCTTTGGACTTTACCTTTCGAGACCGGTGAAATATATACAATGTCTTTATTATTTACACGGCTATATTTATTTTAAAAAGTGGTGGAAGGATAAAAAAAGCTGGTAGGAAAAAGTAACTAAGACCTCAAAAGTTCTCACTTTTGTCTTGACCATAAAATTCTGCAGAAGTGCGGCTGCAAGCCTTATGGGACAATATAATGCAGAAGCTTGCAAGTGAACAGTCAGAAACAATTACGTGTGCTAAAGTTGCAAGTGAAACCCCACGTACAATGATTTACAAATGGCGATGTGATGAGCGTTCAGGCCATAACACTTATAAACATAAATTTGCCGAAAGAGCTGAAACTCAGGTCTCTAGTATCAATAGTTCCACTGCAACTTTAATTTTCGTCTGGCTAAAGTGAAATAATACTGTGGAAAAATCGACGACCCTCGCCAATAAAGTATTTCAGGATATCCTGCATTGAACTTGGCTGCAGTCTTTCCGCAAATAAAATAATAGGATCACCACTGCAAGACCCATAGGTATAGGCTATTCACAGTAAAGTGGGCACATTGGAGAGCCCTGTCGGGTTGAATAATATACAGTAAATATTTTTTATTTTAGAAATTGGCATTAATTTCCGAATGCAGTAGAATATACACACTGTGTTTATTACTTATATGGCAATATTTATATATAAAGGCGATAAAAGAATAAAATATGGCTGAAAGAAAAAAGCAACGATGGTAAAGTGCTCACTTTACCGTGAACAGCCTATACACGCAGTGTGATGAGAACCCTTCACGCCTTGCGCTTAGCGGCGATGGAGAACTTGATGTGCGTGGCAATGTCGCCCCTATAGATCCCGAGCTTCTTGGCCTCAAAAGCGGAAAATATCTTCAGGTAGACGGGAGCCTTAACTTACAATGCTAAGTATAAAATTCACCACCTAGTGGACAGTGTGTCGAAATTGTTTTAAGCTTGAAGTAAAACAACTGCATTTCTATCACTGCACGTGACTGTACAATGTGAAGAACTCATAATAAATTAGTACAGACACGATAAAAATTGTCATAGAAGTGTGATGAAATGAAAATTCATATATATTTTGCAACATTGTAAACTATTTTACTAAAATATACTTTATAAATGTAAGAAATTAATCGATCTATAATTTTCGCATTTCTAACACAATTTAAGTGCATTTCTGTTTTGGATGCTTCGGAATGGAGAATTTACCAGAAAATCTTCTTCGAGAAAGATCGTCATAATATTTACTGTTATCATGTGTAATAAAATCATAATAATAATGTGTCATATCAATTTTTAATCAACTTTATTTACGTCAATTCCAGCCATAAATGTTTGTGACAAATGAGCGCAAATAAAATAAATTATAAAAATTATTTCCTACATTATTATTACAATTTTCTTACAAACAATCATAGTAACCATAATGACGATATTCCATGAGGAAGATTTTCTTGCAAATTCTGCTTTCTGAAGCATCCAGAATGTAAATGCGCTTAAATTTTGTTAAAAATACAAACTATTTTAATAGATTACTTTTTCTACATTAAAAAAGTAAATTTTAGAAAAATATTTTATAATGTTGCAAAATAAATACATTCTCTTACATAAACAGCATAAATCGCACTTTTCTGATAATTTCTATGGCGTCTGTACTACTTTTTTAATGAGTTCTTCACTTTGTATAGTCGGGCGGAGTGATCCATAGGCAGTTGTTTTACTTCAATCTTAATTTAAAAATTCCTGTTTCTATACTAATTAATGGATTAATACTCAACTGTTAATACAAGAAGTATCTAAATTCTGCCGACAAACCTCAGTTGCAACTTAATCATGGAATAATAAATTGAAAACATGTGTGCGATCTATGATCTAAACTCTAAAGTGAATATTAAACGCGGTTTCATACAATAAATCACGCTTACTGCCCATGGAACTAATCTCCATGATGCGGTAGCATATTTGGGATTTAAATGATGGCTTATTATTATTCTGCATGTCACAAACAACGAAAAATGTCGCCTTGTTCAACTTCCGTAAGCCTCGCACTTTTCGAGTAGTTCGTGTTTTTTTCTTTCAAAATGATGTTTAAACCGATGCCTATCAGGTTGGCACCGCACAACACCCGGTAGCACACTGTTGCGGCTATAAAAGAGAAGGGAAGATCCCAGAGAGAGGTACTGTACATAACAGTGGCACTTTAATGAAGTATTTCTTCAGTCACAACTTCAAAACTGTGTACCTCACTTAGAATTCGTTTTAGGCCCTAGGTCGCGCATATGTTTTCAACGTCTTAAGAGATAGAGGGCTGGGACAAAAGACATGCACACCCTTGGATATTCCTCTGTCGACCACCTCCCGGGGAGGAATTGCTGTGACTAGAGGAGTGCGTTTTGCACCTTCTTTTCGCCCTGGAAGGCACATTTTTCGACCGATTTTCGTGGGATTTTGGGGGAGGGTTGTCTTTCTATACCCCGTCCTCCCCCAATGGGAAGTTAGTTCCTTCGAGCCAGTCTTAAGTCTTAAATCTTACTCTTAAATAGCAATTCTAAAGTCTTGCATCTTACGCCGTATGTCCTACGTCTTAAGTCATAGTTTTTAGATCTTAATATTCTCATTGCAACTGCAGCATGTGCCGTAGTTCCTAGACTAATTTCGTATAGATACCTGCATCACGGACGGTGGCTTAGCCCGCGGATTCCGCGGGTCCCTTTTCTGGCGCTATTTTATCGACGGTAAAATCAAGCTCCAAGAGTGGGACTCGTGCCCGCATAGCTCCCTCTTGGATCCGCCACTGGAGTGGACAGAGCGTTAAAAGGTGAATTAAAATGCGCGAGCTGGTCTGCTACATTCTGCGCAGTGGAGGCCAGCTGAGGAATGTCACCTCCCCCCCCCCCCCCCCCCTGCACAACACACTTCCGACGCCACAGCACAGACAACTCGTGCCGCCGGGAAGTAATGAGAGGAGAGCGAAACGGCAAGGGCCACCGAGCATGCGCAGTGGAGCTGCGCATTGTCGGTCGCGGTCTGCGAAACTGCGGTGAAAGCGCGCAGCAAGAGGCGGCATCGCCCGCCCAGCGGGAGCCTGTTCTGCCAACTCACTGGATTCTCCACCAGATATCGGCTTCGCATCTTCTACAGCAACGCTTTGTTTTCGTCTACAATTGCGCGCTATCCCAACATGTGTCTTAGGACAAGGATGCGCTGATTGGTGCACGTGACACTCTGAAGTCATGGCGCTGTCCCAAACTGCCGTGTTACAAGTCAACCTAAGTTGTAGCATTCGGAAAACTGAATTTTTTTCCCAAGTTGTATCCTAGGCTGATAGAAAAAGAAGAAGACTTCTAATACTTTCGCGCGCATTCGTGGAATATTTACGTTATTAATATAAACAATGTATGTGCAAGATGAGCTTTCTCAAAACAAATATAATGAAATGCTAATAAATGCGCTGTCTTCGTTCGGTCTGGCAACTTTATTTGAAGACTAAAAGTTTTAAAACGTAAGTTTAAAAAATAAAATTTGGTTGTCAGTTGGCGAACTTTTTAAAAATAAAACCGTTAAGGCGTTTATTAAACATAAATATGTAAATCAACCATTTTGAAAACTTTAATAATCAATAATTGACCAAATTAAAAAATTCACTACATAACAACAAATAATGTGCCGAATTTACTGCTACCTAGTGTCAGATTCTGAAAGCTCACTTCGGACAACGTATTTGTAGACCATATTCGGACCGCGTCAATGTGACGTCACTTGACGCCGAGGTTCGGACAAGTCCACGTCCGCAGGAACGGCCGTTTGTAGACAGGCCTTCATAGTAATTACCTACAATGTACGATTATAGAAAAACTGTATTTTTTACGATGGGCCGCAGTAGCCGAGAGGTTAGACCGCTAGCCTCCCACGAGGACGAAACGGGTTCGATTCCCGGCGGGGGCTCCTGGATTCTCGTACGTGGGACTCGTGCCGGACGATGTCCCTGGTCTGCGAGGTTGCATTCTGGCGCTGCTCCATTCTCACCTCATTTCACCCTCATCGACTCTCAATACCTCGCTCTCAAGAGAAGCCAAAATCTCTCGGCCACCTAACTTACATTTTACGAATTGTTTATTATTTTTGTGTGTAATTTTAATTGTGTGTTATCGGTTTGTTGTAAAAAGTCGGGAACATATGTGTATTTTATCAATAAGTTTCTACCTTTAGCAAGTAGGAAATGACACACGGTGAACATTATATACAAAAGTCTTAAACAGCCAGTAAATTGTAAAATTTCTATAATAAGATGTTTCCAATTATGCCTCTGAAAGTGACATTATGACACGCGATAGAAGAATTTCTACCTAAAAGGGGAAGCCATGTTTTAATTCCTAGAACCAGTGATATTTCGCTCAGTACATTTAAGGCCACGGTCAAAATTCAAGATTGTAACCCCACACCACACGTTTTTCCCTCGTAATTCGCTGCTATGTAAGTGAGAAGCTATTACCGCGTTTGGTTGAGCCAATCGTAATCCGGTACCTTTGACAAAGGACGTCTGTTACCTGCGTGCAATGGATAACACGTGTCTAAACACAGTTCAGCCAGTCATGAAAGGAAATTGAATCTTCAGTGTTTTGAATTATGCGTTTCTTCGACATCTTTGCACGAAATTTCTGTCTAGTGGGCAGGCAGAACTGTTATCCACCAGTGGTTGGTGGATCATCTTGTGGATTTTTTTAGTTTGTGAGAGACATGTGGTAAACAGTTTTATGGAAAGGAATATAAATACGCGCATATATATAATATGTAAAGCGTCCAAAGATTATATACAATGTGTATACGGTGAAGCAATAAATGTTTCTAGCATACTTCTGCTTTTGTTAATCATGATTTGGTTTTAGTTCGCTATGCTTCTTAAGTTATCGTTATTTATGTTTCTTGCTAACTCAGTAAGTATACAGGATGTTCCGTGACTCAACCGACACACTTCGGCAGCGTGTTATCGTTCACAAGTTGCCTATGCAGCCTTATTTCAGAGTTACGGGGGTGTAAATGCAATAAAAACACAAATTGGAATTACTGAATGTATTTAATGCAGCTGACTACATTAATGTTGTAAGTCCTGCACAAGCTGTTCAAAATGTGCCCAATCTGACAGTAAGCAGACACTGCTAGTGTGGCTGGCGTGGCTAGTCTTTGTTAGTGTGTCGAGGCGAGTGGTTGTGCAACAATGCCAGGAATGTTCACACGTGCACAGTACGCACACGTGGTGTGTGTTTACGGGTACTGTGGCGGAAATGGGCGTGGTGCAGCAGCTGAGTATCCATGCAGATGGACTGGAAGAGGCGGGCCAGTCCCATGGCCGGCGCGCTCTCCAGACCTCTCCCCGTTGGACTTTTTATTCTGGGGCAGCCAGAAGAGTAGGGTTTGCAATAGACGGCGATCAGACACACGATACCAGTTGCTAATGGCGATAACTGACGCCACTAACCAACTCAGAAATTAACTTGCAGGCACGCAGAGGCAACACTCCGTGGTAGGCTACAACGTATCGCAGCCTGTTTACCGTCAGATGGTGAACATTTTGAACAGCTCACGTGAGACATTCAACATGAATGTAGTCAGTTACATTAAAGACATTCGGTAATTCCAATTTGTGTTTTTATTGCATTTACATTCCTGTAACTCCAAAATGGGGCTGCATAGCCTATTTCTGTACATGACATTTTTTGTTACCAGTGATCTGTATAACACGCTGCCGAAGTATGTCGATTGAGTCGTGGAACATCCTGAATTATGCGCATCTATAAAAATTGAAATGCGTAAAAATATTAGCTTTAATAACATGTATATATTTTATTAACTAGTGGATTCTAGTGGATATTCGCTTGTCGTCTAGTGTAATTCTCTGTCTCAACGTTGGCAACACGGCAGCAGCCGGCATCTGGAGCACGTCTCTGCGCCCAGCAGGGGAACCGGATTTCGCTTACAGCCGACGACAACTGTTGCAATTACCCGAGAAAAAAAAAAAGTTGCCATCCACTATTCGCGTCTGTCACGTTGTCAAGCTCCCAAAAGAAATTTACAAACCTGCGAATTTCAATATTTTAATTGAAATCTTCTTTGGCGACCAAAAAAAAATGTAACCGGTCCGACGATAGTCTTGTCGCTGATTACATGCTGTTCGTGGTAAACTGAACACTTATGAAAGCCCTGCTTGAGATCTACTTGTACGCACTTCGTGTATTCATCCGCCATACGTAAAATTAACGTTGCCAGGGGCCTGATCACTGTATTGATGCGTCTGTTAGGCGAAACAGTGATATTATTAGAAAGTAAATGTTTTGCAAATTTTCTAATTCTCACACTTATTTTCGTTAAATAAACAGAAAGCAAAAGAAAACATTTCAGTATTTTAAGGTGGTTTACCCTGCACTTATAATTCAACATTAACACGCGGAACTACTTTCCCTCCGCGTCGTTACCAACCTTACTGGACACATGCATATCAGCGTGCCCTTTGAAATATAAAGCAGTGGCATTTTTCAAAGGTTGATTTCAAAAAGTGATCGTGTAACAGTGAACAGCCTATATATGCTGTTCATGGTAAAGCGAGCATTTTTGAGGCTCTAGTTACTTTTTCCTTTCGGCCATATTTTATCCCTTAGCCACACTTATACATAAATATTGCCTTTTAAGTAATAAACAGCGTGTGTGCATTCCACTGCACTCGGAAGTTTACGCCTAAGGCTAAAATAAAACTCAATTTCTGACCATTAATCCAAATTAGGGGGCTTTCAAACGTGCTCACTTTACCGCGAACAGTCTATAGTTAGAGCCACGAGTATTTCGCGAATTCATTCGGAGGCGAGATAGACTTCAAACACTTGTTCTTTCCTCCTACTGTTGTGATTGGACGACAGTTGTTTAGACACGCTACGTTTAACAGTGCGCCAGTAATAAACAGGAAGCAGTAGTGTGAGTGAATGTTTAACATCCTGCACAGAAAAGTAAATATTCTACAAATCTGCACATTTTTACACTTCAGTGAATTAAAAAATACAGAAAGCGAGAGAAATAATTTAAGTTATCACAAATGGTTATGTGACATTTTTTTTTTTCGACGTTAATATATGGAACTACTTTCCCCTCCATCGTTACCAACATTACTGGCCGCATGTCACTCATTGGGGCCGTTGAAATATATGCAGTTAGGGGCAGTGACTTTTTTCTAAAGTTTATTCCAAAAATGGGTGGAATTAGACGACTGGGATATTTTGCTGAAAAATGTTCGTGTGTGTAGTAGTGCCAACCAGTGAACACAATTTTTTTTTTTTTTTTTTACATTGGCACATTTGCGCCGGGAGAAAAAAAAAATGAGCGGAACGCTTTGCCTTGGTGACACCTCGGTACTTGTATGCTCGTTGGTCGTAGCTATACGCTGTTCACTGTAAAATGAGCACTTTTGAAAGCCCTGCTTAAGATTTACTTGTATGCACGTTGTGTATTATTCCGCCTTATGAGAGATTAACATTGTTATGGGCCTCATTACATTATTCATGCGTCGGTCAAGTGAAACTATGATTTTATTGGAAAAGTAAATATGTAAAAAAAAAAAATCTGCTCTTTTTTACACTACGATGCATTAAAAAATACTGAAAGCGAAAGAAATAATTTAAGTCATCAGAAATGGCCGCCCAACACTTTTTATTCGACTTTAAAATACGGAACTACTTCCCATCCATCGTTACCAACTTTACAGGGCTCATGCCACTCAGGAACATATGCAGGAAGGGACAGTGACTTGTTTTTGATGTTGATTTCAAAGTGCTCACTTGATCGTGGACAACCTTTAGGCGCGGTCGCTCGAGAGCTGATCAGATCCGCACAGAGCACGCCCTCGGCCGCGGTGACGCCAAGTCTAAGGCGCGCGAAGAGAAGAGGTATCCGTCTGTCACGCCGACGGGAAAAACCAGGCTAATAGACCCTCTTCGTTATCTCAGCGGGGCAGGGGGGGGGGGGGGGGGACAGGCGACTGTGGGATTTAGCGGGCGAAGGCGGGCCTGGGGGGGAAACAGAGGCCACCTCTAGGGTGGCACTATTTTCCAAGCCTTAGGCCGAGCGCACATTGGGGCGCAGGATGTGCTTCGAGTGACGCAGTGCAGCGTAGTTCAGGCCTGCTCCACACGTACGAGCTTGAAGAACAGTGTTCGCGGTCACTATAGACGCGGCAGGCAAGATGAATGCACGATTGCTCTTAGATTTGAGTTCGGAATCAGATTCATATTTCGAAATGGAAACCGTAAAGCTACTGTATGATAATCGCAGAAGAAAAAAAGATTTTGGCGTAGTGAATATATAGAAAAGAGAGGTGCACATGGAGAGTTTGTCTTAAGTGAATTATCCGATTCGAGATTCAGAAACTGCTGTCGTCTTACTAGAAACCAATTCGAGGAAGTGCATAGTATGATTGAAGAAGAGATCAGTTCGGAGGGCTGCAACGCACAAAAACCAATTGGGAGAAGAGAAAAACTAGCCGTTTTCTTACGGTAAGATCATATAGTAAAATAAAATCGTATGTAATTAAATTAAGAGAAATGTGTATGTAAAATCACATCATTCAGTAAAAACCTATGCAGTACACATTTTGACTGATTCAATGCAATGGTGACTAGTAATAAACAAACATTAATACAGAATGAAATGAATTTTATATATTTTAAAGGTTGGAGTGATATGGACTTAGCAAACGTAGGCTAATTGCAACAATAATTCCACATGTGTATATAAGAAGACGTAAAACAGCCTGGACTGGGTTCTTACTGTATTGTATGACCAGAAAAAGGGATATTATGGATGCCAGTTTCACATCCCACAGCGAAGTCATATTGCTTCACGTTTTCACTGTACATATTACACGCACTTGGGGGAGGGCTAGAAGAAGTTCCTGGTATACTTGCCGTTGACATGGTGGTAGGAGATGCGTAAAATTGTGCTTCTTTTTCTGCAGATACAGCCTCGAAAACCTTTCTCCTGATAACAAATTGTGATTGTTGCGGCAGTTTGGAAGTTGAATTATACATAGATAGGAAAAACTGATTCAACGCATCTTTCTCTTCAGTCACCCTGTCATAAACTCCTTGCCTAAGTTGCCTTCTTTCATGTATTCGTTCATTATGATTTCCCATAGCTTCCTGCATTAATGTAGACACGTTGAAAATTTTCGTGTGGGTACCCTCTGATAACCGTTTCTTTTTTTATGTTCATATCTTCTAACGAATGGCATCGTTTACTTTGCATTGGCAACACCTGTACGCGGAAGAGTGACTGTGGGCACATTCTCTGCCGCATTTTGTTCAAGGTCTGTTTCCTCTTGAGTTTGCGCAATACTATCATCCAAATCTTCATCCATGTTATCGCCCTGGCTGTGGACGACGTTTGATGACGTCGGTCTGTTTGCCATGTACGGCAATAACAATTCCATATGTGTGTCGGTACTTCCGTGGTTTGATGTCTTATGTGACCAGAGCCACTTCTAGGTTGCAGTTTCTTTTGCCTTTGTAAAGCATCCAGATGACACTGCCTCACTTGTCCCCACGTCTCTTTATGCCTGCAAATACAAAAATTATTCTGTTTGTATTTTATAAATTTGTGTCTACACTAGGCCTTGTCCACCGACATGCTCCAGGACATTTAAATGGTGACTGGTGCACGTGACACAGTCACGTTATGGTCCGCTCCCGCAAGTACGTACAAATGTCCTATGTCGGAACTGTATTACAAAGAAAACCTTTCAAATTAGTTTATAATATGCATGGAATGTTACATAAATGATTTTGCATTGAAAATTCCTTTCATCTTTGCATATCTTATCTGAAAAATGTGTACAAACAATATATGCCAATTGGCATGTTTAACGCGCTCTCTGGGGGAATTTCTCAATGGTTTGTTGAATATACGTTACTTCTCGATTGGATTAGGACGTGTCCTCGTCATGGTCGTTGACAAGTACAATTGTAGATATGGCTGAACACAACAAATTTGACCCGAGAGTGACAGGATGGAAACATTTTCGTTTAATTGATTCACGGCACTGTGTGTCTTAGTGTATATGTATTCGTGAACATTAATCCCACAAATTGGGAATTGTAGGTATTCAGTTCTTACGATAATGTTCACCCTTTAAGGAAAACGGTTTCTTTTCCAATTAGAAAATAACTTCCATCCTACCTCCTCGGACATATTTGATTTCATTCGTATTCACATGGAAGTATTCTACACGTATTGTTGCACTTTTTTTTTCAGATACCTTGCTACTGGGGACTCCTACAGGTGTCTTGCTTACAGCTACAGAATGGGAGATCGGACGGTATCAAAAATGACGAATCAATTATTTGCTGCGGTATGGAATTGTATGCAACCAATTTATTTACCTCAACCAACAGTTCACACTTGGGAGAGAGCTGCGCAGGAGGTCAAGCAAAAATGGCACTTTCCGCACTGTATTGGGTCTGTGAACGCCAGACACATCGTCATGAAAAACGTGCTGAACGCAGGTTCTGCGTTTTTTTAATTACAAAGGCACTTTTTCCACAGTTTTAATGACTACTGTTGATGCGAACTATAAATTCACCTCTATAGATGTGGGTTCGTATGGTCGCTTAAATGGCAGCACCATCTTTCGTAGCAGTGTTTTAGGAGATGCAATACATTTTCAAGACTTTGCCCATTCCACCACCTGCAGAATGTTCTGGATTTACTTATTTACTACCTTACGTATTTGTTGGTGATGAGGCCTTTCCCTTGATGGAGAATCTAATGCGACCTTATCCAAGATGTAGAGTTACTGGTAATATGGACAATAAGGTATTTAATTATAGACTTTCTAGGGCGCGCCAAACAGTAGAATGGGCTTTAGGAATCATGGCTTCAAAATTCCGAGTTTTTAGGAAACCATTCGAGATAAAGCTTGAGACCATATATTCTATTGTTAAGGCGGGTTGTGTTTTGCATAACTAATCACGAGCGCATACCACTTCTTGTGAGGCATGTGATGATAACACAGAAGAGATGCCTGCAGACCAACTGTTAACCTTATCATCACAAACTGTGAGACCCACTGCAAACGCTTTCCACGTGAGGGAAAACTTTACCCGTTACTTCAATGCTTCAGGAGCTGTCCCTTGGCAACGTGAAAGTGTTTTGTGTCGCAAATATTGATACACATTTGTGCATTACAAATCATATTTGTTTACTTGTATATTTCACCATTAATTATTTCATACACAATCAAACATGTATGTCTTGAGTACTCATTATATACAACTATAGCCATTCCCCGTTTACTGCTCAAATTAACAGTGTTTATTTATTGTGCTTTCCTGATGTCAACAACATAATATGCATTGTATGAGAATAATGAACTAAGAGCAATGTGTGTATACAGCACTAATAAAATAAAGTGGTAATCAACAGCATTTACTCACCATCCTTCAATCCAGTTTCTCTTGCAATGTTATCCCATATTTCATACTTTGCTTTGCTCTTCAACTAATCTGGGTGTGGCGCGTCGTACAGAATCCTATGGGGCCTCACAGCTTCTTTTAAGTTCCTCTGACATGCCGGGCACTCCAAAATAAACGTCCGAACAACTTATTTCCCACTACTTGGGTAGTAAACACTGCACACTCGCCTACACCTACTGTTTGCATTTTTCTGCACTACGCTGCGCTACGTAGAACTACGTAACTACGTTCCAGTGTGCGGCCGGCCTTAGGAACCACTCGCATCCATTATCCCTTGACGGAGCAGCCTTTCAATCAACGAAGATCAACTTTTCACAATATTGAGATAATTTTATCCAGATGAGAGGCTTAACTTCGATTTTAATCTCGATAATGTTCAGCGTATTACATCACGTTTAATTTCAGTAAAGATTATCTCGTTATAATTATCTCGATATTCTGACTTAATCGCTATTTTCTCTTGGTAAATATTAGATATTTTGCTTTGAGCTGGTACAGAGAAATCATTTTGAGAAAGTATGGTAAGTCGGGAAGGCACTGTGGTCGTAAGGAAACAGCGAAGCCAAACTTTTTCACCCCATTAAAAAACACAGTTTGTTAGAATTCAGTAACATTGAAAATAAACGAACTAATGCTGTGACACAACAAAATAAAGCGAAACAGTGGCGAACGATTGCAAATAGTTTCAATTGTACAAATCGTGATCACCACAGGACAGCAGGCAACTTGAAGGCGGTGTGAGGTAACCTATAAAACCATACACGAAAAACCTATTTAGACGAACGTGTCCATGCTAAGGGGTGCAGTGTGTTCAGCCCTCAAAATAGCCACCCAAGATCACTGTATACCGCCACTAGTAAAGCCAGCGGAATGTGTCATTCCAGTAGAGACTCAGTTGTCATAAGCACAGCTCAGATGAGTAACCCTGCAAATACTTCAGGTAACTTTGCCTTGACTGGGTCCGATGGTTGGAGGACAGTCTCTGCCAGCCATGTGAGAATCCACATGGCAACATCTTCCTGGACTAGTAAACGACGACCAGCAATGCACTCAAAAAAAAAAAAACCTGAAGTAAGTGCCCGGCATATAGCAAAAATTGAGTTAGCAAAAAGTTTGTAATTAAAGAAAACGAAGCAATGAAAGAGATTCGTCAACTAAAGTTGCAACAGGAACAAGAAAGAACTAAACAGGAGAAGCTTCAAACAGAGTTCTTAACTTTGCAGATCCTAAAACTGAAGACAGAACTAAGTAACTAATGTGTTATCTGTTGTGGTTTCGTTCAAAACACCTGTTTTTGAGTATGTTCACAGACATTTTCAATTAAAAACAATACTGGTGTTTGTCACATTCTTGATTTCAATTAGGCCTACAAAAGTAACTCGTTTATTTTACATTTATACCTAATGTCAGTGCAGAATAGTTGTAAAAGAAAATAATAAAACGATATAATCTGTTTGACAATCGTGTGTTTGACGTAAGGCGAAAAGTGCACTACCTTTACATAATGCATTTCAAAATAATGTATCCTTTCATTTAAACATCGCGTACAACAAATCAATAAAATCCTCATCACTTACCTCTTCACAAATTAAATTGTAAATAGCCTGAGCCATTTTCTCTTTATTCTCGATTAAATCACTTTGCCCTCTTGTCACCTCCCCAAAATATTTGTTTATGTTTTACAGTTTAATACCGATAATGTTAATATTTTGTCGAGATATTCAGAGAAAATCGAGATCAATGCGTGTGGTGAACTATCATTATCTCGCTTGGTGAAACCGGCCCTTAAGAGTTAGTTGGAGCTGCGCGTCCAAGGTCAAGAAGCGAGGGATCAATACGGGCGAAACTAACACGCACGCCTAGTGCCTCATCGCTCCTACACGCAAGGCGTGCAGGGTTTCCGCCGTGATGCTGTACTGTGTAAATTAGATCTGTATCATGGGGTTTTATTACACGCGATGAAAGACCACAGATTAAACTACGTCCGTATCGTTATATTTTTCTCTTGCCGCTTAAGGAAACTGCGCAGGCAAGCTTTAAAAATGCTATATTTGACCATCTTCACGAAATTTTTTCTCCAAACATATACTAAATATGAGAAAAGTAAAATATTAGAGACATAGATAATCATTTATATATTTTTAATGACAAAAATTCGTATTTGCAGAACATTTATTTACCGAGATACGCATATTCGCGCAAACAAATATTTCACAAACAAATGCAGGTCCATATAACTCTTAAGGCTCCAACCTACCCACCTATTTTTTCGCCTTTTGCGGCTGAGGAGCGCAGAAACGATAAGGGCGACACTGCCACGCGTATCGAGTGCACCATCGCCGCTAAGCGCAAGGCTCTCAACTGGCGCAGAGTGTCTTAGTCGCACAGCGTGTACCAATGGGTAGGGACAGCCGAATTCCGCGAACAGATTTCAATACGTGCTATGTTCCAATACCCTGCGGCCATACCAGCAGTTTTCTTTTCCTTATTGGAGGCGTGTCTTTGTGAGAAGGCATCTTCCTACTCGGCTGACCAATTAGAATTAGGTAAATTCACTACTATACATCTGTGATTCGCTCGCCGACAACTACGATGCGTGACACCGAAACTACCCAATCACAAAAGTGTAACTGATCTAAAGTGTTTCGAAGTTGAAGTACGACTGGTCGTGAAATCTTTACCCGAAATTCGGTTGTCCCTACCAACCAATCAGTTGGTGGAAAGCCTGCAGGAAAATCAGTGCAGGGCCCTCGAGTAGTTTCGCGTCCTCTGTAATGATATTTTATAATGTGCGTGATTTCTTGGAAGCACTCAACAGCCATCGTACGCTGCGTCTTCTTTTCGTATAGACTGGTCACTGTAAAGTGAGCACTTTTGAGGTCCTAGTTATTATGACGTGAATGCGTCTTTAATTTGCAGCCATAGTTGCAGAAACTCCGATGATAACAAAATCGGCGGATACAGTTCGGCATTGCAGCTCCGAATCTATCGTCTACATACAAAATTCAATTATACCACTCGATTTCCAATGGATCAAAGAATAGGTTACGTTTAGTGAGGATTGCGAATAATCGCGCGGCGGGTGGTGGGGGGAAGGGGGGAGCAATTTTGAGTTCGTTTCGCCGCGTCTCTTAACTTCCGCGTAGTATAACTTTTGAGTAGGAGAATCTACGACGCTCGTTTAAGTTTCAATCCATAGCTGTCGTCAAGATCAATTGACTGCGTGTATAAAAACATTTGTGTGGCGTAGTTATGGTGAAATTGCATGCGTTTAATTGAAAAAATAAAGAAAATTTATCACAATTTCGGCCTATAATCGTCAAAAAGCCAAGTCGAAATACAGAAATCGTATACGTTTGGAAAGAGCATCTCAAAAACAATCCAGTGATACCCATGAAACCCCGTATGATCGAGTAAAGCGGTGCCGGAGACGTAAAAAAAATCAAGGCGTCCGAGCGCGTCAACGTAGACGTATTCACGCAAAACAAACGGCCGTGTTCCCAACACAGCCAAACCCAATTTTTTTCTTTGAGCCACTTTGTATCCTTGAATGATATATTTAAATTAATCTTGCCGTGTAAGTAATAAACACAGTGTATATATTCCACTGCACTCGGAAGTTTAACTTCTTAAGCTATAATAAAATATATTTATTGACTATTATTCCAAAGGAGATGACTTCCAAAAGTGCTCACTTTACCGTGAATAGCCTATAGAGCAGCACGTTGTACACACGTTCAATATTTGTGTGGAGAAACGTGTATCTCGAACATTACAATGCAGTTCAATCACCAGGAGGCGGGGTATTTAATATCTACTTGTTAAAAGATCTTCAATAGACAAATATGAATGTTAAGTGATTTGTGCAAATTCGTTTGTTTGCACGTGCCATAATTGTTTGTTTCAACTCCTCCCTCTTAAAAAAATAGTGTTCATGTGTTTCAAAAATTTTGAGTGTGCCTTGTCAACCAATTGTTTATTTATGTACTCAAAAAAGAGTCCCGCTGACTCCTATTTTCTACACTATAGCGGTCATGAGTTAAGACAAGTGTGAAGAAACATCGAATAGACTATAGTCAAGAGACCTGCAAAATTCGCGTTATTATATGGAGGCTCCCTAGAATTCACCAACCTGTATACATTCGAGTTGGTGTCATTTGTAGAGCCCCGATTATTTCGCGGATTGAGGTGGCAGCAAGCTAGGCCGGACAGTCCTATATACACTCGAGATATTATCGTTTGCTTATTGGTTGCTGTGATCAAGTGAGGCCTCTGTGCGGTACTGTCAAACACTCACTCGCACTACTGCTACCTGCTCATGACTGGCTCACAGTTAAACGGGGGCTTTTCTAAAGAAGTGTCGTCCAATCACTGCAGTAGGAGAAAAGAACAAGTGTTTGGAGTCCACCTCGCCTCCGGATGATTTCGCGAAATACTCGTGGCTCTTAGTCATTTGTTTATTGGCTTTTGTAAAAGTAAGAACGCATGGTCCCTATGACTAGATAGTACGTGATTGGACTATCTTGTCGTTACTTGTTTTAGATTGGTGCCAAGGCCGCCCAGGCGTGTCAAATAAACTGTAGTCCAATGACAGGACCAATACAAACGCTTATGTGTTTGAAGTGTATTCTGTCTTACAATGATAACGCGAATTTTGCAGGTTTTTATAGTTTATTCGTGGTTTCTTCACACTTTCTGAATCAAACCTTCGAAAAATCACCCCAGGTACGATGTGTTTGTTTCCTAAATACGTATTGTATCACATAGTATTTTATTCTTATTTTATCATAAAATTATTTTATCTTCGTTAATTTAGACGTCTAATAATGTATCTTGTTTGTAAATTATAATGTTTAATTTACGATTAAATGATTAAAAACAGGGAGAAAACAGGTGTGTTGATAATGTCTAGTAAGAAAGAGTTCTCACGGAAAGTTAGGTAGGTAAGTGGGCTTAACGTCTCGTCTACAGCGAGGTCATTAGAGAAGGTTCTCACGGAAAGTATTATTAAAGTTGAGTTCGCATGAATGCGGCGCGCTGTCCCTTTGGCGTAATTTTCCACCCTTGGTTAAGCTTTGTTTGCATGAAGCGGAGGAATATCCTGGAAGTAGAACTTTAGCAGGGCTTCATTCTGAAAAGTTGGGAGTAACCGAGAATGGACTATAGTTAGAGACCCGGTAATTTCTCGGATTTTTTCTGCAACAAGCTAGACCTCACAACCCTTTGTGCACTCGAGCTTCTTTAAGTTATCCATTGGTTGTTTCTCCAGTTTTCCTCCTTATAGGCCGTTCACGATAAAGTGAGCACTTTTGAAGCCCTAGTTATTTTTTTCTTTCAACCAATTTATATCCTTCCACCACTTGTTAATGCAAACCCTGACATGTGAGTAATAAACACAATGTGTACATTCACCGTACTCAAAACCAGAAGTCCGAGGCCACAATGGAATGTATTTATTGGTTATTATGTCTAATGAAACAGCTTCAAAAGTTCTCTATTTACCGTGAACGGCCTATAATTGCATATATTTTACAGGCGCCCTAAGTGACATGCGCCTAGTAAGGTTGTTAACGATGAATGGGAAGTACTTCCGTATCGTAACGTCGTATGAATAAAAAGTGTTAGGTTATCATTTCTGATAACTTAAACTATCTCTTTCGATTTCTGTTTTTTTTATGCACCGAAGTGTAAAAATGAGCAGATTTGTTAAGTATTAACTTTTTTGAATAATTTCATAGTTTCACTTGACCCGAAGCATGAATAAAGTGATGAGGCCCATGGCAGTGCTAATCTTACATAAAGCGGAAGAATTCATAACGTGCATTCAAGTAGGTCTTAACCTGTTCAGTCACCGCGTCCATAATAAATTGCGGACGCGTTACAAATGAATGGAAGTTTAAATCAGAACCGTACACAGCAGGGCATCAGTGCCCAGTCTTGCTTGTGGCTAATCATATTTGTGGACACTTCTGCACCTCTTTAACATTAATGGTTAATGCCAATATCATTGAACTAGCAGCACGTTGTTCGTTGGCTGAAAAATAAATGCTGAACACAAGTAAAGTACATACCAAAAAAAAAAATTACGTGATTGCAACGGGTTAAGCAGGGCTTTCAAATGTGCTCATTTTGCGGTGAACATCCTATAGTTACGTGTGAATGAGCGGTGTAACGGGGTGGGCAGCGCGCTCACCCGGGCTTCGAGTGGCGCCCGGGCGACAGTCTGCGATCTCTCTGGGGCGCCGCGGCGCCTGGGAGTCGTGGCGCCCCAGACGCCCCCCCCCCCCCCCCGGTTCACCGCAGCTTACACCGCACACGCCGTCTGTCTGACCCCTTTATGGCGCCCCTCCCGCCTTACTGGCTCCACTGCTCGTCGCTCAGTGCCGCCAACTACACTGCTACTTCCAACTTTCTGAAGCCCTGCTAAAAGTATAATCCACTCATGTTGGTACAGGCTGTTCACGATAAAGTGAACACTTTAGAAATGAGCCTTAGAAAGAAGTTACTGATCCTGTATGCACATATTTTAACAAGCGCACCGGGTGACATTCGCCCAGTAAAGTTGGTAACGATGCATATCTTAACATAGATTAAAAAGTGTTAGGAAACCATTTATCATAATTTTTAAAAAAATTCTTTCACCTTCTGGTTTTTTTTTTTTTTTTTTTGCATCTAGGAGTAAAAATGAGCAGATTTGTAAAGTATGTACTTCCTTAACAATTTCACAGTCTCATTTGACCGACGCATGAATAAAGTGAGGAGGCCCGTAGCAACGTCAATTTTACATAAGGTGGAGGAATATACAACGCGTATACAAGTAGATCTTAAGCAGGGCTTTCAAAAGTGCTCATTTTACCGCGAACAGCCTATAAGCTCCAATGCCTTTAGTTTGGCAACCAAAATTTTTCGCCACTAGGTAAGCGCTAGTTTCGCATATGTACCGGAGTTTCTCTGTTTTCTACGTTAAGGTTGAAGTAAAGCACTGCACCTGACTACACAACGTGAAGAACTCATAAAAAAAAGTAGTACAGACGCCATGAAAATTGTCAGAAAAGTGCGATTTATGCTGTGTATGAAAGAAGAAGGTATATATTTTGCAACATTATAAAATATTTTACTAAAATATACTTTCTAGATGTAAAAAATAAATTCATCGATAGAGTCCACATTTTTAACAAAATGTAAGAGCACTTCAATTCTGGATACTTTAGAAGGCCGAATTGACAGTAAATTCTTCTTCAAGACAGATCGTCATACTATTTACTTTGATTGTATGTAAGAAAATTGTAATAATAAGGTAGGGAGTCATTTTTATAATTGGTTTTATGTGCATCCATTTGTCGCAAACATTTATGACTGAAACTGACGTAAATAAAGTTCATCATAAGAATCAACCTTACTTGAACACATGATTTGTCTCCGCAAAGAAAATGTTTAAAGCTTCTTTCTACATGGTGCATGAACTGCGTCACAGAGTGTTTGTAATACACGTTGAAAAAAAAACACACACACTTCAGTCGACGTTTGTTGAGTGTCTTCAACACGCCACGCGCATTAGAAAAAACCAATTTCCAAAGGGGCCACGATGGCTGAGCGGTTAGCTTGCTCGCCTCCCACCAAGGCGATCCGGACTCAATCCCCGATCGGGTCACTCTGGATTCTCGCATGTGGGAATCGTGCCGGACGATGCCGTTGGTCGGCGGGTTTTTCTCGGGGATCTCCCGTTTTCCCCCACTTTTTTTTACATGGATTTATTCAAAAGTGTTGACATTTTTCGGAGTGTCCTACTATGAAACGGAAGGGTTTAGAGATTTTTTTAAATTACCAGACAGTGTAGTTTCTGTTTTTTTTTTTTATCACACAAAACTGATAACGCAAAATACGATACGCATTTAAGGGGTTTAGGTTAGCTAACATCCTCTCCAACTTTTCATTTCCAGGTAATCTGCCTCAGGCCATTTCCACTTTGCTGCATTATCGTACCAGGTATTCCCAACAATCTTTTAATAAGAACTGGCTGATGCCACTTTTTAGGAACTGATGTTTAGCGATTAATTAATTTTTTTTTAAACTCTCCATAGTCGTTTTATATGCACTATAGTTAGAATACTCTCCTCATTTGCATTTTTGTTCTTAATAGTGGCAGTGGGAATTAAAACCCAGCGTAGTCTGCAGATGGTAAGAGAAGCCAACACTCGTGCATTAGAGTATTTTTCATGGAGATGATACTGGCGTAACCGTACAGCAGTCACAATAAAATAACTTCAAACCATGAACGTGAGAAAGTGGGTATTGACAGAAGTTCGCTAAGAAGAAATTGTGACAATCTCTGCCTCGTGTGCAAATGCAAGTTACGCCCTCATCGTGACTAATTTCTGTCTCGTGTACAACTTCAGCTTGCATAAACTCAAAATGTGACACCCTCTGCCCCTTATACAACTTCAGCTTCCATAAACTCGCGTCGTGGCAATCATTGTTCCACATGCCTAAGACTCTTAACTTGCGTGAACATACATCAGGACAATTTTTGCCTAGTGTACAACTATAATTCTCGTTCACACACATCATGACAATTTATCTCCACTGTGCAATGCAAGGACAGCTGGAGATAGGCAATTTTCGTAGTTTCACTCTCGCGAGCACGATCCTTGCGTTCTCGCGAGTCCCTGCCCTTCCTTGAACGAGTGGGTCATGGGTTGTAGCTGCTGATGAGGCCACTTTGGTCACGACACGTATTCTCCCGGCACGCGTTTCCAAATAATAGAACCGTCGCTTAAGCGGATATTACACGATACCTGCGGCCGTACTTGGTTCTTGTACAAGATTCTATAAGCCCCGGTGTACGAACCTTTTACCAGCCGCTATATGAGCCGCCATGGAGGATTCATATTACACGACAGCAGTTCGCGTACTAGTATTTGGTACCCTCGGTGGATGCACATTGTGTGGTTTGTATTACAGGTGGACCCCATTCGTAGAACTGCTACCAGATAGTCACTTGCGTAGGCCTATAAAATTACTAGCTAGAACATCTTAATATTGCTATATTACTGTTCGCATTTTACATCAATTATTTGCTTACTAGTACTTACTAGTATAATATAATTTATTTTCTTGAAAATGACGTGCAGTTACTAGAGTACGAGTGTGTTATTTTTAATCTTGACGGGAATTACTGACCGGTTGCAAAATATAGCTTTTATATATGTACCGGGATATAATGCGCACGTAAAATTTGATGGTAAAATTCTTGGGTCCGACGGAGTTTCGAACTCATACCCAAAACTGTCTCACTGTACTACCAGTTCACACACCAAGTAATGAGTTTATATTCTGTAAATAAGTTTTTCATGCAGAAGGTCAAGTTTGAAGTATTTAGAACTGTTTTAAACAGTAATTAGAAGTTGTCATCGCCAATATTATTCGTCGTTGTCGTATTTTAAATCTATTTGACAGAGTTTCAACCTCACGGATGTAAATTCAAGACGGAGGCGTCCTTTTCAGTTTGTTCATCAACTCGTTTCAAGTAGTAGCCACGGGGAGCGCCCTACGCTCTGAAACTGCAATGTGATTGGCCAGGTACGAGAGCCGGTATGGAATCTGCCACGGAAAATAGGACAGGTCCAATTAGCAAACCTGTGATGAAATCTGGCAGCGCCAGGCGAAAAATGCCATGACGGGTGTCGTACAGGCCGGTATAACGGCAGCTATGGCAGACCTTGCACAAGCTTTTACAAAATCTGGTACCATGTAATATGGCCTTTAGAGTCCCATAGCTAGAGCCCCGAGTATTTAGCATAATGGGTTGGCAGCAAGCTAAGATTTACAGCCATATATACACTCGAGAATTATCGTTTGCTTATTGGTTGCTGTGATCAAGTGAGGCCTCTGTACAGGACTGTTAAATACTCACTCACGCCACTGTTTCCTGCTTATTACTGGCTCGGGGTTAAACGGGGCATTTCTAAACAACTGTCGTCCAATCACAGCTGTAGGAGAAAAGAACAAGTGTTTGGAGTCTACCTCGCCTCCGAATGAACTCGCGAAATACTCGTGGCTCTACCCATAGATAACGAAATTTTATCTTTAAAATTACTTTGAAACTCAGCTCATGTGAGAAGGGGGGGGGGGGAGATGGTTTAGTGGCTAGACTTGTTTTTTATTTATTTATTTCATTAACCCTACTTAGCAGTACAGCCATTCAGGGTGTTCAATTCTATAATGGCTACTACAATTTAACAAACAGTATATAAGTTATATAAATTCAAACATTTATTTGTGGGAGGGCGGCTGTTCATCTGGGAGCCCGTAATTTAAGCTACAAATTCTATTTCTATTCAAAAGCATTATTCACACTTCCTAGGAAGATGGTGAGCTATTCTGCCCCGACCGAGACGGCTCCCCGACAGATATCCTTTCAGCCGCCCCCCTTTTCGCCCACTCACCCCCCGCCGGAACAGATCAGGGACCGGGATTCCCACGAATCCGCACGCGCGACCAGACGCCGTCGGGCCCGCACACAGCTAACTAGCCTTTTGGGCGGTCCGCCATAGCACCCAACAGTCAAATTGCCCCACCCACGAACCCGAAGGCCCCCAGGCCCCTCCCTACCTGTACTATACTATTTCGTTCTTTTTATTTTTTCCCTCGCCCACCGTTCTACTCCAACCTAAGCATCATCCAGGACATCGAAGTACCCCTTCTGGACACCCAGGCCTTCGTTTCCCGGCGGACAAGGGAATGGAGCTCCACTCCTATGGGCGCCCCACCCCCTTTTTTTTTTTTACACAGACACATATACAGACATCAACCAACATATTATCACATATCACATCTTTCCCTCATTTAGATTTTCTCCTCCGCAGTTCCTTCCGTTCTTCTTTCATCTTCTCTTTCTTGCTGCTTCTCCTCTTTTTTTTTTTTAATCTCTTCTGTTGTTCTTCTACTTTCCTTCTCTAGACTTTTCGTCTCCCACCAAGACGAACCGGGTTCAATCCCCGGTCGGTTCACTCGGTATTTTCGCAAGTGGGAATCCTGCCGAACGATGCCGCTGGTCGGCCAAGTGTTGAAGACGACTTCCTAGGCGCCATCGACGCATATGTCGTCGCTGATCAACATTGCAGTCAACGTCTGGAGACGTTAGTCAAACAGCACGACAACTTGACATCGCAGCGTAGGAGCTTCGTTCGAGCAGAGTTTAAATCAGTGTTAGGTGCCATATAAGTGTTGTTAAGGTATAGCATTTTACATATAATGGAAATAACCAACAACAACACTACGTTAGTAAAAGCGGTTATTATTTTTTCACTAAACATAATTACAAATACATTCCATTGAAAACATTAGAATATTTCTTTACATATATGTGATGTATCTACCATTCAAATACACACACGTTAACAAAATACATTTAACCTAACCTAACGTAATTAGAATCCAATCATTAAATATTTAGACACGCCAGCTTAGCTAACGATACAATCATTTCGGTTTTCGCATGAAACCTGAAAGCCTACTCGAAGGCCAGTCCTCAAAGTCTGAATCACTTGTCCAATCAGGACCTTTATCTGCACATTCAGACCAGCGAGGAGTGTTACGAGCATTCAAGATAAAGTCTGAGAGATAGTTTGAAATACGGCAATTATAGAGTATAATAAAAAAGGTTGGAGATTGTGATATTCAAGTTGTGGATAAATTAGTTTGAATAAAAAAAGTTTATTTTTTGTAAATAATTGTATCACTGATTTCTACTATCTGGTACGTCACCCGAGGTATAGTCCTTGTAATATTATGGTAACAGAAATAGTAAATATTCGAAGAGAGATATAAAGGATTAAGTAAAATTGTTGTATATTGGAATAGGGTCAATGACAGGTTTGGCGAGCACTTTTAGCCAGTAAGACGCGGAGAAGTCATCATGTCTTAGCAACAGTAGAGTCTGGTTAGAGCACCAAAATAAGTGTAACGAGATACTATTTTGGCTTACATTACATATTCATACTACGCCTTAAACAACTATGGTATTCGTTGGGGTTTAGGGCGTGTACTTCGCGCTGAGAGTTAAGACACACTTATGCTACGTCGGGAGCCTGCAGCCTCACTTCAACTAACTATTTGCTTAGGATAACTATTTTAACTCAAGATACTAAATACATAAATTAATTCAAATGCACGTCGATTAATTATATTCGAGTGAGTGAAGAGATTTGGGCGGCTCTTGGCATCGAGGTCTTGAGAGCCGATGAACGTGAAGCTAGGTGACTATGGGGCAGTGCCGAAATGCAAGGGCGTGGGAAATGGGAGATCCCCGAAGGAAAAAACGATGCCGCCAATAAGCGGCATCGTCAGGCACGTTTCCCACACGCGAAAATCCGGGGGCAAACCTGCCGGGAATCGAACCCGTTTCGCCTCGGTGGGAGGCGAGCAGGAGAACAACTACCCCACCGCGGCTCCGGTTACATTCTTTCTTTATAAAAAGTGGTAATTTGAAATAAATTCTTCACAGATGTCTCAATTTCAAAATCCAAAAATAAATGTGACATGTAGTGCTCGAATAAATATGATTTACCATTGAAAAACGAGGGGGTGGTGTAGGGGAAGGATTTAGAACGTGTTTTCAATATGAAAATCTTTGAAGAAATTCGAGACATTTAGTGACTTGAAAAATAGAATGACCGCCATTAAAAAGACCGAGTGAATTAACACATAAATGAATAAAGTGAATTTAGTTAAAGCTGTTAAATGGTTTTTCACTGGTAGAAATGACGAGGTACTCAGCGCATGTGTTTGTGCCATCCTTAACACTACCTTGAGTATGTGATTCGAAGACGCATAAATCCCCTCCAGACCGGAATGCACGAGAGAGAGATAGAGAGAGAGAGAGAGAGGATGGAGGGGCATTATTGGAGACGAAACTAAATCTAATTAATTCGCCTTCAGAACCAAGTTACATACGACGAAACGCGCGCGCATTAAGTGTGCTTTTAGCTATGCCAGTTACACAAAGCGCATTGGGATGTCTTTCGAAAGAAACTTAGAATCTGACAGTGACATGCTGTCTGGCGAGACGTCCAGATGATGTGAAAAGTGCGAAACACGCAGTTGGGAGAAATTGTGATAACGTGAAGGAAGAGTGTTTCAAGATAGCGGTGTGTTTCCGGGCAGACAGTGGTCTTATCTCATGTCTCCATAAAGGCTGTTCACGATAAAGTGAGCACTTTTGAAATCAACCTTAGAAAAAATTCACTATTCCTAACTTTATTTATTTTAATTGGCGAACTGAGTGGCATGCGCCCACTCAAGTTGGTAACGATGACTGGAAAGTAGATTCCATATCTTGACGAATAAAAAGTGTCAGGTAACCATTTGTGATAATTTAAATTATTTTTAAAAAATGGGCAGATTTGCAAAACATTTTCTTTTGTAATAATTTCACAGCTACTGTAGACCGACGCATGTATAAAGTGACGAGGCCCATGGCAATGTTAATTTTGCATAAGGGAGACGAATATACAATGTGCATACAAGCAGATCTTAACCAGCTCTTTCAAAAGTGCTCATTTTACCGTCAACCGCATATATCGGCGCACTGTTGGACCAAGCATGGTGTATCCAAGAGAAAAAAAAATTATTTGATTGTCTCAGTGTGTTTCACATGATGATAAAAGTAATTTTTGGTTATTGTAAAGCTTCTGTAATAACGGAAAGAACGATTTCAAATAAAACAGAAGATTGCTAGATATCAAGTGTAGCGTACTGCAACTGCTAGAGATCTATGTATGTAGTTTAAAGGGTTCTTCTAGTTACTGCAGATTCACTGCCTTGTTTCACGCGTGACTTTTGGAGAAAAAAAGTACTGTGTCCGTAAATTCATTCGTTTCAACCCTTTCGGTCAGTGTGTCCAGAACCTATGTATATGCGAAAGACGCCATCTGTCGTTGGGAACATTACTTCGGTTCTTGAATAGTTACCGCCAGAATAGCATCCGTCACTTTTGAGAGATCGTTCAGCTTTATAGCAAACCAAGCTCGGTTCTAGGCGTAAAATTTGTTAGTTGCAGCACCTTATACGGAAGCGGTCTCTGGAAAGGGTTAACGTTATAATAGTGACTCTGATATCTGCATTGATGCTGGCAGCAAATCATTAAAATAAAATAGTAAGCCCCGTCGAAATTACGGCATTTAAATTGGCGGCCACTGTAATTGATAATTTTTTACTTCCAGTTTGATACACAGTAGAGAAATAATTGACGTAATACTGTACCTTGTTTGTTGTTTATTAAGCATAATTGAAATCAACATTTGAAGGAAAAAAATATCCCTTTTCGTAACTGCATATATTCTAACCGACATGCTGACTGGCATGTTTCCAGCAAAGTTGGCAACGCAGAAGGAAAATTTATTCAATTTAGCTTTTGCTTCTTTCTTGGATATGATTGTAAGACTTTACATAGGGTTTTTAACTTTCTTGTGCAAGAACCTGTGTACAGCCAACCGCGATCCACTCTTTTTACCACATACATAAATTCATTTTCGCAACTATACATTTCCGGTAACGAAACAACTAAACTTAGGTAGATTTGTTTATTTGTTCCTCAGTACGAGGTTTGTGAAAGTGAGTACTGCAGCAGCTTAAATACATTCTTCTGTGCCTGTCTGTCATGACTATTTAGTAACGAGATATCTGCATATTAAAAAAAAAAAGGACTAAAATAGACAACAAGTTGGCCAATTGACACCAGAGAAAATTCGTATTGGCAAAAAAAACTAAAAGATCAGGTTTTATTATGTCAATTGTAGGACAGGATTTTAGTTATGGCAATGGTTGTGGATACGGATATGTTTGTGTTGTGGTAATTGTTATTTCACATGTGGTAGAAAGATACCTAATAGACGGAAAATTGGGACTTCAAAAAGAGCTCAGTTAACCGCTATCATATTTCGCAGAGTCACTTGAAGGACGCGCGCATAAAAATGTCATTTGGGCCATGGCAATGTTAATTTACGGTGGAAGCGCGAGGATAGGCAACGGGCAGAAGAAAAAGAACTGGGCAGGGTTTCCAAAAACGTATCGCGAGGGGAAGTCAACTCCGCGACTCTGCGCTGCACAGCTGCGCAAGGACGGGCGAACATCAAGACGGGGGACACACGAACAAACCCAAATAGCAACTCGTCCGTGGAAAACCCAAAGTGAGCAGTGGGCTGTTGTATGGATGGAGAGGGGAGAGATGTATACAGAGAGAGAGAGAGAGAGAGAGAGAGAGAGAGAGAGAGTCTCTTCCCCGCCGAGATTAAAATACAACCACAGTGGGGTCTCCAGCTTTTCGCGACTGCGTCTCTTTCAGACGCATCTGTTGCACCTTTGTATAGCCTGTCCACGGTAAAGTGAGCACTTTTGAAGGCTCTTTCAACAGGCATTAACCACTAATAAATCGATTTTATTGCAACTCGAGGCGTTGACTTTTTTTAGTGGCGAAATGTACACACTCTGTTAATTAGTCGGACGACAGTGTTCATGTTAAAAAGTGACAGGAAGATAGAAATGCAATGAAAATAAAAATTCATCAGGGCCTTAAAAAGTTCTCGCTTTACCGTGAATCGCCTATACCTCGTTCAGACTTTCTCAAACAACCTTTGCAAAAAAAAAATCCTGCTATGACTGCATGTCTTCTAACAGCTCTTGCACTGATGTTGGTAGCAAAATATAGAAAGTAGTAAAACTAAAAATTTCACAATTAAAAATTCATGTAAACAAATCGGTTTATTTTTTATGTCGGAACCATGTAGGTGCCGACCCAGTAGCAACATATTTTTATGTTTCGAATAATTTCGTAGTCTTACTTGTCACTATATCGAGGAAAACACAAAACTTTTTGCGATCGAAATTCACTATCTATAACGATGATACAACAGAACCACAGTTGTTAGATGACCGAAACAATAGAACAACATATTGCGACCCACATACAGTATGTTAGAAACATTGTTCGACGGGAATTCACACCTTAAAAGGATCATACGGCAGAACCAGAGATGCTAGAACGATCCTGTAATAGAAACGCGCTATTTATAAATTATCATGTACTAGAAACACACATCTAAGAACTGAACTGCCATGCATTCAAATCACATATCATAGAACTGGTGTTGGTTAAAACGTCCTTTCTGTCTTGTGTGGTTCTGTAGTGCGTGGTTCCAGTGCGCGTGTTTGGAAGTTCTGACACCATTTCCACTAGGTCAACCACGAATTAGCCGTACATTAATTTGTTCACGGGGTTTTGAAAGTTCTACTTGGTTTTTTTTCATCCTGCCACGTTGTGTATTGTTATAAGAATGTTTGAGGAGTGTATCAGAGTTCATGAGGGATGGAAGTCTTAATAAAGATAAAAGAACTAAATGTGATTTCTAATTTATTCACACAGCTATTATTTACAGCATTAAATTATCTATCTCCATTCTTACTCTTTTTATTTCTTAGTGAGCGCAATATTTAATGTATATTTCAACTCTAATCAACGTCCTTGTCAAGGTCGCTGTTTCGTTATAGTCAATTAACTCATACTCATCATTAACACACGTCCATTCTGTCTGCTGCCATTAGTTTTAATGTATTTCACCTACGCATCCAGTCCAATAGTCCAACCTGCCATCCGCACCCTTCACTGCTTGATACTCGCATTCGCAGATTTCCCTTCCGCAGGTCACGTCTCCCGCCGCTTGTCTCAGCCACTCATCCATTCAATTCTCCGCCAGCAGTGGCGTAGCTAGGATTTGTGTTTGGGGAGGGGGGAGGGCAATTTGGGAATTCCATAAAGGAACACCGAGATCCCCAATAAAGCGTGGGGCCCGGGGGTCCTCCCCCGGAAAAATTTGGATCTCAAGGTGCAATGTGGTGCTATTTGAGCAGTATTCGTATTTGGTCATTGAATATAGCGCTCGTAGAAATATATTTTTTTTAAAGATAATTTTCTTTTCAAACTAAGGGGCAAAAAGCTCGTATTTGGAGTTTTTCTATTTCATGGTCCACAAATCCCACTCCCCCGCTCCTACGCACAATGCATGCTGTGTCTCCGTAGTTTCGCTGTACTTTGCAAATTAGAGCTGTAACAGTAGGACTTTATTACACGTGTCTAAAGCCCACAGGTTAAACTACTACCGCACGGTTGTACTTTTCTCCTAGCCCTTACGGAAACTGCAGTGAACATGTAATTTTTTTAAAGTCGTTTTCACGATTTTGTTTCCTCTTTAAATGCGCGTAACATGCTAAAAGTGAAACCTTACAGTAGTAGATACTTGGTCCATGTTTCTTTTGCCCAAAAGTCGTATTCCTGCAACGCTTATTCACCGATAAAAGCGTAAACGCGTAAACAAGAATTTCACAGAAAATCGGTTGGTACTGTATCCTCTTAAGCACAAAATAATTCCAGCGTCCATCAGACTAAGCACTGTAGTAAAGGTTACCTCCCTTTGTCATCGATCAGATTATTAAAAATTTAAAAATTGAGTGTTTTGCAAAAATTGGTATAATTAAGTGATATAAGTATGTTCAAATATATAACATTAAAACAGTATAGGTTTTCAAAATTGAGGTTTTAACGTTCGGGGAGGGGGCGCAGCCTCCTCAGCCCCTCCTCTCCTGTGGATACGCCACTGTCCGCCATGAGGCCCGACATGCTTCTAGACAATTCTTCTGGGAATCTGTGAGTTAATGTTACGACATGCACAGAAAACGAAACCAGTTTACGTAATCTTTGGCCTGAGGTAAAATATGGATTGTGGGGAGGTTTTTATTTTCCGGTACCAACCTTACAAACGTGTTGCCAGCCAAGAGTGGCGAGGAGTTAGTGAGTCAATGTATGTAACGTTGCCAGCAGTTATTTTTGCACAGTACTCACTAAAGCGAGCAAGACGTCTTAAAAGGGACATGGCAGAGGGTTGGTTTTCATTAGATGGGGTGGCATGGGCTACGTTATTTAATTGAAGTTACAAAATAATTTTTTTTATTAAGGATGCTACAGAAAAATAAACTGGAACACTTTGGTCGGCTTAACGCCTAAACGACCAGAAATCCAGTAAGAAAAGAAAAAAAAAAATTATTTAAATATGAATCGCCGTTTGTGATCTGGGCGTTTATTCTGTTTGTCGAAACGGAGCTCCCGATCGTGAAATAACGATTCACGTCATATTTCCAGGTTTTGGTATTCTAAGTTAAAGATGACTTCTCGATTCTCGTGAGAAAACGATCGAGAGCACTCGACAGCTATATGTTGTCGAAAATCGCATCCCGATCGGGAAATGGAAATTCAATATGGCGGGTGAAAAGCGCGGTGGCCGTATTTATTGCATATCTTATGGTTTCGTACTTCTTAAACATAATACAGAACATACAAAAGGTTACAATATATGTGGAACATTATTATATGCATCCTATTGTATCCACACATGTTCGGGAGTCTGAAATTATATTTCTGTATCGTGAGTTAATTATGAAGTGTAGCAATGGCAGAGAGGTTATGTGTCTATACGAGCATCGTGTTGGTGTTGTCGGAATAATGAATCGGTAGATAATTATTTGTGTATTTGCTTTCTTCAAGCATAGTTAGTCGTAGTGCATTTTCTTGAGTGAAATGTGTAATAGTAATCGGCACGTGTATACCGCTTCGTAAAACTGCTAGTTCTTTTTCTTAAACGCCGTCTGCAATGAATTGACGAATATCATTTTACGTAGTTAAATTTGTTAGTTTCAGGAAACGTGCACAGTATTGATTTTACTGAATATTTCTCAAAATAATTTATTTAATGCTAGCGACGAACAAATGTGATTTTAGTGAAGTACGCATGCAAGGATTAGCCTAGAAAAACACGTGTTCAAGATGTTGCGGTATTTATAAACAGTAAGTTTGGGTGTTTTGTAAATAATGTATTTGTAAAACATAACTATAATTATAGCAATGCACGTGGCCTGAAAAAGCGGCACTTTCCACACTTTTGCAGGTCGTGAATAATATTTATTTGTGTATATAGTAAATGCAACGAGTATAAGGTTAACTTTGGATAGTGTGCGTATGTGTACTGGTGCATCTGTACGAATACGAACAGCGAAATATGTATCGCGTTTTGTTTTTCATTAAAGTTATAATAATGCAAATGTTATTTCAATACGAGCAACATTTACCACTGCCCCATCGAAACAATATGCAACTCAAAATACCACACACTCGTAAGAGCATCAAAATAATGTCGTCTCACGAAAGATGTTATAAACTAAAGCGCCCCCACCCCAACTCCTCATACCTACGTTCAATAATAAAACTAATTAAATGGGCAGCTTCTATTATTTTATAAATTTCCATATAGGCTACAGTCTTTGTGTACGACACACGTCACTTCACTAGTAATGGGAATTCCTGCATTCCTACAACAAATCAATTACACACTATATTATGTAAGATTTGTTGTCTAGGTCGAACGTAATTTTCTAAGCTAACTTTACAGTTGTGTTCATTAAAATGACATTTTACGTATCGTCTTCTATACATTTTGTTACATACATCACAGTGAACATTATTTAAAAGGACTGTTAGAGGGAAGAGGGAATACTATGTAACGAATTCTCTCATCTTTCAACAGTCGTTTTTATACTTGAAACAGTATGTTCCTTTAAAACGAGTAATATTTCCAACAGCCAGCTTGTGTGAATAACAAATAACTATTGACAGTGTCACCATTTTCCTCAGCTAAGCGTCTACGTCGACGATGAGATCGTAGCCATATGGAGAAAATTCACTCTAAATATCCCGCTTTAAGCTTAAATAAATGGGATGGTAATTGTTTTAAATAAGACAATGTATAAATAATATACATATATATGTATGTGCACTTTTATGCGTTAACTAACCACTTAAAACGCACGGTTTATAAGAATAGTTTTACTTTAATCACGTTATTGTACGAACAGCGTGTGTTTGCATTCGTCACGTTGCCTGCCTGAACACCAGCAGGGAGGGGAAGCGAGTTGTGGTGGGTTGGTCGGTAAAACCCGAGGATTGCCGAGGTAGGGAGGTCTCGAACCGATAGTGCGCTTAGAGTAGCTATTTAGGTACATTTTGCTCCAGATCGGCAGGAAGCTGACTGCCGAGATCGACATCGAGAATTGCCGATAGATTCCCCCCAGAAACTTAAAATAAACGCCCTGGCCCAGCGTTAGTAAAACCCTCAGATCAGAATGACAGGACCGGTAATCGAACTTGGGTATTCCCAGATGCGAGTCCGGTTTTAGTCGCTAGGCCACCTCGCTCGGTTGTAGCAATTCCGGCACATCGTGATACCGCTGTTGTATAGGCTGTTCACGGTAAAATGAGCACTTTTAAAAGCCGTGCTAAGATATACTTGTATGCATATCGTGTGTCCTTCCGTTGTGTATCCTTCTGCCTTATGTAGGATTATCATTGTCATGGGCTTCGTCACTTTTTTTCAAGCGTTGGTCAAGTGAAACCGTAAAATGATTAGAAAAGTAAATATTTTTTAATCTGTTAATTTTTACACCTCGATGCTTAAAAAAACCGGAAGAGAAAGAAATAATTTAACCTATCGGAAATGTTTACCAACAATTTTATTATTCGACGTTAAGATATGGAACTACTTTCCCTCTTCGTTACTAACTTTGCTGGGATCGTGTCACACAATGCGTCCTTTAAAATATATGCGAGCAGAAACGGTGACTTTTTTTTTTTTCGAAGGTCTATTTCAAAAGTGCTCACTTTATCGTGAACAGCATTTATCGTAAATCATTGGGTTAATCACAATAATGACACCTACGATAATTTGTTCGCGCAGCTAATCTGTAAATAACTATGGCCACATCTAAGGTGACAGCACGCCATCATCTGTGAGGCCGTGTCCGAAAATGGCGCTTTCAATTCAAAGGCTGTTCACGATTAAATTAGACTTTTTGAAATCAACCTTGGAAAGAAGTCACTGCCCCTGCCTGCTTATATTTAACGGGACTGAGCGACGCGTGCCCAGTAAAGTTGGTAACGATAGCAAATCTTACCCAAATGATAATAAAATAAGTCCATTCGATGAGTGAACGAGTAGCACTTACTTGGAGCTTTGAGTAGATAGGTCTTGTGCGGCCGATACGCAACTGTGTTTAAATTACAGCAAAAACTTGCAAATAAAGGGGAAAAAAATTTAAACGTTTATGGAATTCAGTGCACTTGTCAACACAAACAGTATTTCTATACTAGGAATTTTCGTATACTAAGCTCAGAAAAACACGTAATGAAATGGCTCCCCGAAATCGCACCTCCATCCACCTCGGAGGTCACTTGAAGAATGAGTGGTTGCTATGATGTACGCGTGTTTATGTATACGTGGAGCTTGAGGGCGAGTAGAAATTCACGACTAGCAGAAAATCTACCGAGCTACTATAAATGAGTTATTATCCACGAACAATTTAATCACGCCTTTCTAAACGTTAAACGTTTCACATTAAACAAAAAAAAAAACTCACCATACTGTCATGTTTGAAATTCACAATTTCACTTCCCTGGGAAAAATAAAATTAATAATTCATATGCCTTATTTAACGATGTATACAGAGAACTGGTTTACCAGTGCTAATAAGTGTTCGTATAGTAAGAAGCCGTATTTTAAAATAACTCACTTTTAACAAGCAATAAAACTTTCTGTTGAAGGTTAGCGTGATGTTCATGTCGAAGCCGATGGTATCTCGGTTTAATTATGACGAAGAGTAATGTAAAACTGGAAATCGCACATACTTAATGAGAAAATATAATCACGATGTAAGCGAACGATTTGCGTATACAATCCTCCTCGAAGAAAAACGATGAAATCAACTATCACAGGCGCAGTACACCGTTCAGAAAAGAAAAATAAGTTAACACACGAAAAATAAGTTTCCCGATAAAATACTTTTATATTAAAACGTAACTCGCGGCTCTCACTAGAGATGATCGCCGGTCCGTAGTTGAGGTAACCTGCGACCATAGCTTCGTTTTCCGTCAAGTTCTATAGGTGCGAGTGTGAGTGAGTGAGAGAGAGAGAGAGAGAGAGCGCTATACAGGTCTGTCTATCCCAAGCTTCTATCACCAAATGAAGATGGCGGAGACTGGGTAGCTGAGGTCACTTCGCTCCAGAGCTCCCTACACCCCCTCCCACCACTACCCAGCACCGCCTCCCACCCCTTGCCTGACTGCTATCCTGGGCTGCTCGCGATTGTCAATTTTTTCAGCACTAAGGCGAGATGGCATCAAATGACTAGTTGCATTCACATCGGAGGGGGCTGCATGCCACCCCCTCCCACCCCAACCTTCTACCCCTACCATGCACCTCTCACCTGTGCGACGTGCCCTCAATTGTCAATTTTTCAACACTGAGTCAAGATGGCGACTACTGATCAGTTGCATATAGATCGGGAGCTGTCTACTCGTAGCCACCCTACCCTGTACCCCTCGCCATCAGAACTGACCCGAGTCTAGAGGAACTTGCCCCAAGGTCAAGAACCCAGACCATCCCTCCCACCCCTATTCCAGAAGCTGTCTTTGTGCGAAAAGCGAGTTTTTCTCCAAGGCCACGGCTACACACCTCAACCCCCCGCCCTTCAACGTCATCCTAGAAAAAAACATATATTGTCCGACAACAACTTCAGGGACACTCCACCTGCCAGATACCCCTCAAGCCATCATGTTGGACACTTCCAAAGCAGTGCCCTGTTTGCAAAACTACGCTTTACCCAATTAAAAGTGGACTCTCCCGAAAATCTGTCCTTTCCAGTTTTATTCCCCCACCTGCCCCTTCCCGCGACTCACCATACCTGGAGCTGGTCAACAGAATTTGTGCGCAGGGACTGTTTGAAAAAAATTCTCGTAGCAAACATACCTAGACTACACTGTAGGCTATCGAAATAAAATCTAAGCTACTCCCGTAATTTACACTAGTAGGGAAACTGAATTCAAACGTTAATAAACTATTATTAAAAATTAATATTTTTTTTTTAGACGCATAAAAATATTCTACCTATCATATTTTATGTTACCAAGGTTAAATACGCGAAAAACGGAAGTACTTCGAAAAATACTTTTACGAAGACTGTGATCGAGGTGTGAACCCCGGCTAGATAGATTATGATATCACCTAATAAGCATTGCGGGTTGTCGTCGCAGTCAGGCGAAGCCCGGGGTTCGTTGCGAGTTCATAAACAATATTGGTCACTGCTGTAGTCTGACGCGACTTTGTCTGTATTTTTTTCTGTCTTGAAACAGGGACCTAGCCGATGAAGGACAATGTCCTTCCTTTGTCAATAGTAATGCAGCACCCTAGCGAACTGTCTTCAAACGAATAGCAGAACTTTCGCTCAGGACCAGGACTGGTAGCAATGCTTCAGTTTATACATGTCCCAGACGTAGGAATCCTACAAGCTTCAGGCGAAGTGTCGTGCACATTTGCTTTCTGAATAAACACTAAATTAAGTGATTTACACTATTAAGGCAGATATTGAGTAAATAACATATCTAGGTGTTTTAAATATCTCGTAGAAACCATCAGTGATTGTTAAAACCTATTAACTGCATTTTACATTTGTCTTTAAAACTAGTATACTATAAGTAAATTATTTATTTCGTCTTGTTTTCTGTTAAGACGCAAAATCGTTAACTCATTACGATTCTCTATATAAAATATCAACGATTTCGCCATTTTAAGGTGACAACGCAAACTTATTTCACAGCGAGACAGTATTGCTTATTGATATGGGAATGCGGTCAGACAAAGTGATTCGCCAGCTCTTGTGAACACTCTTGTTAAACCGACTGAAGGAAAAAGTACGGATTCCGTTCACATCCAAATATTTCTGCTCACTTAAAACTCGTCAATTAACCAGGTAATTTTGATTTTGTTATGTTGAAATACACTTTTCAAGATATATATATATATATATATATATATATATATGTAAAAAATGGTAACACCCACGAATAAATAAATGTTCTTCACACAAACAATGTATGAAGTTACGACCGCTGGTTGATAAAGTAATACATTATATTATATTTTTCCGAAAACATTAACTCACTCATTTCTCTAAGAAATCTGTTTACAAACTTACAGATCTACAGTTTGGAGATAAATGAAACACACATTCACTTTGAAATACATTTTTTTATATATCCCATTTTTCCAATAAACGGAATGTTTATTTACATATACTAAAATCACATTCTTCTTAAAATGTTTATTTACATATACTAAAATCACATTCTTCTTAAAATATTTATTTACATATACTAAAATAACATTCTTCTTAAAATATTTATTTACATATACAAAAAACACTCAACATTCTTTTCTGTGAACGAGGGTGCTAATATTAGGTTGATGTTGCGGGAAGCCGAACTCGTTACTCTCAGATCTGTGAGTTGTTATTCACAGCGGATTCTAGATGAGGTGTTGGCTCGCTATCTGTTAGAATGGCTCGCTGGCTGTTAGAATTTCAGATTAGTTGTTTTAAGACATTATGGGTCAGTTGATTGGTTCACTCTTGATACGGCTAACATTTTGATTGACTTGTAGATGCTAATGTGCCATTTAAATACCTCATTAACGGTATTGCAGGGCTGAATTAATTATGGTATTCAGTGTAGTGTTGCGGGAAAAAATGTCGACAGGAATTCTATGATATCACACAGGGATACACCAGCCAACTGAATAAAGCGCTGACGTACAAGAAACGTGAAGTTTGTGGAGGATATTTGACGTACACATCGTACCGATATGAAGAAAGGCTCGCAGTTCAGAAGCTCTACACATATTCTGGGTTTCGTGGAACAGCAAACATTTACGGATTTCCAACTGTATAAAACCTTGTAGCAAAAATATTTATCTGTGCATCGGAGCGAGTGAAGAGATTTTATCGATTCTCGAAACCTGGGTCTTAAGAGTCGATGAGGGTGAAGCGAGGTGAGTAATGAAGCAACGTTGGATTTCAACCCTTCTTATCGCTAATAACTTAGATTATTTACCACCAGGGGTGAACGGCCGGTATTGGCTAACATGTACATCCATTTTTTTTATAAGTAGTAAAGTCCACCCGCTTCCAGGAGCACTAAACTCCTGAAGTCTGTTTATTAAGTAAGGTGCTATGTTATTGTCATAAAGTTTACCAACATTGGATGAGTGTAGGACAGGGAGGGAATTACTTTGAAAATAAAAGGTTTGAGTAACGTCTTCCTCCGCCGTGAGGGATTTCAAGAACTTACACTCTACAGAAACGAATAATCTAATAGGCCGCGATGATGTCATTATTAAGCTTAATAAAGGGACTTTACACCTCGTGAAAAAAAAACTAGAAAAGTCCGTTTCACTGTCAAGCCTATCGTTAACTATCTCCGCGTCAGTTAACCTGCCAGCGAACGCGTTAGCCAGTATCTCGTATCTGAGATTGGATGATGAACTTTTCACTGAAGCTGGAGAGTTAGAAATCAAATTACTTTTCATCCCTGAATTAACATATCGACTGTTTGGAGGTATTTCAGTGGGTGGAGCTGGAAATGTTAAGTTCTTTGCAGTAGCTGCACCTGGAAATGTTAAGTGCGGAGCTAACTGTGGTGTTGTCTTAGGGTGTGGAGCAGATTGTGGAGTATATTGTAAAGCAGATTGTAGAGCAGAATGTGGAGCAGATTGTGGAGTATATTGTGGAGTATATTGTAAAGCAGATTGTAGAGCAGAATGTGGAGCAGATTGTGGAGTATATTGTGGAGCAGATTGTGGAGCAGATTGTATAGCATAATGTGGAGCAGATTGTGGAGTATATTGTGGAGCAGATTGTGGAGCAGATTGTGGAGTAGATTGTGGAGCAGATTGTGGAGTATATTGTGGAGTATATTGTAAAGCAGATTGTAGAGCAGAATGTGGAGCAGATTGTGGAGTATATTGTGGAGTATATTGTAAAGCAGATTGTAGAGCAGAATGTGGAGCAGATTGTGGAGTATATTGTGGAGCAGATTGTAGAGCAGAATGTGGAGCAGATTGTGGAGTATATTGTAAAGCAGATTGTAGAGCAGAATGTGGAGCAGATTGTGGAGTATATTGTGGAGCAGATTGTGGAGCAGATTGTAGAGCAGAATGTGGAGCAGAATGTGGAGCTGGAGAACCAGTGTAGCAAGTTTTACAATGTCTATTTAAAGCATCACTCCGAGAAAATTTTTTCTGGCAGATATCACACTGAAACTGCTTTCTTGAATTTTTCATTCCACAGCTCGTTCTTTCATGTCGTCGTAAGTTCAGCAGAAATGTAAATCCTTAATCGCAGAAGCGACACAGCAAATACATAATTTCTTCCATACTATTCAAAGAATAGAATGAAACTGTAAAGCATACACCTTTTATAGGTAGTTATAGGCAAATCCAGGAAGCAATTCGATTACATTATTCGTTTTAAACACAATATCTCTGAATTATAGAAGATGTCAAATGTACATTTTTTTAAACATAAGACATTTGAATCCTAGAATGTACATTTACATAGTTTTATCTATTAAATCACTTTCAAATTACTAAAGGCTTATTTAATCATTATCCCGCACACAAACCTTTATGTGCAAAAACATTTAGATTTGATTTTTAAATGCACGCAAACAAAGTTTACGTAGAATTTGACTGTGAGAATATGGGAATATTACAATTCATGCATTTGTAAAGTCACTAAAACAGAAAAAATAGTTTCAAAACATTTATTTCGGTACATTTGCTTACAGAATACATTTTCTCATCACTGTGTGTTAACAAAAAAAAAAACATTTTTTACATCATATCTTTTCCATTCTCTCCTTGGCAATATTGATAGTATTTTCATCTGTTTGATTGTTATAATTTTTCGTGTATTTGGGTGCGTATCATATACATTCTGGTAAATTCGGAAAAGTTTAATAAAAGTGGGAATACACTTCTTCGATGCTCGCTGGTAGACTTGTATTCGGACGTACAGGGCATTTTTTTCAGATCTGGACAAATATTAAATCATTAAATTTTTCACCCTCTAAGGGACATTGGATATATTTGAAATGAAACAGCCCATCGCATATCTCTCCAAAATGACGTATTATTCCTTTAAACAAACAAGAGTAATTCACACTTGACTTTCCAGGGGTGACAGATACATAAATAGCAGTTGGGTGGAAGAGATATATCTTGACAGGAGGAATGTCACAAAGATACTAAAACTATTTCTTTCCAAAACAAAGTCGAACTGGTTTACTCCGACATGCTAATAACTTGCTAATGTTCAATTACATTTGGATTTCTATATGCACGAGCATGTAACTTCTTTTTATTAATGAGCCATCTTTACGAAGTAGTGTATTACATACAATCAAATGCTTTTTATATCAAATTCCACGCATCCTAAACAATGCCATATGACTCGAATAACATCCACAGGTGATTCAGGAGGCAAACCATTATACTCTGTTTCACACCAGTCGGACATTATTGCCCAAGTTAGCATTAATTTTGAGTTTTCCTTTGCAGAGAAAAACGATGAATTAGATCCATGTGTTTTATGTAATTTTTTGGACGAGAGGCAAATGTATTCTTTTTGAATATGTATTACTTTACCGTTATACACATTTTGTAAAATGCGTTTTTGCTCAACTCCACTGAAATATATTTCACAATTATTTAGGTAATGTTTGCAAATAAGTAGTATAAAAATGCCGATTCGGGCACAACCGCAAAAAAAGTGGCTCAAAAAGTTGCGTTTGAGCACAACCATAAAAAAGTGACTCAAAAAGTTGCGTTTGGTCAAATCGTAGTCTTTAGAAAAAAGTTGCGTTAAACTTTACGTTTGAGTGCATCTGCAAAAGTACGCGTAAAAAGTTGCGTTTGGGCGCAGTTGCAAAAAAAGTGGCTTAAAAAATTAAAAACGTAAAAAAAATTGTATAATAAATTAGCACAAATAAAAATAAACTGATATCTAATATGTTGACGACCATGGCAATGAAAAAGGCTATTGCAACTGGTAATGTTTGGAAAGAATATAAATTTAAGAAAGATGTTTTTGTGAAAAGAAAGAAGAAGAAATCTCTAGAGAAGTATGTCAAGTGTGAAGCTTATAATCACTTTTACAAACCATCTCTCATAAGAAGTCACTTGAGAAGTAAAATTCATAAGTACACATTCAGATTAAGTGTAGAAGAAATCGAAACAGCATTTCAAAGTAGGATCAAGACTTATGCTGTAAATAATGTGAATGCATACAAAGACCCAAATCATTTCCTAAACGATGTAAAAGAAACTGTCACGGAACTAATTAATAAACATTTAAAATCACTCAAAGTGAACATGAAACTCTTCACTGAGTACAAAAGGGGAATTGATGGGAATATTGAATATGTAGAAAGCTCCTTTAAAACAAAGAACGAAATTATACTGAAATCGACTAATCTGGAAGAATATTATGCCAACAGCATATCGAAAATCATAGCTGAGATGGGGGCTTTCGAAGCAATGGGATCTCAGTGGGTACTCAACAGAATATTTAAACTAGAAGTGCGAATAAATAAATATGTACCATTCAAGGGCAGTTCTTATGTTGATCTCCCAGAAAAAATCAAAGCTAAGCAGGCGGTAATTAATGTTAAGAACAATGATCAAAAATGTTTTTTGTGGTCTGTTCTATCTGCATTGCATCAAGTACAAAGAAACCCCCAAAGAGTGAATAAATACGAAGCTTATGAACATGAGTTTTATGATGTACTTAAAAATAAGATGGATAAGCACAGTAACCTACTCTATATCAAAGACGAAACGAATGATCACTACTGCTGGATAAAAAGTCTTTTGAGACTTATCGCATCACAAGTAACAAATAATGGTCACAATATATATACGCAATAGATGTTTGCAACATTTCTACTCTGTAAGTAAGCTAAAAGATCTCGAACAAGACTGCCGAGATCACGATGGTGTTAGAGTTGAACTACCATCTAAAGGAAAAAATTACATATTAAGATTTAAAAACAAAAATCATTCTTTGAGAGTTCCGTTTGTGATATATGCTGATTTTGAATGTTTGTTGACTAAAGTTGAAACTTGCCAACCAAACCCCGACGAATCCTACACGAACCTATTAGCTTCTGTTACTATGCAAAATACGAACATGGATACTATAAACCACCAGTAACTTATGAAGGATCTGATGCATCTAGTGTATTCGTTAAAATGCTAATAGAAGAAGCAAAGTCTATTGGTGATAAATACACAAATGAAAAGCCAATGCTTCCACTAACTCAGAAAGAACAAATTGTTTATGATACAGCTACCTATTGTCATATGTGAAAAGTCTTTGAATGGTGATTCTGTGAGAGATCATGATCATCTTGCGGGGAAATTTAGGGGAGCTGCACACAGAGATTGTAACTTATCGTATAGAACTCCATGTTTTGTCCCAGTGTTTGTACACAATCTATCTGGTTATGACACACATTTATTGATAAACTCTCTAGTAACCTTTTCAGAAGCCAATTCCAAGAAACATGTAAGCATTTTTTCAATGAACTTCTTGATTTTCTTATAAGAAAAGGTGTTTATCTATATGACTACATGGATAGTGCTGAAAAATTTTGTGAGATATAATTTCCATCCAGAGATGCATTATACAACAAGCTCAATAAATGTGACATTACAGATGAAGATTACGAATTTGCGAGAAAGGTGTGGGAAAAATTCAACATAAAATCTCTAAGAGAGTACACAGAACTCTATAACAAACGTGAGGTATTGATATTGTCATAAATAATGGAACATTTTAGAGATGTATATCTCAAAACATATAACCTAGATCCAGCATGGTATTTCATGGCCCCAGGGTCAGCGTGGAATGCTATGCTCAAACATACTAAAATAGAACTAGAATTATTAACAGATTATGACATGATTTTGATGATAGAAAAAGGTGTTCGTGGTGGAATTTCACAATGTTGTAAGCGATATGCTAAGACAAATAATAAGTATATGAATGCTTATGCTGGTACAAAGGAAATCTTTAATCTTACATATCTGGACATCAATAACTTATATGGATGGGTTATGAGCCAGTATTTACCCTATGGTGGGCTTAAGTGGAGAAATAAAATTTAGATATAACAAAAATACAAGATGATTCTAGAAAAGGTTATATATTGGAAATTGATTTGGAATACCCACATGAACTACATGATCTCCACAAAGATCTGTCATTGGCATCAGAGAATAAAATACTAGAAGGATAAAAAATCCCAAACCCTTGACTACTCTGTATGATAAAGAAAAATATGTATTACACTATGTAAATCTTAAGCAATATCTATCTCTTGGAATGAAGTTGAAAAAGATCCATATAGTTATGGTATTTGATCAGTCAGATTGGCTCAAGTCCTATATTGATCTAAACACAAATATGCGAACAAAGTCTACAAACGACTTCGAAAAAGATTTCTATGAATTAGTGAAAAATTCTGTTTTTGGAAAAACAATGGAAAATATTAGAAACAGAGTGGATTTTACGGTTGTGCACAACTTCTAAGCAAATGGATAAACTAGTGGCTAAACCAAGCTTTAAAGATAGGACTATATTTACTAACTCTTATGACTGTAACTCATATGAATAAAACAAAACTGTGCTTTAACAAACCCATTTATGTTGGAATGAGCATATGTGATCTATCGAAAGTCTTAATGTACAATTTTCACTATAATATAATGAAATCAAAGAATGGGAAAAATACTGAACTGTGCTACCAAGATACTGATTCACGCATCTAATATATAAAAACATCAGACTTCTACAGTGACATGAAAGAAATGGTCGATCATTTTGATACTTCTAAATATAAAAAATATAACCTATATGGTATACTGTTAGTTAACAAAAATATTATTGGCAAAATGAAAGATGAATGTAATGGAAAAATAATGGAAGAATTTATTGGATTGAAATCGAATATGCATGCAATAAATGTGGAAGGTGGTGTAAAGAAAAGAGCAAAGGGTGTGAAAAACACTGTAGTCTGAAATGAGATTAGTTTTGGTGACTAGAAAAAGTTTTTTTTATTGTAAAAAAAGTGTTGTACAAAAGTACGAATCTTATTAAAAGTAACAAACATGAACTCTATACAATTGAGTTGAGAAATAAAACATTAAGTCCCCAGATGATATCAGATTTATTATTAAAGATGATATTAATACACTTTCATGGGGGCACTACAAAATTGGAAAAGAGCGATACTTAAAATTTTTTTTATGGATACCATCCATTAAAAACTAATAACCATACATATTTGCGCACTATTGGACTTCGGTGATTCTTTCACTTTTAGCATCATAAATTAGGTTTCTTTGTATTACTAGTACCACATTACAAATAGTTGTAGCCAATATTGGCTTATTAAAATCAACTGTAAGTTTCAGATTAGTTCGATTTTTACAATAGCGGTTTTTCTGTAAGAACCATCAATAACATACAGTGGTCTTCTCCCAATAAATTACCCAGAGTTGAAGCGCAGTTCATTATTACGATAAGAGGTATCTAGATTAGTCTTTGAATTTCAAAAATCATTGTAAGCAATATATCTTATCAAAAAATTTGTCATCCGTGTTTAAATTCCAATTCTCTTTGGGAAACACTTCATTCCATACATTCTTAATATGAATATTTTTGACAAAACAAGAGTCAAACATTGAACCATGTGTGAATAGCCCAGGATCTTCTTTTTCTGTTTTGCTGAAAACCAACAACGACAAAGTCTGGCAAATCGAATTGGATTAAATTAAACTGATCTTTTATATCAAACTGAAATGAGTTTGAATTAGTAGGTACTGGCTTTTCAAGATATTGCATTTAATTAAAACCAATTGGAGTTTTGGGGTGTTTATATAATTTTGCTTTAATTTCGTCTCCATAAATAGGATAGTATTCAACAATTGGCCTCAGAATTTCCCTTTTCTTAATAACAATTTTAGCAGCATCTGGTCTATTATCTTCATCATCAGATCCATCTGCTTTCTTTGGGGGTCTTCTGTAAAAAGAAACATCATCATTAGAATTTCGAATGAATGTGATCTTGTACCCACCTTTCCAGAATATTTCATTACAATCTCTCACAAACCGAAACAAATATCTTAATGGATAGGTAATTTCGTTATGCTTATCTTTCCTCACATATTTACCTAGTTCTATCCCCGACATTTGGAAGTATTCCGAACCTAGCAATGTATGCATCATTGTTGAAGTGATGCCAGGGTTGTCAATACTTTCGATTATACAACCATGTTTAGAGATCTCTAATCTTGAGAACTGGAATGGGAAGAAATTCTCACAAAGATCAATAGTTGAAGTTTTTCATAATCTGTGTTTGTGTCTCTTTTAGTTAGCTTATACTGTTGGTATACATAAGCTACATTTGGATGTGAAAATGCATCGCCAATAGGAATATCAAAGTCAGTGTGCTTTTTGTATTCATTTAAATTAATTTTTGTTGGGTCGTCTGGCAAAAACAACTGGCACTCGTAAATTTCAATTTTTTGTTGATTCATTTATTATATATAAAAAAAATTCCTTAAACAAATACACTTTTCTTATCAACCCAAGAATTATGACTACTTTCAAAACCTAACCATTTAATTAGCAGCTTATTTCCTTTTCTTCACAAAACTTTCTTCACTAAGTAGTATTTATAATATTTGGTCTTAAGCAGCTCTGGCTCATAAAAAATACCTTTAATAAGTTCATTTTTTAAATAATTTATTCTGTATGTCGTGGGGTCTGTGTGCAATAATTCACACACCTCAAATACTTCAGTGTACCAATTTGGTGTATATACTTTTTCAAACAAATTTTTACTCTTACTTATATGAACTTTATCTCATATTGCAATCTTTGGTTTAACCATTTTTCTTTCTCCTCCATACATGTTGATTAGAATAGAACTTTCATTCTTTGCTCTTACATTGGTGGGTTTCATTCCGATTGTACTGTGAACAGTGTTATTGTATTCACTTATTAATTTAGATAATATAGCCACCCATTTATAGTTTCCATGCACAGTAAATATCTTCCACATTTTCTCCTTCAATGTTCTATTAAATCTTTCTACAATGCTAGCTTTCTTTTGGCTGTATGTTGAATAGCGTGTTATGTTGTTATTGGCCATTAATGTCTTAAATGATTTATTGCAAAATTCTTTTGACTTGTCTGTTTGCAAATGAATGGGTTTGCGATCATTCAAAATAGTTTTAAATGCTAACATATTATTTTCGCCAGTTTTATCTTTGATTGGTATTGCCCATGCTTATTTGAAAAAAAAAACATCTATCATGGTTAAAATATATTAAAACCCTCTGTTAATTCTATGTATACCTTTTAAATATCCAGAATTCATTTCAATTTAATCAGCTTGCTAAAGAGCATCGATACAATATCGTGAATATCGAGTTATTAATAACCCAACATCTACAAACACATTTAATTCTTACTATGTTATTATTTGTCAGTTCATATGAAATTTTATCACTTAGTGTATTTTTCATACATTTGAGACAGTATGCATTTAAGTTATCATTCTTCATATTATTTATATAATTAAATGAGACAGTAAAAATTTATAAACGATATAGATAAGAATATGGAGAGATGAAGACAGCAAATTGAAGAATTTAAAACTTTTAGAAAATTTTGTCAAGATGAATATGATAAAATTTAAAAAACACGATTAACCATTGATAGATGTGATAGAAGATTTGGGACAAAAAATTGGACATGTAACTAATGGGAATAATAACTTAATAAAAAAACTTGTTCTATTTGCTTTTAAGAATTTAGACTACCCACATACAACAACAGAAACATCTTTTGAAAGAAAATTGTTTAGTAAAACATACACTGATGAATTCTATGATGATGGCATTAAAAAATATTGATGTTGACGAACACTATGATGATGAATGCTATGATGATGGCGTTAAACGAATTGACGATGACGATGAACGCTATGACAATGACAATGAATGCTATGACGAAGCATTGGGGCATTTGAAAACTGATATCTTATTACAAAACTGCATGTTTTTGGAATAAAGGCTGATAAAGGTAGATTGTATATTGATAATAGCTAAGTAACATTCAACAATTATAAGTTTACTGTAAAAGGCCGAACATACACTGGAAATGATGGTTTGATGAAATTACTAATTAGTAAGAAAGTAACAGAAAGTGACTACACTGCAACTGACTATGAACACTATAGTTGTATCCTAGCAGATACAAACACAGTTTTTCAAAACAATGATCCAAACTTGGGAACGCCAAAATCTATTAAAGGGAATAAATGGAAAATTATTGTTAAACCTATTTACGATTCGATCGAAAAGAAACGTCCCTCACCGAAAAAGGGGAAAGGTATAAAGAAATATACAGGCTACCCCAAAGAATACATATGGATGGATGATGTTAGGATGCTTATTGATCGACTTCTCATTATTTATGGTGAAGAGAATGCTGGAAATGATAACTATTACAATGAAAAATATGGAATAATGAATATGCTCAACAGCAAGTTTAGTGACTTTGTTGTGAATAATCCAAAAGGTATACCATATTTGATACGAGTGTTGAACACAATACCACATACTTTTTGGGAGCTGGAGCATCACAGTAAAGGGTTACTCAATGACATAATAAATTCGCTACCTTTTAAGTTGCATGCACCCGGTTATCAGTACTTAGGTCCGGGCACCACACTAAAAGAGATAATTGAGCATGGCGATAAACCCATTAATCCACTATATGTGGCTGCAATGGAACATGATATAACTTATTATCATCATAAAGATCTAGCTGAAAGGCATGTAGCTGAGAAAGAACTAGAAAAGAAAGCGTTCAAAAGATTGTTAAGTTCAGATGCTGATCTCAATGAGAGATTGTGGGCTGGTGGTACTGGATCTGCGATGCATATTAAACCTAAGCTTGGCTGGGAAATTAAAATGAAATGATAAAATATTTGTTATAATTAATGAAAGTAAAATCATTGTGTTTCAAGTTCCTGACAAGGAGTTGAAGGGTTTCAATATTGATTCTTTCCTAGCAAAAGACCAACTGGAACATAAAAACAAGAAATTAAAGGAGGGCAAAGGGATGACTATCACAATTTCTGTTCCGCAAATTAAGAAAATGCCCAAAGAAATTAAAACTGGAAATGTTCTGACAGCTCACAAGGGTGGATTTTTACCCTTAATTTTCGCAGCATTGGGAGCTCTAGGAGCATTAACTGGTGATGATTCATCTATGGCTACATTACTAATTAATGCTAAGAAGAAAAATCAAGAATTGAGAGAACAACACAGACATAATTTAGCTATGGAGGAATACGGCAAGGGATTGAAGAAAGTTAAGTGGGGTAAGAATGTTAAAAAAGTAACGCCACTCAGTAACTTTGATATTGATCAAATGGTTAAAAAATTAAACATGAAACATTTTTGGGGTGTATTTATGATCGATGAGCTACTTAACACGCCACTCGATAATGAATGCGGGATTGTTAATCTACAAGTTACATCAAACTCTGATACACACTGGGTATGCTATAGGAAAGAAGCAAACAACAAATATTATTTCGATTAATTTGATGGAAATCTACCCGACAATTAATAGCATATCTTGGAAATAATATTTTTTATAACGATGATAGAATAAAAAATTTCAATCAAGTAACTTGTGGTCATTTGTGTGTAATTGTGCTAAATCACTTTGCACATAAATTTAAATTTCCAAAAATTATTTCGCTATTAATAAACAATGGATATATGTCATTAATGAGCTCTTGGATTGAAGATCAAATTAAATAACACACGTACAGTGATAAGACTACTGAGAAGATCAATCCTAATGGTTTTGTTTCCTACACAAAGTTCAATGGTTTTATTGCCACACGACAAGAAATAAAATATCATTGGATAAAGCCTATCTTACTTACTTGGAAGTAGATAATAATATAGATTTTGAACAAAAAAGACTAAGAGATGTGGGAGATCCTATTGCACCGATGGATGCAGTCATTTTAGAGTACTATCAGAAAAACAGAATTAACATTATTTGTTTAGTTGGAAAATTCTGTTCAAAGGAAAAAGTATTTTACTTGGGTAGTCAAATAGAATATTTTTTATTAGAGGTGGAACTATAGTTGAAATAACAATAAGACCAGAAAAATATAAAAGTGTTATCAACTTAAACCATCAATGGAAAAAAAATTGAAATGTATAAAACTTTTGAAGAATACCCTGATGATATGATTTATTTTAAAATACCAAAAGCCCACAATGTATCCGAAGGTACAATTGTGTTTATTGAAATAGTTATGATACATGAATACATTTAAAAAGATCAGATTATGTTAGTTTTTAATGGAAACACTCCCATTAAAAACAAAACCTGCCTATAATCTGAGAATTTAAAATGTCTAATTTTATTACAAGTCATATCTATTGTAACAAAACCATATTCATTATTCCAACATTTTGAACAAATCTCCCTAAATTTCTCAAGCAACATATCACCACCAACAAAATCACTATGAATATATATAAAATTTGTATCATCTTGTCTGAATATACAAAGAAAATTGGTATTGGTATAAGCTGCTTAAGTACTTTTGAGTATATCTGGGCTAAATAGAAACAATCAATATCTTTGTGTCTACTGCGAGTAAAGTAATCCCTTGCCATATTTTGATTTTCAAATATGATATCATCGAAAACAACTACAGACTCTTTATGACATTCATTTACATCAACCATTTCTTCATTTGATGGAAAGAAGTATGCTATCGGTTCATTAAATAATTTTGATGCTACATCTATATCTTTCTTTAAATTAATATATTTTGGTTGGTCCAGACTTTTGAACACACATAGAGAGTACCAAAATCCAATCATCCCTGAGCATTTATAAAATTATCTATCATAAGTGTAGTTTTTCTACATTTACTAGGACCCACTATCAAACATCTAATATTATTAGGTAATAATTCTCCATGACGTTTTGTCGATACAGTCTTGTCTGGTATTCTTATTTTAATATCCCAGTCTACATGTTTCATGTTTTTCTTGCTCATTTATTAATGGATTTTTCAAAATTATTTAATAAATGAGTAAAGTATTCAAACTAACAGATAACAAATCAGTGTCGAAGAAAAGAATATATTGCCCTTTAGATAATAGAAGGGCACTCATTGGCTTTAGTTCAGTTCTATACTACTTATCTAATGCATAACATTATCTCTGGGAAAAAATAATCTGTGTTTTGTGGGTCAGAATGATATGGAATCAGCAGTTGAAATTCCAGTTGGCCAATATAGCTTAAAAGATCTTGAAAAAACCAAAAAATGATTTATTAATGTAATGTAGATTCAATGGGTGGGAAAGAAAATTATATATCTTTCGAACTGGATAAAATAACAGAGTTAAAGTAAAATGTACGCTTAAATTACAGCTTGGAAAATGTGGTTCAATAGGAAAACTGTTGGATTTCGTTTAAAATAAAACTCTGAAAGCAAATGTGGACCATTATGGCGATACAATTCCAAATTTTGCTCCATTTGGAACAATAAATATACACTGCAATATAGTAAATGGCATGATATTAAAACACAATGAAAATAATAATTGAGAAACTAGTAGAATTGCCACTTTTAAACCAAGAACAACATTTGGATTTGGCGACACAATCTATTACGAACCAGCTTATCCATTATTTTTTCCAGCGCAAACAAATCAAGCTAATTAAATAATAGTTGAAATTAAGGTTGAAAAAGGTAAGTTAATTAATTTTGATTTGTCCGAAACAACAGTGGTATTAGAGATGAGACCATACATATTTTTTGGGTTGGATGTAGTCATATTATATATATAATAACTTTAACAGTAAAAAAACTATTAAAGTTTCATATGTTAAAGATGAATAATATTTCTATAGAAAGTGCAGTGAAAGATTTAGAAAAAGAATTCAATGTTTTGGCTGCTTTAATATGTCGAATTTGGAGATGTGTATCTAAATTCTTAATTAGGCTATGTTGTAGCACATTGCCGAAGTCAGAGCGATAATTGTGTTTTAATGATTGGATAACCATTAAAATTTTATAGAGATATGAGCACAAATAAAAATCAACTGATGTCTAATTATACTACAACGATCATTTACTCTTTAAAAAATCGAATAAAATGCATTTGTTTAACACCACAATCCATCATTCCATCATATACAAAATTTATACCTCCACGATTAACATCATTTAAAACTTTTTCACTGGAAATCTAAACGTATCTGTCTGGTTAGGTTACTTTAAAATATCCAGAAGTAATTATCACTTTGTTTCCATACCATGTATAATTTATTTCAGCATGGTTTATGGGATAGGGCTGCCCAATTGTAAGTTCGGAAAGTTTCTTAAATTGTTTGGTTCCATTTAATACATTTAGCAGCTGATCCATCTTTACTATATACAATTTTTTTTTAATTTAAATTTTTAAGCCATTTTTTTGCAACTGTGCCCAAACACAACTTTTTATGCGTATTTTTGCAGATGCACTCAAACGCAAAGTTTAATGCAACTTTTTTTCTAAAGACTACGATCTGACCAAACGCAAATTTTTGAGCCTCTTTTTTGCAGTTTCGCCCGAATCGGCATTTTTATACTACTCAACTATCTTCAATATTCTCATACTCAATACATCCACTCTCCCATTTTAAACCATGGTGATGGTAGTAACACATCTATTAGTTTTCTTGTATTTGGGAGTTAGATATTTTTAGTCAAATGGTGATTTGAAACTGAATACAGTTGTATGTTCTTTCATAACAGTAATAGTTAATTCTTTAATGATAATTTTTTTAATGCAGACTGAAATCCTTGCACATTGCAAAACATCTTGTTGTAGCCGTGGTTCTGTGTCTACTGACTCAATTCATTATTTTCACCAGCTAATCTCTCACATTGTAACTCGCTAATCTGTCATGAATTATAAGAGCATAAACTTGCGCATTTGCTGGAATTGGTGTATTTGCAATAACTTCAATTCTTGAATCAATCACACCATTGGTAATTCTGCTGTTCTGTTTGCTTACATCAAACACAAATAATGTTCCTCTGGTTTTTTGTTATAATATGTTTCCTGAAACTTTGTGTACATAAATACAAAATAAGAAATTCCCCATTGGTAAAGTTCTTATTTAAATCCACATAGGGGTAAGATTTACTGTTTGGATACAGTTTAATATTTTTGATATCTTAATTATCGAATATTGATCTATCAGCTTTTAAAAAATATCTCAAATATATTAAAACATATCTCGGTTCTTCCGACGAAAAACGTGATTTCACAATCCAAATGACTTTTTGCGATGTTGGCAGTGTTGGAAATACCTCTAAAGCCCACAATCAGAATGGAATGTCTAGATTCTTCCCTTTTTTGATAAACTAATAAAACTTTACATGTTCACGAGTGTTGATTTTAATAAGCGGCATCAAACATTCCACACTGCTTAATTAAAATGTTACACCTTCCACATAATTAACTGTACCATATGAAGCATTCAAATACATATTGCTGAATATAATAACTAATTCTTGTTTAGCATTTAATACTACATGTTTGTAGTCTTCAGCGAAGTCCAACACCATACTTTATGCTATAAAAACTTCGTATTTTCTACCTGAGTTTACTTGTAGTGAGTAATCACTATCATTGTTCCACCCAGCCATAAGCCCTTTATAAATATCGTTTACAGTTCCTGAGTGATAGTTCTTTATCGTGGAAGTAATTCCAACATCTCGTGTTTGATCGATTTCCACTCCATTTAGCAGATATACTATTTTGTCGTTTAAATGAAGTATTCCATTTTTTACATATTTTTGTAGTTGTTGGATTACTTGGATCGGCTGCTGTCTTTTTAATTGTTCCTCTGAACCTTAAACTTGATTTCGACAGTAATGTGTAAATATCTTGATTTTGTATTGAAATCCTTATTTCCGAAGGAAACGCGTACGGACCTGCTCGGAATGTTTCATACACATGTATTTCCGTATTGGTGATGCATTTTCTTAGCTGATAGGTTCTTCTACATTAAGTACGTCTTCCATTTCTATTAACACTATATCCTATTTCTTTTAAATACAATTTGTTGCCTCGTCTTAACTTCACATGTTTCTTATTTGAAGTTAGCATTTTATGTAGGCATTTACATCTTTTTATATTTTATTTCTTCGAAATACGTTCCTTGGTGACATATTTCTTAAAAGAACTGCCTACTTTACATCCGAATTTACTATTGTACACAATACCCATTATGATTGTAATGTACAATGAAATGCAGATATTTATATACATATTTTAAACATGTAAAGCCCTGTAATATATTCATTTCTAAAATTAATAAATTTACTGTCTCGATCGACAATTGTAACTATTTCATCCTCGCGATTCACTATTACTGGAAGATATATCAATGTATTAGGTTTTTCAATTATTTTATATCATGGAGCTACTTGCACATGTGAATTCATGTATTGAATTTGTCAGTTTTTCATTCAAATATGAATCCCTATAATATTAAAATCTATGCGACATACATTTACCGACAATGTATTAACCTGTTTTGTTGATTCGTGTTATTGATTAGCTGGATATACTCTTCAGGTAATGCCGCTTTAATAATTGTCTCAAGGTTATTCAACTCATAAGATCCTACCAGTATCAACACTCTTGCACTAAACTCTACACCTATACAAGACATTGCAAACCAACACCCTGGTAAGTCGCCTCTAGGGCACCAAATTATCAACATCGCACAGAGCTCCTGCTACCCCCACCCAAAAGAAAGAAAATCAATGAAAAAACTAATAAGATTAAAAATTAACCCTTTTTGATTAACCCTTTCAATCACTAACTCTTTAGCTCAATTTAACCCTTGCATTAAATTTAACCCCCTTTCGATTAACCCTTTCAATCAATTTAATTAACCCTTTGATATCAACGTAACCTTTTCAATCAATCGTGAAGTAGGACCGGCCAGCCCCTACTACTGATCTACCGTAGCGCTACTTGTGTGAAGAATTTGATATAAATCGGTTGTTTGGTATCTGAGATATGACAAAAAAAAAGTATTTTCTTATTTGATACTATCGAACAAAAAATTGCCAGAAAAAAAAAAAGGCTCTATACTATATACGGCGGTTCTAATGTATACTGTCTTCATACAAATTTTGGTTGAGTTTCAGTGAAGTGAGTGAAAAGATTTGGGCTGTTCTTAACTGCGTGGTCTTGAGAGCCGATGGGGGTTATTGAGGTGAGTATGGAGCGGCGCCGAAATGATAGGGCGGGGAAACAGGAGATCCCAGAGAAAACCCGCCGACCAACGGCGTCGTCAGGTACGATTCCCATATGTGAAAATCCGGTGACCAGCCGGGTATTGAACCCTGATCGCCTTGGGAGTTGGGAGGCTAACCGCTCAGCCACCACGGGTCCTGGTTGAGCTTGGTTAAATTGTTTAAAATATATGTCATACTTGCCTAAATGTTTTATGAATTTGCCATTTTGAACACTCTTGTCCGACTCATTCAAATCATGAAAGTTTACATGGAATTCTGTTGCACTCATGGTGTGCACAATTTGGTACAAATTTATTTGAAATGTTCCAGTGTGACATTTTGTGGGAATCGGTTGATTGGTTGTTCGAGGCATGACATAAATTAACCTTCATAATTTTCATGTGACGATCTTCATAAATGGAGGACAAAAAAGTAATGTAGTAGTAATTTCAATGATTGTATTATGCCAATATACAAAGTTAATTTAAAACAGATTACATAGTTTCGTAGATATCACCCAACAAAATTAAAAAGATTTTATAGCTGCCATTCTGAAAATAGGCGTGTCCTATTTTTAAAAAATACAGTACATCATCTTCGCCAAATTTGGTAAGAATGGTTTAATTGTTTCCGGAGATACGAGATAAAATCATTATTTTCATTGGTATAGCTATCTCACAGAATGGCAGAGAAATAAGGCTCTGCATAGACAGATTTGACGGTAGTACTAGGTACTGCCAGCATACATAATTAAATTTTAATTAGTTTCGTTAATTAAATGCACTGAACTAAAATATTTATATAGGCACCATTTTGAAAATAGGTGCCTGACCTACATAAAACACACCATGTTACACCACCTATTGCAGTAGTATTTGTTTGGCAAATTTGGAAGTAATAATTAAATTTTTTCCCGAGATATGAAAAAAAAACTGTATTAACTCGCATTTCGCTACATTACAAAATGGCTCACAAAAGATACTCTATGTACACACAGTTGATAGTTGTAATATCTACTGCCAGCATACCAAGTTTAGTTGAAATAAATTACGTGGTTACGGCGATATAGCATTCTAAGCTAAAAATGGCTATATGGCTGCTATCTTAAAAATAAATATCTGGCCTGCTTAAAACATACCACTTGACATAATCTGACTCAATACTATTTGTTGCCATATTTGATTGGAATCGGTCAAATCTTTCACGAGATATGACACAAAAACTTTATTTTATTCGCACAGAGCTATCTTACAAAATTGCAGACAAAAAATGTTCCATATAGATACAGCGATAGTTATAATGTCTACAGCCAGCATACAAAGTTATGTTGGAATTGGTTATATAGTTTTGACGATATAGTATAGTATAGTATTCTAAGCTAAAATGGCTATATGGCCGCCATTTTGAAAATAAGTTTCTAGTATGCTTAAAAAACATCAATCATAGGATGTTCCCGGTAAAATGAGCACTTTTGAAAGCCCTGCTTAAGATCTACTTGCATGCACGTAGCGTATTATTCCGCCTTGTGTAAAATTAACATTGCCATGGGCCTCATAACTTTACTCATGCGTCGGTCAGGTGAATCTGTGGAAATATTAGAACGGGAACTTTGTCACAAATCTAGTCATCTATACACTATGATGCATAAAAAAAAATACAGAAAGCGAAATAAATAGCATAATATATTACAAATGGTAACATAACTCTTTTTATTCGACGTTAAGATATAGAACTACTTTTCATCCATCATTACCAACTTTACTGGACGCATGTTACTCAGTGCGCCTGTTAAAATACGTGCAGGTTGGAGCAGTGAATTTTTTCTAAGGTTGATTTCAAAAGTGCTCACTTTATCGTGAACAGCCTTTAGAAGCAGTTTCCTTTAGAGGAGTGTGATATTTACCACTGTGTTGTACCCTAAATGCATGCAACAAACACCCACGACTTGTAATGTGAGTAAATTTGTTTACCGTTAACAATATTCAGTATAATATCAAATACAAATGCACAAACAAATATCAAAATAAAACTATGGGAAACCAGGAAGAACTCAATTACTCCTCCCAGCAGGGACGTGCATTTTGAAGTAACGTTGCTAATCAGCAATTTATTTGTTATGAAAATTGTTATTTCACATTTAATTGAAAACATATAGTTTCCAGGTGAGGGCACGTGCCCTCCCCCCCCCCCCCCCCAATCACCTTTCACCCTCCTGCTGAGGCGCATCGCTCTCAGTGCGTCGACACGAACGACAAACAGCAGAAAACTTGCATGTCGGGGACAAAACTAATAAACTTCATTAGGAAAATGACGCTAATGATTACTCCCTCGGTGTAGTTTACGTACGTCAAATTCAGGCTATTCAAGATAACCTACTTTCTGGGATAAACGTGACCTCGCTGTTTTCATTACTAACTGCATATCCCTGCGCACCTCTTGCAATTTACCGAAAGCCACCTCTATGAAAAACAATTTTTTTTTTCAGTCGCCGCTTTCTAATTTTATCTTAGCACCCACCCCCCCCCCCCCTTTTTTTCCATCTTTTTTCTGCTATTTCTGCTGTACCTTGGTGAGCAAGAGCACACAAATTACAGCTTTTTATAGTATTTATAGCAATTGCTAACTTCCTGAACAGCATACGAAGAAGTTGCGTCCAGCTACACGAACGCGAACTAGCAGAAAAATAACAGAAATAACGCCAAACTAGCAGAATAGCATACAACGCGAACACGCCTATTGTTACTTTTTCCTTTCATCCATTTTTTTTTAATCCTTCAACCACCTTTTGTAAATAAATTTTGCCATGTAAGTAATAAAGTAATAAATGCAGCGTGTATATTACACCGCGCTCAAAAGTTAACGTCTAAAGATAAAATAAAATATATTTATTGGCAGTTATTCAAAATGAGAGGGTTTTCAAAAGTGCTCACTTTATGGTGAATACATAGCATCGAGGTAAGAAGTTAGTGATTTCAACCTTCTCCATGCAAGACATTGCAAGTCAAATGTGAGAGCGGCCACGCCCTCTTTGAGTACCAAAACAAATGTATTCACTGTGTTTATTAGTCACGTGGCATTGTTTATGTTAAAAAGTGGCAGAAGGATAACATTTTGCCGACAGGAAAATTTAGCAGGTCCTTAAGAGCCCACCCACCATGTTAAAATTTTTTAAATTTATTTCTTCCTAATTCAAATTTAGGAGGATGTATTGAGAAATGCGACAGTAGAACCTTAGCCAATTACTTTACCCACAATTACAGACGACCCAATAATCCATGTTTATTCAACTATATAACCATAATTCAAAATTTATATATTAATTCATTCAGACCTTTTAATGAATAACAGGGAACACTTATTAACAATCTGGCACAAAAATTATCACAGAAACATGAAATGTAATGCTTCTGTAATAAAATATTTTCAGTAATGAGCCTGTCTCTTCTGTTATGACACTAAAACGAATAATTTAGGATGATGAAGGCTTTTAAAAAGTGCGTTCTTTACCATAAATAGCCTATAGCTAGGGACACACGAATTTCACGAAAAGATATCCGAACATGCTAGATTGCACTACCCTACGAACGTACCAGCAGTTTCCTTATTCTTATTGGCAGAGTGTGTCAGTCACAGGACATTTTCATAGTTGACTGGCCAATCAGTATGAAGTTGTCCGGAGCGATACGGGCGACAGTTACACGCACGCCTAGCACCACATCGCTCCTACGCGCAAGGCGTGCAGTCCTCCCGCCGTGACGCTGTACTGAGCAAATTAGATCTGCAACAATGGGATTTTATTACACGCTATGAAAGCCCACATATTAAACTACGCCCGTATCTTTGTACTTTCCTCTTGCCACTGAAGGACAGTGCGTAAGTAAGCATTAAAAAAACACACACACACACACACACACACACACACACACACACACACACATATATATATATATATATATATATATATATATATATATATATATAAAGGGCCATAAATAATGTTTTTTTAATCTTTTCTGACAAAAAGTCATACTTCCAGAAATTTCATTTACTGAGATACGCGTTAACGCGCAAATAACGATTTCAGTAAATGGGACTCTTAAAGATGCGTAACAGTGTTTTGAAATACAACTGGTCGTGAAATGATTTTCGCGAAATTTGGGTGTCCCTGCCTATAGTCGCCTGCTCCATGTCGCACAATGTATTCAGCCAGGCCGTGTATGTAGGTGGCGGCGGGGCGCGGCCAGCGCCCCTGGCGGCGGGAGGAGGAAGCTATAGCTCGCTCTGCGCTGTTGTTGGCCGCTTGGTTTTGGGGCCAAGGCCACGCGCGGGTCACGCACCCCAGGCGTCGACGCCGCTCCCACCAAGCACCCGTAGCGCACGCCTTCTCGATGACGCGCTTGTGGAACCGCGCAGTCGGAACTAAACTGTCGGGGCCCCTCCTATTGTGCGTGCGAGCGCTCGTGAAGGAGGGGCGGGAGGCGATTACCGCGGCCGAGACGACGCCCTCCTATACCTCCGCAAGAGCTTTCGCGCCAGGAAGCCAGCGAGCGCAGACAAACGTTTCGACCCCAGTATACACAATTGTGTGCATTACAAGGCTGTTCGCGATCAAGTGAGCGCTTTTGAAATCGCCCTTTGGAAAAAGTCACTGCTCCTCCAGCAGTCGCGTTGTTGACATGTGTCACCCACTTCCGCTATGTTTCCAAGAACTGTTTAATGGGAGGAGTTTGAGCTCCGAAGTATCTCTGTATGGTTCTTGCCGGTAATTGCCAGTGCAGTTAGTTTCCTGGTTTTCTCTGATACAGTCGTTCCTTTGTAAGTGGTGTGGATGACGTATGTCCCCCATGCGACCATCCATGTAACTCTTCTAAGGTGAGATTTTTTTACCCTCTGTTTTAAATCATGTATTGTCAGTAATAATATAAATATATATTAATAAAATAATCATATGATTTTTATATGGGAGGATTTCTTTTGCAATATAATCAATTTATTCTTAATGTAGTGCATTCTCTTATGGTCAATTATTGTTATTACAACTACTGATTTTCAGGTCGGTATGGCGGAGACAAAAAGAAGAATGACGGAAGTTTCCTCTGATCCTGATGTGTGGATGAAGTGGCTGAATGAAGTTGATGAAGATGACGAGATCGTCGGTGAATCGGATTCGGATGAATGTGATCATGTGTGTGAGAGTGATCGCAATTCTGATACCGAGCAGTCTGGTGATGAGGACAGCGATGCTGACGGTACGGAACAAAATTATAAAACTCTTATAGGAAACGATGTAAAAAAAAATGGGTCAGTAATTTACATATAAAAAAAAGTCAGAACTCGTAGAGAAAATATAATTACACACCCACCGGGACCAAAAGGTACAGCCTCACAGCTTGTCCCTCCAGAAAAAATATTAGAGCTGTTTATGGTCGAGCACGTTTACAGAATTATTGTTGAGTGTACAAATATTTATATTAATTTTGTAAAATGTAAATATGAAAGGAAACGCGATGCAAGAAAAAAAACAACGAAGTGGAAATTAAGACCTTATTTGGACTTCTTCTTTTGATAGGTACTTATAATTGCTCAAAGACAAATATTGCTAAATTATGGGACAACTCTTAGTCTCTTGCTACTGACAGTGAGTAAACGGAGGTTGTTCTTTCTCCTCAGGTGCCTTCGTTTGGATGACATTCAGATAGGGCGACTCGAAGAGAATTTAACAAGTTTGCTCCCACAAGAAATATATCTGAAGTTGTAAATAACAATTTTTCAAAGTATTTCATTCCTAGTGAATATCTCACTATCGATGAACAGCTGATTGCATTTCGTGGCAAATGCCCATTCCGACAGTATTTATCAAAGTAACCGGCAAAATATGGACTAATGATGTTTGCCCTAGTTGATGCGAAAATGGCATACACAATGAATTTAGAATGTTATCTAGGCATTCAACCCGAAGGGCCTTTCAGGAAAAGTAACTCACCAACAGATGTTGTTATGAGGCTGAGTGGAGCAAATCAGCGGTTCACATCGAAATGTAACCACCGATAATTGGTTTAGCAGTTATCCTTTGGCTAAAAACCTTTTATCAAAACGACTTACATTTGTCGGCACTCACCGAAAAAAAACAAGGCAGAAATCCCGAAAGAATTTTTACCAAATAAACAGCGTGGACCTAATTCTTAAATTTTATGGTTCCAACAACACGTTTCATTGGTCTCATATTGCTCTAAGAAAAATCAAGCAGTTTTGGTTTTATCAACTTCACATGACAGCAAGATCGACGAGGAAACCGGAGACCTCCGAAAAACCGGAAATAATTACATTCTACAGCAAGACATAAATCGGAGATGATTTACTCGATCAACTTATTGAAAAAAATTACGTGGCGAGAAGTAATGTAGGGACCACGAAAGTAGCGAGCTGTGTCCCATAGTTCCAACAGACATTGCTCGCACGGATCGGCAGAACGATGGAGGTTGCGGACCGAGTTTCTGACGGCCCGGTAGTATATTACGCGTTCTAAACATATGCAGTGCAGTGATGAAAGTGCAGCATTTACTTATGTATATGTGGAAACGTGAAAATATGTATGTTAACACGTAAATTGTAACACTGTATAAATATACGTAAAAATTGCAACACGTAGAGATTGTAATGAAAATGTAACTAAAGTTATGAAAATCATCCCAGAGAAGGCAGTGTTGGTTTTATTAACAGCTCACATTAACCAAGAGGGGAAAGAGCGCATCTCGCAGACATGCGAAACAAGCTGATACGAAAACATTAACATAGTACCAGATCACGATAACTACAAAGAACGAGTACCCAGCTGAGGCCGAGCCAAACACGGCATAGCACTGTCACTATCACTACATTCATCACTGTGGTCCGTTACACTGTTACTTGATGACGACAGGAATTCGTCATCGTCACTATCGTCACGTAAATTTATTACGAACTGGTCCATTGCCATGTCAATCATGCAGTCCCTCTTCCAGTATTCATACTCTAATTTCTCAACATGGATGCAGCAGCATACCCAGTCATCCTTCGTTACAGAGTTCACAGCTTCCAGCGTGGGCATCTGAAGTGCTTGCGCGGAAAACTCTCCCACGGTATTACATTCCCGAATATACCTCTTTATCTTTGCCCACGCCAGTTCGATAGCGTTGAACTCACACATGTATGGCGGGAGTCAGGCGCGCCGGAGCAAACTTTTGTGTGTGTGTGTGTGTGAGGGGGGGGTGGGGGGGGGGCAAACCCAAGAAACTAATATTTTTTTTTTTTCTGAACGACACACACACACTCTCTCTCTCTCTCTCTCTCTCTCTCTATATATATATATATATATATATATATATATATACCACAAATTACGTGTCGCCCTTCTTATCTGTGTTACTTCATGGTAAGTTTATGTACAAAGTGATTTTAAATATTTTTTCCCCTCTCTCAGATTGCAGGAAATAAGTTCTCTCATTATATCATTAAGATTAAGTACACTAGTTCTCTCTTCGTGGACATGAAGTAGCATCACATGCTCTAGACATTTCTGCTCCATGGTGGCCCGCAGATAAGTCTTCAAACGGCGGAGGTTAGAAACTGGACAGTAATAAAACAAAAGTGATTGCACTCTCATGCTGCACTATATAATACTCATCGTATACTTATACTACACTGTACGTCTGCATCGACTACAAACAGAAGAGGAGTGAAGGCCGGGAGGACACAGACAAACGAATTGCTGTCGTTCACGCCTGCTGAAAGAGCAGTATTTCTGCACAGGAGGGGAGTTACGAAGCACGCGATACACGGGATGTAGATAATGCGCAGACGCCATGTGACGGCTTGCGAAAAGGCGATGGGATAGGCCACGGCGCTGCTCGCGACTTGTGTCGAGTCAACCGCCATCTCGCTCCCTTCCTCGCATTCGACGACTCGGCTATTCTATCTGCAGCGCACATTGTTGTGAGAGCCAACATGCTAAAACAAAAACTCGCATGGCTACTTGGTGTTTTATGATGTAATGAAGGCGTAGAATCGAAGGAACATTGCGGGGTTAATTTTTCGAAACTTGTGCACACAAAAAGTGGAGGGGAAAAACACCTGTTTTGCCACCCCTTCAAAACAAGTTGCCCCCCCCCCCCCCAGCTCCGGCGCCACTGGCAGGAGTCGAATGACATTATGTCCCGCACTTATCAAATACATACTCATCAAAGACATATTTACCCGCATAATAATAATATTATTTTCGATTTTAAACAGATTTTGTTTGTGAGTTGGATACCTGCTTAGAGCAATTAATCTAATTGTGGTTTTGGATTATCAAGTTAGTCTGGGTCAGAACACCTAATATTATTTTATATCAGAATTTAACAAAAATTGAGTGTTGCTTTGCATTCCTGCCTATAGCAATTTATGTAATGATATTTTTGGATTACCGAGATCGATTCCCAAGTGACTCACTTAATAGTTATAAAAAATTCTGGGATATGTAATCTTAAACATTCATTTACGCTCAATATCTAACATATTACCTGATCGGTGTATACTGCTCAACTAATGTATTACATGTCGATGTCAACTGTTGTAGGTCGAGAATGGTAGAAGGGAATGCAGTTATATGATGTCCGCCATTTTACATCACTGGGATGCTACTCCCTCAGCGCGGGGGCAGATCGGTCCCTTGCGAGGGACCTTGGCAACCCAGTTAGTTCTCAGTTGGCTTGTGGAGGCGAGGAGAAGCTAACCCCCTCCCCCCTCCGCAACCCTTCAAACATACTTTATGCTGCAAAGCAAGCATTCTTTTACAGGATTCCCAGGGTAGCGCCTGGGAGCTGTTTCCATAGCTGAGTTTTACTCTCTTTTTCCCTGCTTGTACGGGATAAAAGAGAGTGGTGAAGTTTCCATAATTGTATAAACATGCGATGAACATTTACTAGGAATGCACATGCACAAATAAATAACTAACAACTAAACATTCACCAAAGTAATATATCATCTCGGCAATACAGCCAAACTTCAACTTTCATATACCTTTTCATTTGTTTCAGAATTTGAAATTAGTATAATTATTACTATTTAGTGGTTGAATGTATTGCACTTGCACTATGCTAGCATTCACTATACAAACTTATAAAGAATGCACATTATATGAAGAGAGACATATGTCTGTTCCTGAGAAATTACATCCCAAGACTAAAGCCTTACCGTAAACATATTGTCCATAGGTTATTTTCAGGCAAGAACCCTTTATGCATTAATCCTGTCAGGTCAACATAGCCTAACAGGAAAAAACGTGTATACAATTTTATTATATACCAACACCCACAGACAGAATATATCCAATTAATTACTCTGATAAACCTTTCCATCATGTAAAAAAAAAAAAAAAAAAAAACCACAGAGAATAACAAACTCATACACACAAAACCTAAAATATTCCAATTGGCAAATCCGCTCCACCCAAGAATTGCTCCTAATGAACCAAATTAACCCAGATCAACCCCAAATTCACCAAAAACAACCAAAATCTACTCCAAAACACACACACACACACTCACACAACTCATTTGCACATATCATACCAGGCAACTGCAAAACCCCATACCATCAAAATTTACAAGCAAAACCTAATACTTGACAACTATATCAACATATCATACAACTCAAATGAAAAAGCATACAAAAACAAACACAATAATATAATGAAACCACTTCAAACTGTAATAACGTCATAACACCCAGATGCAAAACCCCTAACATCAGACTTTACATGCAAAACAATATACCTGTAAACTATATCAACATATCATACAACACAAATGAACAAATCTCCATCATATGTCTTCCAATACACATTATCACACATATTTAATCTGAATTATAATGATATACAAAAATAAAATAGCCTTACCAAGATTCAATTTTTCTAATTTACTATATAACATCATTTAAAACCAAATTAAGGTCCAAATAAAGCACTCATCTCACTCAAATCGTGTTATCCCATACTACATTAGCAATCAGAACTAGTTTATTTTTTTAAAAAACCTTAATGAAAGAATGTTTGTTAAAATCTGCTCTTTTAACACTTGACTCGATCCTTCTAAGATACTTAGGTTTTATCAGTATAGCAAGTATTTACACAATTAAAACCTTTTTTCATCGCACAAGAAGCTTAAATGTTGTTTAAATGTAATTATGTTTATCTACTTCGAAAAACGTCAAAATCCAAGCATACATACTGATTTAGTCAAAACTTCACCTAAATGCAGGCATGGACAGTCATACTAACATATTCTTTGTTTCAATTCCCAATGAGGTAAATATGCATATATGAATTAATGTGCACGATATTTCTTTAAACCCACTCATCTTAAACATTAAATATCAAATAATCCTTTAAAATTATTGTTCATTTTATCTCTCTCAAGGCATGCTAATATAATATAGTGTAATAACAGAAATACTAAGTACTCATTACACAACAAACATAAATTTTAGGTAATTCAAGTCGATGGATTACCTAACATACCCTATTATAACCAAAAACATTTAAATATTTTTAATTATTCTAGAAAGACTGTTTCTGAAATGCTAACGAATTCTCGCAAACTTCCGAAGTACTCCATGTTTAATTGTTATCTATGCAGCTTAACATTTTGAGAAACTTTAAATATTTGTATCGCTCATGATAGCTTAGAATTAAATTGGGAGAGTTGAGTACACACGTTATCAATCATCACGAGTAAAATATGTATATTCGCATAACAAAAATACATATTTAGCAAGAATATTTAGGTATAAGTTGTATATACATAGCGATTCAAGAACCATACAGGGCAAGTAGATATTTCTTTTAATCGTGTATCAAGTAAATTAACCAAAGTATTGGCGCAATGAATATCCAACTGCAAGTAGTATGGATGTAACGAGATGAGACCAAATACCCATTGACCGATGAAAAACCAAAAAAATAAATAAATAAACAAGAAAGGAATACAACTATAGGTTTGAGAACATACCCAGAGCTTCATTGCAAGTCAAACTCACTTTTTAGTACTTGTATTCACATATTAAATAACTAATATGATTATTTACACTCTAAGTATACATATTACTATAAACAAAACTAACATCCGACTAACATATGTTTGATATTATGCATAACTTATATATATATCACAGTTTGCAACACACTACACAACAAACACGTAAACAATATACCTTTCCATTAACTATTCCACTCTATGTTCAACTCCCATACAAATTTTGCTATCACAGCTCATCGACAACAAAGAACCATATATAAACACCCACACAGGTCTCCAGCAGTCAAACATCATCTCTGGTAGGAGAAAACAATGCTCTCATGGAAAAAGTGCAAAAAATGAATATCTTTTTGCAAAAATTCATACACTTTAGAACTTACACATTCAACACAAACAGGTATGAAATTACTACTCTGCATATCAATCTTCATTCCTTAATCTTCAGTCATCAAAAATCATTCCTTATTCCTCAAAAATCGTTCCTTATTCTCCAAAGAACATGTCTAACAAGCTATCACAATACAACAAAACATACATAGATCTATTCCAACACACAGAATAGCACAAACTCACACACACACACACATGATATTCCATTTTGTAGAGAACATTTTCTATAGTAAATACTTATGTTACACTCATCTCATCTCCTACACAATATTCACTTATACATTTAAAATTTAAAGTTCACATTACATTGTAATTGTTTGATACACTCAGTTATTTTTCATACTTATATTTATAATAATTTCTTTCATTTTACATATCCTGTTTGTCAAAGCTTCGTTTACAGAAACAGAGAGCTCATCATATAATCAATCCACACACACACCAATCTTTAACAATCTTGCCACCAATCCTTACCAATTTTACCAATTTTTCAAACAATCTTCAACAATATTTACCAATCCAAGGGTTTATAAGCCCTCTCTATCCATACCTATAAGAAACATGTTTCACATATTGTCTCCAAAAATTTATACATATCTGTAGAATGAATGTTTATATAGACATTAAACTAGCCATACATTTTTATATTGAAGTCCTTATTATCATTCTCTTAACTTTTACAAGCATGTGCTCATAGCAACACTTAAAAGATGGAAGGAATAAAATGAATAAAACTATTAGCCTTTCATAATCTTAATCTGTTTTTCACTCAATAATTATAAAATAATACGTAGTAATATTTACATACACTCAACCATATTCTCATTTCAACCAAAGTATTTATGTTTTACTCTAAATTTATACAACATTTCCTGCAGTAACCACTCAAAGTTTCCCTACTGGCATATACAACATTACAGTTAACACATGTATAGGGCTTATAACTAATTGCAAATAGACAGTTACTATCTTCATGTTGTCTAGCGCTAAACCTAATCGCAAATATCTTGCTGCAATACTTGCATTCGCTTCCCGTTCATTGACAAACATTACCTTTACACTAATTCTTATGTCTATATAGGATATCTCTATGAGCAAACACAGTATCACTCTTATCACAGTGGAGCAACCAGTGTGCTGAACTGGACAAACCATAACTACATTAATGTCAACGTACATGATAACCTATAGTAAAAGTATTTTCCACAATAACATTATTGTTTCTGTATTGCTTCTAGAGACTCGTCAGAAACCATTGCTGAAGGTGTTACAGATGGTAAGTCTTCAACCATTGTTATCATCTTCATTACAAAAGTGTACAATATCACTATATGATTCCACTCGTAATGATCTGAATTCCATCACAACCATCGAAGAAGTGAAAACATTCATACAAAACACACAATTATATACTATTTCACAATAGAACAATTGGTTTATGTATCACTGAAAGTCGGTCAGAGAAAGAGTCAACATTTACTCTATCTTAATATATGTCTTTATAAATTATTTATTAGGTGTGGAACTCAAACCAATGTTCCCATACAGGAAAGCAGGGTTTAAATCTAACACCTTAAACCACTCATCCTAACCAACATTTTTAGAAAATGTTTTATTATAATACAAAGTGTTAACTTTTTCCTTGGTTAATATCATACGACGAGGACATAGGATCTTAAACTAATGATCAAAATCTACTGTATAAAACAAAAAACAACGTAATTTTAGTAAACTTGTAATTTTACAGATAAAACACGAAGTCTTCGCGATTGGGAACACTCTGAAGAAACTCAAGTGCTAACCACTTCATTGATTAATGTCATAAGATAATGACATAAAGTCATATGCTAATATTCAAAATCGATTGTATAAAACGGAAACAATCATAATTTTTTAGCAAAATTGTAACTTTCCAGAAAAAAAACATAAAACCTTCGTGATTGGGAGCATCCTGAGAAAACCCAATGACTGAGGTGTGGAACTCGAACCCAAGCTCCCACACAGGGAAGCAGGGCTTAAATCCAACACTTTAAACTGCTTATCATAACCGACATTTGCAGAAAATGTTTTATCATAATGAAAAGTGTTAACCTTTTCTTTGGTTAATATCATAGGAAGAAGACAGGATCTTAAACTAATGTTCAAAATCTACTGTATTTAACAAGAAGAAAGAAAATTTTTAGCAAAATTGTAATTTGACAGAAAAATTCATAAAACCTACAAAGTTGAGAAAGTCTACAGCAACGTCTGCCACATTGCCTTCTACATTGAGAACGTCTACAGCAACGTCTGCCACATTGCCTTCTACATTGAGAACTTCTACAGCAACGTCTGCCACATTGCCTTCAACATTGAGAACTTCTACAGCAATGTCTGCCACGTTACCTTCAACATTGAGAACATCTACAGCAACATTGAGAACTTCTACAGCAATGTCTGCCACGTTGCCTTCAACATTGAGAACGTCTACAGCAATGTCTGCCACATTGCCTTCAACATTGAGAACATCTACAGCAACAGTGAGAACTTCTACAGCAATGTCTGCCACGTTGCCTTCAACATTGAGAACGTCTACAGCAATGTCTGCCACATTGCCTTCAACATTGAGAACTTCTACAGCAACGTCTGCCATGTTGCCTTCAACATTGAGAACATCTACAGCAACATTGAGAACTTCTATAGCAATGTCTGCCACGTTGCCTTCAACATTGAGAACGTCTACAGCAATGTCTGCCACATTGCCTTCAACATTGAGAACATCTACAGCAACATTGAGAACTTCTACAGCAATGTCTGCCATGTTGCCTTCAACATTGAGAACGTCTACAGCAATGTCTGCCACGTTACCTTCAACATTGAGAACATCTACAGCAACATTGAGAACTTCTACAGCAATGTCTGCCACGTTGCCTTCAACATTGAGAACGTCTACAGCAATGTCTGCCACATTGCCTTCAACATTGAGAACATCTACAGCAACATTGAGAACTTCTACAGCAATGTCTGCCACGTTGCCTTCAACATTGAGAACGTCTACAGCAATGTCTGCCACATTGCCTTCAACATTGAGAACTTCTACAACAACGTCTGCCATGTTGCCTTCAACATTGAGAACATCTACAGCAACATTGAGAACTTCTATAGCAATGTCTGCCACGTTGCCTTCAACATTGAGAACATCTACAGCAACATCTAAGAAACATCATTCAGTTTGTTAACATCATTGAATTTGATCTTAAGTTTTACGATTTTAAACACTTGTTTTACAATTTTAAAGACTTGTTTTACGATTTCAAAGACCCATCATTCAGTTTGATAAAAAGCTTTACGATTTTAAAGACTTGTTTTACAATTCTAAAGATTATTTTTACGATTTCAAAAACCCATCATACAATTTGTTTAAAAGTTTTACTATTCTAAGAAAAGTTCTTTCAAGTTTTAACGATTTTAAGAAAAGTTTCCGAAAAATCCAGTGCGTGGTAGGTAGGTGATGGGTTGGAGTGTTCTAAGTGAGGACCAATCACAGTACAGGATAAGTTCTTCAATTGAGGCGCTAAGTGAGGCGCCATTGAGGAGTAGATTGTGAAGTAGATTGAGGTGCTAGGTTAATCTCATGGGACTATGAAATATCTAGGACGAACACGTTCCTACTACTAGTCCACGGCAATATTAATCTTACATAAAGTGAGAGAATACACAACGTCCATACGTGTAGATCTTAAGCAGGGCTCCCAAGAGTACTCATTTAACCGCGAACAGCCTATGTAGACTTTTCACTGTAAAGTGAGCACTTTTTGAAGCCCTCTCATTTGGAATAATAGTCAATGTATTTTATTACAACCTTAGACGTTAACAATGCAGTCCGGTGAAATATGTACACTGCGTTTAAAACTTCCATGGCAATATTTATTTAAATAAGTGGTGTGTAAGGATAAAATATGGCTGATAAGAAAAACGTAGCTAAGGCGTCAAAAGTGCTCACTCCGCCATGAACAGTCTACAGGCAATTTTTGGTCCGTACTGCACGCTGCGAAGCTCAATGACCAATTATCTTGCCCGTGGGCAAATAATTCGCAAACCACATTAACGGCCAAGGTCATAATTGGTTCGTATTTCTGTAGCCTTCATCTCGTAAGTATACGTTTTAGCCATTTTTTTTTTTTACATTTATACTGGATGAATTCTATTATTTCTCAGTTAAGTCCCGTATCAACACCCTTACGCAACCTTCTGCATTTCACATATATCATTGTTGCCAAATTGCATCACGCACAGTTAGTTGATCACTAAAAGTGATGTCCTTTCATACCTCGAACAGTTTTTTATTCTGCAGACTCTAATTAGTGTTAACTCTTTACACTTTCCGTAGATATTTGAATGGCAATTGCAAATTAAAAGGGTAGTCCCACTTTGGCAGCGAGTGTCGTAATGATGTAACTGACTGACAAAATCATCTGGATGAAATATTACATCGTAGAACTTCATATGATGGCATAGCCAATCGACCAATCACAAGTCGTGCTGCAGCTAGTTTGGTATTTCAACCCACGAATTACAAATGCCGTTGTTACACGAATCTTTTTAAAATACAGACGCATGAATAAGACATCATTAGTAGAATTGTTATTCTCTTTGACAGGTGCGAAGTAATTTAAAATGAGCGTTTTGGGCTTCTCATCAATCATATTAAGAAATATTTACGCGTCAAGTTTGGAAAGTAACGTAAACCCTTCTCACTGGGAATTAATTGCTGTTTGATGTAACTTTCCTCTGACGGATGGATTTCGATGGAAAATTACGTCATTCATGTACGTTCGTGACTCCGCTATCGAACATCCAGTAATAGAGTTAAAGTTTAAAGTTACCTCGATGTTGTAATGATGTAACGAGCTGAAGTCATCATTCCTGTTGCGAAATATTTCTGGTGGATTCCAAAACAAGGGGCTTTTAGTTCCATCCGTATGAACACAATAAGACGTCGAGAACATAACACTGTACGCAGTCATTAGCTCAGTGATATATATATATATATATTTATATTTATTTATGTATATAGTAAACCTGCTGTTTGCGCATTCACAAAAGCAGCAGCTGTAGTGCTGTATAATAATAAATTTTCCTCATTTCAAACATAAAAGCAAAGAAACGCTCGCGTCGAAAATGGCATACAAATAAACCATTCTGTATACTTAACTTGCAAACAGATGAAGCACTGTTCTGTATTTTCGTCGTGCTGCTTGAAACCATGAGATTATAGATGGAAAGTTTTTAAACGCAATTCACGGTAAAGTGAGAATATTCCAAGGCCATGCTAGAAGGCATATACAGGATGTTCGAAAGTTAAACGCCCCAAACTGTGGGAGACGAGTCCTTATGAAAAATGAAGTCGAAAATATACAGGACACCAAATACCTAAACGGAATATTAAAGGAGATATGAACCTATGAAAATTGGGTTTCGAAAACATATTTTGCCGAATGACTTGTACAACGCTTACACAGTCCGCAGCAGAAAGGTGACATGCTTATCATGTCGCGGAGACACATACATAATGCTGGCCATCCTCGGCCTGTGCGCACAGTTCGGCCCGAGGAAGTGAGACGTCAGTACCTCAGCGACATGCCCTCCACTAGTACACGCTCCATAGCGCGTCAAATAGGCGTGTCCCATTCAACTGTGTGGGACGTACTGCGGGTAAATCGCCGCCATCCCTACCGCTGGCAGAAATTACAAGGCATTCAATGTTAATACGTTTTCAAAACCCAATTTTCACAGGCTCATATCTCTTCTATTATTCCAGTTAGGTATAAGGTTTCTTAAATACTTTAGACTTTATTTTTCGTAAGTAATCACCTCCCGCAATTTGGGCGTTAAATTTCCGTATATTCTGTATAATTTTATTATTACATTTCATAGTGACTTCGGATGTTAACTTAAGAGATCGTGTTTTTCTAACCACATGGAAATTCGTATATTAACAACTGGCGAAAGGACACAAATAAGCTGAAAAGAACTTTAAAGAACGGCCTTAAAATTGGCTCACATAACCATGAATAGCCTGGAGGGTAGTTCATTTCAGGCTCCTCCGTACAAGTTACATAACAGGTCTATTCCGAAACAGTGCGCCGATTCTATGGAGGCTATTCTGGGACTGTTGCCCATGAAGATATCCTATGGCGTGCTTTGCTTAAATGAGCAAAGCCAATGCGCAGGTGTATTTTTGGTCGCCACAGATGTTGAACTGCAGTATGTGTAACAACGGCGTATGGGAAGGATACACCGTTTGTAACAAAAGTCCTTTTGTGTTAATGATTTGCTAGTATATTTTAGTAGCGCAGTTCAGAAAAGAAAGGCCTGAACTGAAATGACAAATGGCTTTTCCTTCTGGGTAATTATTGGTCTTATGTCGTACGACATGATGTGGAATCTTTAAAGAAAACCTGTGAAAAGTCTCTATGCCATTCTCCATACAGTCCAAGTCTCACAAACAGCAATTTCTGAACTTCTTAAATACTTAAGATAGAGTTAAGCGAGAGGATGTGTACCCCGAGCCAGGACGAGAAAGCTGCCACATCGCATGTTTTACACAGACTCTCAGAAAATGGTCTGCAACTTATGTTTGAGAATTTTGCACGTCGTTAAAAAGCGGTGTATATACAGAGTGTGAAAGACGTCATTTCGAAAAGGAAACCCACACTAAAACCGTCACTGACTCACGACTCCGAATACTGACCTCAGTCCACGATTAGCGAGCACAAGATGGCCATCAGCGCTCCTAGCTGCCACCAGTGGAACTTCACTCTGGTGGCGAGTGTGGGAATCAAAGTTGGTTGTGAGCACACTCTAGCGGTCGATGTGGGAATCAAAGATGGACGTCAAACAAGATGGCCACCACCATATGACGGCAAACAACATGGCTGACTCCAGCAGACGATAAACGTGATGGACGAGGACAATGGAAGGAATATGAGAAAACCTTCTCCAAGAATGAGAGAGAAAACGAGAGAACGATAGAAGAGAGAAAAAGAGCAAGAAGGGAAAAATATATGGAATGCAAAATATGTAAAACTTGGGAAGACCCCGAGGAAACCCTCCGGGACTACGATAGAACGAAGGAAGAAAAATAAGAAGAGAGAGAAAAAAGAAGGAATGCGAAAGAAAGAAAACTTGGGAGGACTCCGAGGAAACCCTCAGAAGTGAAAATTCAAGATTGACGCCGTCGGGGACAAATGAACGATCAGGAAGATTCGAAATGGAATGCAAGATGTTTGATTATACAGGCTCTTCTCACGAGATAGCATCTTTAAAACCATACCGACGTATAAGGAACCAAGACGGAGACAGCGATGTAACGATTGCAGGTTGAACCATTACCTTAATACAACATCGTGAATAATAACACGATTGAAATATAAACTAGATCACGTTATATCGGGTATATGACCGCGACACGAGCATGACATTCAGTTGGCGTCGCGCATGCCCGAGGTGACTGGTGGGGGCCCGCGGCGACTGGTAGCAATTTCGGGCGTCTTATCTCACGACCCTGATGTGCTAGCGCGCTGATTTTGGTTCCAAACTAAAGATCTCGTCCAGATCTGTCGATTTAAGCCACGTAAGTTTCTTTCATTTAACTCCCATGTCCCGAAGAAAATATTACCCGCTAACGCAGACGTTTTCTCGTAAAATTCACGTCTGTGTTCCGGGCAAAGCCTCAAGCTTTATAATTATATTTGTTTTTGAAGCTGACAGTGTTTCTAATTGTGCGTGATATCTTAAAGTGTCTTTCGAACCACGTTTAAAGATCCATCCTCTTCGCAACCCCTCATTCATGTGGACGAGCACACATTGCAACCCCGCACAGAAGTACCCTGAGGGGGCCGCGGTAGTGAAGTGGTCAGACTACTCGCCACTACCACCAAGGTATTCGCACGTATTCGTTTTCGCACGTGGGAATCGTGCCGGAGGATGTCGCCGGGCGCGGGTTTACTCGGGGATCTCCCGACTCCTCTCACCCTTGCATTCCGGCGCCGCACTATACTCGCCTCGCTTCACCCTCGAGTGCCAGAAGTTGAGAGCGACCGAAATCTCTCCACTCCGCAAGTCCCCTGCAGTTTGAAGTGTAGTGTACTAGTTCGGCTCCGCGAGCCGAGATATGTGTTACAAGGTTACAAGGATGAACTGTATCTTCCCGCCTTTCACTCTGTCTGCCCGAGCGTGCCCAATTCGCCCGTCGCCACGTAGATTTATTTTGATTCTGCAGCGTGCCACGTACACAAGTTCAAAGGCGCACACAGGCCGGTGGCATTTGTTTATGCGTCGCAAAAATTTAACTGAGTAATCATTATTAAAATAATTAAAATTTTACAAACTTGCTCAATTTTACACATACATACATGCAACGAAAGTTACACTGGTGGAAAATTAAAAACGAACACCCGAACGCAATGGTCCCACATGAATGAAGGTTTTATTGAATAATTATTCAGGCTGTACAATTAGTATATTATAATGTCATGGAGTCTCGCACCTATGGACAGAAGCTACAGTGTCTTGAACAACAATGTGTAGCCGCCTTTAGCGACGATGCAGTCCTGTAGTTGTGCGTAGAGACGATTATAAAGGTGTCAGATGTCATCTTGGAGAATAGTGTTCCAAGCTAATTCCACCTGTTGTTGCAATTGGTGGAGGTTTATGCTGGTATTACAGACCTTACCAAACGCCGTCCCACCATGTCCCACACATGTTCAATGGGTGACAGGTCAGGTGATGGTGCTTTCCAGGGGAGTTGACGAACACCTTCGAGAGCACGTTGGCTAACACGAGACTTGTGTGCACGGGCATTGTCCTGCTGGGAAATGACATCATGGCGTTGCAGGAACGGCAACAAAATGGGCTGGATGATGTTCTGGATGTAGCGTTCACTGTTCAGCGTTCCCTTAGCAAATACCAGAGGCGTACGGCCACTGTAGGCTATTTTTCCCCAGACCAGGATACCAGGAAGGAGTTGGTCCTGTATGTCGCTGCCGTATACGCTCTAGTTGTTGCCGCTCTCCTGGTCGATGCCGCACTCGCGAACGTCCGTCACTGGCGCCAAGGCAGAATCTGCTCTCATCACTCCGCGCCATTCATCCCTCCAGTTACGCCGTTCGTGACATCATCTGAGGCGGGCTGCACGGTGATGGAGGTGTGAGAGGAAGCCTGGCGAGCGGAGCCCTTTATCGTAGCCCAGCGTCCAGCAAACGGTTGGCGATGGTCCTAGCTGACACCCTGGGTGCAACAGTGGCCCTAATCTGTGCGGTGGTCGCCGTGCGATCAGCAATGGCCGCTCGTCTGATGCGGCGGTCCAGGCGGGAATCTATATGCTGCTGCCGTCCGGAACCATGTTGACTAGCATGTGCACCATCGCTGGACCACCGGCACCACCAACGATGCACAATGGACACTTCAAGTCCTACACGTTGGACAATTCTTCGGAAGGTCCATCCAGCTTCCCTCAGACCCACAATACGATCTCATTTAAAGTCCGTTAATTGCACGAAGTGTGGTCGTATATGCCGCCATGGCATGTCTACAATGCTTGCTACACACTGGCCGATGCTTGAAACAACAAGATAGCTCTTTCACCAAGACAACATCAGTTGTATTGGGCTCAGCGGTGTTATGCCTAGTACGCGGTTCCTACTCTGTCCACAGCACAGCGCTGTTAAACATTGCATGTACTGCCCTCTATCAGTGCCCCCACGCGCATATTGTGTTTCTACGTCATCGCTATAGTGGTGTCCATTTTTAATTTTCCACCAGTGTAGCCTATTATTTTAGTATTCGCAACTTGTTATCTAACACTTTTAATTCAACGTTAAGACAAGAGATTACCTTCCCTCCGTCGTTACCAACTTTACTGGGTGCATACCAGTAGAACATATGCAGGTAGGGACAGTGACATTTTTCAGGGGCTAATTTCCAGCTGCTGTGGTCTGTCTCACGAACGAGTAAATTTTTTGACAGTTTTGAAAATAGTCCTGTGTACATACATTTTCATGGCAGAACACACTAATGCCAAAAGTCATGAGATAGAAGTATGTAAAGGTAATATTCGGTGGCGCCACCATAGCGTTACGTCTAGGGACACTTTTTTTTTTCAAGCTATTCTACTTACAGACAAAGTAAATTTTTAGTCCTTTCACTTCAAAAAAAAAATTCTTAAGCCCCTGTCACTATGTCGAATTTTCGCTTTCAACTATATTTGACAGTAAAATTTGAAGACAAAATACGGCCATCAAATTTTTCCTTCCGACATATTTCATCAAATAATCTTGAATGTGTTTGAAAATGTGTCACGCTGTCAAATTTCATTACTGGGTGAATCTAATTTCAGTTATTATTAACAAAAATATTTTTTCATAGTGAGATATTGCTTTTGTTTTTCCATGCAGTTTAATATAGGAAGAAATGTAGAGAATGCTGTAATTTATTTTCGCTTCTTCTTACACTCAAATTTTATTTGTCATAAATGTTTCCCGCGCAATGAAATTTGATGTCTCTGAGTTCATAATATTATATGCAATATTCACTTAAAATAGCATTCATGCTCAAACAGCTTCTACATAAATTAATTATCTTCATAACATACTTCGTTTCCAGCAAACGTCAAACATAACAACAATTTTACAACTGGCACAATCTTCGAATTTTTGATGGAAACTGAAGTCATTCAACTTTCTCAGACAAATATGGCGGCGTTTGTGACATTTCGATGACGTCATGACTGTGTCCAACTTTATTAACCAAACTTATTGGAATCAGTTTGACGGTCAAATTTGACAGCGTGGCAGATGCTTAACCGAAGCATCTATGCTTGGTAAAATGTGATTATAATTAAGCTCATTGAACTTACTGTTCTTGAAAATACAGTAAGTATTACCCTTCAGTATTATTACAACAGCATATCTGAACATATTTCAACTAATACCTTTCGGAGGGATGCTGTTGGTCTAAGTAGGTTGTGGATCCTTGCTATTGACTTCTCTTATCAGTAAAAATAAGGCGCACTTCTTGCAGGCCACATAGGGTCTCTGTGCACAGGGGCGAACGGGCATTTGATTGCGCGTGTCTTATTCGCCCTTAGCGAAGACTATAGACCTCAAAATCATTTGCTCTCAAATTTCAGCACAAAAAGCAACTTCGCCTAAAATTAGCCTGCGTTGAAAGTTACTTGACTCAAAGCAGTTTGGTGTAAAAGCGATTCATCATAAAAGTCTGCCTAAAGTCATTTGGCCTAAAAACCTACTTCGTCTTCAGTCTACTGGCCGGAAGTCATTTAGCCTAAGATCACTTAAGGTGTGTTTACGATCGATTTAACAGAATAAGTGTGCCGTGTGCTTAAGATATGAATCAGTGTGTTCAAGGGTGTTAGTTTATGACTGTCGTGTGCGGGTCTTAACGGGTCGTGTGCGTTCTTCGCGTGACTTAAGAGATCGTTATATTTTATATCTTAAGTACAAGTCAAAACGAAGTAGCCAATCAGAGCACAGCGACAGTTGCTGTTGGCGGGAAACTGTATTTACAACTTGTAATTAGGGTACGTCGTATTGTGAAATCGAATGATAGTAATTATTTTAATTGAGAGACAATTTCCTCTTAATTTGAAGAATAGTTTATGGTCATGTTTTCTTTCGTGCGAGAGAGATTAATGAGTTCGCTTTAATTAACCTTTTCAGATTTATTGATGTAAATGTGTAATGTTGGCATCAGCTTCCCCTTGTATATGATTTGACGAGTTTTTTTTTTTTTTTTTTTTTTTTTTACGCAAGTAGTAACCACAAATAATTAATATATGTAAACTGTCCATTTTTCCAGGTTATTTCTGTTGCTTACGTCTCCTACGATTTTAATAGGCTAGACTTAGTTGCTAATTCAATCATAAAATAAAAATCTTCTTATTGTTCATTTTGCGTGTGCCTATCGATTCATTAAATACAGTTCTTAATTCTCCATTCTTTAATCGTAAACCCACCTTTAACATAAAAGTAACTTCGCCTTAAGTCACATGGATCAATACGTCTGAGGTCGTTGGGCCTGAAAATCACTTCGCCTAAAGTCACATGAATTTTAGATCACTTGGCCTTACGTTACTGGAGCTGAAAGATACTATAGGCTGTTCACGGTAAACTGAGCACTTTTTAAGGCCCTCCCAACAGGCTTTAACCACGAATAAATATGTTTTATTGCAGTCTTGGACATTGACTTTTGAGATTGGTGATATGTATACACTGCGTTTGTTAGTCACATGACAGTATTTATATTTAAAAGTGGCTGGAAGATAAAAATCGGCATAAAGGTAAATTTTAGCAGGGCCTTAAAAAGTGCTCACTTTACCGCGAATAGCCTATAAAAATAACTTAGCTCGAAGTCACTTTGCCAGAAAGTCACATTGCCTAAAATTTGTTTCGGTTTAAAATCACGTCATTCCGAACTACGCGGTAGGGCTGTCGCGTCTGGCGTCATGCATTCCTGTCGCAGTCCGAACATCCAGTTTTCGGCGAGTTCCGGCTCGTGGCCACGGACATTCCGGAAGCAAGGGGGGAGGAGGGGAGGCAGCAAACGTCGAGGAAGTGGCCGATGGTCGCCGGGTTTTCTCCGCCGACTTCTCGTTTCCGATCGCCGATTCGCGAGCGTCATTCTGCGGAAACCACACCGCCCGACCATCGCATGACAGTGCCACGGTTCGCTGAGTTTCCAGACCGCGAGGGAATGAGGTCACTAGTTTAACTCCCCCCCCCCCTCCTCCATTCCCAAATATGAAAGATACATAAAAATATAGTTTCTTGGCAGAAAAATGAGAAATAAGCAAATAAAACGGTATAATAAGTCAGTAAAAATAAAAATAATACAGCTATAGGCTATTCACAGCAAAGTGAGCACTTTTTAAGGCCCTCCCAACAGGCTTTACTAACTGATAAATATATTTTATTGCAGCCTTAGGCGTTGACTTTTGAGAGTGGTGAAATGTGTACATTTTGTTTATTGGCCACACTGCAATGTTTATATTAAAAAGCAGCAGGAAGATATAAATTGGGTGCAAATAAAAATTTAGAAGGACCTTGAAAAGTACTCACTTTGCCGTGAACGATGTGTATATGTTGTTCACGGTAAAATCAGCACATTTGAAAGCACTGCTTAGTATTTACTTGAGCGCGTGTTGTGTATTCTTCCGCCTTATGTAAAATTAAAATTGTCATGGCCCTCATCACTTTATTCATGCGCCGGTCATGTGCAACTGTGTAATAATTAGTAATATAAATATTTTACATATCTGCTTATTTTTTATACTTCGGTGCATTAGAAAAACATAAAGTGAAATAAATCTTTTTTTATTTATCACAAATGGTCACCTTAGCACTTTTTGTTCAACTTTTGATATGGAACTACTTTCTATCCATCGTTGCCAACTTTACTGGATACATGCCACTCAGTGCGCCCGTTAAAATATCTGCAGGCAGGAGCAGCGACCTTTTTCTGAGGTTGATTTCAAAACTCTGCACACGCTACACAGCCTTGTAAAGAACTCGGGATGAACGATTAAGAGAACGCGCAAGTTTAGAAGGCTGTATTTTCATCCTTCCGTTCGTCAAAAGTTCGACCTTGCCAAGGTTTTCACTGACGGTCGGAAAGAATTAATGGTGACCTCTGATTGGCTGTTGGTCACGGGATTGACGGACGGATGACGGACGGACGGACGCGACGGGTTGTAAATCCTGCCTACAGCACCCATTAACATTTTTAAGAATTGCAGGAGAATGAATTCGGGACTGAACGTATTAATTTAGTCCCCCCCCCCCCCCACCAGAAACCCAGGATAAACATAAAATGCTACTACTGAGGTTTAAATTTGAAGATTCTAGCATCATCCCAATTCCGCATTTTTCCTTTTAAAAATGCTCAGGTCTGGATCCCTCACTGTTTGCATCGCTAAGTATAAGAAAGACTCAGATCCGTGCAGCCATCCAACATAAGGTGCAAGTACCCTTCAGCTTTAGATAAATACTTAGCTGGGATAGGATACGATTTATAATGGAAAGGGACATTAACATGGACTCGATAGAGTAGATTCTTACCAGGAATTTCAGATAAACAAGATCTTATATCGGTGCATGCTGGGTTCTGTCCTTCAGAGTTTCGTTTTTAAAAAAAATGGCCAAATGAGATGTGTTCAAGTCGCAGTAAAATTATTTTGGCGAAGACGCGTATCCAATTACGTATACTTTTATTTTGTAAATAATTTTCACAATGTGTCAATATTTTATATTCAATAGGCTGAACTGTGTGTGCTGGTCTTCGCAGAATTGATGAAATCTTGCCAGCAGTTTATATGTTAACATTTATGTAGTTATGTCAGCCTCATAAAAAAGAGTACTTTCCACATCATATGTACGAACTAATTTCACAACAAATATGAGGACCGAATTTTTGTATTACCTTTTTCACTGTGCATGCATCATTTCTGGTATCAATTAGCGAACAAAATTATAAAAAAAAATTCTTCCTCTGTTTGCTATAGTCATCAGTTTGAGATCTTCAATTTATGTGAGAAGCACAGTATTTTGAAGGCTGGTAGAACATCTGAGAACAAAATATCAGCCCATATGAACATGTATTCTAAGTCCATCATTTACGGAATATGTGCCGGCTTGTGTCAGAACATTTCAAACAGACACCACAGGTTGTACGTTCATAGTAACTTTTTTTTATTGTTTTAAGGCATACTTGCGGAAACATGTATGCCCACGATTCACAGGGCTGAACGGGTTATATTACACTCATTTCCAACATTCGTAATAGCGAGTTATATAGTAATAATAATCAATAAAAAGAACTCCTATAAGGTTATTAGGACTCTTTCAGAATCAATTAGAAAATTGTGTGTTATAATGGTTTCTTTTCGTGCAAGGTGTCCGCCTAAAATTTTTTTTTTGCCTTCAAGTAGTACACCTTTAAAAATAGGAATGCTATACTAAAATAACATAAATGGAAACTACAGTGACCGGGAGTCGAACCCGGTCCGCCCGTAGGGCATGCTAGCATTTTACCACGGAACCACCGATACTACCACGCTCTAACAGAAAATTTTAATTATTCTAACAACATACTGGACTTCACACACTTTATGTCTGCAATAAATCGCAGTAAAGTGGAGTGAAGAGATTTGGACGACTCTTTACATCGAGTTCTGAGAGCCGATGAGGGTGAAACGAGACGTGCATGGAGTAGCAATGGAATGCAAGACTGGGGAAACGGGAGATCCCCGAGAAAACGCGCCGACTAACGGCGTCGTCCCACACGATTCCTGCGTGCGAAAAAAAAAAAAATCTGGGGGCGGCACAGACCTGCAAGAAAAAGAGGCCGGAATCTTGTTACGTGTAAAGCCGAGCCGGAACCATCGCACACTTATATAACCCGCAAGCAGCAAAGTGCTAAGGAAAATTTCCCCGTCTAGTCAGAAGTTCAAGCACGACGGTATGCTCACAACACGTGATTGTAAAGCGAGATGGCGTTACAACCTTGGCAGCAGCTCGGATGTTCAGAAAGGTGACGGAGAGGTGCCAATATAAAAAAATAAAAAAGATAAACTATCCCTGTTCGTAGTCGTTACGTAGACTAAAGATGAGGTAGGAAGCTCATTCGTCTCTGCGCATGTACCCAACGTTGACCTACCCCAATCATACACAGCTATCAACGTCGCATAGTCAACAGTGAAGAAGCCGACCTCCCGTGGCGCAGTCGGTTGGTGCAGAAGGCTCTGGGTTCGAATACCGGGCAAGGCATGGGTGTTAATTTATGTTAGAGCTTCGAAGTATAAAACCGGCGGACGTTAAAAAGTCCATTGAAAATAACAGCAGCGAACGTTGTTTGTTTATATCTTAATTTTCAAAAGACAAGTACTTTTATGCGAATAAAATACTTTCCTCAATGCGAATTTAACTAAACTGCATTACAAATTGGTTAGAGGAAGTATAAAAACATCTCAAAGCACTTGTTTACCAAACAGTGTTCTAACCTCAAATTTAATCCACGCCGTTTTTGCTAGACGTGTAGGCAGAGAAACAGTCCTTTGTTGGAACCCGGATACCAGTTGTACGCAGCCAGCGAGATCGGTCTACCTCATATTCAGTCTATGAATCGTCCTACACCCAAACGGGACCCGTGAGGCTGTTCAAGTGTACAAAAACATCTACTACATATTTAGCATGTTTTATAGTTTTTGTGATGGGGCATTAAACACTGACCTAATAAAATTACAAACATGGGAAACGGTTTGACATGTCCAGAATATCATAATATAATTAATGGAAATTCAATGTATTCTTCTCCTACAGTTTGATTTCAGAATTTACAATCCTATACCTACCAGCAAGAGTAGAGACAGCAGCTGGTTCCAGGACCACTTCATTAGAATGACATGTGGATGGAGCGACCTAATTTGCATATTGATATGCAAATGAGATTAAAGAATCTTTTGATTAATTAGATTGATTAGTCGGTTAATTAAATTTATTCATTCGATTAATAAAATATTTTGATATCAACATTTTTTTATTAAAGAATTCTTTGATAATAAATAATTATTTTATTTTATTGGTGTCATGAGGGTGATATTGGCGGAGCAGTATCGATATGTTCTCTGTGACGTACTGGAGCCGATTGACCAGAGGAGTGGGTTGCAATTGTTTATATAGGTGTTAATGTTGGTATAAGAGTGGTATAAGGGACATTTTTCTTGTTTGTGACTGATATGCGGAGCGGTCTACACGACCAGGTTGAATGTCTGGAAGCATACTGGTTTCTTTTCGGCGAAGTAAATATTTTTTTTAATGAAAAGAGACGTTAAAATAGGTTACCAAAATTTAATCACTAACCAAAATACTTTAACCACGTAACATTAAACCGACTTAAATTGTGCAATTTATATTAATATCGTAATGAAATATATTAGATTTCAAACATAACTGATCTCCACTTTAATCTCAAAATCTACACTACCAAACACGTATTCATTAAACCGACAAGTCCACAAGTGCTAACTGAATTCATTTAACAAGCGAAACGCCCAGTTAACACAATAAAACTAATTACAACTCACCATTACCCCAGGTATTATAAACCACCCTCCTCCAGACAAAGAACCCCTCCCAATAAAAGTACACATACTTTACTCGCTTCACCCTCATCAGCTCTCAGCACACGCATCGAAATACAGGTAAAATCAGGCGAACGATCTTCTACCTAAAGCCTTATAAAACTGAATGAATATGCTAAGAAATTAATTATACCACACGTTAAAGTCACAGCAACCTCAAAACATTTTCCAATAGCCGTGTAACTCACAACAATTGCATAATTAAGTAAAAACCGAAGCATTTATCCGAACACGTGACAGAAAACTGTAAGTGAAACGTTCAATGCCTAGTGGTAGCCAACAAGGCAGGCTGGCTGCTCGTTTTTAACTGAAGGCTCTCGGTAACCAAAAAATTTCTCCGTCCTCCCACCCCTGCCTCATCTTCCGCTCACACGACATAGTTAAAGAAATCGCAGCAAGTTCTCATGATGCTCGAGATCACCCATTTCGCTGTTTCACCCCACCTCCTCCAATACGTACTCGACAAGTGCAAGTCTCTCATGCCGCGCCACCAAAAAAAAAGCAATAGATTATTCTGCTAACTTGCTACGAGCTGCATAGAGATAATGAAGGACAAGAAGGAGGAGAGAGAGTTTCCAGTTTCGTCTGCTGCATTTAGAAAGCGCCAGCTATCACAGACCATCCCCAGCCCTGCCCCCAACTTTCCTCACAGCACATACACATTCGTCTGCCATCCCCTTTCCTACCAATCTCCTTTCCCAGCTCAAACGGCTTCGCCTGGGCTAAACACGTCCCTGAAAATTATGGCCACCACATTCCCTCTCCCCTGCTCCTCCAAGGACTCCATGCCATGCGACCAACAACATAGTACTCACTGTCGCCCGCCAGGTGCTCAACAAAGCCAGTATGGACCACCCTTACACCACCTCCCCAATGCGCCTCCCAGCACTGTCAAAGAGGCAACTGCAATCTCTCAAATTGAGACAGGTGGGGGGAACCACAGCGGTGGCCATTAGTTACCTGCCCACGGAAACCATCTCTCCCAACCAGCATATCCCTGCCTGGGAATACTGGCTTGCCAAGGAGATTTCAAAGTCTAGTAACATAATACATTCTAAAATGTTAACCAAAAACAAATATTCCACAAACAAACCAATTTAAGATAATTCCAAGTAACGATGTAAATATTATGGTGTTCAATATTCACACTAAATATTATTAAAAATTAGTTTTCCAGTCTTTAAACATTTTACTGCCTAATATTTGTAAAAGTACATGAATATATATTCTCTAAACAAGTTTATTTTACAAAGGTGGCCAACTAACATTTATAGCAAATGTATATATTTGAGCAAAATACCACATTTAACACATTAGGATACCGTATTTTAAACCCCGATAGGAGTTTTGAAAGCTAGCAAACGTATATATTTTTCTACAAAACACAAATTGTGTCTGTATTTAGTTTATTTTACAATTCCCACTAGCCAAAAATTTCAGAAATCTATATATACCGTTACAAAAAATGTTTTGGTTTCCCTAAGAAAAAATTTACTCTGATTAGTAAAGTGTGAAATGTTTTGGTTTCTCTAAGAAACAAGAAAAAATTACTCTAATTAATAAAGTCTTCAACTTTCGAAAAGTGATTGGTTCTTGCGAAGTTTAGCCACTGTTAAAAATCATTATAACTATGAGAGTAATCACTGAACAGGTACTTCTTAACTAGAAAACACAAACTTGTGTCTTAAAAGTAAAAGTATACTCGATTGCAATTTCAAGAAAAAAGACTAAGGTGAATTCACACCTAAACAAATAGGAGTTTTAAAAATGTCATACTATCCTTAACAAGTAGGCTCAAATGCTGTATATCAATTCTACAGGGTAATTTTAAAAGGGTCTCTACACAAAGCCCTAACAAGACAAGTTAAAAAAATTTTAGGTTTTAAAGTGAACCCTGTTATTTACAAATTTTATTTCAAAAGGTGTTTGTGAACCGAGTACACTAGTGGTTTTCAAACAGCTATAAACAGATCATCCCTCTCTCTCTCTCTATCTATCTATCTCTCTCTCTCTCAACTATGAGATAAGCACAATAAATAGGGACGACCAAAGGACATGAAACAAACTATTAAGAAATTCTTCCTAAAATGTTTAACAAATTTCAATATACTACACAATATTTAAAAAAATCTGAAGGCCATCACTCTTATCACTTTTGAAAAACTTTTACTGAAATACTGTATCAAGAAAATAATATTTTGGTACATTTCAAAGAAACTCTGCCGTGGCATTTCAATCCGAGAGCAGAGTTCATAGATTTTGTGTCCCCGAAAGCAGTTTCCAGTGTTCCAAGTATAGCACTGTTTTCCCACTGTGCCAACAAGGTCCAGCTCTGCAGAGGAGAGCGTGAAAACCCTTTCATAGAACTAAAAGCTACAGTAACCTTTCACAATTCCTGTCCCATCCTTCCCCTCATGACGAGTGGATCCAACTCTGTTATAAACCGCTCTTTCACGCACATAATATTTTTTTAATGAATAATTTTCCGACACAAGTACACAAAAATAGTTGTGTTACATCACCTACCCCCATGGCGAAGTCAGATTATGCTATAATGTGGGGTTCCAGGTTCGAACCCTGAGTAAGGTATGGTTAGTATAAGCTGGGTTTGTTTCCCTGGTAAGACATGGGTCCGATTCCTGGGTAATATAATTCAGAAACCTTACACAATATTATAAGAATAATAATAGATGGAACATTAACTCACATATTGCTTGTTACACAATTACAAGTGGTATAATACACAATTAATAGATATTTCAAAACTGTATGTATTGCATTATAAAGACTATTAAGTTCCGGAATTGTATGCCATAAAAATACATACGAAAATTCGAAATTAAATGTTAAAGTAATAGCTAAAACTAAAGAAATATGCATATTTCACATTAAAGTACCAACGCAATACATTTGTAAACAAGAAAATTCAATGAACCAGTTAATTTGTTAAAAAATTTTAATTTTGCATTTAAATTATTTAATTCACTACAGAAATATTATATACTTTACTAAAATGAAGTTTTACTATCAAATTCGGTTATTTGCCTTGATTGTGTAGGTTCGCCGGGGAATGGAGGAGAGGAGGGTGTCGACTTATACATACACCCACCAAAGTGTCGCCTGTCAGTGTTCATCCAACCATCGAGGGCTGCAGACAGACCCTCTGCTCCTGCGCTTCACCCGACTGACCGCTGCCCGCTGCATCACTGCCAGCCTGCAGGGAAGAGGCTAGCCGACGAGGAGAGAGGAACTGCAGTACACTTCAGTTTACTGCTGGCGAGCAGTTCTTTTTAGAACTGCTCGATTTGTCAGTGAAAGATAGTGCAGATAATTATTTTTAGAACTTCCATGCAATTTGAAGGTTAGTTCCCTTTAGTTTAGTTAGGTTTAAATACAAAAAATAAAGTTTCTTTAGTGCTAGAACACAGAGCACCAGTCATCCCTTACCTCCCTGTTCTTGTATCTGTTAGAGGGGATAGGATAGGAGGGAGGGGCTTGGACGATGCATACCAGCCAACAGAGTGATGTACACTGTAAACATACTGTCAATTAAGGATAATTCGAGGGCGTGTGGCGACATGGTCCCACCCAATGATTAAATAGTTCATGGTTAGTGTTGATTAATGATAATTTGAATGGGTGATTATAGCAACGTAGTCCAGACCATCATACACCTTCTTTGCAATTTCTTAAATTTGAATGAAACTTGCTCCACGTTTATATCGAATAATTAAAAATTTTAGATTTTACTAAAAATCGATTAAACCTTCTTATAAATTCCTTAAACTCCATTTGGGTTTATTAAAATATTTATAATTTTGTTAATTTTCATATTTTAAAGTAGTTTCACTGATTTTTTAATAGTTTGCGTATTTTAAGATGTTTAAGGGTGGGTTGTTGTGTGTTTGAAGTATGAATTATGGAGCAGTGAAAAACAAACAAGGAACTATGCTAGGCAATGCACAGCATGTTTGGAGGGTGCAAAGCCCTGTCCTATCCTCTGCTCGGAATGTGTTGTTTGGTGAAGGATGTCTGTGTGATAAATGAATGAGCTTTGAGTAACTCTAACAAATGAAATGTTTCAGTGTGTGATGGTGTGGTTTGGGCATATAATTTAGTTTCAAATATTTGTAGGTGTGTGAGAGGAGGGAAAAGGCATTTGATTAATTCTAGGTGGGTTCTTGATGTATTTTTTAGAGGAATTTAATAGAGTTTTGAGGGAGATACTGAATAATTGCCATACTATTTCACTATGGACAAAAAGCGAGACAATATATCAATTCAGGCTTTCTCTACACTGTTAAATACTCGCAAAAATATGTTAAAACCAACTATGAATAAAATACGAAGTACTCTGAGAAACATTATTAGGTCAAAGTCATTATCTTCACCAGCTTATCTCTTACATTATAGTACATCAATCTATCATAAATTATCAATGCATAAGCTTGTGTATTTGCCAGAATTGGTGTATTTGCAATATTTTCAATTTGTGAATCAATTATGCTATTTGTAATCATATCATCTTATTTGCTTACATCAAATACAAATAATGCTCCTCTGGTTTTAAATCATTCGGGTTCTAGGATCGATGAGCTGATTTTGTTATAATACTTTTCCTGGAACTTTATGTACATATCATAGTAAATAAGGAATTCCCTATTTCCAAAGTTCACATTTAAATTTGTATAGGGATTAGCTTGACTGTTTAGATACAGTTTAGAATTGTTCATATCACAATTATGGAATACTGATGTATCAGTTTTTCAATTGTTTTGCCAATTTGTTTGAAAACAAATAATGGCAAATTGTGGTTTCTCAGATGAAAAACTTGATTTCACATTCCAAATGACTTTTTGTGATGTCGGTAGACCTTGGAAATGACTACACAGCTAACAATCTGAATGCAATATCTAGATTCTGCCCAATTTCGATACATTTTATTAACTTTACAGATTCGCGAGTATTAATTTCAATATGTGACATCAGCCATTCGACACTGCTTAATTCAAATGCTACACCTTCCACATTATTAGCTGTGTTGTATACAGCATTCAATTGCATGTTGCCTAATCGAATAACTAATTCTTATTTAGCATTTCATATTACATATTTATAGTGCACAGCAAAGCCCAAAACCATTCTTGCTGGTTAACTTCGAATTTTCCACCTGGGTTATTATTTGTAGTGCAAAATTATTAGCATTGCTCCACCCTGCCATTAGGTCTGTATAAAGATTGTTTACAGTTCCCAAGAAGACAGTTCATTATCATGGAAGTCATTCCACCTTATGTTTGGTCGATTTCAACACCATTGAGCAGATGCACAATACTATCAATTAAATGCAGTATTCCGTGTCTCACTCATTCCTGTAGTTTTGGAGCAGTTGCATTGGCTGTCTTTTGAATTGTTCCTCTAAACCGTAAACTTGATTTCGATGGCGGGAATATCGTGATTTTGTATGGGAATCCTTATGTCCGGTGGAAATGTATAAGGACCTGCACAGAATGGTTCATATACATGTATTTCCAGATTGGTGATTGTATCATCTTAACTTATTTGTTCTTCAGCGTTAAGTGTGTCTTCCATTTCTATAAATGGTATATCCTAATTCCTTTAAAAACAATTAGTTACCCTGTGTGAACTTTATGGGTATCTTGTTTGATATTATGGTTTTATGCTTCTGTGTGCATCTTTTTATTTACTTTCTTCGAAATACATTTTTTTTTAGAAAAACAGTTTTGAAATGGAATGCCTAGTTTCTGACCGGACTGACTATTGTACATAATACTCAAATAGTTGTAATAAACATGGAATTCACAATTTTATACAGCTTCTTTTAAATGTAATCTAATGGCAATTTCTTTGTTTCTAAAATTAATCTGTTTATTGTCTTGATTTTCAATTCTAGCAACTAATTCATATACTATTACTGTGAGATATATCGATGTATTTGGTTTTTCAATTATTTTGTAACCTGGAGCCACCACACATGTGAATTAATGTATTGTATTTGTTGGTTTCCTATTAAAATATGATCCACCTACAATATTAATATTTACACAACATACATTAAACAACAATATACTAACCTGTTTTGATGATTCGTGCAATTGATTAGCTGGATATACTCACATTTCATAACCTAATGTATTTGTAATTGAATTGTCTTCCATGAAATTCGTTATCGACATTACTATACATCACACTAGTTAATGTATTTGGATTTACACATAATTAGAAATGTATATTTTCTGGTAATGTCATTTTAGTGAACATTTCTAAGTCATCTAACTCATAAGATCCTACTGGTATCACAATCATACCTTTTTTCACCATTGCTGATTGGAAATGATTGATTGTCTATATCAATGTTTGGATGCTGTTGTCCCTCTAACTCCAAAGCTGGGAAATATACATACCACAATTGCAAAAAATTTCCACTAAATATCAACATAATTGACATAATACTAAACAGGTTTACTAATATATTGACTTATATATCATATTTATAGTCAAAAAACGTAAAGACAAATTACCACAATTGATTGTATTTGGTAATTGTTCCATTTTGTAATTATATCTTAATTGTGTGTTTTTCAAATAATTGTGTATTTCAGTTGGAGGGGAAAGTGTTTCTTGGTTTTGTTTCGTATTTAAATTAACAATCATACATTTATGAAGGTTTGGTTTCTTTGGTAATTTGAATCATACACACACCTTGGAAAGAGGGAAATACAGTTTCTTTACTAATACATTAATGTCTTTGTATGTTAATGAATGTTTTGGAATACTACTTAGGACTTTCTGCATTTCTTTCCACATTTGGAATTTTTTCGTCCTTGACCAACTTTTTATGGTTTAAGATACATTCCTTTACCACTTGATTTACTTTGTTTAGCAATTGTTGAAATGCCTCCCATTAAAACTCCAAGAGCTGATAAAGCAGGAAATATGAATGGTTATATGTCTCATTTCTTGGTTTTTCATTCAGTTTTGCATTTTATGCCCATGCCTCTTTTTAGTTTTGTGTGCTTAACTTTGTCAACGACCCAAGTACCTAGCTTTTTATGTGTAGATGGAGACGGATTTTTCCTTATATATTTACTGCTTTCTTGGCTAAAAATGTATCCACTATATGTATTTCTTTCAAATAGTTTGTTCGATCGTATGCTATATTGTGTTCTTTACAAGTATTAGCCAAAACATTTTTTCCTGAATGGTTCTGGGACAGACTTTTGCAAGCTTAGATCCGAGTCTGCAATTAGTGTACTTCAGTAAATGCATTTCAATTGGTAATTTGTTAATCAATGTATTCAATGCTACACATCTTTTTTTTGTTAGGTATAGTATGGGCCATTGTTTTCAACTGAGTGTGAACCTATATAGAGACCTACATTTATAGTTATTATGTAAGAATGTTACCTAATACTATAGAAATGAAGGTTATAAAATTAAATGTTCATCTGCTGGTAACTGTAAATATGAAATAAACTGTAATTGAACAGAAACATGGTATTCTTTTACCTCTAAATATATGTTGTGTAATAAGTGGTCCTTCTTCATGCGGAAAACATGTGTTATTATGATGACTTTGGAACATTCAAATGGACTTAAGTTTGAAAACATATTTGTGTTTTCTAAAACAATTCAACAAGAGAAATATCAACGAATTGCAACTACTTTGTCATTAATTGAAGGAATGCGATATTTCCCTTTTACAAATAAAGAAGATATTGTGCCTCTGAATGAAGCATTACCAAATTCCGTATTTACATTTGACTATGTTTGGTGTGTACCGCAGGGTGAAATACAGTAATACTTTAGTTTTGGTAGGCATTCTCGTGTTGATTGTTTTTATGTATTGCAAAGTTATGCATGTATGCTAAAACATAATTTGTACGATAATACAAATATGTTAAGTATGTTTAAAATGGACAATATGAATCTACAACATATTTACAATGATCACATTTTGGGAGATATGGCATTTACAAAGTTTAAAGATACTTGGTTTTACAATTGGAAATCAAGTACGGTTTTCTGGTAATTATACCACTGCTTCTCCCATATAAAGGAAAATATAGGTCTGGATTTGACAGTTTTTTACTTCATGACAAAGAGTAATGGGTATTTCAAAGTTCGGACATAGCGGTATAAAATGCAATTGTTACAACACATGCAGTAAATAAATGTTATGTGGAAGACTTAAATACTATAAGAAAGAGTAATTAATAAACATAATTGAAACTGTTGCAAAAGTGTCTACTAATATTAGTTATATTTCTAAAATATTGGCAAATGTGATAATTGCATTGCAAAATATAGAAACTAGAACAAACGAATCTTTGGAACATTTAAAACATTTAATTAATCAAATTGTAAGTACTAGACAAACAAATGGATGAAATGATGCAATATATAAGTATTGAGTTCATCAATAAAATATCAGCTATAGCTATGCAAATGGAATTGAAAAAGCAAATTGATGATTTGATATCTCTAATAAACTATTTTAGTAATGATTTGAGGGTTAAAACTGTGAGTAAATTAGACATACTTTTGAGTTAAGTCGATAAGATTCAAAAAGTGCCAACTATTCGACAAAATTCACCCGCTAAAAAACCAACAACTTAATTCATATATAAGTAGTTACAATTTAATGTAAACAAAGAAAAATGTCTAACTCTTTTTCGGGATTACATAAAGTCATATCTGCTGTAAAGGCGAAATATTTACAAGCTAAATGTGTCTGAATGGAACGGGATGTTTTGAATGAAGAAATATAAAAACCTGTTAAGAGTAGAATGGATAAATCACATCCTGTACTATATACATTTAATGAAACACCAGTGGAAATTAAATCGGAAAACCTATGAAGAAGAAAAAATTGTCTCAATTAACAGAACGTTATTTAGGTATAAAATAATCTTCGCCTATTCATGATACAATATTTGGTGTATATCATCATGGAAATATATGGCTTCTAAGAGATTCGGTAATTAAGTTTTTGCCTGAGAATAGAAGGTAAGTAGGTCATTACGTAACTGATGTCAGTGAAGGATTGTTTGAAATATTATTTTAAAAAGTGCCGAATGGTTATTCCAATACCAATTTAGAGAAATATAAGGATCTTGTTCGTCGAATGAATGTAACTAAATGTTCAGATGAATATGTAAATCATCCAAAACTACATTTATTAAGCAATATTGTTGGAAGTGTTATATATATATATATATATATATATATATATATATATATATATATATATATATATATATATATATATATATATATATATATATTATATATGAAGTTGGTGATCTTTCCTCTTCTGTACATTAGAACAATCCAACTGAATTGGTCCATGGTTTAAAACTTCTCATCGCTTGAAGAGAATCTGGAAATTGTTTCTGTTATTGAAGAGTTGAAAGAAGACATATATTACCAATGAAATTTTGTAAGATTGCTCAAAAGCTTCATGCCCCTGCATTGATAAGATATCCTAGAATAAGTGTTATAACTCATGGTTTAAATGATCTTTTTCAAGCCAATTTGTGTGAAATTACATTGGTTTGGAAATGCAATAAGGGATACAACATATATTTTAATAGTAATAGATGTTTATTCAAAGTATGGTTGAGGTATACCTTTGAAAAACAAAACTGGGGAACAGGTTAGCGATGCAATGAAATTCATTTTGTGAGAAAGGATGCCAAATTTACTCCAAACCAACGAAGGAACCGAGTTTTTTTAATATTTATTTCCAGAAACGAATGACCTATTATGATATCAATCATTATATAACATATTCAGACCTTAAAACCAGTGTTGTCGAGAGGTTTAACAAGAGCTTGAAACAGCTAATATACAAGCATTTTATGTCAAAGGGAACATACAATTGGGTGGACTTTTGCCTTAAATACTTAAATTTTATAATTCCAGATATCATAGAAATATCAAGATTGTGCCCAAAAAATCTACGGTAATCGACAAGAGAAAACCATAGTTTTTCAGTTGGTGTATATGTACGAGTGTATAAGCTGAAATGTGTTTTTGAGAAAAAATACATAGTTAATTGGTTGTACGAAATATTTAAAATTATATCAGTTAGAAATTCATTTTCCAGAGTGTATTATCTAGAAACCTATGATGGTCACCCTATAAGAGGCGGTTTTAAAAAGCACAAATTGCAAAAAGTTTGTTCCCCAAATGAATATTTGGTTGATAAAATCATTAAAAGGGAAAAATAATAAGTCATTAGTTCGATTGAATGGTTTCTCAAAATCACACAACTCGTGGGTGAAGAATAAGAATCTTAAAAGATTGAAATACAATTATTTGTAATTTATTTTTATACTAAATAAAATATTTTAAATAATATTTGATGTGTTATTCATTTAATAAACCTAATGATATTGGTGGGGAATGGATGTACAATTTGTTGTGCAATCCTTCTATTGTTTGGGTAGTAATCTTTTATGATTAATTTATGATGTAATCAATCAGTTCGTCTGGTTTGACCTGTATTTTGATGCATGTACTGAGAGTCGATGAGAGTGAAGCGAGTAAAGTATGTGTACTTTTATTGGGAGGGGTTCTTTGTCAGGAGGAGGGGGGTTATAACACCTGGAGTAATGGTGAGTTGAAATTCGTTTTATTGTGTTAGCTGGGTGTTTCGATTGTTAAATGAATTCAGTTACCACATGTGGATATTAATATAAATCACATGATTAAAGTCGGTTTAGTGAATATTTGTTTGGTAGTGAAGATTACATGATTAAAGTAGAGATCAGTTATGTTTTAAATATAATATATTTCGTTACTCTGTTAATATAAATTGCACAATTTAAGTCGGTTTAATGTTGCATGATTAAAGTCTTTTGGTTAATGATTAAATTTCGGTAACCTATTTTAACGTCTCTTTTCATTTAAAAAAATATTTACTTCGCCAAAAGGAAACATTTCTCCTGTATCAAAATCCTCAGTAGGCCTCCAGACATTCGACCTGGTTCTGTAGCCTGCTCTGCATATCAGTTACAAACAAGACAATTTTCCCTTATACCACTCTTACACCAACTTTAACACCTATATAAACAATTGCTCCAGTACATCACAGAGAACCCATCGATGCTGCTCCGCCAATATCACCCTTATGATACCAATAAAATATAAGAATTCTTTATCATCAAAGAATTCTTTAATATAAAAAATGTTGATATCTAAACATTCTTTTATAAATTGATTAATGGAATTAATCGATTTAATTAATCGATTAATCAATATAATTAATTAATTCTTTAATATCGTTTGCATATCAATATGCAAATTAAGCAATTATGCAAATTAGGTCGCTCCATCAACATTTCATTCTAATGAAGTGGTCCGGGATCTCGCTGCTATCTCTACTAGCAACCAATGTCAGATTTCAATGAGCTTATATATATATATATATTATTTTGTCTTGACATTTGTTGCTGAAATCAAACCTTTTTTGGAACTAATTTTTTAAATTGGTTTAGTACAAAATTATAAGTTGAAGGCCTTCTTATTACACTAAAGAAAAGTGTTGAAAGTTTTATTTCCACTGATTTGGTATTGTCTTCAAGTTGGTATTAATTCCATATTACAAAAACATAAATTATATTCAAAACACGGGAGCAAATTTGTGAAAACTGGAAACCCCCTGCCAAGACAGGAATCGACAATGCATCACAGTAGGTTGTATTCTCACACAATGCAAGAACAAAACTGCATTTTCAGATTACTATGTCTAATAGCATACATACTTTCTGAACGGACAAATATGCTAATGTTTAGCACAGACATTCAAACAATATGATGACAAGTTCATACGACAGCTCGGTGTTCGCTGCTCGAACTGCAGGCATGCAGATGGAACATATAAGTTGCACGTGTTGGTGTCAATCTGTTCCGCTCATGTGCTACCTTGCCTTATGTAGGCTGGTGCATATAAGGGGAAGAAATTCAGATCTTGTTGGATAGACAGTTTTAAATATATGAAACACAATTAGTAACGATTAGTCACTAAAAAAAGTTATTCATAGCGATCGTCGCTTCTGCCATAAAACCAGTAGTCAGTCATCAACCAGGAAGCTGGAAGTCAAGCAACATTAGTGAAATTGTTTTAAAATATTTTATTGTAATACAAAAGCTTTACAATTCGGTATTACTTTAAAAAATGGATGGACAAGTATTTTTACTTTAAACTAAGAACACTTCCAATGTTCTTATGTAGCCTACTGTTATATATTCCCTCGATAACTGTGCTACACCTCTATCTCTCGGGCGCCATTATAAAACACGATTCTCACGTAGACCTATAAAGACAAACAGAGAGATAAAAAAGTTAAACAGCCAATTGGAACACATCTTTGTTTCCCGCACGAACTTTGGCAAAATGTTGAACTCTTCGACGAGCAAAACTTGACTTCTCTGAAAAGTTCCCATTCTGTTTCGTTTGGGACAAATGCCTGTCATTATGGTTCCGCTGAAGGCCGGGTTACAACTAATTTAGCCCAGAACATAACAGAAAGTATGATCAATTAACCATTACTTCCAACTTTCCTGAAGCCCTGCTCAAATTCTATTTGTAGGCTTAACCAAGTCTAGAAAATTGCACCAAAGGGCCTACACATCGCATTTGTGCGCACTGTGTAATAATATTTAGCATAAAGAACTATTTCTTGCTAGACATTACCAACAGATCTGTTTTTCTTACTGTTTTTATTCACATTAATTATGAATGAAATTTTATAATTTATTGGTGAAATATAAGTAAAAGTTTCATTTAACCAAAATAAATCGTTTTTACGTTAATATGAGTATAAAACGCCTGTAATACACGGCATGTTTAGGAAATAAACACTTCATAGATAGGGTGATTTTTCAAAGGTTAGATTCAAACAGTGTGAAGAAACCGAGAATACAACATAGAATATATGCGTTAGCATGACACTCTACATAGCACAGCACACGCACATAACAATAGCACAGGGAAGGCGCACAGACAGAAAGTGGAGTTATCTATACATAACAATAGCACAGGGAAGGAGCACAGACAGAAAGTGGAGTTATCTATACATAACAATAGCACAGGGAAGGCGCACAGACAGAAAGTGGAGTTATCTATACATAACAATAGCACAGGGAAGGCGCACAGACAGAAAGTGGAGTTATCTATACATATCATAAAACAAAGTCACCCGGCCGCGTGTGTCTGTGTATTCGGCTAAGGCTTCTAAACTACTTGATGGATTTTGATGCTGTTTTCACCATCATTTAGAGAATTTCTTGAGGAAGGTTTAAGAACATAATACATTAATATTTAATGTAAGGATAGTAGAGAAATGTCGACGTTTTCTAATCAAGACGAAAAAAGTTACTTTTCGGGCGTATATGGCTTACGCTGACTAAACCATAAGAGATACACCAAATAAATGTACTACAGAATTTTGTAGATCTCAAAAAGGTCTACAAAAAAAAGTCCGTGAGAGTCTATGTTTATTTTTTAGGAATGACCCACAGTAACCATTTTTGTCTTTTTAAAAATAGCGGTTAACTTACGAAGACTTTTTGAAGAACGCAGTATTATTCTTATGTTAGTTACCTTAAGCATTTGGAGTATATACTTGCTGTAAACTTAAACAATGCCATATTTATAAATCGCACCCGAGCGCGGCTGGGGTGTGTCGCTAGTATTCTACTGTATAATTCCCGTGCTTGTTCGCCGTGCGCCGCGCGTGGCCAATCAGACCGCGGATGCCACCAAGTTCATCTGAAGATCGAAATTTCTGCAAAAGTTGTGAATTTGACTAGTGCTTTGGGAGTTTGGCGCCATATAAACGGCAGTTCGTTTTTTGATTGAGATTGTTTTTGTACAGGTGGAGTTACATTAAGATGAACTAGTTAAGAGTATTATATTTCTGCAAATCGCGACACGAGCAATAAAGCAAACTAGGTTTCCGTCAGCACACGCAATTTGCCGAGTGTCGTTCCCTTTTATCTTCAGGACTGTTGTAAGGAGACCTACGCCATTTCTGTGCGTACGCTATCTCGATTATAGCTTTCAGATTTGCGGTGCTGCCTTGAGTGGGTCGGGCTAGTTTCTACAAGATAAATGGGATCTCGTACACTTCACAGCAACATCTCAGTAACATTAAATTAATACATACTTGCATCAGCCGGGAATCGAACCCGTGCCGCCCGCGTGGCAGGCGAGCATTCTTCCACTTTTTTTTTGTGGTTGTTGTAGTTGTTGAAGTTGACGAGCTCAAGTTAGACCGACTTGTTAAGAAATACCCAGTACGACAAGCGAACTGAAAGTCTGCCGCATCGGAGGCACCGAGCCTCGAACCGGCGACCCTGCCTCTGGAGCTATGGGGTCAGGGACATCTGAGCTCGCGATGCTACGTACAATTTGTAATTTATTGGTCATGATACTTATGATTAAAAAAAAAAAAACTGGTGAATAATTTAATTCGTTGAAAATTCAGATTATTTAGAATCAAATTGATTACGTACTTGCGAAAGAGCTATGCATTACAAAACAGGAAGCTGTAGCGTTATAAATGGCACAGTAAAAATGAAATTGTACGGATAAAAATGGTAATCGAAGAAACTATGTTGAAATTGTAATTCTCCGGGCATATCAGTTCCAACTGCAATAAATGGGCGCAAAACCTGGTCAGTAACAGTGGGAGAAAAAAAAAAACACAGTTTTCAGAAATTGAATTTCTGAGGCACTTGGTAAGTTGTACAGGATATAAAGACAAAATAAGAGACAAGAACCCGGAACTATGTAGGAGTAACACTACCGAACGGCGGAATCGAACTATACAGAAGAAAAGACGGGTGTAAATAGGATGGAAGATGACATCATATTAGCAAATATTAATCTCACGGATGCGAAACTCCAACGGATCCAAAAGCCAGACGGAACCATCTAAAGTAAACTCCACATGCAGGTTTAACCGGTGGCAGCTAATGCGAGAATATGACAAGTATTGTTAGGCGTTGCGATTATAAATTTAACTGTTGCTTTGGGCAGTATTCAGTCACTGCCGAAGATTTGCTGTTGGGTTCAGATATATTTTTACAAGCTTTTATTTAACTTCACTTGTTTGTATGTACGGTGGGTATCTGTGAGGTGTCTGTCAGGCGCCCCACCGAATCACTAGCAATCACGATGTATTTGGTGGACAAGTTTTCGATTACTGTTGGCGTGTAGTGGTTTCAGTCCTCGTTTACACATGGTTGCGTGGGTAAAAGACCATCCAAACTTTGAAATACAAAAAAAATAATTCAAACGATCGGCCGCGTGCGTGTATGTGAAATGCCATTTGAAAATTCCTCTGCGTGAGCTCGTATTGAGATGTCAAATACATCGACGTACACACACGTGTAAGATGAATAATGAATATTCAACTTGCTGGTTCAACTTCTCACGAAAAGAGTTCACTGAATCTCGCCTGATCGCAAGCGATACCGATGGCGGACGAGTCTGTGAATGTATAAAAATATCTACCTATATAATACAAAAAATAGGTAAGATTAAAAGTGAAAAATATGAACTGTAAGATACTTTTAAAACCAATATTTTATTTATAAATTGATTAAAAAGATAAAAATAATTATAGGAATAGTTACAGAATTTGTACAATTTGTAAAACGTGGTCAAACAGCCGTAATAAACTTCACTACAAATTAATACTTTGTATTAATTTGCATGTAGTATGTAAAAGCTTGGCGCGAATATTTAAGAGCCTTACGCAAGGTATGTGCTTAATACGCTTACGCAAATGAGGTATACGCCTTGAGTGATGTGTTTTGAGGAGACCTATTACGATTATTTCACGTAACATTCGCGTGATGGAAAAGCTTGTCAACGTCTGGAATTTGCGTGATACCTGACTCTGCACCACGTGATCTCGCTGGCTAATCACGTTAGGGACGATGTTGTGTTATCTTTGCATTTCACGGGTTTGTGTTTAACATCGTAATGTCGTCTGCAGACTTCTTCATTAATGTACTGCACATATATTTCTCCCGGAAATGAGGACTAGAGTGATAAATGTAAGGGTAGGGTAATTTTTTTAAATTACTAAATATTTAAGAAGCTTTATATTGCCAAAGTACATTAATTATGTTTCTCGGAAGTATAAAAATGCTCGCATGAAAGGCGGAATGCTTATCAATAAATTTGCGTTCTAAGTAGGCCTACTTCTTGAAGCACAATTCAATTCTCTCAGTATACCAAAGTTTATTACATACCCGAAAAAAATGCCTGTATCTCCCAGAGATATTTCGTTCTAGAAGTTAAGCCGATCTCCTAGTTATTTCCAAAGCTTTTATAAGTCACGAACGCCATACTTTCGCATAAATACGTCCAATTATGAAATTTGCAATTTAATCGGATTAATTGGATTAGGATTAACCAATTAATCGGATTCCTATAATCAATATGCTCCATCCACATATAATTCAACAAGTGAATTAGGACCCCATTGGCCCTACTACTTTCCCCGCTTAAATTCACATTAAACTGTTCCGAAACAGTTTTAAAACTAAAATGGAATAACGTGAGATTTTTTTTTTAAATATGTACTTTATTTGATCAATTAATATTTTATTAATCAGAGCCCTCCTCCCATATGACGAACCAAAAGTCCAACCCTACACAGGCAGGACAATGATCCCCCCCCCCCTTCCCCTCCACTTCCTTGCCAAAATGCCGGAAATCTACATCCGTTCCCGCGTGGACATCTTTTACGCATATAGAACTGTTTTTGAACAGGTAGTATTTTCATGAAGACCTGCGCATCGTTTAGTGGCCTAGCCAGGTCTAAAAATGGAACCACTCTCCGCCATATTGGATTCTTGAACGTGTTTATTTATATTTTTTTTAAAGACAATTCCGAAAGTACCCCTACAAGTAACCAGCTATTGACGTTACACGGGCATAACGAATGAATTACGAAACCGTATGTAGCCTATGTCACAACACTAATTTTACCTAATTTTGTCAGGACTAAAATTGTGACGTGATTATTAACCGGTACTTCCCTTGTCTTGCCTTTAAAGCAGTGCAAAGTCAATATAGCTAGAAGCGTAGATGGGTAATTTCGGATTAAAAAAAAAAACAACAAAGGAGAACCATGAAATCAATATGGCAGGGAAAGTTTCCTCTTAAAGGACTTTTATAAATAGATATTTTCTGTAAAATCAGAGTTTCCGTACATACGCGTTATCTTACCTTTTTATCCAGAAAAGATGAGAAATAAAGCTATCTGCTATTCACTATAAAGTGAGAACTTTTGAACGCTCTCTCCTTTGGAGTAACTGTAAGTAAATATATTTCATTTGAGTCGTAGACGTTAACTTCTGAGTGCGTTGGAATATACACATTGTGTTTATTACTTACATGGCAGCATTTGCTTTAAAAAAGTTGGTCAAAGGATAAAAAATGACTGAAAGGAAAAAGTAACTAGCGTCTCAAAAGTGCTCACTTTACAGTGAACAGCCTATACCTCTTTTTACTTCCATCCTATTATAGTTGGAATTATATATATATATATATAAAACTAGGAACATTAGGACGTTTGGGCACAGTTCAAAGTGACGCCTGTTGTTAAACCATCGACCTTACGTCGCTGTGAAGGATGTTCCCGATAAAGTGAGCACTTTTGAAATCAACCTCAGAAAAAAGTCACTAACCTTATCTGCATATATTTTAACGGGCGAACTGAGTGACGTGCGTCCAGTAAAGTTGGTAACGATAACGATGAAAGGAAAGTAGTTCTATATCTTAACGTCGAACAAAAAGCGTCAGGTAACCATTTGTGAACATTTAAATTATTTCTTTCACTTTCTAATTTTTTAACTCATCGTTGTGCAAAAACGGCCAGATTTGCAACACATTTTCTTTTGTAATGATTTCACATGTGCACTAGACCGACGCATGAATAAAGTGACGATGCCCAATGTCATTGTTAATTTTGCATAAGACGAAAGAATACCCCATGTGCATACAAGTAGATCTTAAGCAGGGCTTTCAAAAGTGTTCATTTTTACCGTGAACAGCCCATAACAATATCATGCTGATACGTATATAATTTGCGAGGAATCTAGTCTACGAGAGATCGTCACATTGCTTTTTCACGACCAGGCGTGACCTTGACGCGTTTACAATTTTCTACTGTGGGTTTTTTTACGTGTTCGAGGCACACAAGCATGGAAGCGCACGGCCGACACTAAAGGCCCTTTTACACGGTCAAATTTTCATCAAATCTATTTAATTAAATTCCTTGAATACTGTCTAACGTCACTCGGACGTCATAATCGCCGCCATATTACTTGAAAGATTTTCGTTTAAAACATGTTCTATATTTGCTTGAATACGATTTTTCATATAACACTGCGAATGATTAAAACAGTATAAATACAAAGTGTAGTTTCTTAATAAAGTAATGTATGCTCATCTAAGCTAAAAATAAATAATTGTATATATTTATTTGATGCGAGGTAAACATATCTACCACAAAAAAAAAATTGTTTTGATTTCAACAAATTATTTTCGCGTAGCGTATGTTTATACAGGTTTGAAAAATAGTTACTTAGCTAAATTATATATATATTTAATTATTTATTTATTTATGTAGTTAAAGTAATTGAGAGAAATTATTTTTAAGTTGCCACTTTAATATTTATTGAATACAGCTGCATGTGTGAAAAGCCTCTCAAAACTTCGAAGTAATAATTCAGCTACTATTTAAATTCAATCAATTAAAGTGCATGTGAACACGTTCTGTATGCAATTTGTTGAATTCAGTAAAATGTTTGATCGTGTGTAATGGCCTTTACACGCATGTGCAGTGCTTCATCGCTCCTATGCGCAAGGTGTGTAATGTTTCCGTCGGTGCACTGTACTATAGGCTGTTCACGACAAAGTGAGCACTTTCGAAATGAACCTTAAGAAAAAAGTCACTTCTCCTGCATGCGTGTATTTCAATGGGCGCACCGAGTGGCATTCGCCCAATATATAAAGTTGGTAACGATGAATAGAAAGTAGTTCCATATCCTAACGTCGAATAAAAAGTATTAAATTAACTTTTTGATAACTTTCATCATTTATTTCGCTTTCTGTTATTTTTTTATGCATCGAAGTGTAAAAATGAGCAGTTTCGTAAAATGTTAACTTTCCTAATAATTTTACAATTTCGTTTGACCTACGCATGAATAAAGTGATGAGGCCCACGGCAATGTTAATTCTACACAACGCGGAGGAGTACATAACGTGCGTACAAGCGGATGTTAAGCAGGGCTTTGAAAAGTGCTCATTTCAACGCGAACAGCCTACGGCCACGAAACCTCAACTGCGGTCGTGTCTCGCCAACAGCTGTCGTCGCGGAGACGTGATGGCGCAACCGCTGCAGCCTGGCTGCAATGGCTGGCTTGTGCAGAACCGCGGCGCCTGGGGCGGCCGGCGTGCTGGAGTATATCGGCGACCTCGTAAGTACCAAACCTGCCCCGTCGGCTGTCTCAGAGAGGGCGTGCGTACAGCCGCCCTCGTAGAAACTGCAAGTCATGTCGGCTGGCCGTCTCAGAGAGGGCGTGCGTACAGCCGCCCTCGTAGAAACTGCACCACGTCATGTCGGCCGGCTGTCTCAGAGAGGGCGTGCGTACAGCCGCCCTCGTAGAAACTGCACCAAGTCATGTCGGCTGGCTGTCTCAGAGAGGGCGTGCGTACAGCCGCCCTCGTAGAAACTGCACCAAGTTATGTCGGCTGGCTGTCTCAGAGAGGGCGTGCGTACAGCCGCCCTCGTAGAAACTGCACCACGTCATGTCGGCTGGCTGTCTCAGAGAGGGCGTGCGTACAGCCGCCCTCGTAGAAACTGCACCACGTCATGTCGGCTGGCTGTCTCAGAGAGGGCGTGCGTACAGCCGCCCTCGTAGAAACTGCACCAAGTCATGTCGGCTGGCTGTCTCAGAGAGGGCGTGCGTACAGCCGCCCTCGTAGAAACTGCACCACGTCATGTCGGCTGGCTGGCTCAGGCATAGCTGCAGTTGTTGCCGCTGGTGCACGGAATCAGTACATTTTTATAATACGTGTCATAACTCGTTTCACAAATGGATTTTTCAAAAATTTTCGCTCGTCAGGACGTAAATAACAACTTTCAGCACCTCCTTACGTTGTTAGATATCCTCTGCCGTCGCCATTATCGGAGCTCTGATTGCAGATAGAGAAAACAAAAATTATTTCTTTTCTTCCATTAGTGCTCCGAGAATAATGATGGCAGTGAATACCTAACAACGTAAGAAGGTGCTAAAAGTTGTTCTTTACGTCTTGAGACGAGCCAAAAATTTTGAAATATCCACTGTGAAACGAGTTATGACACAAATTATAGAAATATACTGATTTCATGCACAATTGTCCTTAAAAGGGTCTATGTACTATAACGTTTTCTATGAAATCGTTCTTTGCGCGTAGCCGCGTGCCTCCGTGAATAAATGTTCTGGAAATACGACTTTTTGTCAGAAAAGACAAAAAACCATTATCTATGCCCCTATTTTTTTTTTTACTTTTGTCATACTAAATGTATTAATGGAGAAAAAATCGTGAAAGTGGTTAAATATCGTATTTTTAAAGCTCCGCTATGAAGTTTCTTTATGTGGTAAAAGAAAAGGGCGATTATACGGGCGTAGCTTAATCTGTGTACTTTCATCGCGTGTAATAAAATCCTACTGTTACAGATTTATTTTGCACAGTACAGCGTCATGGCGGAAACACTGCACGCCTTGCGCGTAGGAGCGATGAGGCGCTAGAAGTGCGTGTTATTGTCGCCCGTATCGCTCTCTCGCTTCTTGACCTAGGAGGCGCGGTTACCACAGAGGTCCATCGCACTCTTAACGTCGAATTAAAAGTGTTAGGTAAACATTCGCAAATACTATGCGTCTAATTGTATAGCACTTTGAACAAGAAGCCCGCATGTCATACTGACAACTATTTTTCAATAATGCTTCAGTTTTAAAACACCATACACCAGCCTAGTCAATTTCATTCTTCAGTTTGGCAATCAAGGGGCACAGAACGAAACATTCGTCCTTCAAAAGACATAATAACAAATCCGCTCAACTTTAAAGTATGTCACTGAGCATGATAAAGTTACAAAAACCAGCCACGTGTACGGTTAGCGTTCCAGTCGCACGTGAAGTTGGTCACAGTCTCTGCTTCAGCAGGCCATCAAGCGGGATCAGTTTCCGCCATCTTGGATTCACGGAATTTTCACAGTGACTTCTATCACATATGTTGTATTTTATATTGGGCGTTGACAATGCATAAGACATTGCTTTGCGCGTAGTATAAAACATATATTTCCCGGCTAATGTTGCTAGTATGATTGCTGTAACCACCCGTAAAAAAAATAAATAAACTGATTATTTACTGCCGGCAGTCACTAGTCAAAAATGAATAAATGCAGCAGAGATGTAATAATTCGATACCAGTTTTAGAAGCTATTATTTATGCCATGTCATGCGAAAAATTTCGTTTAACGTTCTAAAATGGAACTTTGGCGAAAAAAAAAAAAAAAAAAAAAGTGAAAATCTAAGATGGCGGGAACTGGACATTCACCAGTAGAACTGGTGAGTTCCGAGTGGGCAAGAAAAATGAATACGTGATGTAAGCAATGTGTAAAAGCCAAATAAATGGTCTCCTCTTCGCCGCCATGCATAGACATTTCGCACTGAGCCTGTTTGAAGTGATGATCCCTGTGTTTAATTCCGCCCAGTACCGGAAAAAAAAATCATCAAAACTATACATTATTTAGGTTTTCTGATATTTTCACCGTTTCACTTAAGGTGGTGTACTAGTTAGGAGCAGTCAGCGATAGCGACAAATGTCCGTATCTAGCTGCAAGTAGTTCAGCTATCTTCCGTTAGATAGCAGCATCGTCGAAGCAGCTATGGTGCCATTTCGTCTGCCGGTGGCGTACGCCCTGACTGTGAACATGGATACGTAGAAGGCTGGGGTTGGGGACTTCTTTACCTGTTCTTTCCTAATCCGCTCCGACAGCTCAGGGCCCATTAGCGAGAGTGGTCAGATGACGGAAAATAGGTCAGCATAGCAAGACTCCCGAGCGATACACTCTCTTCCTCGTGTTCGTTGCAGATTCTAAAAGAACAATAAACACTCTATTTCAATATTGCAAAATTTATTACAATTTCAAATGAGTTCTTGGGGGAAGGAGAAGGGGGGGGGGGGGAGTCGCACGGATAAGGCATGTATTCCCAGCGCCTATTTAACTCGTCTTAAAAAATGTTTAGTTTTATACAACGAGAAAATATGCACTCTAAAACTCTAATCTGCTGTGAAAAATTGAAAATTGAACTTTTCAACTACATACTGAAAATGTAGTTAGTTATTTAGCATATAATGACTGGCCAATTAAGTAAAGTCGCCGTCGAAGATGGTTCGGAATTTTTGTACCTCGGCGTCGGGGTTGCGACATCAGTGTGTTTGTGCTGTTTCGCGATTTTGCGAGTTTAATGGACTTTCGAATAATGGCTTTGTCGAGTTTTGAGGATTTCGCTGCCCTGTGTTAACCAGGTTTTTCGTTATTTTCGACGTTTCTTGTATTCGAAATATGAATTTTTGCTTTCTGTACAGGTTAAGCCCAAGCCTTTGCACGATTTAGGAGACGAAAAGGTAATTTCATACAGTACTGTGACAGACATTATTAATTGGTGGGCTACGATACACTAACATAACTACTTAAGAATATTTCTTAATCGCGAAGGCAACATATAAGCAAATACTGTTTAATAATCAGTTTAATTTTTACCCACACAATATTGTATTCCGAATTAATATTCGTTCGTAATTTAAGCGACATTCTAACAGCTGTTATGAATGTAATTAAGTATATGTACGCATGGCCAGATTTGACTTGGTGGCATTTGAACAGTACACTTTGTAATACCTTCTGTTTTAATGGCTTTAAATTATAGTGGCCAAATTTCCATTAATTATAGATGAATTGTAATTAACCGTGTTTATTTGGAGGACTCTAAATATATACCTATTTGCCACATGTATGACACTATAAAATTTCCTATCATTACATGTTGTAATTTACTAACATCTTCTTAACAAATATCTGCAAATCATTGAACTTATTACCATTGAGAGTGATTTAAATAATCGTGCTGTTAATAAACGAGTAGTATGAAAATAATGCACTATAAAAATTTATACAACGCTTTCTGTATAGAAAGGAAAAATATTTCTTGGAGGTGTTTGGTTTTCAAGAACACAATATAGGTTTAGTTCAAAGAGAGGATTACAGATACATACATATTCTTTGAGCATGTTTTGTTTAAAGTAAATAAATCTAGCTTCATGCTAAAGGAAAAGGTTTAGTGATGTTAAAAGCTGTAATTGTGTGTATATGTATGTATATATAATATGTATTATATATATTTTTTTTTTCTAATGACGAAATCTAATCACTCATTTTTCTGTTTATGTAAAGCAATCGCTGTTTTTCCTTGCTTGTATGATAGACATAATGAAAAAAATCAGAAAAACTTTCTATGCCGTGAAAAAACGTGTGCAGATGGGACAATATACACACTTGTATAAACTCGTATTATATAATTTCCGATCACATAATTTACGCATACGCATTGTTAGAATGCGTATATCGCTTTTAAGTGTTCAAACATTCTGCAAAACTTTCTCCACAGTTGGCGATGGTTTACTCAAGTTCTCATCCGTTCATTTACCATATACGCGGTATTGTAAGTTAATTACCGAATTGAATTCAACTGTTTTATTTCATTTACAATTAACCTCTATTTTTATTAATGAAACTTGCTAATGACAGGGAGCTGTAATAATACAAACTACGAGATCTAGTACAATTTGTAATTTTTGTGATAGCACATCAAGTTACAAAGAAATGAACACAGAATTCCTGTAACTGTGTTAACTATCAGAGTTCCATCATGGATTAGAACTAATACTCAAAATTATATATATATATATATATATATATATATAACTTCATAGTATTTTTTCATTAATGACCTTCGAGTTTACAGCTCGAGAGTTCATTTGTAATTGTTCTGACTATTAGAACTATTGCAGCGTTTGTTAGTGTATTTATTGATGCTCAACAGTGTCAAAAACAATCCTAATGAATCGATTTCAACCCAAAAAAAAACTGCATTACTTGACATTTTAGCAAATCTATGTACATGCCATTACTTAACTTTCTATAACAATAAAAATAAGTGAACAGCCAAAACGTTTACGATGGCCATGGTTGCCAAGACACAGGATTCAACAGCAATGAATATGAGTTCGAAACCTGGTCATGTTAGATCTTAAATTTATGACCGAAACTGTAGTTTATGGACAGCCATAAAAATTTTAATTTGCACCAACCAAATTTTGCATGTTTGGGACAGCCAAAAACGAACAAAATAACATGTTTCAGGGATAAAATAGTTGATTTCACAGATAGAAAAAAAATTGATTTTGTTGCACAAAACTAATTTCTTATCTTCAACATAATCCTTTTCTCAATACCATTCCCTCAAAGATTATGGTTCACAATCATCAAATACGAATACCTAAGCTCTTTCAAATGAAATGGGCAATGTACATTTTCATAAAAAAAATTATTGTAGTACTTTATCGTGCTGCAAGCTCATGTAAAAGATCCAAGTCTAGCAAAACACAGTGTGTCAGTCTGCCTGACCTACCAGCCAATGGCAGAATCCACAAGCATTCTGAGAAACACTCCAAGACAGAAATCCGATCGCGAGAAGAGATAACGAGTTAGCAGTGTGCTAAGTGCTTTTAAACCCTCCTACCTTTGCTCTTCTGTCTGCCACTAGCCTGAAGATATTCTAAGACTCGCCACTGCGATCTTCTGCAGCAGCACTGCATTGATCTAAGAATGTCCTCAAATCTGAACATATTTGTCTTTAAAACGATCAATTTTATGCTTTTAATGGTCATTAATTTGGCATTTTCAGACATGGCACTGATGTGTGGCAGTAATAACATTTTTGGTTACTGTTTCTTCTGTAGAATGCCGTAGTTATTACTTTAGTACACTGTGTATGTGCTGAGTGGGAAGTAATTTCCTACGAGCCTGCACTCATTACCAGCGAAAATTTTATGCTTTTTATGTACACTAGTTTGGCTTTCTCGTATGTTGTAAAGGTGTTTTATAGCCATGCAATGCTAGCATAATGACTTGAATGTAGGGTGTCCTATTTTCATCTGTATCCGAGTATTGTATAATCTATAGTGGATACAAAAGTTCAAATAAATATTAATTAATAACAGAAATATTTTACTTACGTAAACCAAATTTCATCAGAACAAAGCAGACGGTTGTATATTCACATGATCAAAACCTCGTACACATATTTTCAATACGTCTCGTATTATAAAGTGACAGATTAATGAAATTGATTATTAAATATATCCACTAAATAAAAAAAGAACTAACAAAATCAGGCATATACAACAAAAATAGCTTAACAAAGTAGTGTACGAAATTTCATCGAGATCGACCGTAAACACTGTAACTAGCACTCCGCCTTAACCGATGCAAGTATAATGTGATCGGTAGAGAGATGCAAAATTCGTGTTATTTTCTGGCAGCACGCTAAAATTCACCGTCCTATAGGAGTTCGAGCAGGTGCAACTTCTGTATTGGCTTCTGCAGCAACGAGGACATAGTTTCTCTTTCGACTTGATTGGACGTGATTGGGCCCGCTTCTCGTTAGGTGTTTCCTATTGATCCAAAGCTATCCTGGGCGTGTCCTAACAAACTGTAGTCCATTGACAAAGGCAATACAATACACAAGTGTTTGAAGTCTCGCCTGTCTTCAAATAATAATGCAAATTTTGCATGTCTCTAGTGATACAAAGGGCCGCCTGTATAGAGCGTCTCACTCTTAGATTGCAGTGTGCGGTGTATGGACATTCGCTCTCTCTTTCCAATACACGAGTGCTGTTGTTAACGCTGTCCTTGTTCCTGCGTGCGCTGTTGCCTGCTAAAGTTGTCATTTTGCAGCTTCAAAAAATAACCCATTTTCATTGCGTACGCGTCATGCAATCACAATGATAGCTCCTCTCACAGGTTTCTGTTTCAAAGGAGCCGCTCAGCTTTGCGTCGAAAGATTGGATTCTCTTAAGGGTTGTCAGGGAGGTGAACAGATAAAAATCCTCTTAATCAAGCCATTACCTTCGTCATCCATTTGTTACTCAGCCTGCCAGTTCAGTCGCAAAGCTGGAGCAATCTGGCAACAGTGCGCGCCATTCACACTGTATTGCAATCTAAGGCTGTCTCCTAATTCGCCTGAAGTACATACTTGTGCGTACCTGTCGACGGAAGTGACGTAGTAAGTGCTGTCCGAACTGCAAGTGAAATATGCAAGCATACAAGTAACCGAAGTTGTATACTTCTCGCATACTTTCGGAAATGTGTGCCGCCATTTTGACAAGCAATTTGTAGGTTATAATTTATTTCCGACATAATTTTTTGATTTAAAGTTTAATAGGGTAACATTCCTACTTCGTAGACATAGAATTTTGAACTGAATAAATAATTATCGCAAGTTTCACCTTAATAAAAGGTCTAAGCAATAAATTCATATTAGGCCTAATTCCTAACCTACAGAAGCTAAGGTAAAAAAAAAAAAAGCAATCCCAAGTGCACTTACATACAATAATGCATGGCAATAAATGTTAATGTAAATCAAATTTAAATGTTATTTAATACTTTATTAACCCCTAAAACCTTCGGCAATTATCAAATTCTTAATCGGAATACATGAACATTTAAAGTGGTTAGCTGGCTAACGTCTGGCACCGAAGCCAACAGGACTGCCTGTCCGAATTCATCAAGTTTGGTGCCAAGGGTAAGTGAAGTATGCAAGGATACAAGTACACGAGTATATACCTGAGTTCGGACACGGCTCTATAGTTTCGTCGGCGTGTGCAGTGCGGTGTGAAACGTGGCAGCGACGTCCAAGTGTTGCCAACACGGAAATACGCGATTTCGCTACACCTGTAGTAAAATTCTGTTGCATTTCGCGGCACAACTAATTTTTTAAAAAATTTCATTCTAATAATTTGGCGGAAAATGTGCCTGGCCTAAATATCGAAGCTTGTACAGCCAGAAGTACAATAACTCTCGAAAAATCAACGAAAAGCGTGAACAAACACGACTACAAACTCTCCAAAATATACAAAGTATTCAAAAGTCCTAACTCCAGAAACTCGCCAAACGGTCAAGCGACACACACGCCGACGTCGAGTTCCAAAAATCAGAACCGTCATGGACGGCAAGAACCAATACTCAACTATTAGTGGGAGGAAAAAACACCTTTATGGTAACATGCGATGAAATCAGAAGGGTGAAGAAATCAGACATTAATTTCGTAATAAAGATGTATTCTGAACATTCTGCTGTCTTCAGCGCAGTGGTGATATTGATGGTAGCAATAATTAGTGTTTGGTGACAGGCAATGAATTACGTGGTCCTCGAACAAATTACATGTTAACGATATTAAAATATGAACAAATAAAAAATAATGTTTAAGCTTTAAAAAGTAAAAAGTAAACCTAACTCTGATGCGATAAGTTTCAAAGCACCCACCAGTGGCGGTTTTTTTTTTTTTTTTTTTTTTTTTTTTTTTTTTTTTTTTTTTTTTTTTTTTTTTTTTTTTTCCCCAGCGGCATGCTAGAAAGTCGTTACATTATATATGTCCATCACTTTTCGCCGCCTTGTCTCAAGGCTTAAATATCGCTATGCGTCGCGGAATCCCGCTACTGTTGGCAACACTGCCGACGTCTCAGGGGGGAATCGCGGTGACGTGGTCGCCCGCCCACGCTGGAGAGTCGCGGGAGGAGAGCCGAGCCAACTCGACAAGCCTGCGAAGGTCGCCCGCGCGGGCTTATCTCTCGGCCGCTCTGCTGCAAAGGCGCCTTCCCGTCTGCGTCGCGAGTTGGCGTCGTCGCCGCCGTCGCCGTCGCCCACGCGACGTCGCGACGCGAGTCGCCGTCGCGACTGACCGACAACCACGTTCGCGATCAAGTGAGCACTTTAGAAAAATGCCACTCCCCCCCGCTATATTTCAACGGGCGCACTTAGTGATATGCGCCTAGTAAAGTTGGCAGCGATGGATGGAAAGTAGTTCCATAACTTAACGTCAAATAAAAAAAGCGTTAGTTAACCATTTGTTACAACTTAAATCATGTCTTTCGCTTTCTATTTTTTTTTTTAATGCACTGGAATGTAAAAAAAGAGCACATTTCTAAAGCATTTATTTTTCTAATAATTTCAAAGTTTCTCTTGACCGACGCATGAATAAATTAATGAAACCCATGGCAATGTTGATTTTACATGAGGCGGAAGAATACGCAACCTGCATACAAGCAGATCTTAAGGGCTATCAAAAGTGCTCAATTTACCGTGAACAGCCTATACCAGAGATGTCCCTCAAGGTAAAGTCGAGGAACGCTTATTTTTTTGCCCAGTGCAGATGTACCAATTTCAAAACGAAAAAAATTGTGTTCACGGGTTGGCACTACTACACATGAACAGTTTTAGCGTAACATTTTCATCGTATAGTTCCACCCATTAAAAAAAAAAAAAAATGTGTTGAATATTCGCATATGAAATATGTATAATTGCATCCAAAAATAAACAGCCACTGTGAGCTGTCAAGCGTCGGTACACAACGCCAAATCGTCGTTAAAACACTAACTGGCTCACATCAAAGAGAATACACGGCCGTACGACAATGTAATGCTCACATCACCACCAACATAGTTAAAAGAAACGCAGATGTATATACATTATTGTACTTCAGTCTCTGCAATTGAACCAATATAAATATATATTTTTATTTTCAATTCCGTTTAAAAATATTCACAAAACGATAAGCTCTTTATTAATATTATAATAAATAATTTTCCGTTTTTACATTGCCGATATTGGACTGCGATAAATAAACAAAATGAAATCAGAAATAAATTAGGTGTTCTGTTTACTCCTTTCCAGTGTCTTAGGGGTTGGTCGCGACTCGCCGATTCTGTGCCGACCGCCGCTCGTCACTGGAGCGAGCTGTTCATGCGCGGGGGTTTTGTACAAGCCCCTGGGGGGGGGGGTTCTCCCCCCCCCCCAGTTGTCTTACATTTAAATTCGGTGGGTTAGGAGAAGCTAACCCCGTCCACCCACATAAAATTGTAGGCATGAGCTGAGCTCGTCGCCAACCTTTCAGGCCCGTTCGCGGTTAATTTGGCCAAGTATTAATATCATCCCCTAACCATAGACGAGGTTGAAACGATATCGCTGGCTGCGCCCACAACCTATCTCCATGTCTAGTGATCAGTAGGGCCACCTGCTTTCAGCTAGAATCCAATGTCCTTTGGCTTGCGTCTAGTTTTCCTTTGGAGCCACGCGTCGTTTTCGGGTGACAATTCCTTATCTGGGCACATGGAATAGGGATTGGGGAAGGAATCGGTCATGGCCTTTGTTGGGGAAACATGCCAGCACTCGCCTGGAGTGAGTTGAGGAAGCCATGGGCGACTGAAGCTAGGATGGCCGGACCGGGAATCGAACCAGGGACCTCCCGAATGCGAGTCCAGAGAGTTACCACTGCGCGACCTCGCTCGGTAATCAGAGTTAGGTAACTCTGACACTGAGTGTCCGCGATTCGTAGGCAGACAGCTGCAACGCTTTAAAGTTACAGTTAAAACTATCCAATCACGAAAGTGGATCTGAGCTCGTAGTGTTTTGGAGAACAATTAGTTCTGAAATGTTTTCGCGAAAAATAGGTAGTCCTAGCGATGAACTTCGCCGATATTTTCTCGTATCAGTGACAACTGCGACTGCTACTTACTTATTAATTTATTTATATCAAACAAATTTTTGTGGGCCCCGACATTATATGGCAGGGCGTCAAATCGCTACCTGTTCATTTTCGAGCGGAAAAAGTTTTGGAGAGTCTGAAATTATAATATGTTCACCCCATAACATGCATCTCGTCGTGTTAAACTTGCGTTAGCTCTTTGTTAATTATTTCGTCTGAAATTTGTAACTTTGTTCACATTGGAGTTGAAAAATGACAATTCTGTAGTAAGACTTAACGCAGTGCTGTAGCCTTGATCTGGAAATATTTCGCATGTATGTTTGTACACACATATAAATACAGAGTAAATGTCCATGTGAACACTTGTTCCCTAGTATTTAAAAATTCTTGCATTATTTGACAGCAATTACTTCATCTGCCACTTAGATCGAGGCTTATTTGCGCTTAAAGATTTTCTTTAAAAGTTTGGAACAAAAAAAATTATTTCTTAAACATCGGAATACGCATATTCACGCACAACCAAAACTATAAAACTTCAACTTCCATTGCATTCGTACAAAGTTATCAGCTGATGCCTTCACACAATGTCCAGTCCAGATGAAGCAGGTAAGAATAAAAATGAATACAGAAAACAAAAGGCAACAAATCGTTCCTAGAATTAGGTTGGGTGTCACGTGTTAACTTCACGTCCCGGTAGGCCGCCGAATGGCGCGATATGCAGAGCTCCAGCAGAAAACGTTTTATTGAGATCTGCTTACGAATAGCATTTAAGAAACGTTACTCGTCTGTATGCGTTTTCCAGTTCCTCCATTTCTCTCTAAAGAATGTTTTTGTAATAGCGAAAAAAGTTCATATAGAGAGGTTTTCACCGTAATTTTTAGGTATAGGCTGTTCACGGTAAAGTGAGAACTTTTTCAGGCCCTCCCACCAGTCATTAATCACTACGAAGAATGTTTCATCGCATACTCAGACATAGCCTTTTTTAAGTGGTGGCAGTACCTATACGCCGTTTTTATTAGTCCCATAGCAATGTTGATATTAAAAAGTGCCGGAAAGACGAAAATTGGCAAAGCAAAAAAAAAATTTGAAAGGGCCTTAAAAAGTGCTCACTTTACCGTGAATGGCCTATATGAACATTCCTGCTTTGGGTGTAGAGTCGACGAGAGAGTTGATGCGCGTGTCTCGGTCGCCCCTAGTGCACCCACGCTTTTAGGCCTCAGACGTGCAAATATGCCTTCAACCAGATGGGCCACCTTAAGTTGGAGACGGTACACATTTCCACGCGAAACCTTTAAACTTCAAGTTACTCTTGATTCAATGTTATCCCGCCGACATCTCGCCTCTATGTGACTTGGAGCGATGACCTTATTTAATGGCGTAGTAATAAAGACAATGGCGCGCTGCAGCGTCCTTGGACTACTTTGCTTCAACTCGTTCAGTCACGTATTCCGTTACGAGCTGAAATGTTGCAATCATGCGGTGTTTCGATGCGCTGCGTGCGTACTCGTCGTCGAGCGCGCTTCTTACGACCATCGGCGCGGGTTTGCAGTTGGGAAATTATCCCTAGAGACATGCAAAACTCGCGTCATAGTTTAAGGACAGACGAGACTTCAAACACTTGTGGTTTGCATTGCCTTTTGCCGTTGGACTACAGTTTGTTATGGCACGCCCAGGACGTTTTTGGACCAACAGGAAACCACTAACGACAAACTGGTCCAATCAAGTCGAAAGGGAGAATGTACCCCTCGCTGCTGCAGAGGCCAACACAGAAGCGACACCGGCTCGTACAGGACGGTGAATTTTAGCGTGCTGCCAGAAAATAGCGCGGACTTTGCATGCCACTGATTATGGCGTGTGAATTATGCAGAAACTGCCACATTACTGACGCGGAACCACAAATTCTGTATTTAAGATTAATAATTCTCAATATTTTTAACAGCCATGCCAGTTACTTAATTACATGGACTTGTTGGAATATTTATATTTAGTTCGGTATTATGGACTGCTACATTAGTGCAGTGTCATAACAGCTAGATATATTGATTTATATAATTTTCTTTTTATTATAATTATAGTTTTTTTTAATACGGAATGCATGTGTGTGTACAATGGGTTGAGTGGCAGAGAAGGCAAATGTGCCTTAACTGCGCCCACAGAAAAATAAGGCGAAATAAATAAATAAATTCAACAGTCGAGATTGCCGTGCTACCATTGAAAATTAGCAACCCAACCCTGTTCTTCAAGTTTGACATGTTATGACATATATTTATTTATTGTGAATTAAATTCACGAATATAAAGAAGCTTCACACATTTTAAGTTTTAAGTATTTCTAATATTTGCTTACTAATGCAAATACTAAATTCCCGCCAAAAAGGCGTGTTATGATTGGTCACAGCCACAGAAATTTTACTTTCAAACTGTGTTGTGGCGAATGGAATTTTAATTTTAATTTTAATGATCTGGGTTTGAGATAACAGACGTAAGTAATTCGAGAGTGTTAATTTGTTCAACTAACAGATTTATCCAAACATCGTAACTAATAATATTTCTGCATATGTCAGTCAGCACACTTCTACATATTATAACATGACACTGCGGTTTTGCAATATGAATTTACTACATTTGAAATATGTTCAATGGATTGAAATCAATAGAAATTGAAGTATTACTTAAAAGTTTTGAAAGGTTTTTCCCTCATTCAGCTGTATTCAACAAATATTTAAATAGCAACTTAAGAAATATTTTCTCAAATATTTTAGTTAAAACAATTATAATTAAGTTCAGCATTTTTTTTTTTTTCAAATCTCTACAAACAATGCATTACGCGAAAATAAAATCAAAACAAACATGTTTTTCCTAAGATAATACTTCGCATGAAATAAATATATGCAAAGGTTTTTGTAGATTAAATGCACATAAATTACTGTATTAAGATACTGCGCTTTATATTTAAACTGTTTTAATAATATAGCGTGCTAGTTGAAAAATTGGATTCAAGAAAATATAGAACATGTTCGAAACAGGGATTGGTGTCCTTCACTGGCTTGAAAGACAAAACGGCCACGATTATGTCGTCCGAGTGACGTCACACAGTATTCAAGGAATTGAATTTAATAAATTTGAAGTCACCTTTGATTGTTTGAAAGGGCCTTAAGCCTAGGTGCATGTTAACGGCTAGGCCTAGTAATTTTTTTTTGAGCGTTTTATTTCGCACGTGCTTGGTTTACCGCAGACAGCCTATACAACTACCCACGAATCACATACGTGCAGTATCTTGCGCCGGGACGTGCAGGGCGTCCTGACCTCTGGGCTATGTGTTCTTTGCTTGTCTGGTGAGGGAAACTTCCTCAGCCCGCAGAGAGATACAACTGCTGCAACCGTATGGGTGGTATAAGGGCCCTCACGAGGGCCCGAGCACACCCCCCGCTCTGAGCTTCGGCAATGATGAGACGTGCAGTATCGATATATCTTATCGATATATCAAGTAAATCTTGTCTCACAGACGTGCGACGACTTACCAAACGAACAGATCTGTTGAAGGATATTGAAGTACAGCTGAAGCGGAAATCTTTTTCGCGAAATTGAGGAGTGCCTATTAGCATATTCACTAGGTACTTTTTCTGTATTTTCGGTCGAAGTAAATATTTACCTTTCGTCATTGCTCAAGCTTCAACAGAGCTATTTATAAGCTGTTCACGGTAAAATGAGCACTTTTGAAAGCCCTGCTTATGATCTACTTGTATGCTCGTTGTGTATTTTTCCGCCTTACGTAAAATTAACATTGTCGTGAGCCTCATTACTTCATTCATTCTCCGGTCAAGTGAAACTGTGAAATTATTACAAAAGTGAATATTTCACAAATCTACTCTTTTTTACGTTTCGATACATAAAAAAAAAAAAAAAAACCCCCAAAGCGAAAGAAATAATTAAAGTAATCACAAATGGTTACCTAACACTTTTAATTCGACGTTAAGGTATGGAACTATTTTCTAGCCATCGTTACCAACTTTAGAGGGAGTGTGTCACTCAGTGCGCCCATTATAACATACGCGAGCAAAGGCAGTGATTTTTTTTCTAATGTTGCTTTCAAAAGTGCTCACTTTACCGTGAACAGCCTTTAATCATTTCCCCCCTTTTCTCTTCAGTTAACACATAAAAACATTTACTAACTGACTCGGAAATATGGCTACCCCACGCGGCGCCGTTATCAAATGCATACTCCAGTGATTGTGAATAAATCAAAGAGGGCCTGGCGCGCCACTGTTGTGGTGCTCGGGCCAGTTCCAATTGTTCCCGCGTGTGGCGCTGACGCATCGTCCTTGAACACATCCTTCGTTGCTTCCTGCGTCGACGACGAGTCCGGAGGCAACCTGTTTTACTACGCGCCGTATATCTGCGCGAGTAGGCTGGCCAGATTTTGTAATGCAATGAGCACGCACGACGCTTGCCACCAGGAATGACAGTGGGTACTGTAGATATAGGCTGTTCACGGTAAAGTGAGCACTTTTTAAGGCCCTTATAAAGTTTTACTTTCATCGAATTTCCACCTTCCTGGGGCTTTTTAATATAATCATTGCAATGTGACCAATAAACACAGTGTATGCACTTCACCACCAGCGAAATTTAATGCCTAGGGCTGCGGTAAGATATATTTAATAACGGTTAATGCCTGCTGGGAGGGCCTTAAAAAGGGCTTACTTTATCGTGAACAGCCTATACAAGCTAACCTGGGAACATAGCACCGAATTATTCCGCAATAGCTTGTCTCACGAAAGAATGCATATTATTTTTCTTTTTACAGTTCTGAAAGAGACATATGTACAGATTTTTTTGTGGAAAAATATTTTCTGTTGACATACTAGGCTGGTTGACAGTCGGCTGAGGGTGTTTATGTATACGTCATCCGTGGCGTGTGGAGATACCGCTATACCCATGGAAGCAGCTGCAAACAACCTTCAGAACTGCAAAAAAAAAAAAAGGGAACTCATTTTTGAGCAGCAATAACTGATCGGGTAATATTAATTCCTTCAATTCGTTGAGCACTGGGAAGGTAAATTAGTTTTAATAGTTCATGAATATACATATTAAATAATAGTAAATCCGTGTATAGGCTATTCACGGTAAATTGAGCACTTTTAAAGCCCTGTTTAAGATCTACTTGTACGCTTGTACGCACGTTGTGTATTCATCCGCCTTGTGTAAAATGTACATTGCCATGGGCCTCATCGCTTTATTTATACGTCGGTCAGGCGAAACTGTAGCATTATGAGAGAAGTAAATTTGTTAGAAATATGTTAATTTTCACACTTCGATGCGTTAAAAAAAAACAGGAAGCTAAAGAAATTATTTTAAGTTGTAACAAATGGTTACTTTAACATTTTTTATTCGACGTTAAGATATGGAAGTACTTTCCCCTCCATCGTTACCAACTTTCCTAGGCGCATGTCACTCAGTACGCCCGTTAAAATATATGCAAGCAGCAGCAGTGACTTTTTTTCTAAGGTTGATTTGAAAAGTGCTCACTTTATCGTGTACAGCCTTTAATGTTAATATTGATAGAAGAGACGGCAATGTTCTCTCGATGACAGTAGACAATGGCTTTGTAAAATATGGACGTGGTATATGAGGATAAGTGGTTACCACGGACAATGTTTTCCGTTCTTCCGTACAAGATGTGGCAGGCTGTGTGTAATCTGCTCCGTTCCACGCCAACTCCTCGCGACCTAACGTGTTCCTGGAATCGCCAGCCGAGTCGCTTTCCTTGCGAAGTTGCTGAAGCTCACAGATATTATCTGGCGCTCGGTCGCCGTGGCACTTTGTTGGACCTTTTTCCAGGCCGCGGTCTAGTTGCCAACATCGAACAATAAATACACTGGCAATTTTATTCAAGTTTAAAAATTAGTTAACTACCAAAGCGAATTCATTTGCTCAGTTTACTACTTCGAGCTAAATCATTTCACCTGCAGCAAATTACAGACCTACAAATAGAGTGACCAGATTTTTCTAGTACGTGAAGGACCGTGTCTACAATCTGCTCTTCCTGTGGACGTGGAATTGCCCGAAACTCGGCGTCAAGTGACGTCACATTGACGCAGTCCGAATATGGTCTACAAATGCGTTGTCCGGAAGTGAGCTTGCCGAATTTTGTCGCTAGAGCTCACTAAATTCGGCGCTGTATCTTTGCTTTTATTTAATATTACCGAAATGGTCGATTTGAATATTTATTTACAGTAAACGTCTTAACGGTTTTATTTTAAATAAATTTGCCAAATGACATCCAAATTTTATTTATTTAAACTTACGTTTCAAAACTTTTAGCCTTCAAATAAAATTGTTCAGACAGAACGAAGACATCCCTAATTATTTATTACCATTTAATTATATTTGTTTTGAGTAAGCCCACCTTGCACATCCATTGTCTACATTAATAACGTAAACATTTCAGGCAAGTATTTGAACTCTTCTTATTTTTATATCAGCTTAGGACACAACTTCCGATAAAAGTTCGGTTATCCGAACGCTTCAACTTGGGACACAGGTTGACTTGGGACACGTCATGACGTCAGAGGGTCACGTGCCATAATCAGCACATCGTTGTCCCACGACACAGGTTAGGATAGCCCAAATGCAGACAGACCCAAAGCAGGACAGTTACTATAAGAAATGTGATCTATAATGAAAGGAATAAGGTTATGTTCCAGGCATGACAGTAAATACAAGCTACAGTGCAGTTACAAATTTGAAAAGAGTACATCCAATAAATGTCTGGGTGTAAATCAAAATCATTATTACAATTTAATTGTAACTTAACAAATGCTAGAACTCTTTTACATTTGTATTTATTTATTTGAAATAAAGTTTTTGTGTGAATAAATGGCACGCATCACTGCATTTGCAAATATTATAAATGTTCAGTGGTTGCGTGTAAAACGCAGGACTTTTCGCAGCGCAATTTGCCAAAGGAGGACGTTTCAGGAGTTTATTTATTTTGAGCCTTTCGCACCTAGCAGGCGAAAAGCAGGATTCGTTGCACAATTGGTGTCCTGTTCCACTTGACGCCTTCCCACATAGCACAGTATATCCCCTGGATCATATCCACAATATCTAGAAGTCATCTAAGTCCTTCAGTGTTAAGAGGACTATGTAGTTTATCGTCCAAGGCCAAGAAGCGAGGGAGCAATACGGGCGACACTAACACGCACGCCTAGCGCCTCATCGCTCCTACGCGCAAGACGTGCAGTGTTTCCGTCCTAACGCTCTGCTGTGTAAACGAGATCTGTAACTGTGTGGTTTTATTACACGCGGTGAAAGAACACAGATCGAACTACCTGCGTATAATCGTACTTTTGTCTTACCGCTTAAAGAAACTTCATAGGCAAGCTTCAAAAATGATATATGAGACCACTTTCACGATTTTTTTTCTCCAAGACTACACTAAACATGATAAAGCTAAAAAGATAGCGACACAAACAATCTTTTTTTAAATCCTTTCTGGTAAAACTTCGATTTCCAGAAAATGTATTTACCAAGACACGTGTTTAAGCGCAAACGACTATTTCACAGAAAAGTTGCAGTACATAGGACCCTTAATGTATATCCTTTGGATATCCAGTAGTAGATACCAGTTTTTACCACGTACTTAATATCCATTAGATATTCCAAAACCACGAGTGGACATTGTTTAAGGTAAGTGGCTGCATCAGAAGATGAATATAGGAAATCGAAAACATCTCTATCACATTTTGGATATTGGGCGGACATTTGGATATCTTTTGGTAGTCTTGTGAATGTAACTTTGCTAATCTTGGATGTCCTTGGATATCCTGAATGTCGAAGAGTGACATCCATCAAATGTTCCTTGGATGTGTCTGTACTAAATGTATTGCGCCTTACCTGCTGTTGTGTTTACCGAAATAGTTGATTTTCGAATTGGCTCGTAAGAAAAACGTTGGGAATGCAAATTATTGTGGAAAAATGCAGTAGGAAAAATAAAACTTAAAAAAAAAAAAGTCAGTGACCTCGATAACATTTAAAACCCTGGCGAAAATGGGTTCCGTAGATTCGTTAAGTTCGTGTCATGAGCAGAGACCTGCAAAATTCGCGTTATATGGAGGCTCGCTAGAATTCACCGACCTGTGTACATTCATTTTTTTCTTCTTCTTCAAAAGTAAGTGCTCATGATCCCTACGTGATTGGACTAGCTCGTCGTTACTTGTTTTCGATTGGTTCCAAGGGCGGCCAGCCAGGCGTGTCAAATCAACTGTAGTCCAACGACAAGACCAGTACAAACGCATATGTGTTTGAAGTCTATTCTGTCTTCAAATGATGTCGCGAATTTTGCAGGTGTTTTTCGCGAAAATATTTACGGACATGCTAGACTTCAATATTGTATGTTGGCATCCACATCTTCCGTTGGTTGTTGGCATCGTGTCTACGCGAGAGACGTGTTCTTATTTACCAGGGCCAATCTTAATAAAGTACTCCGATACTTAACTTCCGTGATTCGCTGACAGACGTCTGAAGCACGCGGCATTTTAAAGCATCCAACCACGGAAGTGCATATGGGCAACAGTGTTTCGGAGTACGACTGGTCTCGAAATCTGTTCGCAACAAACACCTGTCGCTAGTCATGAGGGTAGCCAACGCCTGAATTCACAATTTTTCGTCGTGCCGACGTGCTTCGACGGGTGTGTTTATGTTGGCAATAAAAGCGTGACGCGTCTACAGTTTTGTAAATCAAAATAACGAGCTCGTCGCGCGTGTCAGTCACCCCTTCTGTGCGACGCAGTATACATGCTGCCCTTACCAAGCTCGCCACACGATTCCTCTCGTAAATCTTAAAGGCTGTTCACGTTAAAGTGAGCACTTTTGAAATCAACCTTAGAAAAAAAAAATCACCGCTCCTGCCTGCATATATTTTTAACAGGCGCACTGAGGAACTTCAGTTCAGTAAAGTTAGTACCGATGGATGGAACATAGTTCCATATTTTAACGTCGAATAAAGTGTTAGGCAACCATTTGTGGCAACCTAAATTATTTCTTTCGCATTCTGTTTATTTTTAATGCATCGAAGTGTAAGGAGCAGGTTTTGTAAAATATTTGCTTTCCTAATAATTTCACAATTTTACTCTAGCGAAGTATGAATAAAGTGATGAGGTCCCTGGCGATGTTAATTTTACATGAGGTGGATGAATGCACAACGTGTATGCAAGAAGATCGTAAGCAGGGCTTTCAAAAGTGCTTATTTTACTGTGAACAGCCTTTACACATACGACAATGCAAAAGTGTAATCAGCAGCTACCGCGAAAAAGATAGCTGTGTTCGTTCCACCATACTTCGCAGATAGAACACGTTCTACATTCGTTATAGATTTTTGTAATCGCGAATGCGCAGTGCTCTGCCAATATTTCTCCAAAAAGATTCTTTCACGTGCCGTCTTGTCTTGAACAGCAATCATACTTCTATAGGCTGTTCACAGTAAAGTGAGCGCTATTTAAGGCCCTTCTCAATCATACTTTTCAGCTAAATTCGTCTTTCCACCATTTGTTGGTATGAAAATTGTCATGATGCTAACATTTCACTACTTTCAAAAGTTAACATCTGAGGCTACAATAAAATATATTTACTTGCTATTTTTCCTATGCGCGATTATAGTCTGTCTTGTAAGAGAAAAATGCAAGTAATTTTAAATGCATGTCAATTGTCAGCCCTTTAACAAAACAGTATTTGTTAGCGTGTATGAACCGATTATAGTTTGCTACAAAACTTCCGTGATTACCGTATTACGTAGCCATAATTTAATAAATTCAGAATCAATTGCGCACAGAGTGAACCGGTCCTTCAATACCAAATTGCAAAGAAGCAATCTGTGATAATGATAGGCGTCGTTTCGTTCGTTTTTATAGCCGACGCGTCTGCGAAACGGAATTTCCGTTTAAATGTACGCTGTAGGACTGAAATTTTATTTTGTCGTCAGTAGTTTACAATTCGCCGTCCTAAAAACTATTTTCGGAATACGCTGGAACGCTTCATCAGCGCATTATCAAGAATAAAATTACTACTTAAAAAAGCGATTTCGTTTTGAAAGTTGCATTTCACGCACATAAAATTACTTATTAAATATTTAGTCGATTTTTAAACAAGTTCACTAACTAAATACGCTATGATGCGTAGTTGAACTAATGCGTACCGAGTTTAGAAAACAAAATCGTGTCTATAATCCGTGTACGAAGATTAAATAAGTACGCGAGTACTTATTTACTACGACATCTTGTCCGAAAAATATGCGAAGATTCAAAACATATTTTAAACATTTTCAGAACGCCACGTAGCTTATTCAGTTTAGAAGTCTCGTCGGTCGCTTTATGCATATACAAGTTCTTTCACGTATAGAACAAGAAGAAAAAAAAAATACGGTTTGGCACGTCGATTCTTGTCGGTTAGGGTGGGGGAAAGGAGTTGGAGCAGCAGAAAGCGCGAAAGCTTTTGCACGCTATCTCTTGAGTGGAAAAGAAATTACTAACTACGGCTGTTCCAGCTCCGGTGGATCTACACGTACGATAATTATGTAGTGTACGATAATTAAGTTTATCGGTACGAGTCACAAAACGTCGTCGACACCGCGTCGAGTCGACGTAACGAGAAAAAAAATTCCTGTCACTGGTTTTGAGTTTACACCCGTGAAGAAAAGAAAAAAAAAATGTTTAGTGAATGAAAATATATGTTAAATAACACATTTTAACAGAATATGCCTGTGGATGGAAACGATGTGTCTGCTGAAAATCACTCGGGCGTGAATTAATTACGGAATGTTCATAACGCCAGCAAGGGCTTAGGTTATCATATTAATTAAACGTTCATCCTCAACAAGAGCCCAAGAGCACTTAAGGTTTCAAGCTTTAAGTGCTAAAATTATGCAGCGTCTGTTAGAAATGGCGTCTGAGAGAAAGGCCGTTTACACACATCAGTTCAAGGACACTCACCCACCCACCCACTTCAAACAATCTAAACATTAGCCAGATGTTGCTTTGCAATCGTGCAGCTACTGTAGCGTCTACAACTTGCCAGAAAAGATGTCTTAAATTACTCAGGGAAGTTTCTTTTTTATGGTCCTGAATACGGAATATAGCCTACGGTAGTAACTTACATGAAGTTAATTCAGACAAAATATGACGACTAAAAACATCTACCAAGCCTCTTTTTGGACTATAAAACTGCGTGTAGTCATGTAAAAAAAACGTAGAACTACAATAATTGTACGTTCCATTGCAAGAGAAATTGCTACTTTTGGGCAGTGGCTATAAGTGAAACTTACTATACGGTCATTTGGCGACGTCTTCAAGTGACCCGACATACAGGCGAAGGTGCTATTGATTCTCGTGCGAACTTCGACCTTACCTTACAGGAGGAGGGTCCCCATCTCAATGAAGATTCACAAATATTCAACGAATATTCACGATACACATTGAAAACACTCGCCGGTAGCGAACCATTTTTAATTTTAATTCACAGAAAATAGTGAAATATTAACGTAAAGTTGGAACTGTCTCGTGGAAATCAATCCATAAGTTTGGATTTTACTTTGGTAAATCCGACAGTCATATAATCGCTCTTCAATGGTTATCAACACGTGTTCAGAGGAGTTAATAAATAAAGATGGAAGGCGATATTCGTAGTCGAGGTCGCTCGTTAGGTACAGACCGCGAGATTGAACGGATTTAGGGTTCGAATCCCGGATGAACCATGCAGACTTCACTTCCCGTGTGCCTCTTCAAACGTGCATCGAAGTAGGCCGTTCACCGTAAAGTGAGCACTTTTGAAAGCCTTCTCATTTGGAATAACAGCCAATAAATATGTTTTATGGTTGCCTTATATATTAACTTCCGAGTACACTGCAATGCGTACACTGTGTTTATTACTCGCATAGCAATATTTACTATAAAAAGGTGGTTAAAGTATAAAAAGTGGCTGGTAGGAAAAGTAACTAGCGCGTCAAAAATGCTCACTTTACCGTGAACAGCCTATAGTGATGTTAATGTATCGGTGTCGCCGTTAGAATTCGAACCAAAATGACGTGAATCCACGTCTCAAAGAACTACTTCAGTTTAAGGTAAGGTAAAGGTTGTTCACGATAAAGTGAGCACTTTTGAAATCAACCTCAGCAAAGAAACGTCACTATCCCTATCTGCATATATTTTTACGGGCGAACTGAGGGGCATGCGTCCAGTAAATTTGGCAACGGCGAATGGAAAGTAGATTCATAACTTAACGTCAAATAAAAAGCGTCAGGTAAACATTTTTGATAATTTAAATTATTTCTTTCAATTTCTGATTGTTTAATGCATCGGAGTGTAAAAAAGGGGCAAATTTGCAAAACTCTTTCTTTTGTAATCATTTCGTAGTTGCACTAGACCGACGCATGAATAAAGTGTCGAGGCCCATGGCAATATTAATTTCGCATAAGGCGGAAGAATACACAATGTGCATGCAAATAGATCGTAAGCAGGGCTTTCAAAAGGGCTCATTTTTACCGTGAACAGCATATATTACGATGCCGTCCTAGTTAACATTTTAAAACGTTTCAAGGTCACGTCCGGCGTATATGTAGGGTTTTAATACAGCAATATGCCAGAAAAGATACAGCGCTGCCGGTATAGTTTAAAACACTGCCATACAAAATAATAATAATCGTAAACAGAGGGCGAATCGCGACGATTTTCGCAGACATTGAAAATTTACTACGACCGCATTCATGTTTGAATTATCGAATGTATAGACTGAAAACAAAATATCGGCTTTTATTCCTGACTATACAGAAGCTTTAAAATGATTTTTTTTTTTTTTTTTTTTTTTTTTGCGTTGTGCAGTGCATACAAGTTTCTGTGATTGGCTCAAGTGCAACCGTGTAAGCGGCTACGAGACCATTATTTAGGCTACAAAATCGCTCACGTAACCAAGTTTAGGCCCTAAATATTTGGGGCTTTAGGTTTGAAATATACTGAGTTGAAGTAGCACATTAAATTCCCGAATAGGTTCGTAAAATCGTCTGCTGTTGTTTATATTATATACGATTTATTTCCCGCATTGTAGTGTAAACGCTGGTTTTTTACTGTTCTCGAAACGCTGCACAATACAAGCACGTGAAAAATGGAAAATCAGTGAATCTACATCAAGTAATTTTAAAATAAAGTTAGTATGTTGTAGGAAAAAAAAAAAAAAAAAAAAAGCGAACGGTTGTTATTTGAAATTGGATGTTAATTGCAAAGATCAAAGAAATAACGAGAAGGTTGACTTCGGCTAGAAATAAATATGATCAGTTATTCACAAGACGACAACGGGGTCACGTGAAAAATCCTCGGGAGTAAGTTATTTATTGATAGGGTGACAAACAAAATAACGTCGAAATTCCACAAGACTGTGGCTTCCAACTTCGTAGCGCATGAAGCGCTCTTACAAGCCGTTCGAAACCATCCACCCTAATCCAAAATTCCTTAACCCTAATTCCCCAAATTGGCCGTTTCTGACGCGGCACTATTACCTCCGGGCGTCGTAGAGCGCACGTGATTCGCGGCCAATGAATAAGTCGCGGAGAACGGGCCAATGAAAGGCAAGCTCAATATGCGGAGGGGCGTACAGTTGCCGGAAAACACAGAAATGTTTAGTTTCTCTTGGATAAACACGAAAGTTAACGGGGGAAGTAATAAGGACAGGTCGAAAAACGTTGTTGGTTCGGTGGATGCTGTGCGGCTTAGATACTAGGTATTTGTATAGCGTAGAAGGCAAATACCGCTGAAAGAGTAAAATGAAGGAAAACGGGTTATAAAACAAATATTTTCTGAACAACAAAGTGCAGATGTGATGATTTATGTACCTTGAGAAGAAAAAAAATATAGCTTTTAGATCAAAGGCGCGTGAAAAAAAAAACGAGGAGAAGTCAATAACGCGATCCCTCTGCCACCTATAGGAAGTATATGTAACTATGTTCATCAGCAAGACATCAGCATGCACTGTTGCGTACAGAGAGACCAGAGAATCAGCAATTTAATCAACTTCAGCAGAGTATTGGCAGTTACTGTCAGCCCATAGTAGCAGGACGCTTATTCTACTTGGGTTAGGAAGCTCAGTGCAAATTCTTTGACAGATAAAAAAATTCCGTCACAATGGTTTCGTATGCATATCGCGTTTTATCCGTTTTGTACACGTAAAAAAATTGGGATCGTTGCAGTTTTCAAAATAAATTAAAATTTCATAATCTTGCATTGTGTTAAAACAAACGTAAAGGCGTAAAGAATAAACTTCGATATCCGTACTAGGAAGAAAATTTAACGAAATACACCCACATGTTGTTTCAGGGGGGACCCCCCCCCCCCCCCTACCAAGGTGGCGTGTGGTGAACTTTTTCAAGGTAAGCTGTGTGTTACTCTGTCCTAATCGTTTGCTAGTTTACACGTCGGCCACTTGAACCTAGTAGAGTGCAGTTGACGTCACGGCACGTGTGTAATGGGTGCCTCGCTGCTTTCTCGTGAGTGGCCGCAGTACATTCAGTTTCTCTCTCGGCTCCACTCTGGTTACTGGTTGCTGCTGCGTGCGCCGAGTGTGTACAGCACTGAGCAAGTACCCGCTTACCTTGCAACACTTCATCACAAGCCACTGTCTTGCCCCGCTCCATTTTTCGTTTAACTTAATTTGTTTATGTTTTTAAAAAAAATCTGAAAGTACGCCTATACCCGAGTCCGACAAGCTATTGACCGAACACAGAAGTACGGACATGACAACTGAATTACAAACTCAAATTGAGCAATTCTGCCTAAATTTAACCCGTTTTATTTTTCTACTTTTTAAACGAAGAATTATAGCTATAGGCAATTCAAGGTAAAGTGAGCACTTTTTAAGGCAATGCCAATTTTTTCCTGTCAGCCAATTTCTACCTTTCCGCCACTTTTTGATACAAACGTCACCATTTAAATAATAAACAAAGTGTATACATTTGACCTCTTTCAAAGGTTAACCTCTGAGGCTGTAATAAAATATATTTGTTAGTGGTTAATGCCTTTCGAATGGGCCTTAAAAAGTGCTCACTTTAAATTGAATACACCCGGTGCCGTTATTCCCTTCTGAAAATCGCCATCAAAACTTTAATCCCTTTCGCCGATTAAACAGGGTTTTCCAATGTTATCACTACGATTCCTGGTAGGGGGGGAGGAGGGGGGGGGGGGGAAGCGATCGTACTGAGACTTCCTCCTCCGCAGCGCAAGTTTTTAAGCTCCCTCGATTTCCAACTCCAACTTTCACACGAATACCAGAGGCAGGAATCCACGCCGGCGCTCATTGGACGCCGCTTACCGCGAAATTCAAACCACAGCTACGAACACGCCGTCCTCCTGTGATCACCGGAGACACCGTGTCCTGTTCTTGTGTTGCTATTTTGCCGTTCGCGGCTACTTCCAGCTTTTCTGAAGCCCGCCCGAATTTATTTACACTCTTAAGACGGTTCCTCCGCCTCGCCACAGCAAAGGGACGACGCGCCGCATTCGTGGCACTCAATTAATAATATTTAGCGCGAGAATTATTTCGTAAAGGCTGTTCGCGGTAAGTGACCACTTTGGAAATGAACCTTAGGAAAAAATCACGGCACCTGTCTGCATATATTTTAATGGGCACACTGAGTGACATTCGCCCAGTAAAGTTGAAAAGGGTGGAGGGAAAGTAGTTCCATATCACAAAGTGGAGTAAAATGTGCTAGCTAACCATTTACAATAACTTACATTATTCATTTCGCGTTCTGTTTTTTTTTAATGAATCGAAATGTTAAGACATAATAGCAGATTTTTAAAATATTAACTTTTCTAATAATTCAACTGTTTCACTTGACCGAAGCATGGATAGTGACGAGGCCCATAGCAATGCCAATTTTACATAAGGTGTAGGAATACACAACTTGCGTACAAGTAGATCCTTAGCAGGGCTTTCAAAAGTGCTCATTTTACCGTGAACAGCCTATATGCACATTGCGTACACGTCCGACCTGTGTAAAGTTAACATTTCCATGGGTCCTATCGCTTTACTGAAGTGTCTTTCGAGAAAAACTGTCGAATAATTATAAAAAAAAAAAAAAACAAATATTTGAATAATTTGCTGATTCTTACGCATGCATTAAAAAAGAAAAGCAAAATAAATGATTTCAATATATACTTACTTAACACTACATTCCCTCCATTATTACCAACTTGCAGGTAGGGGCAGTGAAGTTTTTCAAAGTTTAATCTTAAAAAGTAATTAATTAATCGTGAATATCTTATACGCCACTGTAAAGGGAAAGTATAAGAGACTCTAGTTTGGACGAAGCCCAACCAAAAGTTTTTGTCAGTGCTGTAATATACAGCTTATATTGTCATTAGAACGAGTTGCCAAATAAAACTTCATAAGACACGTTAAGGAAATGAACTACCACAGCAACTGACATGTGCAATATAGCGATGTTACGAAACTGGAAAGTCTTGTGCCAAGTCATCATTTCAGACATTTCTGGTCCGTCGTAATTTTTGGGACCACATTTGCACGCTGTCATTCGATTTTAATAAAACGTGTTTTTTTACAGTGTGAAATCGCGGAGGAAAAAAGAATACACACATTTACCGGCACTTAAGCCAAATTAGAAGCGAGTCACCTATATCCGCCACTGCAAGAACACCAGTTCTGTTGGTTTCTGTGTTAGAACTCACCATCGTCCTATTGGTCCATACCACACCGGACACTACCGTGTACTTTGCAGCGTTCATTATTGGCCGGTCATCAACCAATGGAGAGCCGAGCTGATATTGACCCTATAAAATACATTTTATGGTATAAAATGATTTACAATCAATCATGTCTCTTTCAGTGGCTATTTAAAAAAAGGGAAAATCTATCGTTAGCAATATCATTTTTTCTGCGCTGTCGTGTTCCATGAGAGTTTGGCCGGTAGGGATGTTTAGCGACGAAGATCAAGAAGCCCGAAATAAGGATTTTCGACGGTTTCGTGGAAACAGGTGCCGGAAACCACTATCATCCAGCATTTACTATGGAAGCGATAAGTTAATAACATCTGTTGGGCAACTATATATGGCCATGGACTATTAATGTGTTTGTTCCACGTAATGTAGGTATTTGTGTCTGTACAAAGCTTTTAGTGAATAGATTGAATTGAATATTTAATTATGTCCTCGGAAGTATTGATTAATAAGAACAGTTACACATCTCCAAGTGTAACACATGTGTAAAAGAGCGCAGCAGATGGGGTTGAAACGCCCCACACTCGAACATTTCAAACAGAATGTTGATTTTAGGTCTAAAGCACAGACCAGAATGCAAATAATCCAAAAGCAACGACTTTAAAATGTGGAATAGACTTTTGGCTACGTGTTTGGGAATTGGCCCCACTGCACGACGTTTAGACGTGTGCGAAATCACGGTATTTTATTTCGTGTCATGTACGTAAGGTGTTCGGCCAATCGAATCACAGGAAACAAGTGAAATAGGTAGTAATCCGTTGCGTTTATTTGAATACAAATAAGTAATACATCCAAATTACGTTGTTTGATAATAAATTACTAGATCACTAAATCAAGTTAATTTATAATCGTGTGTGATTGGTAGAACATAAGACAGGTGGATATTCACAATGAACCACACATTTCTGTAAACGTTCTACGCAGACGTATCTCACACGAAATAGATCACGAACTGAGGCCGTGTTCGAATTGGCGCTTTTAGTTTACTGAAAGGTCGCGTAAGTCGACTAAAATAATGACGTATTTGATATTCTAGTATAATAGTAATAATCGTTTTACAATGCACCGTTACGTCAGAAAAGCGAATCGAAAAAGTAAGCGGAACAAACCGACGACTTGGGATGAATTTTTACCATTTATTTATTTCGGCTTTATTTATACTGGCGAAATTAAGACTTCAATTTTTTACTCTCACAGTTAACCAGTGTAAACATACGCAAACTGCATAACAGAAAATGTCAGTGTATAGTGTATTTGATTGGCGATAAAGCATTGGCTTATTAAGTAGAAAGGTTTTCGTATGCTACAGCCTAAAGAAGAAGACCTTTGCTTCATTTTGCAGCTAAATAATACAACACACTGCCTCAAATAATTATTAACAAATATTTAAATATGACAAGGCAATGTTTAAAGAAATAAAAATTAAAATAGCACAATAATAATCCGCATTATCAATCATAAATATAAATGTGCGTAACCTATAAAGTACCTGAGAGGAAAACGACATATTGAATCTCAGCTCATTAAAATAAACATATATATATATAAATTGAATGCAACAACTCATTAAAATAAATCGACGAATGGACAGCAACAATTTACAATACGAAGAAACGTACGGTCTTGCAACTTACGAAATAAAAAATATTCAGCTGTTGCAAATTACTTATATAGGTTATAATATGACAATCGCCACAGCTAATCGAAGCGCTTGCCCTGTACACGACAGCGGCCACGAAAACGAATATCAACAAACCAAATAGACTCGATTCCTATTGTACCTATACGCGGAATCACGTACGCGGACGATATGGGAAATGCCGAGAGCTTTCTTGCGTGTTCTCTTGCGTTATACGCGTCCGCATGCGTGTCATTGCAGAACGCCAATCGTAAACCCCACCCTTAAGGCCTGTTTACAATTGCGCTATCCCAACCTGTGCCTTAGTACGAGGATGCGCTGATCGGTGCACCCATAGACTAAAGATGAGGTAGGCCTACCTCGCTGGCTGCGCGCAACAAATCTCCGTGTCGCAAATTTGAACTGCTTTTCTGTCAACACGTCTAGCGAAATCGGCATGGTTTGGATTTAAGGTTAGAAAACTGATTTGTAAACAAATGATTTAAGCTGTATGTATACTTAGTCTTAAAGGCTGTTCACGATAAAGTGAGCAATTTAGAAATGAACCTTAGAAAAAAGTCACAGCCCCTGTATGCATATATTTTAACGGGCTCACTGAGTGGCATGTGCTCAGTATAGTTGGTAAAGATGGATGGAAAGTAGTTCCATATCTTAACGTCGAATAGAAAGTGTTAGGTATAACCATTTGCAATAACTTAAATTAATTCTATCTGTTTGTGTTTTTTTTTATGTGTCGCAGTGTAAAAATGAGCAGAATCGTAAAGTATTTACTTTCTTAATAATTTTAAAGTTTAATCTGACCGACGCGTGAATAAAGTGATGAGATCCATTTCAATATTAATTTTTCACGTGGAGGAATACACAACGTGTATACAAGTAGATCTTAAGCAGGGCTTTCAAAAGTGATAATTTTACCGTGAACGGCCTATATTAATTTGTAATGTAGTTTGATTGAATTGAAACTGGTAAAAGTATTTTATTCATATAATAGCTCTTGTCATTTAAAAATTAACAAACACGTTCATCATTGTTGACCATGTGACTTTGACAGTTGTGTTCCTTTGTGGTAGGTCAATGTTGGGTACATGCGCAGAAGATGAATAATCGGTCTACCTCATCTTTAGTCTAACGCGACACTCTGAAATCATAATGATGTCCCAAACGGCTGTGTTCCAAGTCAACCTGTTGAAGCATTCGGAAAAATTGAACTTTTGTCCCAAGTTGTGTCCTAAGTTGATAGAAAAAGAGGAAGACTTCAAATACTTTCGCGCGCATTCATGGAATGTTAACGATATTAATGTAAAGCATGGCTGTGCAAGGTGGGTTTTCTCAAAACAAATATGACCAAATGCTAATAAATAATTAGTTATGCCTTCGTTCGGTCTGACAATTTTATTTGGAGGCTAAAACTTTTAAAACGTAAGTTTAAAAAATAAAATTTTGATGTCAGATGGCGAAATTATTAAAAATAAAACCGTTAAGGCGATTATTATAAAGAAATATTCAAATCACCCATTTCGTAAACATTAAATAATCAATAATTCAGCAAATTTAAACATCACTACGTAACAGTAATTAACGTGCCAAAATTTACTGCTCGCATCTGGCAACGCATTTGTAGATTATATTCGGACTGCGTCATTGTGACGTCACGACGCCGAGTTTCGGACACGTCCACGCCGCAGGAACAGCCGAATGTAGACAAGCCTTTACTCTCTGTTATAGGCTGTTCGCGGTAAAATGAGCACTTTTGAAAGCCCTCCTTGAAATCTACGTGTATCCACGTCGTGCATTCCTCCGCCTTAGGTAAAAGCGTCGCCATGGGCCTCATCACTTTATTCATGCGTCGGTCAAATGAAATTGCGAAACTACTAAGAAAGTAAATACTTCACAAATCTGCTAATTTTTACACTTCGGTGCATAAAAAAAAAAACAGAGAGCGAAAGAATTAATTTTAAGTTATCACAAATAGTTACCTAACACTTTTTATCCGACGCTAAGATATGGAACTACTTTCCATCCATCGTTACCAACTTTACTGGGCGAATGTCACTCAGTGCGCTCATTATAATATATGCATGCAGGGACACTGACTTTTTTCCAAGGTTCATTTCTAAAGTGCTCACTTTATCGCGAACAGCCTTTACTTGACTCTACTCTCGGAGTAGAGGCTGTTCACGATAAAGTGAGAACATTTGAAATCAACCCTAGAAAAAAGTCACTACTCTTACCTGAATATATTTTAACAGGCGCACTGAGTGACATGCACCCAATATAGTTGGAAACGATGGAGGGAATGTAGTTCCATGCCTTAGCCTCGAACAAAAAGTTTTAGGTAGCCATTTGTGATAACTAAAATGATTTCTTCAGCTTTATTTTTTTTTTTAGTTAATGGTAGTGTTAAAATGAGCTGAGTTGTAAAATATTTGCGTTTTTAATAATCCCAGCTTCACTTTACCTACGCACGAATAAGGTGAGGAGTAGAGGTAATGGAAAATCGCGAAACTTTTTTGAGCCAACGTTTCTTCCATTAACACTCTAACTAGTTTATTCTTTCATGATTGGATAGACAAGGTTCTGACACGGCTAAGTTGTTCGCAGACCAATCACGAATGTTCTGCCTAATAGCAGCAGAATCCTCATTGGCCCCAGTGAAATGGGGTACCTAGTAGCTTCACACATGAATGACAGCCAATAAGGAAAGAAAACTTTCGGACATGTCTACAATATGTTGAATCATAGCAAACAATAAACTTTTCCCGCGATAAATCGCCATCTCTAGTGATGAGGCTCATGGCAATGTTAGTTTTACACAAGGCGAAAGAATACACAACGTGCCTGCAAGTAGATCTTAAGCAGGGCTTTCAGAAGTGCTCAGTTTACCGTGAACAGCGTATAACATTGTGGAGCGCCGCCGCCCTGGAGGCTATAGGCTGTTCACGGTAAAGTGAGCACTTTTTAAGGCCCTTCTGTATTTTTCCTTTCGTCCAATTTCCATCTTCCTGCTGCTTTTTAATATAAACATTGCAATGTGACCAATAAACAGAGTGACTACATTCCACTGCCCTCGATATTTAAAGTCTGAGGGTGCAATAAGATATATTTATTAGTGGTTAATGCCTATCGGAAGGGCCTTAAGAAGCGCTCATTTTACCGTGAACAGCGTATAGGCTGCGGAAGCGGACGCAAGACAACAGTCGGGGCGGGAGCGTCCGCGGTCTGCGGTCGCGGCGGGCCGACACCCACTAGGTTGGCAGCCTTGCCCGCGCGGGGAGGGCTCCCGCAGGGTGGCCAACCGAAGGCGGTGGAATGAGGTCAGCTCATCGCAGAGCGCGGCGTAGTGCACCCTAGCGTGGGCGTGGGGCGCGGACGTCGAGATGACCCCTAGATGGTCGAGATGACCCCGAGATGCGCGCTCCCTTTTCCGTCCGCAGTGCACTTGTGAAGACGGGCCCCCGTCATCGGACGTACCGCCAAACTATTACACCTTCAATACAAGACTACCGTAACTAGGGGTGTTGTGATATAGGCCGTCCACGATAAAGTGAGCACTTTTGAAGCCCTAGTAATTTATTCTTTCAACCAATTTATATCTTTCTACCACTTGTTAATGTAAACGCTGCCATGTGAGTAATAAACACAGTGTATAAATTCACCATACCCAAAACTAAAAGTCAGAGACCACAATGAAATGTATTTATTGCTTACTATGTCTGTCGAAACAGCTTCAAAAAGTGCTCACTTTACCGTGAACGGCCTATACCATCAAAGTATCGATACTGGGATCGAAAGACAGGTATCGATACTCATTCCGCTGCCAATATCACAAGAAAATTATTGATAACGGTATCATATCAGTACCTGTAAATTTTATTTAAAATATAATTTTTTACTCTTCTATGTTTTATATAATATTTTTATATTTATTCATATTTAATTATAATTCTTATCATCATATACTGAGATCGTTCTCTCATTTCGAGGTCTATACAGAATTTGTATTTTTTTAGTATTTGTTGTTAGCTTTGAAAACATACAGAGAGCAGCACTTATTAATATTCGTTATATTTGGGCATCGTTCTCATTAGAGGACAAATACAATACTGATGTGTACTGATTTTAAAACTATTATTTTTTGGAGGAAAACACATATTTATATTTTGATTGAGAGGGTTCAAAATAAACAGCTACAAGTAATTCAGAAAAAATGTAATGGCATCGAATAATTTTCCGATATGATACTGGTAATGTATCGAAATAAAAGTATCGATTCCAAAATACCCGGTATCGAAAGGAAAGTATCGGTACATGATCGCCAGTATCGTATCAGTAATATTGCAACATCCCTACGGTAACTCAAAATGCGTTAAGGAGCCACGGTTGTGTAGTGGTTAGACTACTCGCCTCACACCTAGACGAACCGGGGTACGATTCCAGGCGGGAATCGTGGTCTGCGGGTTTACTCGGGGATCTCCCGTTTCCCGCGCCCTTTCACATTCTCGCGCTGCTCCATACTCACTTCGCGTCAACCCTCATCGGCACTCAAGACGTCGATGTTTAAGAGCCACACAGATCTCTTCACTCACTCGCCCCAACTGCGCATATTTCAACAGGTGCATAGACTGCGAATACTCCTATTAACTAAAAGCATGTTTTCCAAACACTCTTATCTCCTGTAGCATTATATTAAATTTAATTTAATGCCTGCAATATTTTTTTTTTTTTTTTTTCTGTCGCAAGTGTTTTTACGTCTCTCTCGACGGTTTCTTCCCTTGCTCTTCATAGTTAAGACTAGCTCTAAGTACACTTAGGGAGGTAGTCATTGCCCCAAAGGGCAGGCCATGGCTGCTAAATCCCAAGGGAGCTAGAAGGAGAGGTAGCGTCGTAAACTCACGCTGCCGAGTAACGTCACGAGGGGTACAGGCCAGCTGGCCGGCCCTCCGTGACGTCACGGCAGCCAGCTACAAGGTAGTTTAGTTGTGCATCTTCTGCTTATTTCTTCTTTGCGTTTCCAGAAAATTTACAAGTGTGTTTTTTTTTTTTTTTATAAGTGGTTAGAGGTGATGAACTCCAGATTTGTAAAAGATTTTAGAAAACCATGGCACAGTGCTTTTGGCATTCATTTTCAAGAAAAAGCGCAAATCCTAGAAGACATGAAAGGCGTTGTGGAAAACATGAGTGTAATAGGAAAAACTTCATTAACGCTTTTTCAGAAAGGCATAACAGTGTCTATCAAATCTCTTACCGGACTGTACAATTATTTAGTTTCAAGTGAAAACTTGAAATATGTTATAACTTGCCGTCTCAATCAGGATGTGCTTGAAAACTTTTTTTTTTTTTTTTTTCTCTGATATGTAGTATAGGAAATAACGACAACCCTGCACCAACACAGTTTAAATATCGTATACGAATGCTTCTATTCGGAAACGAACCCCCTCTCCCATCGGGAACATGCGTACAAGACATCAGTGCTAAGAAACCATATTTAACTTCTCAAATGCTTATAAAGTACATGGAAAATATCACCGAGGAAGAGAATGCCCTATCAGACAATGTAAATCGTGAAAATAGTGAGGTTGCAGAGGACATTGAACACGAACCAGAGGAAGAAAAAACACACTTATAGGCTGTTCACGGTAAAGTGAGCACTTTTTAAGGCCCTCCCAACAGGTATTAACCACTAATAAATATATCTTATTGCAGCCTCAGGCATTAAATTTTGAGGGTGGTGAAATGTATGCACTGTGTTTATTGGTTACATTGCAATGTTTACATTAAAAAGCAGCAGGAAGATGGAAATTGGATGAAAGGAAAAATTTAGAAGGGCCTTAAAAAAGTGCTCACTTTACCGCGAACAGCCTATAGCAGACTCTTTAAGTGGTTAAGATGAAGAAGCACTTCGCTACCTGGCGACTACTTGGCTCATTGCAGCAAGGACGAAGGTAAGTCTCTTGAGACAATCATAAATAAATAAATAAATAAATAAATAAAAAAATTAACATAAATCTGTTTTTATTTTTTTTTATTCTCTTTTTATGTATGTGGTTGGATTGAATCGTTCAGTCGCGGGGGACTTGCTATACCGTCTCAAGCGTTACTCGCCATGGTCAATAGCGCTGAGAAATTGTTTTAACTCATACCACGAGAGCGGACTGAACAGCATACCTGCTGTAATACAGACTGCGGACTGAACAGCATACCTGCTGTAATACAGACTTCCTTCACGCAGCTTACAGCGAAATTTCCGAACGTAAGCGTCAACAGACAGAAACTCGCCAGGACCCGGGCTTTCATAAGTCTGTACTTTCTGAATTGCAGAAGCTCACGCTGACGCTTTGCTCAAACGAGAAAAAACAAAACGAAAACAATTTTGTAAGCAGCCTCAAGAATAGCTGTCAGCTATGTATCTACCTGCCTGCTTGCCTGCTTTTAATTTGTACAATGTAAATTTTATACTTTTACGTCATAATCCTTTGACATGACTATCCAGCTAAGAATTTTTTTTATCAAGGGAACTAAAAACTGTGTATTTTCAATTGTTGTTGTCGCCATAAACTGTCCATCTTAATTTTTTTTTAATGCATCTTAAAGTTGGTCATAGTTTTATAAAGTATGGTAAAGTGACGGATACTTAATGTGACATAAATATTGTTATGGTAGTTTGGGCATGTAAATAATTCATACTATACAAACACATCTAATAGAGTGATTAGTCAGTAGGTTCAACACCTAGCACGTTTTGCATAAAGGCCATTGGGGGTAAAGTGAAAAAAAAAAATTTTTATTGAAGCCACAGACGGTAACTTTTGAGAACGGTAAAATGTATACTTGGGTTTTAAATTGTAGGGAAATTTGTATATAAAAATAATAATGTAAGGATACAAACTGGCTCAAAGAACTTAAATTGTGCTCACTTTACCGTGAACAGCCTGTAATAGACTACACTGTTGGTGGGTTGCCGCCCCCCGGCGGAGGCTCTCTGCATGGAGCAGGCGCTGCACAGTACCCCTGTGACGTCACACGGACCGACCGCTCTCCCCTCCACTTTTAGCCTTCAGATCGGCCCTACCTCTCCCTCTAACTCCCTTGGCCCAATCCCTCTTTGCCGTGAGGCATGTCTCCTCGCATGATTTCTATTCCATGTAGGCGTAGGGGGTTAGCCCTGAGACGCAATAAAATCCCGCCCTACCATCGAGCCTTAACTTCACATAACACTTAGAATAAGGTAGTTAAGAAAATAAAGACTGTGAATTCGCCCAGTATGGTTGGTAACGATGCACGTAAAATGGTTCCATGTTTCAATGTTCATTTAAAAGTTTAAACATATTGTGAATACAGAAATTATACATTTTTCTTTTTGTTTTTTTTTTATGCACGTACGTGCAAAAGTAATAATTTTTACTTTTATAATAGTTTCATAATTTTACTTGACCGACGTAGGAGTAAAGTGATCAGGCCCACGGACATGTTAATTTTATTTAATTAATGTGGAAGAAAACACAGCAGGCATGCATACCAAGAGCTCTTAGGCAGGGCTTTTAAACGTGTTCAGCGTTCTGTAATCAGTCTACAATAGGCCGTCCTGCAATCTAAATCATTACATTAGGACGTGTTTTGACACACGGCCTTACTACAATCCCAGTTGCGTTCCGGTATAGGCTGTTCACGGTAAAATGAGCACTTGTAAAATCCCTGCTTAAGATCTACTTGTATGCTCGTTGTGAATTCTTCCCCCTTCTGTAAAATTAACATCGTAATGGGCCTCGTCGCTTTATTCATGCGTCGGTCAAGTGAAATTGTGAAATTATTAGAAAAGTAAATATTTTATAAAACTGCTAATTTTTACACACTGGTGAATTAAAAAACCAGAAACCGAAATAAATTATTTAAATTTTTTATTTGACGTTAAGATCTGGAACTACTTCCTATCCATCGTTACCAACTTTACCAGGCGCATGTCACTCTGTGCGTCCGTTGAAGCATAAGCAGCCACGGGCAGAGATTTTTTTTTTAAGGTTGATTTCAAAAGTGCTCACTTTGTTGTCAACAGCCTTTAAGAAAATTTCAGCAGCGTTATCACGTGATCCGAAAATATTCTACGGTTGTCTACAACCGCAGTAAAGAAACTTTTATGTGACCAATCAGAAACAAGCATAAAAAAAAAGACTAGTTTTTCATGAGTAACGGATATTTACGAAGAACATGACGTGTAAAAAATTCGCTTTCGCGAGAAATTTTTTTTCATATTGTAGGAAATACTGTGTGGGGGAAAACTTGGAGAGAGATATAGTTTACATATGCCCCACGTATGAGTATTAGCCTCTGTAAGAAAACGGGTGAACCCTGCTATGGTTTTCTAGTCAAATGTAATGTATACAGGCAGAACTGCATAATTAAAGCGAAACAACCTGGGAGAAATCCATAGTAACAAAATTGACATCAAACATTAGCCAACTGGCAGTTAATTTGCATGCCGCAAACCATCGTCGAAGTTGCTTGTATTCCACACCAACAGAATGTCAATAACCTGGATAGCCCTGCTCACAATCAGGTTCTGTACAACCTCCTGCATAGCTATGCAACACTACATAACACATCGGAAGACATATGAACCAACTATATATTTATTTAAAGCAATTAAAGGCTTACAATTTTTAAGCAATAATTTAATGTGGGAAAATATCATAGAAGTAAATTGCCTGAAAGTTTCATTCCTTGGTAGTGTTAAAAATGCAAGGGATATGGATGCAGCAGCTGGACTAGGCCTATAAAGATATCTCTCATTATGCCTGCTACAAATAACAGTTAAGTGAATAGAGTAATTGAAAGTAAAAAAAACATATATATTATCTAGACATCTTGAATGTTGCACACACTTAAAGTTTTGCAGAGTAGATTTAATTCAGTTCAAAATAAAAGTCGCTGATGTTCTCATATTTGGCCGTTACAATAAATTACGTGTCGTGTATAATTCCATATTTAAAATGCTTCTGGCTAGCACAGTTTATGTTGGTAGAGCAATCAAATACTTATTTAAATCTCAGGCATTTTGTGGCCACAGAAAAGTGTCGGGAAATAATGCCGCTTACTTTAAAAGTTTATTAAATACTCTCAAGTACGTGTAACGGTCACTGTATATTAAGGTGGGATCATACCTTATATAAATGTTGAGTTTCTCACACTTATTTTATATGTAGACCTATTCTGACGGTAGTATCGTGTACCGTTGGCTTATCACTCATATTTTAATATACTTTTTTGGGTCTAATTAACCTTAAAAGATTTTATTTATACTTCTAACGTATAACTAAGGCCTCACTGGCCTGCTGCCGTTGTTACCCACTTAATTCAAGATGGAGTATGGAACATTCCGTCACCATCCATTATCGGCAGCGGTTAAATATTCAAATTAATACCGAGTACATAGGGCTTAACCCAGGGTGCTTTCCAACACCGTGACGATTTAAAAGGGTGCGCCTAAATGTTGCCAACTTGCACACAGTAAACAAGTTACTTGAAACCTGATAAAACAAAATAAAATTACAACAATTCACATATGGAAAATTAACATTTCAGCTGCTGCGTGTACATTAATATTATGTAGAATTAAGAAAATAAAATAATGTTAGAACAATATTACATGTGAAAAATATGACATTCATTATATTTGTTTACTAAATTAACGTGCGTGTACTAGTATTATAAATTTGCATGCTAACTTAAAGTATGTTGAAATGCAAATCGCACGTATAAAATAATCAGACGTTAGATATGCCTCCCTACACTTTACTCCCGGCGAACATAGATTTAGGTGAGCAAGTGAGTACGAGTTTCTTTAAATCTCTACGTAACGTCACCCAGAATAAAATCTGTTCTAAATACACTTAAGCTTCAGGTGCTAACAATAACAATGGCAACGTATACTAATCAGCAGAATTATTCATTATACAGTTGTGTTCATCAATCACAATAAAATCATTCAGTTTAAAGAACAATATTGTACACATTGAGACAGTGTGAAATACTAGTACTTAGTTTCAGTTTCAACAATCGAGATAATCTCGTAGCAGCTTGGCTGGTAAAATAAAAAAACACAGCAAAGTTTATTGATCTTTTTTTTCCCCTTAAAAATGTCGCTGCTATCTTACCCTTAAAAAAAAAAAAATACCTTGCACAGTTGTTTGAAATATCATGTTTTTTTAATTCTCTTTCTGCCTTCTCCCTGCGGTCACGTGTCATATTTCTCCAGAAACAGCGATGGCCGCCGGCTTCTCCTCCAATCAGGGCGAAGACACACGGCCGTCTTGTCCAAGCAGTCTTTTTAGAAGGGAGAGACAAATCAGTCTGCCTAGTTCCGTGATTAGGGCGGGATTGTCGCTCGCTGTCGCGCCGAGTTGGAGATTCTTACGTCGTAGGTGAGATTACAGCTCTCTCAGGAGCTAGCTGAAACAGTGCTGACACAGTGGAACTTCGCCGAGCGTCCAAAACCACACGCTCTGTCAGGGTTAATTCGAAACGTGGCAGTGACGCGCTCGTATTACGTTATCTACATAAAATGTAAACAATGCATTCTTTGTTTGTGTGAGAAATTACGTGCGGTGACACTTTAATTCTTCGTAGTTAACCCAGCATAAGTCCCTCGAGTATAATGCACCGATTTACTAGTGGTGGCGTCCTTATGTCACTACACACGTCTGAAAAACAATACATAAACACAGTCTTTCTTCATACGTCGGCACCTCTTCTGTGGCGTTACCGCAAACACTTATTACTCAATTGCATTCATAACAGGACATAATGACTATGAATCGACGTAGATCGACGTAGATTATGCACCTGCAGAACTCTCAGAAGGAAAATGAATAGATCGGAAGAACAGCCTTTCACCAGATACCTGATAAATGCATAACAAAAGCATAAGGAGAATATTGCGACATCTCGCAAGACGATTTTAAAAACAACAATTAAATACAGTAAGACTCAGAAGCCAATTAACTTCACACTTGAAGAAGAAAAAGAGGACATTATTTACAACACTAAACAATCAACATTAACTAACCACACTATACTAGGAACAAACATGAAGAAACTATATACAAACATCCGTCAACCAACTAGGATTATGCAGGAATTTAGTCATTATTTATACCGGGATTAATTCTCAAGAGGACTCTGGATTACTCTCTATCAACATACACGTAAGTATCAATGTGGGCTAGGAACTGCTATCCAATGTGTTTACTTTCCCCTCTAACTGTTTAGGTGCTTCTCGTAGTACAAAACAACACCGCAGACTTATCATCCTCATATTACATTACTGTGAACGAACTTACTTCACTTGCCCTATTTCCTGGCGGCATACTACAGCAGTTACTTACTGGGAACCAAGGGCTTATCTTGTAGGCTCGTAAATACATAATATTCGATGTGATATTAATTATTTGTATTCGCATACACATTACAGGCAGGCTCTCAGGCTCCGTACAATAACAAACATCGCCCTTTTACATTTTCCCCTTTTTCAGTCCAGGCAAAATATACTGCCGTCCGCTGTCTGGAAATTCCAGTGTACTGATACCAATTCATGCTCGATTTTCACAGTAGAGTGTCATACTCAGGTTTCCGTCCTGATTAGTGCGTTGTACGGCTTGAGCTGACGTAAATTGTCCAAGCTAAGGCCTCACTGGCCTGCTGTCGTTGTGACCCACTTAATTCAAGATGGAGTATGGAACATTCCGTCACCATCCATTATCAGCAGCGCTTAAATATTCAGATTAATACCGAGTACATAGGGCTTAACGCAGGGTGCTTTCGAAATACCGTGACGATTCAAAAGGGTGCGCCTAAATGTTGCCAACTTACACACAATAACCAAGTTACTTGAAACCTGATAAAACAAAACAAAATTACAACAATACACACATGGAAAATTAACATTTCAGCTTCTGCGTGTACATTAATATTACGTAGAATTAAGAAAATAAAATAATGTTAGAACAATATTACATGTGAAACATATGACATTCATTATATTTGTTTACTAAATAAACGTGCGTGTACTAGTTTTATAAATTTGCATGCTAACTTAAAGTATGTTGAAATGCAAATCGCGCGTATAAAATAATCCGACGTTACAATATTTTGAGTTTCTAATTTAGCGTTTACTTAAAGCAAGTACAAATCCCGGCTTAAATTAACGGAAATTGCAAATATAACACTACGAATTCCGTTCACCATGCACTTTTCCTATCACCAGAGATTGGATGAACAAAGTTTTGACCCGTTTAAGTTGTTTGCAGATCAATCGCGAACGATCTACCTTATAGTATCAGAATCCTCATTGGTCCGGTGAAAAGGGGTAGTATCTTCATACATGCATGATGGCCGATAGGTAGGGCCACCTGTTTTTCGCGAAAAGCTTCCAGGACTATTTGTACAGTACGTGGAATTCTAGCAATCAACTTTTCCCGGGATAAATCACTTTCATCTATCGTTACCAACTTTACTGGGCGCATGTCACTCGGTGCGTCCATAAAAATATATGCAGGCAGGGGCAGTGACTTTTTTCAAAGGTTGATTTCAATAGTACTCACTTTACCGTGAACAGCCTATAACCATATATACAAATCGGCGTCAAAATATCTACTTTAATTTCTGCTCTGAAAAAAAAAAATTGCATTGAAATATTCCCTAGTGTTTTAAAAACTAGAATATAAACAACTGCTGACAGTGAGGCCCATATGGCAACTAGGCAGGCCCCTCAAGGCGGTAGGAGACCTGTCGCTTGGAATGCATTGCAGCGTGTTTGAAAAATGCGTTTTTTGACGCGATAACGTCTTACAACTCAGTCCCTATGTTCAGAAAGTGAGCGCCACGGAAAGTTGCCCTCGGGTCCGTGGCAATTACTCGTTGAGAATGAGCAGTACGCCAAATGTAAATGCACGATAGTACAGGTCGGTCCTTTAGCTTCGTGCTTCGCACGCGAACGTATCGTTCTGACGTCATCAGGCTGCGGTGGGAGCCGCGCTGCGAACATATCTTTGATCTCGAGCGGTTTAGTTTGCTTAAGACCGCTGTAGCGACCGAACGGCTCATCCGATCGGAGAAATTCTGGTGTCAGTTTGTACGAAAAAAATAGTAACTGAAAACATAACCAAGAATCATAAATAATAAACATACGTGGTGACTTTATAACCAATAATAATTTTCTTTGCGGATTACAGACCAAAATAGTTAAAAATTACGGGTAAGGCGAGAAGGACACTAATGATATTAACAACATGAATAGTTCTCGACAAGACAAATCTATTACTCAAAGGATGACTCAGCTACCTCAATCCATTCCGGAGTTATATGAAGAGGAAGTTGACAATTCTACGCATCGCATGTGACACCACGTGACGAGACTAATACTAAACAACGACGATACAGTCAGCGCAAACGCAAAAAGCACCAAGATAAGATTACAGCAACTCAGAGAATTAAATACCAAACGAAAGGAGAAGTCAATAGACACGTCTCCAGCAAATACATTAATGGCGTTTCAGCCAGGCACGAATCAGGGATACCGAGCCACCAGTGACGTACATCTCAGTCGGACACGGCCCAGCCAAACGAGCAGGATTCTGTCTAAGAAGCCGCTAATGACTTCCGCAGAACGACCAAGAGCATACCGTGAAAGGAGGACCCGTATAGAAGTCACGTAAATATACCTACGGCAGTGTAGACGACACAGCCCACCCCGTTTTTTTTTGTCAAAACTATTAAATGTGCCCCCAATAAGTTTACCTACGAAAATTAAGTAATTATATTACAGACGAATGTTACTTCCAAGACATTACGCAAATTTGAAACACTATTTTCATGCACTCGAACATTGCTAAAAAAAAAAAAAAACTGCTTTTACAGATTGCTACACCTCAAAATATACGAACAGGATACGCGCGACAACAACCAAATCTTTGTTTACGGCAACCAAGTAAGAACAACAAAATAATTTGGTTTCAACAGCGAAATATTCCATCGTCCATGTACAAACAATTGATTTGGTTGCACCAAACAGCGCAGAATATCGAAGTGTAACTTACAGAAGCGTAATTCGGTGGCTGTTTCTTTGATGTGAGCGAACTCGGTCGCTCATTGGTCGCGGGAAGCTGTGGAAGCGGACCCTCGTGACACGCACGCTCAGTGTCTCTTCGCTCCTACGTGCCAGGCGTGCAGTGTTTCCGTCGTGACGCTGTACTGTGCAATTCAGAAATGTGACAGTGCGGTTTTATTGCACGCGATGAAAGCCCACAGATTAAACTACTCCCGTATCTTTGTACTTTTCTCTTGCCGCTTAAGGAAGCTGCACAATAAAGCTTTAAAAATACTAAATTTTACCATTTTCACAAATTGTTCTCCAATAATACACTTAATATGACAAAAAAAAAAAAGTAGGAACATGGATAATTTTTTTTTTTTTTTTTTTTTTTTATCTTTTTTGATAAAAATGTGTTTGCAGAACATTTATTTATCGAGATACGCTTATTCGCGCAAACAACTATTTCACAAAAAATGCGGGGTCCATCCCACTCTTAACAACGAGGTCTCGAGAGACGATGAGGATGAAATGAGCTGAGTATGGAACAACACCGGATTTGTAAGGGGGGGGGGGACGGGAGATACCCGAGAAAACCCGCCGACCGGCACGATTCCCACATGAGAATATCCGGAGTGACCCGGCCGGGGATTGAACTCGGATCGTGTAGCACATTCAGGTCTGCGCGTATTTATTATAATTGAATACACGTTAGAAGTGAACCACCTGTATTCACCACTGCAGGAACGTCTATTCTGTTGGTTTCGGTATTCCTATTTACCACACTTCTATTGGTCCACACCACACTGGGGATGCTTACTGCGCTCTACGACGTTCATCGTAGGCTGGTAATCTGCCACTGGGGTCGCAGAGCTGATTATGTTCCAATCAAATGTCTCTTACTGTAAAAGGTTTACAGTGAATCGTGTCCTTTTATAAGGGCATAGCAAAAAAAAAAATACATTTTTCGCAGGAAAACTATAGCTGCTGTGTTGTATTGTTCTTTTTAGATCCTGTGAAATACTAGCGGAACAATGACGCTATAACCATGCTAGTTTTATTTTCAAGGGCGAAGAAATTTTTAAACTGACGTTGCTCGAACTTAGCTCGAGCGTTGTCCAGAATGTGTTTAGAGGAGGGTGAGCAGTCTAACCGCTCAGCCACCGCGGCCCTGTGTGACTGGAGTTCACAATACATGCCGCTGTTTCGCCCCCTGCGTTTAAACGAAACCTTTTTTTCGAGCAGTGAAAAATAAAATGTCGATATTTGAGAGCAGCTGAACACACGTCATCCGTCCCCTCCCCTTAACTACGCCACTGAGGTGAGTCACGGATACAGCGCGCAGGTCTTGGAAGCAAGTGACTGCAGTATAATTGGTACCTTCTAAAGGCCGGGATTGCAAGTTGGGGTCACAGGATGGCGGTGTAGAATGACTTGAGATCCGGGTTTATGAGCTCTGCTTCAATACGCCGCGTTCACGCTCGATAAACCAGGTGACAGGCCCAAGAACGCTGCGTTTACAGTAATGGCAGGAGAGAGTTATTCAATGAACACTGTTCCCCGACTGTTGAACACGCAAAAGTCTCTAAAAACTACCATAGGCAAGGCAATTTGTTTTTCGCGAAAAGATTCCACGACTGGTTATTCTCTAAAACACATTAGTTCAGAACTGGCATCCACAGTCTTATGTATGTACAAATGTGCCGATGTCAAATGCACATTGGTTGTCTGCTGTCACAGTTGAAGACGACAATTGGGCCAGCCTTCTCCAGGAGGCGTCAAACACCGTGGGAACCAATGGCTAAAGTGATACAAACGCACGTGTTTTGAATTCTAGCTTGTCCCAAAATGAATCCGCGAATTCTTCACGTCTCTACTCTTTACGTACGCCGGTCGGCGTCGCCTCTGTTGCGTCATCGTTTCTTGCCTCACTCACACAGACATACCCCTAACTGGGCGACCACCTTTTTTTTCTCCCCCTAACCTACCCCGATTCTAAGTTTAGAGTGTGAGCCCCGAGGTAGGCACGGGACCTAAGCGTGTCTCTCAGGACTAGGAAGGAATCAATGTCAGAGGGCATACATCGCTGCTAAGAGGGACTGGGCAGCCGTGGCCACGTTTGACGCCATGACTACCTTCCTAGGTGTACCTATAATTAACCTGTATCTAGCGAAACCCGCATTTCGCGCAAAAATCTCACGACCAGTTGCACTTCATACCGCGTTAGCTTAAATCCACCGTCGTGATTGGACGACCCCGGTGTTACACGTCTTGGGGGTCTGCTCGCGAATCACAGACGCACAGTATCGGAGTAACCTAACTCTGATTGGCCAGTCAAATGAGAATCTCACAGAAACACGCGGACAATAAACAGAGGAAAACTGCTGCTACGCCCGCGGGGTATTGAAATATAGCATGCGCGGAAATATTTTTGCGAAAGGAAAAAACTGCATAGGCACCGAAACCCCCCCCCCCTTTTTTTTTCCTTCAGGAAAGAATTCAAAATTATTGCAAGCATTAATATAAATGCTGCATGGAACAGAGAGGTGGTTACTACGCTTTTTATTAGTGGGCAGACACTCGAGAATTTCGCGGGTTCGTTTCTAGACAAGTTGGAATTCACACACTTGTACGGTCATGTTACTTTTGTAATTGGTCGACGTGTTGTTTGACACCTCCTGGAGAGAAATCAGCCAATAACAAACATGTGCGCCCAGCAACAGCCTTTTACTACCACAGCCATAAACCAATAAACAGTTGATATCTCTATGAGAGTATGTACGACTGTGAAGTATAGCCTTACAGGTCATTGCACTCGCGAATTTCTCGGGTCTCTATTAAAGGGTAGAGAGATGTTAGTATAGAGGGGCCGGATTCCTCAACCGCCTTAAACAGATGTGCGTATAGGGAAACGCGGAATGCTGAAATCGCCGGCGGACATGGTCCGTGTGGAAAGTGAAGCAAGACGACGAAGTAAGGAAATTGGAACACAGCGCGAGGAATGCGGATCTGGTGGAAATATCTCCCCTCCGCAAGTTGCTCTCCGCCACCCGGGGCGAGTAGAGTGCGCGTGCCGTGAGACGGGATTTGCAACAACCCGTCGCGTCCGTCCGTCGTCCGCCCGTCAATCACGTGACCAACAGCCAATCACAGGTGGCCATTGATTCTATCCGCACGCCCGTCAAAACCTTGGCAAGCTTTAACTGTTGACGGACGAACGGATGAAATTACAGCTTTCTAATCTCGCACGTTTTGTTACTCGTTCATCCCGTGTTATTTACAAGTCTGTGTAGTGTGTAGAATGTTTAGTTTTGACTGTCTTTTGTTTTCATAATTGTTTGTTTATGTAATGTAAAATGACATTAAGTTACATTTTTCCCGAAGATCAATTGATAAATACTTTTGGAAACACGAGTTCCTTTTGTGCGATAGTAAAAGTAATAAAATCACGCTTTATTATTATTTTTACATCGATTAATTTCCGTTACGTACTTGTATGTGCGTTTTGGCAAGAAACACAATACCGCCTAAATTTTCCCTTTTTATGGAGAATTTTTTCCTATTTGTAATCAGTTTTTTTTTTTTTTTTACTTTGCAGCAATGAACTTAACGACGGACGTACGAAGTTTGACTGTAAATCGCTCGGCTGGGAGACGGACGAATGTATGACGGACGGGCGGATGACGGACGGACGAGACGGGCTTTCGTAAATCCTGCCTGACGCTACCATAGCGGAGCGAGCGATAGTACAGCCTTGAGAACGTTCGCGGTGAGGCGTTACACAGAGGCTGTGTTCCAGTCGGCAGTTTAAGTTCACTAAACGGTCACGTGCATAGGCGCCGAATGCAGAGAATGATAGACTAGCGGCGGGGAGGGGGGAGCGGTCGCCCATTCCACTTTTCATCCGCGGGGGGGGGGGGGCTGGCGTCGCCCCACTGGGTTGATAGACAATAGTCGGCAACTACTTCAGTGTGTAACGCGTATTTATAACTTATTGCAAACTTGTTACCTTATTATTATCAAAGTACACCTTGTTTATAGTTATAAGCTGTTCATAGTAAAGCGAGCACTCTTTCAGGCCTTCCCAACAGGCATTAACAATTAATAAATATATCTTATTGCTGCCTTAGGTGTTAATTTTTGAGAGTGATGAAATGTATACACTGTGTTTATTGGTCACATCGCAAGTTTTTTTATTAAAAAGCAGCAGGAAGATAGAAATTGGGCGAAAGGAAAAATTAAGAAGGACCTAAAAAATTGCTCGCTTTACCGTGAACAGACTATATTTATGAAGCAAAAAAAAAAAAAAAAAATATTTAGTAAATGTTTTGAAAATTTTAAGCTTAAGATGTTCGCAGTAAAGGGAAGGAGTGAAGAGTGAGTGAAGAGAACTGGGCGGCACTTAGCAGCGAGGTCTTGACAGCCGATGAGGGTGAAGCGAGGCGCGAGGTGAGAATGGAGCAGCGCCGGAATGAAATGGCGGGGGGAAACGGGAGACCCTCGAGAAAACCCGCCGACCAGCGGCATCTCCCGGCACGATTGCCACGTGCGAATATCCAGGAGCCGCCTTCTTTGGAGGCGAGCGCTCTAGCCGCATTCTGCCAAAGTTTTAAGGAGTATGAAAACGGTCGTGGGATCTTTTCGTGAAAAACTAACTGGTATCCTTGCCTATCGCGTAATGGTTTAGCGTTGACGTGCGGTATTCATAATCCAGCTTTTTCCTCAACACAGCACCCGATTGATATAAGGCTGTTCACGGTAAAATGAGCACTTCTGAAAGCCCTGCTTAAGATCTACTTGTATCCACATTCTGTATTATTCCGACTTATGTAAAATCAACATTGCCATGGGTCTCATCACTTTATTCATGCGTCGGTCAGGTGAAGCTGTGGATTTATTATAAAAGTAAATATTTTTCAAATATGGTCATTTTTACACTTCGATGAATTAAAAAAACAGAAAGCGAGAAAAATAATTAGATTTACCACTAAAGGTAATCTAAAACTTTTTGTTCGACGTTACGATATGGAACTACTTTCCATCCATCGTTACCAACTTTACTGGGCGCATGTCACTCAGTGCGCCCGTTAAAATATATTCAGGTAGGAGCAGTGTCTTTTTTCTAAGGTTGATTTCAAAAGTGCTCACTTTACCGTGATCAGCCTTTAGTGATAATCACTCGTTGGCATGTCGCCAAACTAGAGCAGTCTTGTTCAAGCACTTGCAGCGGCCTTTCATACGTCAATTAGCAGCCAGCTTGCAGCAATCTTTCTTCATCTCCGAGACTGGGCAGCCTCAACCTTTGACCTGGCGCTCGCCATAACCGCCCACGCGCGTCATCATCGAACATGCATGCGATGCATAGTACAGTGGTTCAACTCGTTCCGCCGTCCTACTGCACCTGAAGCTGTTATGCGCTCTCAAGGCCCAGGAAGTGAGGGAGCGATACGAGAGGCATTGTAGTCTGTTCGCGGTTTCTTCACGCTATTTGAATCAAACCGTTGGAACAACTACCTCATGTCTGACCTGTTTAGCTATTTCCTAAACATGTAATTTATCACAAGCGTTTTATACCTCTAATTTCACAGTTTCACTTGACCGACGCATGACTTAAGTGATGAGACCCATGGCAATGTTAGTTTTACATAAGGCGGAGGAATACACAACGTGCATACAAGTTAGATCTTAAGCCGAACTTTCAAAAGTGCTCATTTTACCGAGAACAGACTATACAAGGTATTACAAGCATGCCTTTTTTCTCTGTGATTTTATACTGTAACTATAAATTAAATATTATAATCTATAGATAATATATACTAAGCAAAGATATATATTTAACCACAAGTAAGATCCTTTTATGTTACAAGTATAAAACGCTTTTGATATATGACATATTTAGGAAACGACCAAACACTTCATACACGAGGTGTTTTTTTTCAAAGTTTTGACTCAAAAAGTGGGAGAAGCCGCGAGCAGACTACATAAAAACAGTGCAAGTTTGGGACACGGAGAATTATTTCCGCACCAGTACAACTGTCGAAATCATATGGTCAGCGGCGATGAACGTGTTGTTTTTTTTTTTTTTTTTTTTTTTTTTGTTTTTTTTTTTTTTTTTTTTTTTTTTTTTCAAACAGACCCACCTTACTGAGCTTCTCTGAATGCCACCAGAATAAAAACTCAAGTTTGCCGGGATACTATTCACTATATTGTTCATATTTCGCTGTAGTTCAGTTTACATAAATTGTGATTTTTTCTTTCGTAATTGGTAAGATTATACTTTCTCTACTCTACAGTAATCCGATTGATTTAATTTGTGTATATTTCAGCATTTTTTGCCAAAGCATCTGGTCCCTTCAATAGATCATTAAAATAACCCCAGTTAAAATCTGTAAGTACTTTGTTAAAACCTGGTGTACATAAGCCAAGAAAATAATATGTTTTACTATTACACTTATATATATTATATAGTAAAAAAATAAGCATAACTGTCCAGAGTTGATTGTATTTGATAACTGTTCCATTTTGCAATTGTACCTTAATTGTGTGCTTTTAAATAATTATGTATTTCAACTGGAGGACGTAAATCGCCGAAACTATCGTAATACAATGAATGATTCACGTTCTTAATTAATGCAACCAAATGCATTTCTTCGTTTTGTATCGAATCTAGATTAACAATCATACATTCACAAAGATTTCGTTTCTTTGATAAATCGTTTCTCATATACACACCTCGGAAATAAGGAATATCCAGTTTCATTACATAAACAATAATATATTTGTTTGTAAGCGCACGTTTTGGAAGACTATTTAGGACTTTGTGCATTTTTTTCCACATTTGCAGTTCTTTTTCGTCCTTGTACAACTTTATAAGGTTTCAAATACATTCCTTTACCTTTTGATTCAACTGCTCTACTAATTACCAAAACCCCTCCGAGGATTGATCCAAGAGCTGTTAATGTTTGGAAATAGCAATGGAATGATTCCTCCTTTCTTTGTTTTTCTTTTAGTTTTTTGTTTTAAGCCCATGCCTCTCTTCACCTTCGAGCGCACAACTTTATCAACAACACAAGCTCCAAAATTTTCACCTGTAGATGTAGATGGAGTCTTCCTTATATTTACAGCTATATCGTCTCGAATTGTGTATGCTATATGTCTTTCTTTCAAATTGTTTGTTCGCTTGTAAATGATATCGTGTTCTTTACAAACGTTATCCAAAGAGTTTACTCCATGATTGTTCTTTTGCCGTAGGTTTGGCATATTTAGTACCTGGTCCGCAATAATTGTATTTCGGTAAATGGAATACAAATGGTAATTTATTAATCACTGTATTCAATACACCGCATTATTTTTTGATATGTTTAGTACGAACCATTGTTTTCAACTGAATACAAACCTATATATAGACCTACATTTATAGGTTTATGTTGCGTAATACCGTGTAATTGTGCAGAAATGAAGGTTATAAAACAAAATGTACATCTGCCGGTAATTGTAAATACAAAAGAAAACATAATTGAACAGAAAAGATGGTATTCTTTACCATCAAATATACTTTGTATAATAAGCAGTATTTCTTCATTTGGAAAAACGTGTTATTATATCTCTGTTCGAACATCCAAATGTTCTTAAATTTGAAAACGTATGTGTTTTCTAAACAATACAAAAAGATAAATATCAAAGATTAGCGACCATTTTGTCGTTAATTGATGGAATGCGATATTTCCCTTTTACAAATAAAGAATATAATAGAGCCTCCGAATAAAGCATTACCCAATTCCGTATTTATTTTTGACGTTGTTTGGTGTGAACTGCAGGTTGAAATACAACAATATTTTAGTTTTGGTCGATGTTCAAACATTGATTGATTTTATCTATAGCAAAGTTACACATGTATCCCAAAACATATTTTGCATGATAATGCGAATACAGTAAATGTATTTAAAATGGATAATATGAATCTGCAACATATTTACAATAATCATGTTTTAGGCAATATGACACTTACAAAGTTTAAAGATATGTGTTTCTACTGTAGTGAAGATAACTACGGTTTTATAGTGATTATACCAACGTTTACCCTATATAAAGGCAGATATAATTTGGCTTTGACAGTTTTTTACTTCCAGGCAAAGAACAATGAGTATTTCAAAGTTTGGACATAGCGGTATAAAACGTAATCATTACAATAGCTGTTTAACCAAAAATCGTGATGGGGAATTGTGATTTGAATGGACATATATTACGTAATGTGGGTATGGCTGTGAAAGATACCGATGCAGTAAATAAACATTACATGGAAGACTTAAACACTATTACGCTAAACATATTTAAATCACAGTGAAATGATATTCAAGAGAAATTAATAAAGGTAGTGGATTTGAATGATAATGTTTATAAAAACACAAGTGTGATTGTAAACCCCTTAACAATATTAGTAATAATTTGCAGAGTAATGAGCTTAGAATAGAAGAACGTTTAAATGGATTTAGTAAAGACTTTAATGATATGACAAACATAGCATTTACAAATACAACTGAGGCAGAAATGCAAGAAAATTTTAAAGTTGTATTTTTTGAAGTGGTAAGCGATACTATTACAAAACAACTTGAAACACGAATGGAACAAGTAACGCAATATATAAACGATGGAGTTATTAATAAAAAATTTAGTTTAGTTATGCAAACAAATTTGAGAAAGCAAAATAATGATTTGGAAACAAGAATAAATTATTTTATTAATAATTTAAAAGCTAAAACTTTGACTAAATTAGATCTACTTTGACAGCCGAAATACTACAGCTATTCGAAAAGCAACGACTTAATTAATATATAAATAGTTTGGATTTAATATAATATGATCAAAACATGTCTGCCTCTGCTTCAGAATTACATAACGTTATGTCCGCTGTGAAAGAGAAATATTTACAAACCAAACGAGCTCGTATGGAATGGGATGTTTTAAACGAAGAAATATTTAAACCTGTTATGAGTAGAATGGATACATTGCATTCTGTGTCGAATAAGCCCAATGAAACAGCTTTGGAAATTAAAACTGAAGAAGAACCTTTAACAAAGAAGAATATAAAGCAACCACTTTCTCATTTAACACATTGTTATTTAGCTTTAAAACAATCTTCGTCCACATGCGATACGACATTTGGTGTTTATCGACATGACAACATTCGGTTCCTGGGAGATTCTGTAATAATGTTTCTGCCTAACAATAAAATTAAAATTGGTGATTACATAACTGATATGAGTCAAGGATTGTTTTAATTATTGTTTAAAAACTTTCCAAATGGATATTCCGATACCGATTTGCAGAAATATAAAGAACTTATTCGTCGAACGGATGCTAAAATTCGTTCAGGAGATGAAATTCACCCGAAAATACATTTAATAACCGATATTGTCCGAAGTGGAATATATAAAGATGATGTTGGTGATAGTTTTTCTCCTGTATATTGAAACAATCCTAATGTATTGGTCGATAGATTAAAACTTCTCATCGTTTCGAGAGAATCTGGGAATAATTCACATACAAACTAAATTGTTTCTATTATTTAAGAGTTAATGGAAGGCGGTTATATTACCAGTGAAGTTGAGTAAGCTTGCTCAAGAGCTTCACGCTCCTGCAAGGATAAGATACCCTAGAAGAAGAGTAATAACTCATGGTTTAAATGATCCTTTTCAAGCCGATTTGTGTGAAATTACATTGTTTCCACATACAATAAGGGGCACAAGTGTATTTTAACCATAATAGATGTTTATTCAAAGTATGATTGGGGTATATGTTCGAAAAAAAACTGGGAAACATGTTACCAATGCATTGAAGATTGTTTTGAAAGAGAGAAAGTCAAATTCTCACCAAACCGATAGAGGAACCGAATTTTTTTCTACACCTTTCCGGAAACTAATAACTGAATATGGTATTAATCACTACACAATGTATTCACAACTTAAAGAAATTGTTGTGAAATGTTACAATAAATCGATTAAGTAGTTAATATATAAACATTTCACATCGAGGGGGACTTACAAATGGTTTGACATTTTACCTGTAATATTTAATTTTTATAATACCAGATATCATAGAACTATTAAAATTGTTTCCAAATAAGTTATGGATAGTATTTTAATGAAAGCTATTTATAATAATGTTAAAGTCATCGACAAAAGAAAACCAAAGTTCAAAGTTGGCGATTTTATACGTATCTCGAAGCAGAAAGGAATCTTTGAAAAAAATTTATGGTTAATTGGTCTTATGAAATATTATTTAAAATTATTTCAATTAGACAAACACATCCCAGAGTGTATTACCTAGAAAGCTATAACAGAGAACCAATAAGAGGTGGTTTTTACGAACATGAACTGCAAAAAGTATGTTCTCCAAATGAATATTTGATTGATAAAATCATTAAAAAGAAGAAAGTTATGTCCTTGGTTCAATGGAGGGGTTTCTCAAAAGCACACGGCTCCTGGGTTAAGAATTAAGATCTTAAAAGATTGTATTACAATGATTGTAAAGTTATGATACTAAATAAAAGATTTTTAAATTATATTTGATGTGTTATTTTATATTAATTTATTTGTAGATAGGTAATGGATGTAGTATTTATTCTGAAATCAATCTACTTGTTGATTGGATTGTCGTTTCATTGGATTAATGTTTGAGAGATAATCCTGTGTGTTTAAATCATTTTAATTATACATTTCTTAAAAAAATATTTCCAACATTTTTTTTATTTCTTAACTTAGATTTTTTTCTAAAAGAAAATTTATGCAGGGAGAATGTCTTAATGATTGGATAGAATGTTGTAGAGGGAGGATAGAAGAAAGAGTGAGATATGAGTAAATATATGTTGCTATCCCTAACAGCAATTTAATATAATTTCTCTTTAATAACAGTAAGGGGGTTAGACAAGCATTCAGATAAGATTAAGTTTCATGTGTTAGAAAATAAGCGTTAAAATTTAATTTCCTTCATAGCACTAAGTTCGGTAATAATTATAATGAAATAAATTAAATTACCATTGGGAAAATTTTCATCAAAGATTTTATAAAAGTATTTCACTTCGCTATGCAGGATTTGTTGGAAGAGGTGTAAAAAAATAATTTATAGTATTAGCAAAAGTTAATCGGAAAGAATAAATTACACTTGCGAAATACAGTTACATATATAAAGCTATTATTTTAAATCTAGTTATTAATGTTAAAGGAATAATTTTTAGCACAATTACTTAGATATTTATTCGAGTGAGTCTAAATGCAAGATTTTTTCAAACATCCCCTGTGCACAAAGGTTTGAGGGCTGTTGACCAGCTACAGGTATGGCGAGTCAGGGAAAGGGGTGGATGGGGGTATAACTGTTCCTCTCACAGAACCGAACAGGGCAGATTTTTGGGAGAGTCCACAATTCATGGGTAAAGCGTAGTTTTGCAAACAAATAAACATTTTGGAAGAATCTAACATGGTGTCTTGAGGGGTGTCTCTTAGGCAGAGAGTCCCTGAAGTTGTTATTGGACAAAAAACGCGATCTGGGCTGGCAGTAAAGGGAGGAGGGTGGTGGTTCATGGCCTTAAATTGACAGCGAAGATGGGGTTCTTGAGCCAGGGACTTCACCAGGCAGCAGAAAAACATCCTCTGAGGGGGGGGGGGGGTGACGGGCGGGGATGCATGGCCTTCGAAAGGGCAGCCCTCTGAAAACGAACTCTGCATTGGAGGGGAGGGGGACAGATCGCCAAAGACCCGCTTTGGGGTGTTGTTCTGTGACCTTGGATAGAAACTGTATTTTCGCACAAAGTCATCTTCTGGACAAGGGGTGGGGCAGGGGGATGCACTGCCATCTGCCGCCATGATCGTTTCATGACAACACTTGGCCAGGGTACACATATACAGCAGTTCTTTTGACTTCACGGGGTCCAGCAGGCTTCGTGAGGCGACCAAGGGGTATCGAGGTCCCCGATTTGTTGTCTCGGCCAGCAGGCTTCAGAGAGTGATAACCGCGATTGTCGTTTTAATATTTTAAAAAAAATTTCATTTATGGTGAATAAAATATTTTTTGTTTAAACCACGTTTCTGTGTTTGGTCGACGAAACTTGGAATGATTTTCAACTGTCGTTTCGTTAACTAGTTCCGGTGATTTCACAGACTTAATGGAAAAAAAATTGCAGTATGCACATTATTTTAAAAAATATATAGCACATTTCTATAAAGTGTTGCACGGTTATGCTTTGCGGGATTAAATCCTTCTGCATGTCATCCAAGTGTCTCTACGCTTCGACGGAAATAATTTGTGTTCCAAAGTGACTTATTCTTACAATAGTGAAACTTCTATAAACATTTATAGTTTCGTAGTCTCTTGTAGGACGAATAGTGTAATCAAGTCGTTAATAGTTGCTTGGTAGGGAAATATGTTCTGTCAGTCGTAAATTTCAACTCAGCCATGCTTCATGTAAATAACAGCTTATAATCTGACGTACGTCATACAATCCAGTAATTCATTGACTGACCTCCGAAGCAAATGGATGTGTTTTGGGAGAGATGCAATTTCATTACGTTTTTTTTTTAATTCGTTGTTATTTCAACTAGTCTATTTTATACATTAGTACATTCATCATATACATAATTTTTATCCATTTATCACGTAAATCATATTCACATCTATTTCCAAGTAGCAATAACCTCAGTCGCTTGTCAGCCTCCGACCGTTCTCCATATATATATATATATATATATATATATATATATATATATATATATATATATATATATATATATATATATAGTCAGGTTCTAGACGTAAGCTCGCTTCATTGATTCACCAGTCTTCGAGGTGGATGGATGCATTTTGGGGTAGCTCTTTGTGCGATTTCATTACGTGTTTAGTCATTTTTATGTACTTGTGTTCGTTAGCCATTTTGTATTTTCATTAAAATTCCCGAGTTTTTCACCTCAGTCTATAATCAAATGTAGGTTATAAGTTGATGTAAATCCTATATCCAAGTCAGTGCTGCAGCGACCTCCCGAGAGAATGGACCTATATTAAATGTTTTCTTTTTTACATGTGTTAGTAAATTAGTTTATTTTTACATGTGGATTCCATTTCAGAAGTTCCTTGCCAGTTTCACAGGAAGAGGGACATGTTTTTAAATATTGTCAGGTATGTGCGAGAGGTGTCAAGTAGTGTCACATATATCTTGTGTTCAGGAAAACTGTCATTTAATTTATAGGGACATTTTTTTATTTGTTGTAGATTGTTAATTAATTCATTTTATACTGGAGACTCACATAATTGTAATCATTTACCACTTGTTATTCATGTAGTTGTGTTCGTTCATTATACTTCTCTCATGTAAATTATATTGCTAACATACAGTTCGGGGTAGTAAAATCACGTTGTAGATGTATTCATCTCTTTACATTTAATTGATTTTCATTATGTAATAATTTAATACTGGAGATTCACATAATTGCACTTGTTTCTTTGTGAGACCAGGTAGTTATACGTCTCTCTTGTGTTATTTATTCATACGTAAAACTCACTTAAACAATCTGAAATTATTTTTTCTCTCGTGCAACACTGTTGTTCGTTTGGAATAATACTATATTTCAAAGTCGCCTCTCTACCAACACCGTCTATGAGTAATATCACTACCAAACCAAAAAGAATCACTTAGGCCACTCTTGCACAAAACTCACCATATATACACACCCTGTCCCCAACATGCCACACCTCAGTCGTGTGCCAGAGCTCCAAGGAAGAAAGAGGATCCTTAGTACACTCTTGCACCAAACGCAAAAATTAACCCTTACAACACACTCAACCCATTCAATAAATTTAACCCTTTCAATTTGATCAACTCTTTGCATTTTTTTTGTTAAACCTTTCAATAGATTTAACCCTTTTGGTATCATTAAAGGCGGCATCCTTTTGGGGTTAGATCTCCGCCGCCCCTACTACTCATGGATGGTCAGAAATTGTTTCTGGTGTCAGGCAGTGATCAAATAGAATTACCTGAGGGTTCTGTTTATCCTCGATGAAGTTTTGGGAAAAGTAAGTTAGCGAAACGTTCTATAAGGAATACCGTTCCTTCGTCATCATCAGCGAATACAGGATTTGTGCCGATGAAATATATATATAATATATATAATATATATATATATATATATATATATATATATATATATATATATATATATATATATATATAGAGAGAGAGAGAGAGAGAGAGAGAGAGAGAGAGAAGGCACTCATTAGTGCGAATGACGATTTAGTATTTTCTACTAGATCCGAGCATCTGACATGTGTCCATATTATTAGCGAGAATGGTATGCGAGATAAGACTTTGAACTTGTAGTCGTACAGACTGATTGTATAAAATGTAACCGCTGTAGAGGAGAGGATGATGGAAGTAAATAAATGAAGTACTCAATATCTGATGTATCATTACCTCTTTAATAATTTATACTTACCCACAACAGCAGCCGATTAATTCTGTCATTGTGTAATAACTGATTGTTCTCTACTTTTCTAAAACTTTTGTTTGTATAATGGTTTTGTAGCTAATTATGTACCATATAGTATCCTATGACTTTGTAAATTAAACTTGAAGAATTTCTTATTCCAGAGACACTTGGCTCTTTGTGGGATCAAAGGAATTAATTTAAACAAATCAACCAACCTTTAATGTTTACTTATAACAGGAAGATACGAAACAGGGCTTAAATACGATACCTAGCAGGGCTTGTGCGCTAAGCGCCAGATATAAACACGACTCCACGACCCGAACACGCTAAATCGCAGGTGTTTGGCTTGCTAACCACGTAGGCAGCGAAACGCTGAAGAAACCTCTAGTGCCCATCCTTTCACAAATTACCTTGGTCGAACTCGGCGGGGCTTCACGCAGATTACAGAGATACAAGCGACATTTTGGCTTCTCGCGTGCGCGAGATGGAGAGGACGTTGTAATGTTGTAACACAAACAACTAATAATTATGTCGCCCCCCCCCCCCTGGGTCGTGATTTATCCGGTCCTCGTTATGTCGCTAGGCAAGTTTATCAGGGAAAGAAAGGATCATTAAGTATCTTCTCTCCCCCCCCCCCCGCCCTCTTCGCAAATCCCACGAGGCTCCGTTGAAGAGTCGCGTTGCAGTCGAAGTCTGACGAGTTACGGAGTAATATTTTCGACCTTTGTCGAGCAAGGATTAATCGGGAGGAAGGTGGGTCACTCGAAGTTTCACGTGGCACGGGAATGAACATGTTGTATGCTGTCCTTGAACGTAGCTCGAGTAAAGCTAATTTGATAATTTCTTTGCTGTTCAGAACAAAACTCGCATAGATGTGCTGTATTTGTTCGGCTAGTGTTTTAACACGACCTCACAAGAACGCCACATCGAGAGTCGCAATGATACTGCTAACGATAGAATGTCTATTTTTATATAGCCACTCAAATGGACATGATCGATTGTGAATCCTTTTGTACGATAAAGGACATTTGATTGGGTTGATATCAGCTCGGCTCTCCATTGGTTGATAACTGGCCAATAATGAACGCTGCAAAGTACAGGGTAGTGCCCGGTGTGGCATGGACCAATAGGACAATGGGGAGTTCTAAGTGGATGTAGATTACGCACATCTAATTTGTCTTAAGTGACAGTAAATGTGTGCAGACCTCCGTGTGTTAAAAACGACACGACATTCCCGAATATGGTGGTCCTTTTCACCTGGTTGTTATGAATCACGAGTGATCAAACACAGTAGGTATAACAGTGTACAACAACTCAGTACACAATTAGATACACACGGACAAAATGCCGTGGCAGTTCATTTTATATTTTATATGAACGAACTTATTATCTGATCGGCTGCGCGAGGCTCTGGGAAGGAGCCTTGAGGCTGATTGGCTACCGCTCGTTTCGAAAACTTCCCCATTGGCTGGGCTGCACCAATAAATGCACACTTCATAATTGTGTGCCCCAATCACGTGGAGTATAGTTAGGAAGGGCGTGGCTTCACACATATGCGGAAATCAATGGGAAAACGATCCAGGCTTCGGTCTGTATAGTACCGATTGCAAATAATAACGCGAATTTTACATGGCTCTAGGGCCTTTCGAACGCACACATTTATCTTATTGTTTCGCATTGTTTGCTCATTATGACAGAATACAAGCGTATATTGTTCAAGCGTTCGTGTCTTCGCATATAAATGCGCGTCCAAGGTCAAGAAGCGAGCGAGGGAGCGATACGGGCGACACTAACACGCACGCCTAGGGCCTCGTCGCTCCTACGCGCGAAGCGTGTAGTGTTTCCGTCGTGACGCCTTACTGTGCAAATTAGATCTGTGACAGCGGGACTTAATTACACGCGATTACAGACCACAGATTAAACTACGCCCGTATCTTTGTACTTTTCGCTTGCCGCTTAAGGGAACTGCATGGGGCAAGTTAAAAAAAAAAAAAAAAAAAAAAAGCAATATTTAAACATTTTGATGATTTTTTCCTCCAAGTATACACTTAATATGATAAAAGTAAAGAAATAGAGACAAAAAGTTGTATTTGCAGAATATCTATTTATCGAGATACGCGTATTCGCGCAAACAACTATTGTACAAAATTGCGGGGGTGTATCTTACACTTAAGATCCGCCCAAAATTGTCCACTCCACTTCATTCAACGAAACACCTGCACGTCAGTTCATTATTTGAGCGTAGAGGCGATGAGGTACTGTGTTAACGTATTACAGACGCCCTTGTCGCACCATGTGCCAGAAATGCGGGAAATAGCTGCGGGTAATAACAGTGCGAGATGTGCTCGTGCGATCGGCGCTATTATCCTCGTGCGATGTTCCGCGCATCCGGGTCAGTATTCTCGTGCGCGGGTGGAGATTGCCATGGCCGGGTCGGTTTACTTGCTGCTTTCCGCCCCCCCCCCCCCCCGACACAGCACGTAGTATAGTCCAGTCACTGTTACATCCAACTTTTCTGAAGCCCTGCTCAAGCTATACTTCCAAGATATTCCTCCGCCTCGTGCAAACAAAGCTTAACCGAGTCACCGAGTCTTGAAGGGACGACGCACCTCATTCGTGCGCATGCAGTGTAATTATACAGCGTGCATAGGAAACATGTGTGCAAACACGAATAATTTTAAAATGTAAAAAAAATGTTTAAATGATTAAAAATTATTATTATAAAAGTAATGTTACCACCGGCCGCGAGCACCCGTCTGTGGGTAGTGACTGACCTCGACTCTCCACCCCAGACAGAAGCACTCGCTGCCTTGGTTACCGGGAAGGGGGGGGGGGTGATTGACAATGGCGTGATCGCATTAGAGCCCCTCCTCCTCCCCCTGCTGGAGAAGCCGACAAGTGTAGAGGATGAACAATAATATTCTGGTAAATAGGGCCCTCGGTCCTGGGTGATGGCCTAAGACCCTATAAATACTGCAGCGGTCCAACAGCCAGCAGGTTTTTTTGGCGGAGTCCATCAGGCTGAGTGAGGAGTGCAAAGTTTCGTGCGGTACAACGGTGGACGAGTTGTTCGTGATGTGAATGGATGAGAGGCTTGTGCCGTCCTTGTGAGGCAGATGGAAGGGAGAGAGAATGTACTCTTCCCTCGTATGGAGGCTGTGGACAGGCTCGTCGTAGTCCAAGCGGGTCTGCCCACCGAGCAGATGGCGCTCCTGAGCTTGCTCACGGAGTGCTACTGCAGAAGAGGAGAAAGGTTCTCCCCCAAGGAGATCTTTAAGGGTGCCGTCCGCACATACGGGAGGCGTACTTTTGATTACAGTAAGCCCTTCACGAGGTACATTGTGGTCATGTAATAGTCCTTCAATTCGGAAGGCATAACAACCTGGATTTGACAGGGGTTAATCCCCATAACCCGATTGTATCACTTCCTGGATGAGACTTCGATCTTGTTCCAAGAACCCGGAAACGACAATAGTGATGGCCCCGGAGTATGCTAAAGGAAGATGGCGGGAGTGAAGCTCCCAAGGGAAGGACGTGACCTTGGCAGAGGTCGACAGAGGGTGTACTGAATGTGTGTGTGATGTCGGTAGGAGGGTCTGATTGGTCAGACTGGGATCGCGACGAGGCCCAGGCACGCACTGCTTGGTGCTACAGCTGTAGTTGCCCTGGGAAACCCTCCCTTTCTCTGCCACGAAGACCAGTGTAATTGGCGAATTTTACCCAGGTGATTATTACCCACTGAATACCCGAGTGGTTGCACGTGTCAAAGCAGATTAGCGGTCCGTTGACAACTGCGACAACAGTGTGACACTGTGGCTGACCACAATACATTAAGTCGAAACTAGTCTCCGAGAGCATTGCCCTCCTCACTATATCGCCAGACAGTGTCCCTTGGTAGAATAGCAATCTAAGGAACAAGTGTAGCCCCCTCGCAAATAAAATTACTATTCAAGCATAGCCAAGAATTACGCACCGAGCCAGAGTCCTCAGCGCCAGCAGGAGGGAGTTCCCAAAACAGTGATTCAAGGCACGCCGGCTGTTTTTTGTAAGTGGTGACCGCGAAACTGTCACAAATGAGCGAAGCTTTTAATTTCGTGTTCTGTTTAATTAGCAGAGTGGAATTATACCACTTTCCAAGAAAAAATTATATTTTTCCGAAAACATCCCTTTTCTTTCCTTACGGCACCCCACTGTGCCGACATCTCACCAATGTTAGGTACAGTGGTGTACTTAGTACGTTCTTTTCCTGCCTCGATTGCGAGGGTGTCTTACACCGGAGAATCGCGACGAGGCCCATGGCACGTTCGCACTCGGCGCTACAGCTGTGGAACCCTGGGAGACTCTTCTCGCCCGTCTGGATATCATACGTGACCTTTCCTAGCGATGTCTTTGACTGTGACAGCATCGATAGACTGCAGTGTGGTATGGAAACCGGCCCTTTTGTGGCCGGGGGAGGCGAGGAGGAGGAGGAGGGGAATGCTACTGGAATCGGCCATTCCCCGAAATCTAAGCTCCTTACATTGCCCGAGCGCACTGGGCCGCCAAAGTTAATAAAGGTTGTTTACTTTCGAAATCAACCTTAGAAAAAAGTCACTGCTCTTACCTGCATATAGAATGGGCCCACTGAGTAACATGCGTCAAGTAAAGTTAGTAACGATGGAGGAAAATTAGTTCCGTGTGTTAACGTCCAACAGAAAGTATTAGGTGACCATTTGTTATAACGTAAATTGTTTATTTTATCTAAGTGTATAAATGAGCAGCTTTGTAGAATATTTACTATTCTAATAATTTCACAGTTTCACTTGACCGACGCATGAAAAAAGTGATGAGGCCCATGGCAATGTTAATTTTACATGAGGCGGAAGAATACACAACGCGCATGCAAGTAGATCTTAAGCTGGGCTTTCAAAAGTGCTCAGTTTACCGCGAACCGGTGGTACCCTGAAAATAAAAAAAGCTGATTTAGCTTTTGTTTTGCTGGGATGGATAACGTAAGGTTAGACAGTAGCGCTAAAGTTATAACCTTTTTATAGTTATCAGCTATCTGGAGGTGAGGTTTGATGGGCCCAGCGCCTGTGATTGGACGAGGGGACGTGATATCATACAAGTGAAGGTTACTGTACGCGAGGTCGCTCGGAGAACTCTAGAAAATTGGAGACCAGTGGGAAATTGACTAAACTAAGGTGGTACTGAATTAACATGTAATACGGATTTTACTGTAAATATTAGAACTGTCAAATATGGGCACATAATTTATAATTGAATACGTTTTGATACACTGTCTATTGGGGCTGGTTTCTAATTATTGAAATTTCGTAAATTCCTTTGAGGTAATTGTAAATTTAATTGATAGAAGTAATTAGTTGTGAACAGCAAGTGATATCAACTTATTGTGAGATGTTGAGTCGAGAGAATATAGTTTGTAGTTGTTGTAAATAAAATTAGGATATTATAATTTTACTCTTTTATTTAATTAAGACCTCCATCCCGTAACGAACTTGGTTTAGCCCACTGTCTTTGAGAGAGAAATTGTAACAGTATGAAAGCTAAGTACCAGGAAAATAAACACTTGTATACTTATAGTTCTTTTACAAAAGAAAACATTTTAATCCACCCAATGCAATATGATAAGTGAACCTAAATTAGAAACTTTAAAAAAATAGTAGCCTTAAATAATTTGCATGGTTTATCAAAAACTTAAAAACTTTTTTACTATGAGTAACGAAGTTAAGGTTGACAACACAGCTATAAAACGTGCTGTTGCACAAAAACTAATAATGTCAAAGATATTAGTATAATATACAATCATTTATTAAGTTAAAAAAAAGTCTGACATTTTTACCACCACAAAAAATCCGACAGGACGATGTGAAAATGCTTAAAATGTAGAACATGTCCTCTTTATTCACGAAAATTAATCAAACATTCATTACGTTTCTTCCTGTAGTGGACTACATTGAAATACACAATTCTAATGACATTTAAGAACAAATCCTCTCCGTAAAAAAATATGACAGTGTGACATATTTTCAAAAAATTCAGTATTAATCTATCAAATTTGTTGGAAGGAAAAATTTGCTGGCCGTTTTTAGTCTTCAAATTTTATCCTCAAATATATTTGAAGGCGAAAATTTGACAGTGTGAGAGGGGCTTTATTTGCAAATCTTAACCCTTTCAGTCACATCTTCCTCTGTACGGGGCGTTTCATATGAAGTGGCTTTAATGGTCTGTACCGTACACAGTAGAACATAACGTCCAATGAGAGAGGTTCATTACGTGTGGGAAACATAATTCGCTGTTAAATATAATATTCTGTAGCCTTAAAAACCACTGCTGCCAGTAAGATGAAACAGGGTCATGTTTTTTATTGCTGCTGATTTAAGACAAAACGTCGTTTAGACATCGGTACAGTTCCGAACAAAAAATTGCACATTTTACCACGAAATTATTTTTTCAAGACGCCACGCTCATTAGAAACACTGTTTCAGAGTAGGCACTCTTAAATGGTTAAAAACGGCTTTTTTCAAATCGCTGTAGTTCAAAATATACGCATCAAATAAACAAGAAACTACTCAAGAGCCCTGTACTGAATCTTCTTACAGATTTTCCTCCAGCAAAATAATGTCACCGTTGAAAGTCTCATAGTTATAGACTGTACACGGTAAAATGAGCCCTTATGAAATCCCTGCCTACGATCTACTGGTATGCACGTTTTGTATTTTTACGCCTCACGTAAAATTTACATTGTCAAGGGCCTCATCACTTTTATTCATGCGTCGGTCAAGTGAAACTGTGAAATTATTAGAGAAGTACATATTTTACAAATCTGTTCATTTTTACACTTCGATGCATTAAAAAAAAAAAAAAAACAGAAAGCTAAATAAATTATTTTAAGTTATCACAAATGGTTACCTAACACTTTTTATTCGTCGTTAAGAAACGGAACTACTTCCCATCCATTGTTACCAACTTTACTGGGCGCATGTCACTCAGTGCGCCCATTAGAATGTATGCAGGCAGGAGCAGTGACTTTTTTCTAAGGTTGATTTCAAAAGTGCTCACATTATCGTGACCAGTCTTCACACGCCAGTGGAGTGTACTGAAGAGTTGCAACTGCTGTACATCCTCGAACCACGGCTGCGCGCACGTGAGAAACAGAAGGCATTCAGATCACTCACAAGCGGGCAGCAAGGGACCCACTGCAATCGTCGTCCTGTGGCGTCAGTTACCGAATTACGTTCTAGTGGCGGAAGTGTAAACTAGCAAGCAACAGGGTACGGCACAGAGCTAAAGCCAGCTTACCTTGCAACACTGCCACTGACTGGAACACGCAGTGCGACTAGAACACTGCACGCCAGTTGAGAGCCTTGCGCTTAGAGGCGATGACGCACTTGACCAGGGACCCGTTTGACGAAAACTACAAGTTTACAAGTCATTCGTTACAAGTTACAAGTACTTGTAAATTCCGTTTCACGAACAGCAATAGCACCTACAAGGGCTTGTAATTTGTGTTTCCTGAAAAGTTTCGGTACACTAGTAATTACTAGTTCTTTTCTGTAAGTGTGCTGGTTTATTTTACAAGTAAACAAAGTGCCGAGATAAAACTCAAATGAATTTACCGCACTGAACAAGGTCAGAGAAACTAAAGATGTCTTGTTTGGTACTTTTTTTTTTATTAGATAAGTTAACGACGCCCGAAAAATAATAGAAATGGGAGAATATTCCAGACAATGCGATGGCTTTTGGCTTTAAATTTCGGGAGAAGATGTAGCTAACCTAAAAGGAATACTTTTATGTCAAATTTGAAGGGGGAAAAAAATACATTGCTAAGAATTTAAACAACACTATTTTGCTACAGTATTAGAGATCTTTTAGTATGTTGTATGCACCAAAAAATAAAATAACTGCAATCATTTTAGCTGATGTGAGTGAGACACACATTTATGTAGAAGTTTTTATTTTGTCTTGCATGGCATTTTTGTCTGTTGATAATGAGATGGATTTGCCATTAACATAAACTGGAAATATAAAACATAATATAATTGCATCATCACAAAACTCCATACCGACTCTTAACCTAAATGTTCTTCAACGCCTCTGATACCCAAGTTAATTATGTTTGTTTAATCTTCTTCTGAATTGCTAAGAAACATTTGTATTTATGATTCACAAAAACCAAGTACGAGAGATTCGATTTATATTGAATTAGACGCCAAACAAGCCATTATTAATAAGCTGTAGAAATTTCTACCCATCTCGCCATTCTTGTAAGAAAATGATATTTTTTACAAGTTTTTAGAGTAGACTTGTAGATTCGTGAAACCGAACTACTTGTAACTATTCAAAAACTCTCTTGTAACTTGTAGAAATTGTCTCGTAGATACTAGTAAACGCTTGTAGGTTTGTGAAAAACTGATTTTTTTACTACTCGCTATTCACAAGCATTTTCACTTGTAACTTGTAGTTTTGTGAAACAGGCCCCAGGCAGTGTTGCGCCAGGTCTACCGAATTGTCAGAAGATGTTCCGATATTCAGAGCATTTACGGATGTACGTTTTTTTTTTTTTGATCGGAATGGTCCGATTTTTATTTTGAATACTGGAATATCTCAAATTATTTTTAAAAGCTACGATAATAGCATTCTTCTGGTTCAAGACCTCATGTTAGGATTCTACTGACGACAGCAATGCACGGATACAGCACAAATTTGATTTTGGTGCATTGTAGTATTACGAGTACATCCCAGTTGTCACTCCTGGTCAATAAGGGGAACTCTCTACATCACAGTGATGCTGACCGGGTCCGCGGGGTTTGCGGTGTTTCCCCCTCGAGGTTCTGCTAGTTATCTAAATGGACGTGCTCGGCTGCTTGTGCCACTTTACTCCCCTTAGTTACTGGAGTCGTAGCTTGTGTAGTTGTGTCGAAGTGTTATTCTGTAACATCACACTGTCACTACTCTTCGAAAAATATCTAGCAATGAATTCAAGAGCAGTGGGTGACAAGTGTTTCAGATACCCTCGGCTAATGTTTATATATATATATATATAAGAAGGCAAAGTACGGTACGAAATAAAATTGCGAGCGAAAGAAAAATCCTTTTTTTTTTGTGGTTAAGAAAGAGTAAAAAGTATCCTTCTCGCAAGTGTGTGTGTGTGTGTGTGTATATATATATATATATATATATATATATATATATATATATATATATATATATATATATATATATATATATATATATATATATATATATATATATATAATTTGCTTGTAATTAACCTAAATACATTTTCCAGTAGGTATTGACATCTGCTTATACTGTGCAAACAGCGTGCGCATAATTTTAATGCATACAGTTTGTTCGGAAAAATCTTCCGATTTTATTATTCAGCGTACCGATTTTCTTCCGAACTTTTTAAAAAGTAAACTTCCGATTTTTATTTTCTTACATCTGGCAACATTGGCTCCAGGTAAGAGCATGTTTCCACACATTCTGTTTCCCGCAGCATTTCTGTATAATGCATGCATGATTTTGAATTCTCTTCTGTCGAGAGGGGTTTTTTACGGCGTCTTATGTCGGTTTTTCCAAATTCTCTTCTTAGTTATAGGTTAACTCTAGGTAGGGACACCTGTTTTTAGCGAAAAGATTTCAGGTAAAGTTGTTTTGTAAGGTACTTTAGTTGAGTACCACTTTCGTGATTGGATCATTTCAATCGTTACGCGTCTTATCTTGCCTGCCCGCGAATCACGGACGGTCGGTATCGGTGAAACTTATTTTTGATTGGCTCACTCATGTAACAGATTGTCTTCACACAAATACAAGCGGCCAATAGTCAAATGAAGACCGCAAGTGTGCATATAAGATATTTAAGTCTAGCCTCCGCATGAATCTTTTCGCGAAAAACAGGTGACGCTGACTATAGGTACACTTAGGGACATAGTCATGGGCCGTGGTTACACGAGTGCTTTTAAACACATTCAGCTAAACACATTTGGTAGCCACGTCTGAACAAGTTTAAAAACAGAACGCGTTATCGCGGTTACACTCTCAAAGCAGAATGAAATCAATGGAATCTCTAACCTCAATCAAACATGGAACATAAAATGTATGATATTTAATTATAGCCTAATAGCCTCCAACGTTTATCACTATTGATCTTTCTAATTGCTACGAAACCTACACTGAGTTAGTTCAACAAGTGCAGGAATTCCCGCCAAATTCAGCGATATTTAATACACTGCTTGTTTACTTGGAAGCAGCCAATAGGAGCCGCAGCAGAGAAGATAAGTCGTTCGAAACGACTTACGAAAACTGTTCACTTTGAACGAGAAACAACTGCGATAGGAACTCGTTCGAAGGTAACGTAACCTCTTCAATAGCAGAACTTGTTTAGGTGAAGTAGTTCTGCCAGCATCCCGTGTAACTGCGGCCATGGACCCGATCGCTGGTCATGGCTGCCCAATCCCTCTCTGCCGCGATGCTTGTCTCCTTGTATGACTTCCTTGCCTTGTAGGCGTGTAAAGGGTTCGCCCTGAGACGCGATTAGATCTCGTTACTACCTGGGGTCTACACTTGACACTTGCGAAATAGGGTCGGTTAGGAAAAAACAATTGGGTGTGGCTATGTTGGGGACACGTCCGTTTGTTGTTCGTGAATACGTCTACGTTGACGCGCTCGGACGCCTTGCTGTTTTGACGTTCCTGACGTTCATTTTTTACATTAAACTCATACAATTTCACCAATCGATTGATCTTGCCGAAAGCTGTCGAATGAAACCTAAACGATCGTCGTAGCTTCTCCTAGTCAAAAGTTATTACTACGCGGAAGTTATGAGACGCGGCGAAACGATCTCAAAATTTGCCCCCCCCCCCTTTTTTTTCCCCCTCAGACTTACGATGCTTCGCAGTCCTCACTCAACGTAACATATTCCTTGATCATTTGGCAGTCGAGTGGTGTCATTGAATTTAGAACGTAGGCGAGAGATTTGGAGCTGCGACGCCAAACTGTAGCCCCCGATTTTGTTGCAAATTTAAAGACGTATTCCCTTCAAAAATCGAGCCTTACAAAGTTGGCAACACTGCGGGACGGCCGAGTTCCGAGGGATGGCGTAATGGGCGCCGAGAAGTCTCCCACACAGCACGAAAGTCGGATGTTTCACCACACTGCCACGAAGTCGTCGCCAAGGGCGATCGCCTCACGTTCTACGGGACGCTTGCGAGTTACAGTAGCAATGATTTCGAAGAAACCATCACTACGTTTTTTGCCGCGGTGCTTTCCTTAAACTTTTTTTAAGGGGTTAAATTATTCAGTGCTGTGCGAGGTCACATGATACCTAAAACACACCGTGAGTGCGGTACAGCGATTTTGGGGGGAAAATTATCGATATCTAGAAGTGACGATCAACGATATATCGATATAAATAGTCGATATATTTCAACGGTAATTTTATCGAAATTAATATATTTTCCCAGGTATTAGATTTAATTTTCCTACAACGCTCTTATAATAAAATTTGTTCGAATACAAAAATTTAATAAAAAAAAAAATCATTTTCGTTAGCAACGTACTAAAAAACAGGAGCAATATCTTCCTGCGAAGAATCGTGTCCTCAATACATAATATTTTAAACAATTATTCATTTGCCAACTCCTTAAATTAATAAAATACCATTGGATTCCGATGCACTGAAAGTCGATATTTTTTTTCTTCGAAATATCGTTTCGTAAAACGATACTTTTATAAACAACCAATAAAAATAATGTCAGTATTGTTTCCCGATATTTACATCACCTGTTATTCGTGAAAAGATTTCAAGACAATGTTGTGTTCCAAAACACTTTAGTTGAGAACTACTTTCGTGATTGGATCACTTGAATTGTTAGGCGTCTTATCTGTCTGCCCGTAAATCACGGACGGTCAGTATCGGCGAAACTTAATTCTGATTGGCTCTCTCATGTAACAGACTGTCTTCACACAAAGACAAGAGACCAATAAACAAATGAAGACTGCAAGTTTGTACAAAAGATACTGAAGTCTATCCTTCACGGAAATCTTTTCGCGAAAAACCAGGTGGCCCTGTCGAATATCCTATAGGTTTACTGACAAGAGAAAGCTAGAAGCGAGTTGCCTTTATTTACGATTGAGTGAGCATCCTTTTCGTTTGTCTCTGTGCCCCCATTTCTAACATTGATATAGGTTCACTTATGGGGCCACGGTGGTCTAGTGGTCAGCCTACTCGCCTCCCAGCCAGGCGAACTGGGCTCGATTCCCGGTGGAGTCGCACGTGGGAATCGTGCCAGACGATGCAGTTGGTCGGCGAGTTTTCTCGGGGATCTCCCGTTTCCGTCGTCCTTGCATTCCCGCGCTGCTCCACTTTCACCTGACTTCACCCTCATCGGATCTCAATACCTCGATTTTAATGAGACTTCCAAATCTCTGTATAAAGTTTAGCTCGTCCTCGTCCAAAACGGTTCGGTTTCGGAATATAATTACACCAGTATTTATGGTTAAAACATAAGACTTAATACTTAAGACATAAGACTTTGGCATTAGGCTTTCGAAGGGACTGCCAATTGGGGGGGGGGGGAAGAGGGCGGGGCACAGAAAGGTGCGCCTTCCAGTTCGACCCCAATCCCAAAATGGAAAACACCACCCTTGTCCCTCTAACTCCCCCCAGTGTAGCGGAGGGCTGGCAATTTTAGGGGGGGGGGGGATTTCAAAGAGTAATGATATGTGATCAGTGTGGAGGAGGGGGTTGACTTTCCCTTCCCTCCCTTCCTTCCAAGAGGCCCTCCATAAACGTTCTTGGAACGTTGACCACAAGCGCGACTGCAGTGTTATGTACGCACTTGAGAATAGGTCACGAACCTGTCTCCCGCTCATGCCTTGGATGACCTTTACTCTTGACTCACGCACGAATTTGCGCGCTTGCATTAACTCGCTGTTTCTAAGCGTTACCCAGAAAATAGAGTATGTAACAGAGACTAAGTAGGGGCCCGTGCTGAGCGTTACACCCGCCTCCCACGTTCCGGTTCACTCAGATTTTCACAGTGGGAATCGTGCCGGACAATGTCGTTGGTCGGGGGCCTCCCGTCCCCTCCCCCTTCGCCCTTTTCGTTTCGGGCGCTGCTCTATCACTCAGTTCACCTCGTCGGCTCTCGGACTCTCTTCACGCTTCACTAACAACTGAGAAACCCAAAGTAAAACGTATCGAAAGACGCATTGGCGAGTTATCTGTGTTAAATATCATTGTTTCAACAAACCAATGTAAATTACAAAAACATATGCATTTCCAAATTAACTAATCTTATACAAAAACATTACATATCAATAATAATACAAAAAAAAAATTAAAAACAATATACAATTTAAAAACTTATATCATAATAAAAACAATTTTATCACTTTTATAGTAATTATCATAACATTACGTTTTCATGTATAGAATTGTATTCTAATAAAATTACGAATTTTATCACTTGTTATAGTAATTTTCCCGTGTGTCTCTGTAACCTGAATGTCTACATTTCCGTTCTATTTATTTAATTCTACTAATATTCTCGTTTTTTGCAGTTTATCCTTCATTACTCGCTAAAATAGTGGGTGTAAAAGATTTACTCTGGCAAGATGCTCTCTGCAGTTTTGAAAACATTTGCTCAAAGTGTTTGGGGACAGCCAAAGAGAAAAGTTTACTTGTAGAGCAATATTTTGGAACGTCGCTTCGAAGAATAAACGTGGATGAAAAAGAGGGCCTCTTCATATAACGCCAACCAACCATTCCACAAACCACTAACTAATTTTCGAAAACTATTTATAGGCTGTTCACGGTAAAGTGAGTACTTTTGAGGACCTAGTTACTTTTTTCTTTTGGCCATCTTTTATTCTTTAACCACCTTTCTAAATATATTTTGCCATGTAAGTAATAAACAGAGTGTCTATATTCCACCACACTCGGAAGTTAACGTCTAAGACTAATGTAAAATATATTTTTCGACTATTATTCCAAATGAGAGGGCTTTCAAAAGTGCTCACTTTTTCGGTGAACAGCCCATAGCCATACTTCACGCCAAGGAAATTTAATTTTGCAGACAGTTTGCGAATTTTAATAACAGAGTCCGCGGTGTTGGCAGTCCTTCACGTCTACACAACGACATTTGAAACGGGAGCTGCAACGCATAAAGTCACACTGCGATAGTGACAGATGACTGGCCGTCTCGATTGCTGACTTCGTCATCGAGTCACGGACTTTGAGTGTCTGGCTGCGCAAGACAAAAACTCGGGCCGTGTTCCAAATATTAAGAAATACGCACTCTCGCGCGGCAATGACGTCAGAGAGTTTTCACGAGAGAGTGTGTGTGTGTGTGTGTGTGTGTGTACGTGCATGCTCTCTTCGTGCTCGCAACAACCGCCGTGCTTTTGTTTATTTTCCAACATCAGGAAATAAATAAATAAACTGCCTTGGTTTCACTCTCCTTCGTGTGACATTCGTTAACTAATATATTACAGGCTTATTTTGGGGTTACGCATTACAATTTACGAATTTATAAAGCAACACTACATTACTGAAAACAGTGGAATGGAACACGAACAAGCATTCTTTTACTGCAAAGTATTTGAGTAAATTATTTAATGTATGTATAAATTCGAAAATTATTAATTCATGATTTTAGAAGAAACGGTGTTGAAATTCCAAGCTCAAACTGTTGATTTCAGATAAAATTTATACCTGTCTCTCTTCATACATTACTATCATTCTCGAAAAGATTTGAGGACAACTTGTACTCCAAAACGCTAGAGCTCAGATCCTATTGTGTAATTGGCTGAGTTTAACTGTCAGGCATTGTAGGTGCCTTCCAACGAATCACGAACACTCAGTGTTGGAGTTGCCTAATTCTGATTGGCCCAGTCAGGTAAGGAACTGTCTCCCGACAAAGACACGTGGCCAATAACCAAATGAAAATTGCACGTATGCCATAGGACATTGGAGTCTAGCCTTCACGTGAATCTTTTTCGCGAAAAACAGGTGGCCCTACCCATCATCATCCCTTTTAATCAATCCATCGTTAATTGAAATGTAACTTTTAATGAATAATTTATTTAAGGAAATGTTATTTTTTATACAGAATAACAATTGGTTGCAGACCGTATCGATTATTTTGAAATGTGCGAGTGACGATAGTTCCATAAGGAGGTATTGTAAGTGCGAGAGCAATAGCGGGTGCGAGTGTGAATGTTGGCTATTCGGAACACAGCCTCGGCACCTACCAACTGTCTGTGCCCGCAGCATAAAAGACTCATTTGTGATTGGCGTATCCCGTGCCCAGACCTTTGTCCTTTGGACGTAGAACCGCAGATCACAGATATGCCCCGCCCGACTGACGTCACGTCTCGCGTGGCGGTGTACTAATATGCTGCATGTGTGCAATCAAGTAGAGTTGACTACTACATTACGTTTTGCTAACCAGTTGTGATACAAAGCGTGCTTCAAGTGCGCCATTAATTAAAACAAACCCGAGATAAGAACTACGAACGACATCCTTATCAGAAGATCGACCAATAATGATGCTGTGACTGTCAATCATAATCTGACCTTACCGCCATAGCATGTTTGCCACTGATTTTTTTTGCAGTAGAACCAGATCTTTGACATTATCAGTAGATTCGTTGCTAATATACAGTTATTTTTACAGCTGAACCAGAACTTTGACATAAGTATACCTGACACATTTAGAAGGAATTTACTTGACATATATTTCCCATTTAACGAAATGCTTTCCTAGGGGAGAAAACATGCCTTCCTTAATTATATCAAAGAAATTTAGTCGTAATTGCGAGACAGTCTTGCAGTCGTGGAGTTAGATGGGAAACCAATATTAAATAAATTCCTGCCAAATTCGATAATTTTGTTGATAAGTGTTTCAAACAGGAGAGACAAATTTTCTATTATTCTAGATTTTGTTGTAAAATATATAATTTTAAATCTACATTTCAAAAAATAAAAAATAAAAATTGGGTTATTCCGTTTACGTGTTGGATACATCGTCTTATGGACTTCCAACAGCATTTCTGAACTTTCCTTTAGTTTGGCATCCCCAAAAAACATTTAATTAGATGCATTAGTTAATATGTTAAAATAATTGAAGCAATTTTGGGAAATTAAAGCTGTTTTGGGAAATATGGCCGCCAATTTGTTTGGGGATCGGGTTTCAGATGGCTCTACTTTTCTATCCGTTGGCAATGGGTGCGGGCATGATGCATGGCAAGTTAATTTCTTTTCCTTATAAGGTGCGGTATTTTTCCTCGTTCCTCCTCCAGCTATTCAGGATGGGAGAGTACCAGACTATACTGGAGCTGTCTGCCGCTGAGTCGATCATCACTGGCAGCGGGATTTCCACCTCAAGATTTTCTCCATCAAGAGTAGTATCAACCATGACAATCACGAGGCACTCGTAACGTGTGCGCTGTAAAGCCCTTGTCACGCTGTCAAATCCCCCCCCCCCCCCCCCGTCAAACTGCTTCTAACAAGTTTGGCCAAAAGAAGTTGGATAGTTATGACGTCATGGAAACGTCATAAACCCCACCATATTTGTCTTAGAAAGTTGGATGGCTTCAGTTTCCATCAAACACTTAAAGATTGGCCCGGTTCTAAAATTTATTTCGTGTTTAACTGCCTCGGCCAATCGGAATCGCGCATGACAAATATGGACGTCAAGAAACTTTAAAATAACAAACAAATGCGGCATGAATGATATTTCATGGGAATATCGCACATAATATTACGAACTCAGAGGCAGGAAATGTCATTGTGCAAGAAACATCTCTGATAAATAAAACTTAGATATTTGGTAAAGAAGCGAAAATAAGTAACATTCCTTAAATCTCTTCCTGTAATGGACTGCGTGGAAAAAATAAAAACAATATCTAACTATGAAAATAATTTTTAAATTATAATTCAAATTGGATTGTCCCAGTAAAACAATTTGACAGTGTGGCACATTTTCAAACACATTCGATGTTATTAGATAAAATTTGCTGGAAGGTAAAATTTGATGGTTGTATTTTGTCTTCACATTTGATTGTCAAATATAGTTTTAGGCCAAAATTTGTCAATGTGACAGAACTTAAGGTGCGTTCTACAATGACATGTACGTGGATACAGATCACGTAAGCAGACGCGCAACAAACTCCGTTCCAATCTACAATGAGACGCATGCGAACGCAGATAACGTACGGATACACGTAAGGAAGCTGGGCATCTCCCATCTCTCCCGTGTCCGTGAATCCGTGTAGCCAATGGGAATCGAGTATTAGGCTAGTTGATATTAGTTCCTGCAGCCGTTGTGGCATACAGTACAAGGCAACAAGTGCTTCGATTTAACGTGGCGATTATCAATTTTGTTTTAATAAATAAGTGCACATGGTCTGACAGTAGTATTTACGCAGCGTCAAACCACTGTTAAAATATTAAAAATAAAGTGAGATTTGTAGATCGTGAAACCTGTATCAGTAATTTGCAACAGCTGAGTATTTTTTGATTTCGTAAGTTGCAAGACTGCGCGTTTCTTCGTATTGTGGAATAGTTAAACCTGGCACAGACGGGCATCTCTTGTGAGCAAGAAGGTAATCACCAAAACGTGAACAAGTGTACTCACGTCCCGTATGCATACTGTACACACAGCGGTAGTACTTGAGTGTTGCAGCATGCCAGTCCCTCGTTTCCACCAAAACACACAAAGATTTTACAAACCAAACAAACCACTAATACGGAATTAAAATAGGTTCTGTGCTCTCAAATTAACAATACCAGCATAAATAAATGTACGGGAACTACATAAAGGTATAAAACGCAAATGTAAACAAACTACTTGCACAAGAAGGTGAACGAAAGATAGCACAGTCTCTAAATGATTCTAGCTATAGGCTGTTCACGGTAAAGCGAGCACTTTTGAGGCCCTAGTTATTTTTTTTCCTTTCAGCCATATTTTATCCATTAACCACATTTCTAAATAAATATTGCCTTGTAAGTAATAAACAGTGTGTGTATATTCCACTGCACTGGGAAGTTTACGTCCAAGGCTAAAATAAAACCCATTTTTTAAAAATCATTATTACAAATGAGAGGGCTTTCGAAAGTGCTCACTTTATCGTGAACAGCCTATAGCATGCAAGCCACTTGCAAACAAGTTAGCCAGTCACACGATACAAGTTGACTTGAAACAAGAAAAGCGTACACCTTCTTGTATATATAAGGAAGTGAAACGTGTGTAACAGGCTATAAAATTCATCTCGCTTGTTCCGCTTGCGTTTCCGAGTCCGTTTTCTTACGTATCCGTGCATTGTAGAACGAGCCTAAGGCCGAGTCTCTGCTCACTTCCAATTGCTTCATCGCCTCTACGCACAAGATACCCACAACTAGCGTGCAGCCTTTTCGTCAGCGACTCGCCTAAACGTGACTACGAGCGGTGATCTTATAATTTCTGTTGCGCACTAATAAAGGTAAAGACTGTTCACAATAAAGTGAGCACTTTTGAAATCAACCTTGGAAAAAAGTCACTGCCCCTATCGGTATATATTTTAACGGGTGCAATGAGTGACATGTGCCCAGTAAAGTTGGTAACGATAAAGGGGAAAATAGTTCCATATATTTACGTCGAATAAAAAGTGTTAGGTAACCATTTGTGATAACTTAAATTGTTTCTCTCGCTATTTGTTATTTTTTTTAATGCATCGAAATTTAAAAATGAGCAGATTCGTACAATATTTACTTTTCTAATAATTCCACAGTTTAACTTGACCGACGCATGGACAAAGTTATGAGGCCTATGGTAATGTTAATTTTACACGAGGCGGAAGAACATACAAGTAGATTTTAAGCAGGGCTTTCAAAAGTGCTAATTTTACCGCGAACAGCCTATGTATACCTACTGAGTGAGGTGGTGTAGTGGAGGAGTACCTGGGTTCGAATCCCGGTCCGGCCATCCTGATTTCGATTTCCCATGGTTTCCCGAAATCACTCCAGGCGACTGCCGGGATGGATTCCTATATAACAAGGGGGAGTGGAGAGATTTGGGCGGCTCTTAACAGCGATGTCTTAAGAGCCGATGAGGGAGATTGGGGTATGGAGCAGCGCAGGGACGAAGGTGTGGGGGGGGAAACGGGAGATCCCCGAGAAAACCCGCCGACCAACGGCATCGTCCGGCACGATTCCCACACGCGAAAATCCGGAGTGACCCGGCCGGGGATTGAGCTTGGATCGCCTTGGTGGGAGGCTAGCAGGCTAACCGTTCAGCCACCGTGGCCCCTTATATAACGAAGGCCATGGCCAATTCCATCCCGGTTCCTGCTTCTGTGAGCAACTTGCTCCGCCTCTAATGACCTCGCTGTCGACGAGATGTTAACCCTTTCAGTCAAAAATAAATGTCATTTTAAGCTCTGCAAAAATAAAGTCTTTTGTTCGGAACTGTACTGATATCCAGACGACGCTTTGTCTTACATCGGGGCGAATAGAAATGAACGGGTGATTGTTAAAAGGGATCTAAGTCACTTTTGCATGGTTTCGAGAAGAACCTAAAAAACTGTTTAGTTTGTATAATTTATATGATGAAGCAATGGGAATACTAAATGATATTTAGTTTGCATAGACTAACATTCATGTGATTTTAACCTAATTGCATGACATAGTTAATTTAAAAAAATATGCTGTTGATTTAGGTTCCTTTTAACACTCAGCTAACTTTAAAAAAAGTTTTCGTTTGAGATAATGTAAAGTTTCAGCAAATACTTGACAATGTTTGTTAACAATTTATTAGAAGATACATTTTCTGTATAAGAACAAATTTACAATGGTGAAATGACGTGAACAGTAAAGAAAACCCTTTTTGTTGAATGAAATGAGTAAAATGTTATTCGAGAACGTGGTGAGAAACATTCTCTCTGTTCATCTGAAATATATGGCATTACCTTCTTCAGATCTGTGATTTTATTCCTTTTGATAGATATTTTCCCTTGAGGATAAGCTTCTTGACTTGGTAACACATCATCAGTTTTTTTTTTTTTTTTTTTTAAGGACGAAGGTATGTAACATTTCAAAACAACCTGACCTGATGTATTCACTTGATTGTATAGCACCCTTTCTGGCCTCAGAGTAAACGAAATAATGAAATTTGGATATGCAATAGTGTAATCTCTCAATTCTTTGAAGGTGGCTGGTTTCAATAGAAACTGAGGTTTTTTTTTATAGTGTGCAGGCCACCAAGTAGAATAAGCAGTGATCATGTCCATCTCGACAAAAATAACAGTCCCAGGATGTTATTTCCAGCATTAGCTATAAGTTCACAAAGCTCCCGTGATGTATAGATTCGATCGCATTTCCTTATGGGACGTTTATATAATGCTGAATTTCCGTTCACTTGGGGTACATGAGTGACCACGCAGAGGAAAATACTGTTTTATAGTTTTGAACTTGCACATACGTGTCTGTCAAAGCAAGACAAACTCTGGACAAAGTGTGGTTCATATATTGTCCTGGGCAATTCTCCGGGAAAAAAGATGCAACTAATCTACAGTTTCCGGCACAAAGTTTTTGATACAGTGCATCATCAGGAATGAAGAGCTACTTCATCAGGGCCTTTGTGTGCCTCACCTTCGTGGTAAACGTAGTAGTGGCCGACATCTGTTCTGGTGTTGAAAACACAAAAGACATTTTCTGTCAGTTGCCGCAAATAGAATATGTCCTGGACAGGCATCTTAGGAAGACTGACATTCTGCATGTAATTCCCAAGATTTTTTCGTTTTCCCTATTCTGTGTCGTTTCATTAAGAGCATTTGTGAATTTCTTTTGTTCGCCTCAGATGTACCAATAGCTCAACCGAAGCGATTCGTTTCGCAGTATCGTTTAAATGGGGACTACGTATACGCATTTTTTCTTTCCTTCACAAAAACTAAGTGTCGATTTGTCGTCCTTACTTGGTATTCGTGCCTGGATATTTTGCCTTATATAATTCGTAAATTTTCCTAACAGACCGCTCTGATGACAAATACTTAATATGTCTTTCAGTAGACGCGTAGTGTGTTTTCTAAACAGGAAATGAGCTTAAATGCTCATGTATGTTCAGGAGTTTATTCGTCCCTATTTTATTTGCACAAGGATGTCTGCGACGCTTATCACGAAGCCATTTTCCCTCTAGAAAGTAACTCTCGAACACGCTTGATTCGTTTGTCACATCACACCATACAGTCTGGAAAAGGCCTCCCGACAAACTTCTACCTCAGTTTCACGAAGAAGTACGTGGTTTTTAAACGATTTTACCCTCAAAGGAGCATCATCTTTTCTAGGCCGGTGTTTTGCAACATTACTCACCTCTATCATCCGTTGTAAATGTAGATTTTGTTCGTCTTTGGAGTCCAATTCTCCGTGTAGAGAATCATGTATAACAGCTTTGTCTACGTCGTCAAATTTTTCAAAGCACTTGTTCTTGCACCAATAACAAATAATAATAATAATAGTTTTTAGGCCTATGTCATTAATAACAATAATACTTTCAATTAGCCCTGAAAGGCTACGTAGGTTCGAAATAACTTAAAACACTAGTGCTTAATACACTAGTGCTTAATACACTAGTTTACCCAATATACAAAACATAGTAAAATATTGCTGTGTTTAATAATATAATATCTTTATTATATTAAAAATAATAATGCAGTACATATTTACCTGCATGGTGAACAAGTTGATCTAGCTCGTTGCTGTTTTCCCGCGTATCCTATGTATTCTTTGCTTTCTAATTTCAATTTCTTAGTTAAATTGCGGTTGTACATTGCCGGATTTTTCGTCGTCTTTGTTGGTTTTACTGGACTATCATTTATACCACTACTTTCAGAACATCCGCTCATTGTACTAATTACTTTAATATACGTGTTACTCACAAACACTATCCAGCATCACAACAGCTACATAACCTCGACAGCTTGGTGAGCGACAAAAAAACAGTTCGTAGCAGTGCTGCCACTAGTTCAGACTTAAAAAGTCCCTGAGTCACTGCCATTTGTTGAGTATTAAAAGGTACCTAAGTCACTAACTTAGGTCCCTCATGACTCTCACTACGAACATTCAGTAGTTGGAAAACATGCTTGCAATACTTGCATTAGATACCTTTTAACACTCAAAGGTGCATGGACCCTCAGAAATATCATATCTGCATTAAACTCATTTTGTGAAAAAAAAAGTTACTTAGGTCCCTTTTAACAATCACCCGTTCGTGCAGCAGGAGTTTATGAGGCTACGGAACAAATTCTCAGCAGCGAATGATGTTTCCCAAACGTAAGGGACCTTTCTCATTGGACGGTATGTTCTGCTGTGTACAGTGCAGACCATTCAAGACACTTCATATGCAACGTACCAGGTAGAGGACACTGTGACTACCTAACAATAAAGACAGAAGAACGATGCGTGCCTGAAGACAACTCCGAAGTTTCTGCAAAGAAAAATCTGGTGCTAAAACCACCTTATTCTAAGTGTTATGTGAAGTTAAGGCCCGAAGGTAGGGCGGGTTTTTTTTATTGCGTCTCTGGGCTAACCCCTTACGCCTACTCGGAAAATCGTGCAAGGAGTCATGTATCGCGGTAAAGAGGGATTGGGCAGCCATGGCCTGCACTTTGGGGCCATGACTACCTCCCTAAGTGTACTTAGAGCTAGTCTTGACTATGAAGAGCAAGGGAAAACCCGTCAAGAGAGACGTACGGTTTTTGGCCAATTTCGTGCGTAAAATAAATACCCCTTGTAGTTGAAATGTGAATTTGAAACTTGTGTTTGGGGACGAAACATTTCTTAAAAGTTATTGGCGTTTCTTAATCACGTGTTTTCGTACGTTAGCCACTCTCAGAACAGTTCATACAGCTCGAAATCAGCTAATTTGACTGCAGATCTTCAGAAATCTCTCCACGTTAATCAGTAAAATTATAATGATTATTTTAGTTGACTGGTATTCGCTGATTAAGCAGTGATTTCTGATTCCTAGTGAATTGCACTGGTCTAGCAGTAAAGCCTAATCGCACTCCATTGGTTCGCCAGTAGCTAACAAAGTAGGCTAATCCCATAGGCTAGTCCCACGCGTGACACATATGTAATCACCAAATTACAAGCCATAGGCCTACAAATGAAAAAATGTTAAATATAAATACATTTTTTCATATATTTTACATTTTAAAAAATGGTATAAACTGTTATAGGCTGTTCATGGTAAAATGAACACTTTTGAAAACCCCACTTAAGATCTACGTGCGTGCACGGTGTGTATTCTTCCGCCTTATGTAAAATTAACATTGACGTGGGCCTCAACACTTTATTCATGCGTCGGTCAAGCGAAACTGTGAAATTATTTCAAAAGTAAATATTTTACAAATCTGCTCATTTTTATACGTCGATGCATAAAAAAAACCAGAAAACGAAAGAAATAATTTAAGTTGTCACAGAAATGGTTACCTAACACTTTTTATTCGACGTTAAGATATGGAACTATTTTCCACCCATCGTTACTAACTTTACTGAGCCTATGTCACTCAGCGTGCCCGTTTAAATATACGCAGGCGGAGGCAGTGACTTTTTTCTAAAGTTGATTTCAAAAGTGCTCACTTTATTGTGAACAGCCTTTTTTTTGGTGATTACATTCATATAATGCAGCAGCCTACGGCTGTACGACTTAGTATTTGTCTGTACGACTTAGTATTGGTCTGTACGACTTAGTATATGTCATTACCACTACAAAAAAATAAGTTATCTTACAAAAAACGCTGCTATCTGTTAGTTGAAGCGGATACCGTCGCTTCCCAGCAGAAGTGCATACGATGTCTCGGTTATGTCTCTAAAAGATTTTCGGTCGTGTTTGCTTGCAGCCTCGTCGTATCTCCCTCTCTCCTTCTGGGTTGGGTACGTCAGTGGTGACGTCAACACACTGACCAGACGGGTTGGTCGGCTGAAAAAAAAAAAAAAAAAAAAAAAAAAAAGTAACCCTCGTACGTGGAATGAGGAAAACGAATTCCTTGCCGAGGAAATCCGAAGCTGAATTCCTACTAATTGCACATTTTATTAATTTGAAGTGTTGTAGCGAGCTAAAACAAAACATTCACGACACGAGCCTTGTTGGAATTTATGAGACTTTCTTTACGTATCCCGTATTCCACGACACAATGTTACTACACGCTATCCGCGGTAAAGTGAGCACTTTTTAAGGCCCTCCCAAAAGACATTGAACACTAATAAATATATTTTATTGCAGCCTCAGGCGTTTATATTTGAAGGAGGTGAAATGTATACACTGTGTTTATTTTAGCCACATACCAATATTTAAATTAAATAGTTGTTGCAAGATATAATTTGACCGAGAGAAAAAATTTACCAGGGCCTTAAAAAGTGCTCACTTTACCGTGAACAGCCTATAGGTTATTTTTTGTTTCTGTATCAGTATCAGTTTGGGACAGATACAGAAAATTGCTGGTAAGGGTGTTGGATAAAAGTATTAAGTTTTATATAATTGTACCAAACATTGACCAACTTGTACGCATTGTATGTGATGATATTTTCCTCGAACAAAATAATTCCACACATTATATTTTTTTGAGTAATTTGATGTCAAATACAAAATTCTTCTGCTTCGTTGCAACCGTATAATAACTAACACTTACTAAGTTGTAGAGATGAAAAAATGTACAAACTGAACTAAGCCAATGGACTACTGCGGGACACACATTTAATTACCAAACAACAATCCATATAATACGCGAAAAAAAATTGAATATAAGATTTTTTTTGTATGCATATTTTAACCTTTTTTAAATGTATGAACTGTTATTTTGTGATAGCATATGTTTTAGCACAGCGTTAGTTTTCGTTGTAAATTTTTTTATCTGTACAACTTAGTTAATATATGCTATTCACAGTAAAGTGAGCACTTTTGGAGGCCCTTTCATTTGGAATAATAGTCAATATATCTATATGTTTAGCCTTAGGCGTTAACTTATAAGCGCGGTGGATTACATACTCTGTGTTTATTATTTACACGGCGATATTTATTTGAAAATGTGGTTAAAGTATAAAAAAATGGCTGGAAGAAAAAAGTAATTAGGGCTTTAAAAGTTCTCACTTTAACGTGAACAGCCTATACTTGTTAGTACGGCTGCAAAAAAAAAACAAACAGAAGAACTTTGTATTTGACGTCAAATTATTCAAAAAATATAAAATGTAAAATTATTTAATCTGAAGAAAATGTCATCACGTACATTGTGTTCGAGGCGAACAATGTTTGGTACAGTTAGGGCAGGATTTACAACGACCCGTCACGTTCGCCCATCTGTCATCCGTCCGTCAATCATGTGATCAACAGCCAATCAGAGATGACCATTAATTCTATCCGTCCGTCCGTCCAAACCTTGGCAAACTTTAACTATTGATGGACGAACGGATGAAATTACAGCCTTCAAAACTTGCACGTTTTGTTACTTGTTCATCCCGAGTTCTTTACAAGACCGTGTAGTGTGT